>JAVXUP010000052.1:0-600000 GCA_033070095.1 Escallonia herrerae | reverse complement strand
TTCCCAGAACTAGCCAACTATCAGAAATTCAAGAGAATCACTCTCATGAACGGGGGTACTTGCCTAATTAGTCCTTAATCTTTCCAAATTTGTAAGAACCCAAAATATCTTTTGGCCACGAAGCATACGAAGTGTACAAAATTGACCAAAAAATCTCTCTTTACTCAACAATGTTGCTTCTGTTTTCTTCTGTCACTCTTCTAATGTTTCCTTTGTGTGTGTGTTGTGTGTTGTATGTTGTAAATGTATGCTATGGAAAAGGACAAGACAGAAGAAGGGGGGGAAACCCAGTAAAATTATGAAAACACCCAACTGCGTGGGAGTGAGATCAGATTCTTGAAGCTTAAAAATAAGACAATGCGGGCAAACAAAGTTCAGGGAGAGAGAAAAGGAAGTTTAGAGAGAGAGGGAGAGGGGGGCATTCCTCCTTTCTTTTATTTCCTTTGAGACCCAGTGCCTCGTTTCAAGTAAAACATAACAGCAAAGTATCGAATTTGAACAGAATAAAGTGCAGAGAGGAGGCCTCTGAGCCTCTCACACAGTCACACAAACCAAGGCCGGCTCAATAAATGGGGGCAAGCGGGCAAGTATTTTGGGGCATGGTTTAAAGCATGAAATGACTTGGCCAGCTGACCAAAGACCTGCCCGGGTGGTCAGCAAAGTTTCAGGCTGCAAAATTTCCTCTTGCCATTTGGTCTTGCTACCAAAGTTAAAGCAGCTAAAGAGGGAAACAAAAGATAAAGGAGATGTGTGTTGTAAGAGTAATGGTACTACTTCTGCATTAGTATGTTTTGTTTCTTTTCTTCCTCCACCCTCTTTCTTGGTTTGTGTTATGATTTGTAAGGAATGTTGGGAGGATCTGTCTGTTGTTTGTGGATAAAGGGATGCTTCTCCTCTATGGCCTTTTTTTGTGTTTTTGTTTGGATTTTTTGGGGGGTGCGTGTCTGTGTGTCTATATCTCACGGCTGAAACTTGAAAACAACTAACAGTAGGTGCTTTGGTGCGAGATAATGTTGATGGCAATATGTAATTCACAACTCGAAATGATAAATTGACACTCGTGAATATGACGTTTAGGCCAACATGTCTTAAGCTCGTCACGAACAAGTATTGAAGGAGACATGAGACTTTCAACTATCTCAAAAATTGCTTTGGCGTGATTGTGCAAGGGCAATTAGTAATTCAAAACTTGAAATCGTAACATTGACAATGGTAAGTGACGACTTAGGCCATTTTGTGTTAAGCTCGTCGTGGGCTACTATCTCTCAAGGCTCCGCGAAACAATACCGTAAGATGACATGAGAGAGAGAGAGAGAGAGGCACGCGGGGAATGTTGTGAGGCTCAATGTGTAGGCTCTTTGTCCATGGAAACAAGAGCAATTCCCCCACAGATTAGGGTGTTAGGGGTTCTTTCTTGATACTTTTGTTCTCTGAGGCTGCGTGCCAACACTGGGGGAATGTGACCAACTCCATTGATTAATATAAACCCTCTAGATTAGGAGCTTCCTCATGAGGAATGTGCCTAGGTTTGATAACTCCTTTTAGTCACACAAAATCTTCTCCCACTGTGGTGCGGTGTCCCCCCGCCGGCGCTGCCCACGCTCCACACACGGGGCGGTCCAGCCGGCCGCGGTTTCCTAGTTGAACACCTTATTTATCTTAACAAAATCCCTTCATTTAAAGCTTTAACAAGCTGGAATAGGACCAAGTTGACTTATTTATCTTAACAAAATCCCTTCATTTAAGCTTTAACAAGCTGGAATAAGACCAAGTTGACTGGTCTCACTACATTTGCAGCATACGGAGAAGAACTTTGCATGATTGTTCGGCCCAGCAATTGATTAGCTGCAGATTAGTATATGTTTTTAAGGGTTAGCTTTATGTTAAGCTGACGGCGGATGTGCTGTGTTTGGCCCATAATACTGATGCAAACACAAAATGGAGACCTTAACAAACTACATAAACACACCACTAATCAAGTGTACCTCCCACTACCATGAAGCCATTTGGGTCCCCAGTCAATGATTAAGGCTTTGATAAAGTCTTGTCGGTTGTCACAGATATATTGTGGGTGCTTTCAACCGATGGCTAAATTAAATCCACAGTGCATGTCTCGTAAAAACGTTTCTAGGCTTTAGCCGTTTATCTTGGCTGAGCTTATTGTCAAAGTTATCTCGACTTTTGACGAAGCAAAGTGCAACTTAAAAAACAAGCAGCACAATATTTTTATTGCACCGCTTGTGTTTGTAAAAGAAAAAAATTTGACTGCCACATGAGTTTTAGAAAGATAGGTAGAATCTTCCGTATAAAGACAATTGATGATCGTTATATGTAAGTGGCGATATTTTTGTTTAACATATTCGGCGACAATTCTTAGAAACACTTAATTATTGATTTTGGCTTTAATACATAATTGAGGTTTTGAATAAGACAAGTTTTTTCCCTTTCATATTGAAAGACGAAGAAAATGGGACCCTCGAATCACTAAGGCCGACTTTTGTCCCTGCACAATGGGTGGGTTATGCAGTTGAGATTGCCAAATGTTCGCAATTTCCTCCATTCAATCATTTTCCTTTTTCTTTTTTTGTTATTGGATATCTAGATCGTATAAAATGAACTCGCGAGAACCGAGTCAATCAAGTAGTGTAGTTTATGTACCCTGTTTGTATAGATGAAACGTATCAAATTACTACATCGATTTTATTTATATTTTATAAAAATAACAATTTTTTGTAGACTTTTTGCATTCGTTAAATATAAGCCAATAGAAATGTTTGTTGACAAATTGGCAATCAATTTTTGTTATATGGAACAGCATAGTTGTGTTCCTACTACCTGAACAGTAGCAGCCATTTTAACTTTAGCAATAGGTTCATCCTTTACCTTTTCTATGGGACGAAAAGCAATCCTTGGGTTTCAATATCTAGTCGGAAAAAAATTGACTGCTGTCCAGAATCTAGGAAGATAGTTACAATCCCTGATGTAGCCACAATTAGTTGTCGAAATGTTTTTAAGTGACTTTTATTCAGTGACTCTAAACAATTACTTCTAGAATTATTGTTGAAAGTCTTATCAGAAAAGACCCGAAAAAATATTTAGCTACTATTAATTGTTACTATATAAGGGTTTATAACAATTTTTTTACAATTAGGGAGCAGAAATTTTGTTTCCTATTTATCCTATCTCCTTAAATCAAATTACCGATAACTATTAGTCGGCGTTGGTTAAGAGTAAATGCGGGACACCTACTTAAGTAACATTTGGTAACACTTCCAGTTTTGGTTTTCTGTTTCCAAAAAAACAAAAATCAAAACCAGTTAAAAATTACAAAAACAAATGGGTGTTTAATTACTCAATTTTTATTTTGAGTTTTTTCTTTGGTGGTGGTTTGCGATGGCGGTGGTGGGGCATGGCGGTGGCTGACGGTGGTGGTGGCTGGCAGTGGCCGGTGGCTGTTGGCAGCCATGGGGTGTCAGCCACCGGAAGAGGCTACCCGTCGCCGGCGGCCGACGATTGGTGGTGGCTGCTGGCGCGGGGGGGGGGGGGGGGGGGTTCTCAAAATAAAAATCAAAACTGAAAATTGAAAACTCCTTTTTGGAGTTTTAAAAAACAGCCATGTTTTAAAAACTGAAGGAAAAACAAAAACAACAACTGTGTGCCAAACGCGTTAATCTTCTTCAGTTTAAAAAACTAGAAAAATAATGGTTACCAAACGGAGCCTTAGGTTACCATTTCATTTTTTGGTCAGATACACGTAGATACCCTGAAACTACCACAAAGTTTCACTTGAGGGTCTCAAAGTTTAATTTTTACACATAAGAGCCTGTAACTCCAAATTTGCAACAAGTAAGGGCATCCGTCTAAATTCCTAATGGTTCAGCCCTTTCCGTCAGGTGCATTTTTAGGAACTCGTATTTATTTTTTATTGTAAAATCCCTTGATTTTTAGAACCCTAATCTATTAATATTTGGAACCCTAAAATTGGCATTGTTTCACTCATACCAAATTGTTTTACTCATACCAATCCATGGCCTTTGGAAGTAGATCGGGTACAGCTGGTGGCCTTATTGGCACGGCGGTGAGGGCACTGCCCGTCTCAGTGGTGATGACATCAGCTGGTGCCACGATCTGGCCGAAGAGGAGATCGCCAGTCCGGCGACGGATGGAAGAGGCATCGATCGGATCATGCGGTGGAGCCGCACACAGACCTAGCCTGCGCTGTGCAGGTAGACCGGATTTGATGGCCCACTGTTGATTGCCTGCTCCCTGGCGGAGCTGCAGCTGGTAGTGACGGCGAGCTCCGTCTGGGCCTGCAGCGGTCGCCGTCAGTTGTGGTGGACAACGGCGACGCTTTTCCTGTGGCTGCGGTGGCTCGGAACAGTGACGTTGATTTGGAAGCTGGTAGCGGCGCGACGACGGCGATTAGCGCTATCGCTGGTCACGGTGGTGACGGCGCTAGTCTGATGGTGGCGCTGCTGCGTCTTCTATCTCTCTCTCTCTCTCTTTTGTTGAGATGTTGTATCTGCTTCGGCCCCTTCACGGCGATGGCCGGCGGTTTTGCATCGACGGCGACTCTGGTGGCGTGTGCGTGGCCGGAGTTTGAGCTGGGGGTCTCCACGGTGCGGTGCTGGTGCCACTGTGAGTTCCCAAAAATGTCCCTGACGGAAGGGGCTGAACTGTTAGGAATTTAGACGGATGCCCTTACTTGTTGCAAATTTGGAGTTACAGGCCCTTATGTGTAAAAATTAAACTTTGAGACCCTCAAGTGAGACTTTGTGATAGTTTTAGGGTACCTACGTGTATTTGACCCTTTATTTTTTAAATTCATGTTATCGAAACAAGTTATTTGTATATTTCTGAAAAAGATACCCAAACAAGTTATTATATGTTTTTCCTTAATTTAAAAGGACATATCTCCCATAGTTCAAAAATTTTGGAAACAAAACAGAAAAAAAAAATGTTAATCAAATTGAGTGATAGTCAAAATGTTAACCAAGTCACCCCCCTCTCTATGTCGACCGTCTTGTAGAAAATATTAGTCGGTCTAGCATTAATGTTTATCGATCATCTAGGACCGTTTGAGATACTTAATAATAACATTTTGCCTCCTTGTTCAACCCATCACTTCAGCACCATGATCCAACTATCCCAAACGATTGACACCAATAACTCGAAATCATGTCATATTTACTTGTTATTCTGACCAGTTCACGCATAAACCGGTCCAAACTGCGTAAAGGCGCTGCAAATTTCCAAATCTTAAGTATGTACAGTGAGTGGATTTCCATTTTGTTCAAATCAAGGTTATCTAATCAGCACAAGTCAACAAGTCTGGCCAAGTGGTAGGTGATGTGGTTTCCCTTTTGTAGCAATCCTTATACCCTAATGTACGCCTTATCAATCATTTGAGGTAAGAAAAGTGAGCATTGTATATTCAAAAGAAACTTAATAAAGTATACTTAGTATTTGAAAATTTGACCCCAAAGGGGCCATATTTGGTAAATGAATATCTAAAGGGCACAAACAAAGTGGCCCCACGGTATGCCAATTATTCTTTTCTTTTCTAGCTTGGACAACCTTGATGCAGTATTTCAATGAAATTGACGTGGGTATCTGCACACGAACATCAGTTCTTGCTAATTTCCAAGGGGGCATGATGGAAAAGGTGGTTTTTGGTGTGATATTTACTTGATTCCTCGTTGTGAGGAGGAGAATGAAAGCATTAGCGTCGGTATCTAGAGTTGCATTTTGGATCCAAATTTTGATTGAAAAATATTTGTTTGATCTCGGAGCAAAATTATTGGAGTCCCAAGATTTCGGACAACGGTTTTTATCAGTGATCTGGCACAACCTAATCTAACAGTATCAACACTCCAAAGTTCCATTTAGACCCAAAATTTGACCAAAAAGCCGTTCGCCTTACGAGGGGGCGAAACTTTCAAAACTGTGTTTTGGGCCCAACTTGACAGGAAAGATATTCGCCTGATCTCGGAGCAAAATGCTTCGCGTCCCAAAATTTCAACTCTGAACAAAAATATGCATCGGGAACTTGGAACAATCTAATCCTACCTACAGCATCAAGTCGGGAGTTGCGTTCCTCGCTAATACGAGAAGGAAGATAGAATTGGTGACAAATGTTGTTTCCCTCGTTACCGTTGATTTGGCTTATTAAATCTTTAAAAGAAAAAATAAAACGAGCAAAACGAGCAAAACAGGCATACTCGCCCAACACACGCAGACTATTGACAATAACGAAGATATCGTATATTGACTCCCAAATCTCCTAGACTTAGTAAAGAGGTTTTTGTCTTGTCTGGGAAACGCGGTAAAATAAAAAGTTGTGACTTATATAAAGAGTGATGTCAAGGAAAGTGGATTCGCAGTCGAAGTGGAGGTGCCACAAAGAATGCAGTTCGAGTCAGATGCCAAGTGCGTTGATGTGAGACATAGCAAGGGTAATGACCAAGGGCTTCCCAGAGAGAGCTTGAGGGTGGCAGTGCTGCGAGGGCGACGGCGCAGGGTGAATACACGACGACAGTCACCATCCGATACTTAGGTCCAGAGTCAGGGTCCTGTATGTTTCTCTCTCTAGGATTCTAGAGTGAGAAAGTGAAAGTGTTCTGAAAATGTCCAAGTCCATAAAATATTTTCATCCAAATGAATTCTCAAGACCTCTATTTATAGAGGTTGAGATGATGATGTCATTACGCGACACGTGGCGCTCCCTGGGAGTACACGTCATCGAGGGATCTACAGCTGCCGGTGCTCTACGGACTGTCAAATATCATATTCACCCAGCCTGCCTGGCACAGCATCACTCTGTCTGTCTGGAAAGACTGGCTCCCACAACGTCGGTGTGGCCAGAGAACCCCCTTGATCTAACCTCCAATCCAAGCCTTTACAGAGTCCTACTGGCCTGGCAGTGGTGGGGAAGACCCGACGCCCAACTGCCAGGCAGACTAGGCGCGATGCCTTCCGAAGACCTGCTCCCGTCTCGGAGTGACCCGAGGGTCATAGTCCATAGGGGTGCCGACGCGAGCCCCCAGTACCGGAGCACGTAGGCCAGTCACGAAGACACCCTGACGGAGATAGTGTCACAAAGGAGTCGCCTATCCCGCTACTGTGAAGGGTCCTCGTGCCGGAGCACTACGAATGGAGCCCTCTGGAATGAAGACGACGATAACTTTAAGGTTGTGAGCCCATCCCGCAGTGATTGTGCCGGCGATGGCTTTAAGGTTGTGAGCCCATTCTGTAATTGATTGTGCCGACAATGGCTTTAAGGTCGTGAGCCCATCCCGTAGTTGATTGTGTCGGCGATAGCTTTAAAGTTGTGAGCCCATCCCGAAGTTGATTGTGCCGGCGATGACTTTAAGGTTGTGAGTCCATCCCGCTACGAGGGGTCCTCGTGCCAGAGCACTACGAACGGAGCCCCAAAAAGCATGCAACATGATTGTGGTGCATGGGCGCGGCGACGGTTGTGAGCTCATCCCGCTACGAGGGGTCCTCGTGCCAGAGCACTATGAACGGAGCCTCCCGGAAGCATGCAACATGATTGTGGTGCATGGGCGCGGCGACTACCGTCGCGAGACAATACCTGGTGCCGGAGTATGTATCATGAGAGTGGCGCACGAGCGCGGCGACGAACGTCGCAGAGAAAATATCTGGTGCTGTGGGCACATATCATAAAAGTGGCGCATGGGAGCGGCGACGAACGTCGCAGGTGAAAAAGAAAATTCAATATTGTTCTAGGACAAGTACCATCTTCAAGTATTATGGTACCTCCATCATCTTTGAAGCAGCTTTCCACTGTTTTTATTGTTAGTAGAAGCCACGGCATTAGAAGGTGTAGTGCCAATTAGTCAAGTGAACCAAAATTACGTCGTTTGGATGATGTTCAACTTTCCTTTTTTTTTTTTTTTGCACTTAATCATCATTGCTATCGCTTCACACAATTGGGAATGTAGCGTGCCACGGCTTATGCTGAGATTGAACAACGGTCTTCATTTTACTGGCCATTCCCCCATCAGGGTTCGATTCAAGATTTCATGGTACCTTGCAAAAACACTGCTTTTCAGAAAAGAACGAAAAAAAAAAGAAAGTATAAGCTTAGGAAACAATGTTTGTATTCATCGCATTACTGTATATGCAATGGCACTTGAGACGATTCAAAAACTAATAAACTTTAAATAATATAGTTTAAGACCAAGTTCTAAGAAGCAATGATTTTGTAAACCATCAGCAATTGGTACTTTACTAGCTAATACCATTTATAACAATAATATGTTACCGTCCAACGTGCCATTTGACAGCACATAAAGTTAGTAGTAGTAGTAGTAAAAATGTTTCCTATACGTGTCGTAAAATAACTTTTAATGTCGTGAATCATGTGCTCTAGCTCTTAATCTCGTGCATCATCTAGAGTCCATCGCACCATAAAATGGTGACACCTCGATCAGTTGGGAGACAGACTTAAACTCGTTTATGTACCCAAATATAAAATTGAAAAAAAGAGAGAAAAAAAAACCTTCACTTATTTTCCGTTGGACGATAAAGCGTATCATCGAGTCAGCTTTAATGTCAACTGAGATTAAGTCTCCTTATTGAACGGTCTTTGGGGCGCACCTCGATATCTGTCTCGTGCATTTAGAGGAGTAATTTTTATGTGGGTGATGATACCAAAGTTTGAATCCAGAAAGTTCAAGAAGAGAGCAAACCGCCCTAACTACGAGACCAACATCTTGAGGTTAAATCCCTTCACTTATGATACACACTATATGCAACAACAGCTATACTAAGGTAATTAAATCTCAGATTATGGTTTTGTTCAAATTTGGTACTGTTTGTGCTATAAGAGTAATGAAAATTTTCAGGTTTTAAATTCAACTAATGCTAGTTCCCTCACTTAGAAATTATAAACTTCAACGAAAAGGCACGTAACAAAAGACGTTCGAGTCTTATGATATATATATATATATATATATATATATATATATATATATATATATATATATATATATATATATATATATATATATATGGATCGTGATCCATTGCTAGCGCTAGCACTGTTGCTAGCGCTGTTTGGCCGTCCGCTACATAATGTAGCGGACGAAAATTGGCCGTCCGCTACATTATATAGCGGACGGTGCTAGCGCTGCTAGCGCTAGCAATGGATCACGGTCCTATATATATATATATATATATATATATATATATATATATATATATATATATATATATATATATATTAAGTAAGAAGATTATGTCAGATAAAAACAAATACAAGAGTTTCACAGTGTTTTCTTAAATTGAGGCGCCCGAAGATAAAAGCAATATCTTTGCATTTTGCACGCTGAATAAGTTCTTAAAAGCTACTATGTTGCAATTGTTTTTCGTTAAAGAAAATATCTTCAAATGAAGAACTTATAAATACAATGATTTGAAAAAGGAAATCACAAAATGTACATGACGAGTGAAAGGCAAGGAAAAGATATATATTTAGCCACTCTAATTAGGTAATTGCTTTTGTTTTCTTGTATATTTTTCTTCTTATATCCAATTTAAGGTCCTCCTTTGCCAAAAAGAAAGAAAAGGAAAAAAAAATCAGGTCCAGTCTTACATTCTTTCTTAGATGAAAGTTGAGATTTTATTCTCGTGAAAGTTCGGGTCCATCCTCAACGAAGGTGGGCATTACAAAAAATGGTTTCTCCTCCATCCAAATTATGCACTCTGAACAATAGTTGGCGTGGCGAATCATTTTGAACTACTCTATTAACGGTTCATCCCTCGTACTTAATTTGTAAACAAGCGATCGTTGGCACATCCAATGTATTTACAAATTTAATGGATGCAAATAATAAACTATATGTAAAAGGAAAAATGAGTTTTGAAAATGGAGACAGATAAGAGAAGGAGCAGTAGATGGAGTAAAAATATTGACGGTTAGATATTTCGGTGGAGCGGTTGAAATACTAGGGATGAAGAAGTTTTAATCGTAACAAGGTGGAGCGTTCATGTACTGAATTTTAAAAAAAAATTAACAACGGCCCTGATTAACTTTTTTGCTAGTTTAAAGTTAGTATATTAAGAAGGGATATAGTTTAAAGTCTCAAAAAAGGTTTCATTATAAGTGTGATTTTCTTTAACAAGAGTATGAAATGACATTTCTTATGCAGCTTAACACTGTCAACAAGTGCAACAATGCTCGAGTATACAGAGACGTCGGATAAGGATCTTTATTATTTATGCTGTAACAACTTTTGTGACAAAAGATCGTTACTAAAAAGGCACTGTCGTTGTTACGAAAATTTATTGTAACAGATTCATTTTAGTGACAAGTTTGTAATACAACAGAAGTGCAGTACAAGAAAGAATTATGGTCCAAAAAGGGCAATAATAAACACGAAGTGCCGCGAAATTTCTCGTTTGTGATAAAGTAGCTAACCGATCATTACTAAATTATTATGGTAAAGATAAAAAAAGCCTAAAGGCCAAACACGAATTGATTAGCAATCTGTCAAAGAAGATGGACTTAAAAACAATAAAGCATTTTCTAGGAAGATTTGGTTCACTTTTTGTATTTCCCAAACTACCCCATTGGTGAATCAAAGGCAGAAATCAAAAGATTTACAAGGCAGTCAGTCAAAGGAGGGAACATTTGATTTTGTCTCAGATTCTTTATTTTGCTTTTCTTTGCCTGCTTTGGGGCCCTACTGCATATTTTTGTCTTCCCTTAGACCAACCCGATTCGTTCAATCTGCGGGTTGGACTGCTTGCTGAATCTGATCCACTTAGTAGGAGGGAGGACCATTTTAAAACGGAAAGATTTTGACCTTAACCGGTATCGTCGAAAAAGTTTATGACTCTTTATATCGCAAGATGATGGTCGGCGCATTTATTTAGTGACAACAAAGAAGCCTAATAAGAATTATTTTCAAAAATGCCACCAGTAATGTTTAGCTACATTGATGGTCGTGTATGGAGGGTTATAGTCTATTCCTACTTCTGGGTTGCCGTCATAATTTATTCTTTTAAAGCCCCCACAATGGCCAACAGGGGAGAGGCGTGAGGCGGGGGGGGGGGGGGGGGAGGGGGTTGTGTGCGTGGATGTCTTGTGTTAGGGAGTAGTTACCGTGTCAATAAGCACTCGTCTCTCAGGACAACAAGTAAGACCTTGTGCGGACAAAGTCTTTTGTTAGTGAGCAGTTAATTACCATGTCAATAAGCTCACGTCAACCGCGTGCAGATCATGTCTTTACTTGGACCCACTTAATATTGCACTTTTGACAATGGAGTGACAACTGACAAGTTTCTAGGAGAGCTCCTTTCATTATATGTTGTTCGAATAAATCAAATTTTGATCGGAGTCTCATCCGTCTTAAGAAGGTATGATAACCAATTTCATATCCGACTACCCAACTATCCAATAACCCAATTATTTCATCCACTTATGTTCTGCGCAGCTCCAACGTGGTTACAATGAGAAGGACATGTATTAAAGTATATATATATATATATATATATATATATATATATATATATATGTTTTCTATCTTAAATTTTAATTTTATTCTGCTTATGAAGCTAGTATCCAGAAGATGTTACTAAGATAACCTAACTTCTACTACTGCTCAGGTTTCTTGAACTTGTTGAAAACCTCTAATCCATTTTTTAATTTTCTTCTTTTGAATATGCTCCAATGAAATTTGATCTGTATTCAATACCAACAACTCAGGATATGTACCCGTTATGCAACAATTTGATAAAAAAAAAACTCGAACCCAATTGGTACGCGAATCATCTCCATGGCAACCACGAGAACACACATATCTGGATCTTTTGGAATCAGGATGTTTAGGCTTTTCTCTTTCATATAAGTGTTCAAGCTATATTTGTCACTTTTACTTTTATTGCTTTTGGGACTTCTTATGTAATTAACAAATCAAATTTTAGACTGCCCCAGTCGATCTAAATTTGGTTCATTTGCACACGACCAAGTGGTGGTGGCTTCTCAGCTAAAATTTTCATTGAGAATGTGATATTTTATTATTTCAGAGATAGATACTATAGAGGATACTTTCATGTAAAGTTACATTATCATGTAGTTGTGTTAACATTTATCATGTGGCTAAAAAAGAGGGATCGAGTTAACTTCTTATGCATTATGTTTTTGAGCAAACTTTTGGGTCATACCCTCGACTCTGGATCACTGTAAACCACCATCGAACTACCGCTCTCATAGGCTAGCAGATCTCACTGTGAATTTTGATCCAAGCTCACTCACCTCCTCACCATAACCTAAAACATTGTGCATCACACGAGAGTGGGTGTTATGCTTGTCTTTAGCATGTTATTGATTTGAACACATGGTCTTCTTAGATTTGTTGAAGAACTAATATATTAGAACTCTTGCGGTGAGAAAAAGCAAGGGCAGATCAGGATGCTGCATCGAGGGGAGCCAAAAGTTACGTGTAAAAAAATTTAATTGCTAGTGATGTAGAATTTGCTTGCTCTTACACATTCTAATCTTTGCACAATAGTTTAGAAACAACTTGACTAAGTGATACTCACATATAGCACTCATAAATGTGTCAGTTATGGGTATATAAAAAATGTATATATGAGATTGAGCAGCGAGAAAAAATGTAAGTCAAATTTGAGTTCATCACTTCATCTATACAAAATAGAAAGGATAAACGTAAATTACTTGTGAATTTGAATCTATACAACAAATTATTATATATTAATAGATTCACTCCAAACTGTAATTCCCCCCAACTTCAAATGGTTCTTAGTGAACACTATTGAAAAACACAACTTTATACGTCAAAAAAAAAAGTGAAAGTGTTCAAATCTCGAAATATATGCTAGAAATTTTAAAATTTTTAAAAATTTTAATTTTTAACCAAATAGTAGTGACATATATTACGGAGAAGGGAATGATAGGGCTGTATATGAACCGACTTCGAGCCGAATAGAGGAGTATTCAAATTCGTTTGTTTGTGTTCGTCATTCTTTAAATTTTGTTCGAACTCGTTCGCGGTTCATTTCATAAAATTTGTGTTCACTCGAATTCGTTTGTTTATTTATACGAACCGAACTTGAAAATTCGTGTTCTCGTTCAAAATAATTATTTCCAAATCAGAACTACATTTTACTTAATTTAATTGTCCACTAAATTTTAGGACTTCCAAGCTTAAACTAATTTATACTATAATTAAGTTATATGACTTTTGGGTTTAAAACATATTATAATTAAGTTATAATTCAGACGAGCTGTTCACGAACACATTCGTGAATACTTTGAAATGTCCATACTCGACTCGTATAATAAACGAGATTTAATATTTTGTTCATATTTGACTCATATATTATAGAAACGTATATGGACGAATTTTTTAGGGAACGAATTAGGAACATTTTATGAACAACTCATTCATTTATGACCTTAAGAATTGGTGGTGGTGGAGGGTCTCCATGGTCACCCCGGCATCCTCCATGGTCACCCCGGCATCCGCCACGATCCTAGGTATTAATTTTTTTATTTGGGTCAAATCTTAGGTATTAAATTTTGGTTAGCCTACGGATGGTGAAATTATTGAATGTAGACATGAATGCGGCGAGATGTAGCACGATACGAGCCTTGGCACCACACCCATAGTCCTTGACTCTTTTGTAGTGGTAGCCATTCTTCACATCCTTATAAGTTG
Source organism: Escallonia herrerae (assembly GCA_033070095.1). Taxonomy (NCBI): domain Eukaryota; kingdom Viridiplantae; phylum Streptophyta; class Magnoliopsida; order Escalloniales; family Escalloniaceae; genus Escallonia; species Escallonia herrerae. The sequence continues at coordinate 586,291 of JAVXUP010000052.1, read as the reverse complement.
CCGGTCAAATCAACTAGGCTTTCATGCAAGCTTGATGGTCCTTCATATTTATTGACAGTCAGAGTTAGACTTGTCCTGCACCTGCTTGAGCTTCAGTCACCTCAGATCATACCAACAGGCCGTTGATCCCAAAAATTCATCTTTAAAGAACGAAAATGGATTCATCAAGATTTTACAAGTCTTTGACATAGCAAGAGATGGAAAATAAACTTCGGCATTCAAATTTTCAATTTGCAGATGGAGTTTCTCAATTTATTATCGGTGAAAGTAGCATGAAAGAGTAAGTCACTACCCCAATTTTTATGTTAGTTTGTAATGTAGAACTCCATCGTATAGAAATACACATTTTATAATAATACGGATGATTCAAGGTTTAGAAAAATCTAGTGCTAAAATGAGGGTGTTTCAGATTTATTAGTGCATCAAATGTGGTGATCAACTTGGCTTTAGTTTTTAGACACTACTTCCTTTCGTCAGATTTAACTTTTGAAACTTAATCTGTATACAAAAAGATAGACTTATTTTAACGAGATTAAGGCGTCCAAATTGGTCGGGGATCATGGAGTAACATTTGCCTCCTAGTTTGTTGTGGTCATAATTCCTTTTGGATTGTGGATGTGAGATAAATTTGGCGGCAACCCGAGTTTCTCAAGAGGCGACAAACTCCCCGCTTATAGCAATTGTAAGCATTTGCTAAAGACAATTAGTAGCATTTTTGTCACCAAAATTCGACGAAAGATTTTACCAACATTTTGTTAGAGTCGTTAGTTCAATGAAGCGTGTAGCTTCCACAAATTGCGGCCATATCATTTTGCTTGTATGAGATTTCACATTGTAAATAATGAGAACGTGACTTTTAGTCGTCCTCTTGGTATTACAAACTCTTCCATTTTTATGGATGAACATCTAAAATCATACACTTTGACTGTTAATCGAGCTGTAAAAAGATAGTTACAACTCTAATATCGGAACAAGTAATGGTTGCTAAACACAAATGGTAACATTTTTGTTAACATCTTTAACGGTAATTCTTCGAAACACTTTTCAGCATCAGTAAATAACCATTAACGATAATGAACAACCGTCGATTTTTGTTATGAGAGGAGATAGATATTTCTTCCGGATAGTAACCAAAATTTTTCCATTTGAAAAGTAAATACGTGTTACACGACCGCAATAAAATGGAGTTGGCTCCATAGCTCTAGATGATTCGTACTCCCTTTTTTTAGCTCCAACGCCCAAGGATGTTGTTTGGGTCTGGGCCCATCGGTCATTTAGATTGATTGATGGGCCCAAGGTAATGCTGTTATGGGCTGTGTACGGGGCAGGTTCAACATTTTATGGGCCCAACTATTTTGGACAAAAGCTAAGAAAGTGGGAAGATATCCCAGTGCCAGTGGGCTAAAATATTTGGACAACCCACCTGTTGGACATACGGAAATTGGACTACTAGATTGACACACCTAGACCAAACTTGTTCCTAGGATCGGAATATTTAAGCTCAACCAAGAAATAAACACTCAACTTTGAAGGGATTTGATGTCCGCCCTTTACTTTGTTATTATTATATTCATTTTCTCACAAGTATTAACTAAAAAGATTACAAGAAACTTTTTTGAAAAAAAATTATGTGCACATCATTTGTAAGTTTTAAGGTTAAGAGACGAAATTCCCACAAATCATATCGCAACTGCAAACAACCTCCTTTAGATTTATTTCTCCCAACAAAAAAACACCCCCGATGGTATCTCCGTAGGCACTGAGTAACAACCAAGGTTTTCATGGCTTACTTTTCCAAAAACGAAAGAGGTAAGGCTATAAAAGCAATGACTCTTGAAGATAGTCGAGAACATAACAAAGGTCATGACAAAGATTGCCCTCGAAGCAGTGTTATTAAACATAGCTTAACAAAAAGTTTGAGAAGAATTGTCCCAGTCTTGGCACAATTCGATGTACGTTTTGACCCCTTTAACCTCAAGCTTCGACAATGGTCTAGAGTCATTCACCAAATTAGCGACAAGTTTTTCACTTATGCATAATCTCTTCCTATCACTTTTAGCATTTACGGTTTGTTTGGAACTAATTCTTTTAGGATTTAAATTTCAAAATTTCGAATTGGATTTGTAATTTAATTCACTTTTTTTTGTTTAGAACGGAAGGGAGAAAAATTAAATGGAGAGGTAATAAATTTTTAGCGGTAAGTGGTTTCAAGTGTGCTTAATGCTATTATATAGTGGTGGTCAAATGACGCCAACAGTGATGTCGGTGCAGTAATAGTAACGACGAAGGTGATAGTGGTGGCGCTCATGGCGACGCCAATGGTAGTGGTGGCAGATGCGGTGGTGACCATTGTGGTAGCGGATGCGTTGGTAGTGGTGGCAGCAGTGCTGGCGGCGGTAGTGGTGGTGGCGATTGTAGTGGCGGTGGCGATTGTAGTGGCAGTAATGGAGCCGATACTGGTAATAAAAGTGTTAAAGTGATAACGATAATGAAAATGGTGGTGGTATATTTATTGTTGGATAGATTCAGAAAACGATAAGATATGTTAATTATTACTTTTAATTGAAGCAAATCTAAATCTAATCAAATCTTATGAAATGCAATTCTTTTACCTTTTTTTAATGTTCCAAACCGAAATGAAATTCTATCAATTTTATAGTTCTAAACGCTCTTATCATCGGAGCTATTAAAAATTTTTAGCAACAAATTGCGGTTATTATCTGTGGTAAGCGTTGTCATTTCTGCGAGGGAGACGCGCCACGCAAACATCGAAAAATTGGATTCCTCGGTACCACAATCCTCCGATGTTTCGGCGTATCCCTTGCTTTCCTTCGACCCGTTTCACGTACGAATCTTAAACACGTAAATCCCATTTCGATGTTTCCTTAAACTTGTAACCAAACAGCATCCGTCTGGTCACAATCCATGGCCTCTAGACTCCTCCGCCGGAGACTCTCGCCACTAGGAGTCGTCTCTCGTACTCTCCTCCATGGTACAAACCTTCAAAACCCCCATCTTCCGTTTCGGGTTTTTTCTTGTTTGTCCTTTTTGGTGATTGTGCCCTTCGTCTTTTTAGCAAAAACTTTGACCTCACTCATAGTTCTTTTTCCTAGGTTGGCTTGTCAAATTATGCTTATCCAGCAGTATTTCCTTTAGCTAGTTGAGTTTAATCCATGCTTAGTAGGAGGTGTTTGGTTGCAAAGTTTATAGAAGTTAACTGCATTGACATTTTAGCTAATTTTTAAGTTTGAGTTTGAAACATTGAGCATTGGCGTGACTCAACATTTTTCGTCCTCGTTTGACTTGTCAAACCGTGTTTTGGTTACTGATTAAGCTTAATCCAATGGTTAGTTGTTCAAATTTTAACCTAGGAATTTGCTTAAAAGGCGAGGGGACTTTAACTATCAAACAGAGGGAGTATTGCTCAGTAGTTTGATTAGAAAATGATGAAACAATGGCTTTCTAGCGATTGCGTAGGTTGGGACCTACACATTGACCTGAGGTACTGCTCTTTTTTCCATTTGACTTGTCCAGTTATGGGTATCCTACATGTTGATTGCTAGTTGGGTTTGAATCAGTGGTTAGGTGGTCAAATTCCAGCATAGGAACCTTCCAAAAAGTCAAAGGGACTCAATCTCTGGAACGAGCAGTACTTACTTACCAGTTTGATTACTATATGACGGAATGGACTATAGGCAGCTTTAATACAGTCCTGTGACGTACTTGAAATTCTTATTAATTACGTTGTGCAATGAATTGATATTCGAACTAGTGACCCGTCTATTGTTTTTCTTTTTGATTCAATAAATTTAGTGAAGTGACGCTAGTGTTCTGATTATTAGCTCTAGTTAAAGTACACACTGCAGCTCTGGAGGACCACGTTTTTGTGCCTTTCTACTAGTGACAACGTTAAATTTCAAGCTGTTAGTCATAGAATCCTTCTTAAGTGGCAGATCAGTATACTAATGATTGAGAAACTTTGGAGGCGCGCTAAAGTCTAGGTGGCCTTTAGCTACTGCAACATTATTGCGGATAGTCGAGGGTGTAGTAAATGATTCATATACGGACTCTGACTAGGTGGACATGATATTTTTTTACTTTCCCCTGCAAAAAGTTGAGGGTACTCTAATTCTGTAATGGAGGGAGTACTTGCTCACCAGTTTGGCTAGAAAATGGTGAAATGGATTTGGCAGTTATAATTGAATTTTGCTATGGATGGATTATTTTTGCAGTAGAAAGTCCATCTAATGCCTTTGGTTCATAATTTAGCGAAGAATGCAAGGGTTATGTTTTATTAGTTAAATATAAGAAAAATAGTAGCTCAACATTTTTCGATTTTCTATTTGAACTTATTGAAGAAAAAGAAAAAAAGGATTTTAGAGCCTGTTAGTAATAGGAGCTTTCAGGGAACCTTCTTATGGTGCGGCTTAGTATACTGATGATTGAAAAACTTTAGGGGGCACCGAAAGTTTAGATGGGCCTATTGCTCGGAGGATTGATGAACATTACTTTGGACAGTCGAGGGTGTAGTACATATGATTCATACAGCAGACATTGACTAGGTGGACATGATACTTTTACTGCCCCTGGAAAAGTCATGTCAACTCAGTCAATTGTTATTTGAGTTGTATTAACTCGTGTAGGGGGGAATCAGAGCATACTCTATCTAGTCCACAATGTAGAGGGGTCAATCCCCACTGAGTTCAATATGTTTTTTGTTGAAGCAAAGTTGCCAACTTTGTAACTCTTTTACTTCTTTGCTCTGTATGTTCATGGTGCGTTCTAGGGAACTTGGTTTTGCAGCACGATTGTAAGATATTGTAGAACTTCCTCTATATAGTGGACTTCAAAGCTATGTTACATGGACTCTTTGGTTTTGTGTGAAGTACCCATGTCGGACACTCGACACTTGGACATGGGTATGGGATGTGTCCGACACATCTCATAGGATATGCCATTATGATACTATCTTATAGTCTTTTGTTTAATTAGTAGTTGCTTTGAGTGGAGATAAGTTGTCAATTAAAACCAAATGCATCACATAAAACACCTTTTTGCCTTCGAAATAACTAAAAAACAATAGTAAATATGAACATTTTGCCGTGTCCCCGTGTCTTGCGTTTTCAAAATTAGACGAGTCCGACACTTGGACAAGTATCCGATCCGGACACTTGTACCGAGTCCATGTAACATAGCTTCAAAGTAAGTTTGTTAAAAATTCCATGACATCCTATATACAAAATAGTATTGTAGGAAGATGATTGGTTTTCTGAAAAAAGTTCTATTAACTCCATGCAACTCACGTCAAGTGCAGATATCAACACGCTTCAGAAAATTTTCACTCTGTGGTAAGAAATAAGTGAGACATAAATCTGGAGTTTTTATTTAGAAGTTTTTCAACATTGGTTTAGTTTTCTAGCAGAGGTTGAAAAGTCTGTTACATCTATATACAGTTGTGCTAAAGTTACTTATCAACCATAAACTATTTAAATTATTGACCAAACAGAGGATGTACGATACGGTTAGTTTTTTGTGCGTTTGGAGGGGTGGGGCGGGGGGGGGGGGGGGGGGCTAAGAAACCAGTGGGGAATCTCTAACTATCACTTGTTTCTTACCATGAGAATTAGAAATTATGACAATGTTAGCAGGTCCCATTTTTTTGGTGGAGGATGACATGAATGAAATAACCTAACGACGGCTCATAGCTTTTTTGGCTTGATACATACCAATCCTTTTCATTCCTCTCACCCCTTGAATTTCCATGTGTGGGACTCGGTCCTAATCAGTCCCTTAGGAAGGCACGATATGGGCCTATGGTAGAAACAAGTTCTATAAACTTTACCATCACCTAGTTAGGCAATATGACTACAAAAAATGTGGCGAGGTTCAGTTGAGGTTGAAGATCTTAGCTGAGGATGACGCGAATATAAGGACCCAACAATAACGAGTGAGAAAATTATATATTGGGAATATCAAGGGCTGGAAGGGAAGAGAAATGAAAGATAGCCCAAAGTAATTAAATCTGCACCACAACCACGGTCACACGCTAAATAAGGTCATATAAGCACATTTAGGTATCCTTTCTGGGGTTTTATAGATCTTCTATGAGTTATTTTGTTACTTAGAATTTAGAGACTTCAAAGCAATTATGCAGTTTTTCACTTGATCCAGTTATGGTGCTTCGTGTTTTCCTCACGCCTTCTTGTTTGGCAGATTATACAGAGGCCCACTGGCTTCCATGCGAGTTAAAGTTTGGAACTTCCGTCAGTATTTTTGCTTACTTAAGGGCATTCAGCAGTTCCAGCAGTGCAGCAAAGTTTGATTTTACAGACCTCACGTAAGGAAATGTTGGTACTGTATATGCAGTTAGATCGTGTTCCTAAACTTGAAACATCTAAGTCATGTTTGGGTGGATAATCATGTTGCTATTGTTAGATAAGTACGATAGCATACTTTAGTCATATGCTTAAGTCTGAGCTATATTGAACTTAATAACTTGCAAAATCAGGGCTCTGGTAACTACAAGGATGATAGACGGAGTGACTTGATTATTGATATCCTAGGAGGCTTTGTAGCCTAGACTTAAGCATATGACTAAAGTACACCTATCTAGAGCATCCTACTGTGCTTATCCAACAACAGTCTTTCATATGCACAATGAATATAATAGGCCTTCTTTGTTTTCAATTAAGGCAACAAGATCGAGTCAGTACTTCATTCCTGAAGACGTTGTTGTTCCACTACAAAGAAGAAGATTGGGCTATTAGTTTTTTCATTTGTTTGTTATATTCTGTTATTGTATGTAATTCTGTTGTGATGTTGTGTTTTGCCCCATTTTTTGTCTGGATGTAATTCTTGGCCATGTTTTTCATTCTCTTCCATTTTAGTCGTCCTCACACTTGGTACCCAATTGCTCGAAAGAAGAACCGGAGTGTAGTTCTTCATGTTGGTCCCACAAACAGTGGCAAAACATTTCATGCTCTGAAGCAACTGGAGTCCAGTTCTTCTGGTATTCTTTATACTGATATCGCTATGAATCTTTTTGATATTTGGTCTAATATGCCACAGAGGAGAGTTCCACAGAACTGTTAATTTGTTGAGAGTTTTCATTTGTTTCATTATTGCAGGCATTTATTGTGGTCCTTTGAGATTGTTGGCATGGGAGGTGGCAAAGCGGTTGAACAAAGCCAAAGTTCCCTGCGATTTAATTACCGGACAAGAAAGAGAAGAAATTGAAGGTGCAAAGCACAAAGCCGTGACTGTGGAGATGGCCGATGTAAACTCTGAGTATGATTGTGCTGTTATTGATGAAATTCAGGCATGCCAATATGACTCAACCTATTTACTTTTCTATTCTCATCTAGCTGTTATTTCTTCTTACCTTCGGAGAAGCAACATCACTGGGAGAATGGGGTAGGGGTGAGAAGGAACACCTCATAGTCGCTCCTTGTATATCACTACTACCGTCTTTTTTTACTCACAGTTATCTTATTTTGGTTGTACTGCTGGAGTCCCTTTGTTTCCTTTCTATCTATTTCTTTCATTTATGTTAAACTCCCAGTAAGATTATTAATTAGGGGGTACGGTCCAAATTTTTCTTTAGCAAACCCTTGACTAGTGTTGATATCTGACTAGATGCTTTAAGTTGACTCCTTTGCTGGACTCCCTTTGTTTCCTTTTTCTTTTGTATTATTTCATTTTTTGTTTGATGTTTTCGGCCAGCTACACACTCTCAGTAAGACTATTAACAAGGGGGTAAGGTCCAAATTTTCCTTAAGCAAACACTTAATCAGTGGTGATATGTGACTAGGAATGCTTCATCTTTGAAGATGCTTTAAGATAACTCCTTAATAACTACATGAGCAATGTGTCTTTCTGAACAACAGGTCTTCATGCTAGCAAAATCTCCTTTCTATTGTTTGTTTCTGCTGCTTTTCCCATCTCATAAAATACTTACTGCAGTAAAACTTCCAGAGTCATTGTTGTGGTTTTAATTTTGCACGTTTTTTCCCTTCTGTAGATGGTAGGGTGTCGTACGCGGGGGCATTCATTCACCCGTGCTCTGCTAGGAATTCCTGCAAATGAGCTTCACCTTTGTGGAGATGCAGCTGCTGTACCTCTGATTAAAGAAATACTTGGAGTGACTGACGATGATGTCAAGGTAGGGAAATCGCTTTTGAGTCACGTAAACAAGTGCTATGATGTGATCGGATTGATGTCATGTTTTATCTGTAGGAATTTAGTAAATGCACCGAGTTTATGTTCATTAAAACCTACGTTGTGACATGAATTTTGGAAGGGAATTAGCTTTATGTTCTCTTCTTTATGTTTACAAGATTGTTGGGTAACATATGATTGCATAGTTTCGGTGGTCACATATTTGCCATAAGAGAGTGACTTAACTCGTTATGAAAATGCCTGTAACGTTACGACCATCCTGCTTTCTTTTACCACGTTCCGTCTCTCTCTTCAGAAAATATGTAGTTTGTGAATGACCAGGTGTAAATCTAGTTATTTAAGTTTACTTATGCTAAAACGACAGGGATTTGTACACATTTTCTCTTCTCCCCACTGTTACTTTGGTAAGTATGGCACGGTGAATCTACATTCAGTATTTTGTCCCAGCAGAAACTTGTGTGGTGAATCCACATACCTTATATTGGGATGAAACCAAAGATGATTTGCATGTGGGAGTATGTCTCCAAGTTTCTTTATAGCATCAAGGTGGTTTGAGCTCTATTATGTCTGCCTGGCAATGGAATGGCCTGCTTTCCTCCAACTATCTTGAGCCATTTTAATGTGGCAAAACATGACTGCCTATACATACACTGGAAATCTGGCCTTTCATTTGATAACCCATGTTGCATATGAGGGAGAATTAGTAGCTGAGAATTTTAATGCAAGAAATCACCAAATGGGCTCATATGTCTCTTAGGGATCCTTCTGTTGTTCCTAGAAAAACAACTGCTCTCGTGCAAATGCGGTTAGCAGATGTTCAGAGAATTCATGTTCTGATTATTTATAAGGTTGGTGTGGGCATCCTGCCCTTTTCCTTGCATTTAGATTCACTCTCTCAAATACTATGTGCATTCTGGTTGTAGTTTACTGAAAGAGTGGGTAGCTTCCAACTTTCTAATTTGCTTGTTTCATGCTAATACTATGATGTTCACTGTTATGCTAATTTATCTTTTTACTGTAAGATTTTTGTATGCGGATTTGACTTAGGTGCAATACTATGAGAGGCTTTCCCCTCTAGTTCCGTCAAAGATCCCTCTTGGACCCTTTTCTAACATAAAAAGGGGTGACTGCATTGTAACTTTCTCACGCCAGGAGATATACAAATTGAAGGTCAGCATTTTCCATTCTACATAATCTTCTTCTGTAACATCTGTTGCTTGATATTTTTTTCCCTGTATTAGTACTCTTTACCTAACTTGAGATGTAGATGGCTAATAGTGTAGTTCTCTCTTTCGCTTTTGTTCTCTTTCTCTCCCAAATCATCTTCTTTGTACCTTCAATATTGGCTTCAAAAGTAGAATGAAAGAGAGGATTTATATCATGCAGGTATATAGTGATACTGGTAAAGTTCACGTGCTTTGCACATAAAACAGCAATTCAATAACACGAACGATTGTCACTTTGTTAGTTGATAACTTATACTCTATTTTCGTTACTCTGCAGTGTGAGCCATCTACCAGCATGAGTGAAACTACTTGTTTATTAACATGGAACTAGCAATTATGAATAATATATTTACAATAACAGTTGATATTATGTGCTTCTGCAGTAGTAGGGTTTCATGCCACTTTTAATGAGCAGGTTCAAAGTTTAGCACCAACAATTATCAACCACTTAGCCTTTAAATTTAATCTCTAAATTTAAAATTCCAAATTTTCAATCAAGTCTAGCTATATAGCCGTTGAATTCTTGATACTAAGTAACCTATGAGCTTTGTTACGTAAGCTTTTAAATTTTAAAAAAAAGAAAACTACATATAATGTGCAGTTAAGAGAATATTCAATCTCCTTTGGTTTAAAATTGTCACAATTGATTACTGGTTAAAAACTGTTTTCCCTTCATCCTAATCCTTTTCTAGTCCATCTTGCAATCATACAGACGTAAATTGGAGTGTTTTAAGAAAGCATTCGGGATGTATATATGTATCTGGATATGTACATTTATGTTTACATATATAAGATATTCAATATTTAAGTTTGTTAAACTAATTAATTAATACGTGTAAGAGATTTAGTTTATGAACCTAATTAATCGCTTTTTTATTAGAGAAAACAACATAAGGTGGAACGACAGCAAAAAGGCTATTGTGCGTAAGACATGAAATTGGTCAATATGTGCTAAATTCTATTAGGGCATCAATTACGTAGATAGTTAAAAAAAAAAAAAACACACATTGGTTGATATAAATTAGACCCTAGAACAATATTTTCGCAGCGACGTATACCACTGACGTAGTCCCAAAACGTAGCACCTTTAACCTCTCTCACTGTTAGCACTACTTGGTGAAATAGGTTCTTTTGGAATCATTTCCAAACATTAGCCTACCTATTTACGTGCGCCTGCCAAGATGTCTCCTTGGCTTGGGATGACGAACATCGGGAAGGAAGAAAGTGGTCTCGTAGTTTCTAGCATAGGAAGATGCTCACCTTAAACTGATGGTTATAAAGTTCGATCGATAGGATGAGTCTTTGATGTTGGAGTTGTCTTGTGATTCTCTTGTTAGTTCTTATTAGCATGTTGCATGTAATCCGTGCAACAAGATCTCTTCAACACACACGATGCTAAGTCAGAGAGAATATCGGAGATAGAAAACATTTTTCTTGTTAGGGTTGCATAGGAAAGGCAAAATAGGTGAAGGAAAAGAAGAAAAAGAACATAATGAGAGGTGTATGCTGTAGGGTCTGCTCCTTGTGACCACAACCTCATTAACTTATTTCCAGGCTTTGATCAATCAGTTATTAAGAACAAATCTGGCATGGCCTCATCACTCTTGCTCGTGTATAATGGTAGATTAATTAGATAAGCGCACCTTAGAATTTTGCACAAACTTTTTTCAATCTCCTCATCAATTTTGCTAAACAACATTTGTTATTTAGGCACTTTAGTGTTTTCAGTCTTGCTAATATTATTCTAAGGCAACACTTTTTAGATACGATGCCCTTTCGCCTTTTTTGCATTATTTATTTTTTCCTTTTTCAACTTCCTCTTTTTTCGCCTAGGCCCTGCTTTTATTTCCTACAAGCCAATGCAGTAGCTCTAAATGGTTATTCTTCTAACCGGAGTATTGCATAAACCGACATGATCACCATTATAAAAAAGTTTCCCAAGTACAAATCTTTCTCACTTTACCTTGAAATCTAGGATACCTCTTAAAGCTTGGGCCCGAAACAGAAAAATTCATTGCGTCACGGCACAATTACATGGCCTTGCTGAATTGAGAGCTTTTAGTAGTGAGCTACACTGTGGTGTTTATAAAACAAATGTGGCGAATATTTATGCTTTCTACTCTTGTCAAGTATAAGTGCTGTTGGAAATCACTTTTTTTTTTTGTTTTGTTTTGGGTTCGTTATTGGCCCCCCGGGAGAAGGGCTGGGCGGGGGGGGGGGGGGGGAGGTGTTTTAGGGTAGGCGGGGATTAAATGGATCATGAATTCTAAATTATGATAGAAAGAAATAATAATGTCTGACCAAACATTTCAGATTCTAAGCGAATTCTGCAATTGTCGTATATTTGTTTAATAGGTTCGTAAGTATACCTGTTCTCAAATTAATCGAAGTTGCTTATAGGTTTCAGAGAATATCTACAAACATTTCTGGTTCCGAAAGCTATTTTTGAGCCATTGCTGTATCTGATTTCATAGGTTATAGGTGTTGTTATGAGCAAATTAGCTCGACGTGATAATAAGTTTCAGATATATGAACATGTGAGAAAAAGAATAATAATAACATGATTGCTTGTTATATAAACTTTGCTTTTTATGGTCTAAGCTTGTGACGGATGTGTTTCTGGTGTTCGTTTATTTGGAAGCTAGATGTGTGCTGTTGTGTATCCTTGTGTTTTTGTAGCAAATTAAGTTATTGCACCTGCAAATTTTATATTGTTTTGTTGATTATAGCTCAATAATCAAGTGTTGAACTATATTGAAAAAAACTTCTTGAAGGAATTTTCTAGTAAGAAGCTATATTGTCTGTAAAAATTCGGTGACTCGGTTCTTTCAAGTTGTTTGTCTGTATAAAATATCCATGCAAAAGAAGAAAAATAGGATTTAAACTTTTCACAAATGTTAAATTCAGCTTACGGTAACCATAGTTATGAACCTAGAAAAAGTGAGTTTCTGCTAGTTGTTTTATCAACTTTGATGCAGAAAATGGAGTATCGTGGAAACAGGTCTGAGAGTTTTTTATAAGAATTTTAGCTAAAGTAAAAAAAAAAACCTTAAGTTTAACAAATTCTAATATTAAAGAGGGTATTTTAAGTAATAAAAGTCAGCAATTTAACGAACTCTTAAATTGGAAAAAGGTTATCCTAAGGAATATTTTTTTTTTACCCATTTAACCCCATCCTCTCTTTATATATAGTATAGATTAAGCGTTAGCATTGGATGGGAAAATAATTATACAAGAAACTGATGTAATATCGGTTAGCTGAATTGTAAAATATATGAGAAGTGAAGTCTGTAGTTTGGAGAAAAGATATTTAGTGAACTGCAAACCCATGTGTGCACAGATAGAGATAATAGACACCTCCAGTGAGGAGTTTTAGCCGACTCTAATCGAAGAGATAGAAAAGCCGTTGCTCTTGATTCAAGGGAATAAAAGAAATTTTGAATGCCCCGATCGAAGTTTTTTAATTTTTTTAACATGGGTTTAAATTCCATGGTGCGAATGCAACTTGAAATTGCAAGGTATTGCTTTTTCTTCTCATGCTATTGATGAACTTCTGAAGGGTGACCTTTGTCATGCCATATAAGGTTAACTATAGTCCAGCTAATGAGCTCGAGGTTGCAGCCCTTCTGTAGCATCTGCAGAGAAATTGCAGATTAGATCACAGGTTGTTTAGGAGTCCGGTGTTGTTCCGTGCAACAATGTTAGAATTTAGATTGCGGCAGTACAGGTAGGATTAAAGGGCATGGGGACATCTATGTAAGCCATTTATGGGATCTTGGTCGATAGGTTAGTTAGGTGCTTTTGTTTCCCTTGTGGTTTGGATGGTGCGAGGAAGGATATGCCCTCTCAGTTCATTATATACTTCTGATACCTTTTCTAATCTTTTTTGGTAGGTGACCTGGAAGTCACCTGCTTGAAAGCCTCGCCTGTATTTAGTCCTTCCCAGGCCTGCAATTCCAGAAGACTCGTAGTCTTGCACACTGGGTCACGTTATTAGTAATTTTCTCATGAATTCGATAAAATTAGTCATTTTTCTTGAAAAATTTATGAAACCATGACTCAAGCCACATTAAGACTTCTTCCACGTATTCTGTCATAGCTTCTTTCTCATTATTTGGGTGGAAGGTGGAAACTTTCTCATAGCTTCTTATTCTATTTAGCCTTTCATAGAGCTTAATTGTATCCTATGCTAGTTCATTTGCAACTAACTTCCTAACATTATATCATGCTGATAAATGTACTTTGTGCTAAAAGTTGTAGCAAAATTGGTCACATTTTCAAGACATGAAGCTAGGTGGACAATTGTTGCAAATATTATGTAAATTTGCACAAGACATGTCAGGTGAATGTCTGTAATGTCATTAAGAGATGCTATGTAGATTTAGATGGTGTATTTGGGTATAAGTAGTGCATATCATTCTTAAAAAAAGTGGAATTGGAGCCTTTAACTAGTCTGGTGTTTTGTACACATCTCCCCAGTGTTTCGTACACATCTCCTGGAGAGATACAGAAACAGATGCTGCGCGCCCAAAATTTTAACATCTGAAATTTGCCACACCGAAGGATTATAGATCTAATATCAACTCATGATGCTTTGTTGGCTTTGAACTTGAATAATAGAATACACTTTTTTACCATATAAGGCGATAAGTCCCATCGTTGTTAATCGTCGTGTACTCATGGTTGGCTAAGTTTTGCCGAGGGAGAAATTTATTTTTTTTCTTTTTTCCAGTAGAAGTAAATGATATCCCCGTCTACTGTAGACTGTAAAAGTAGTAAAATTGTTTTAGAAAGACGACACTGTTTTCTGGCTATACACCAGTGCTGATGCTTTACATTTCGACCTACTGTATTCCAACTACATTTTGTTTATTGTCAGAAAAAAGTTCAAGATGGCGGAAAGCATCTTTGTTCTGTAGTTTATGGTTCACTGCCAGCGGAGACTCGAACAAGGCAGGTATGAACTTCTCCCTTCTTTAAGAGTCTGTTTAATACTATTTGGCACCTACTTTTTCTTCTGATTTCCAGCATATCTTGGTTTTAGTGTTTTTCTTAGTTTTTAATGCAATAATTGGTTGAGTTGCAAAATGAATTCCTGTTACTGGCAACTTGTGCTTCTCAGATTTCTTTCAATATTCTTGTTTTCTCTCTCTATCTATCTCTCTGGCTGCATTTGGAATGTCAACCATAATTAAACAAGTAATCTAAATCTATTTGGAGCCAAGATGTTGTAATCTGTAGGGTTGGATTTAGTTTATGCTACTTCCTTTTGTTTTATCCATATGTTATTGTTTGTACCATTGTTATATCTGTTAGGCAAAGATTGGCTGAGTTAGTATGTTTTTAGGATTGCAGGCATCAATGTTCAACGATGCAAGCAGTGAGTTTGATGTTCTTGTAGCCAGTGATGCCATTGGAATGGGTCTCAACCTTAATATTTCTCGAATCATATTTTCAACACTGAAGAAATATGATGGTTTGCAAATGCGAGACCTTACTGTCCCAGAGATTAAACAAATTTCAGGTACATTATCGACTCTGTTGGTTGAAATGTGGGGAAAAGGTTCATTTCTAATGTGTGATAATAATTATCTTTTATCAGATTACTGCTATTTTTGTGAAGTATGTATCAAAACAATCTAAATCTGGACATAAAGATCTATTGCATAAGAGGGTACTTGTGTTGGAGACTTCTGAGTTCTGTGTGAAATCACTTGCATGATGCTTGCTGAAATATTTGGTTATTTACATGAGAAAGAGGCACATGTTCCTCATGTAGCTGCATCTTCCTTAGGGGTTGTGATGACAATCGTTAGTTGGTTATAGCAGAATGCCCGCAGGATGCCTGATGTCATACCGTCATTTTGGTGACCGGGAGTGGCCCCTTTATGAAGTCACGTTATTGTTTTATGTGGAGTTGGTCATGGTTTTGATGCGATTGCAGAGTGTCCGTCCTGAGCTGAATGTCTCCTTATAACAAATGACCATGTGAGTAGAGGCTCTCTTGCTTTAGCAATTAGGATCTGAAAAGGAGATTTCCGAGCCACAAAGGAGCTCCGTATGTCCTGCCTGAAATTAGGGATGCAATTGTGGTTGCAGACATCCTATATATGTACAAAGAAAGTTTAACCAACAGTGTAGATGGATTCGACACCAGTGTAGGCTGTTCGAGGCTGTTGTCATATTCCATTTTAATGCTAGGGGAGGCATGCTGTGTTCAATAGAGGTGGTGTGCACCATTAGAGGTTCTGTTTGACGCATATCGGACTTCCAAAGTGTGGATCAACGATATGAGCGGCACCTTCTTTAGGTGCCTAGTCATAGGCACCGAGTTATAGGTGCGTACTTGTGATTCTTAATGTATTTGTTGTCGACTACCGCTATTTTGCTCATGGATGAGTCAAAGATTGTTCGAAGGTTGGTTGGCAAGGTTAATTATGTTAGTGGCTGACATACTGACATTGCTTTTTCTGGTTAGCACTACAAGTCAATTTTATTATAACCTCTGTCTTGACACTTCCTTAACAGTTCAAGACCACTAATATTTGTCAGTGTACTTTCTGGATTGTGATATGTGTAAATTGAGGCCCATGTTGCATGGGATTGTTCCAGTAGATAATATCGACGTCACGGTGTCGTGTTTGAAATAAATGGCAGAGACTCTATTCTATGAAACTCCTAAGTTTTTGGGTCGATTCAAAAAGTGTTTAGTTTGCTTGAAAAGTAACTGGGGGCAAATAACTCCTCATATGGTTAACGAGTGGCATGTTGCTAAATAATATGCCAGGTTTCTTTTTCAATTATCTTTTTGACGCTTAAAATTATTATTAAATTAAAATATATTTAAATGTGGTTTGCGAAACATGGAAGCATCATCTCCGGGGAACATGAATTATTGAAAAATTAGGTTTTCTTTTATATAATGCAAAGTCCGGTTAGTAACACGTGAAGCTCTTGTTAGTCACAAGTAGTTATGCTTATTGTCTTTTTCTCTCTCCCATGCTTATATTTCAGTTTGGTGATTACCGTACTCGTGACTTTTATTACTAAGGAAGCATCAAGGCTTATTGGATGTCCTTTTCTCAGGGAATGATATGCTATAGAAGATAGCATATATATTTTATTCTTCAGTCTATGTTAATGAACTACTTTTCTCCAGAGGAGAGAATAATTTTCTCTTGTGCTATGCTACAGTTTGGGAATCCACTCTGAGCAGTAATTAAATGAAAAAGAGGTTATGATTGAAACTATTAGCCTCTCTTTCTAATTACTTCTGCTCTTCTGCTTGTCCGGTTTTAGATTTCTTTCGCGTGTTGGTGTTGGGTGCAGAGATGTAGCAATTGAGTTTAGTGCAGAGGTGTTGCTACTGCACCAGTCTAGGGTGTTAATTGACTTTGACCCTTATAGGCATGTTGCTTCTCTTCTGTGTTTGTATCATCCATGTTTGCCCATTTTAATGGCAATTTGGGACCTAGTTTTTGGGAACAATAAAAAGGAAAATAAGAAGAAAATCTTACAGCTTATTATTAACGCAAAATTTCAGTGCTTGAGGATGTCTAGGAGGATGAACCCACCTGCTAACCATGCTAATTGTAGTCTGCAATAAGAGCATATGATGTGCCAAAGCCATGATAGCAAAATGGTAAAGTTCTAGCGAACCATTATCGAGAATTTCTAGAAGAATGAAAAACATGGGAGTAGACGCCGAAGAATGAGCCACACTTAAAAACTGATCTTCTTTTTCTGTGCTTCGACTCTCAGAAGATGGTTATGAGCATAAGGCACAGCCTTGTAGCTTCGTCGTTATGTAGCTTCGTCGTTATGATATTGTCAAGGGTGGGTGAATTATTTACGTTATTTTTGTGTTGCATTCAGTTCCAGATTATTGCGTTATGATGTTATTGTTTGCATATTGCTGGTTCGTATGCTACATTCCTTTTAATACTTTTGATGTTAATATTTGCATGTTTTTCGTTATATGTAATTGACCACAAATTGGTTTTATTGATATGGGTTTATTTGTAGGCAGAGCTGGCAGGTACCAATCTAAATTTCCTGTTGGCGAAGTGACATGTTTACACAGAAAAGATCTGCCATTGCTTCATGAAGCACTTGATTCCCCTTCGCCAACTCTTGAGGTGAATGAATTCTTAGTAGATTACGGTTATGCCATGTAATGGGAAGAATTACACTTACCTCTAGATTTGTGAATGTTTGACTCAGTCCCACAAGAAGTCGAAACTCGACTCACATCCCCTTGCCCAATTTTTAATGCAACCCCTATTTTGCCCTAAATCCTTTCATTCTCTGTTGGATGAACTGTATTATTTCTGTTCATCGTACTCTTAAAATTCAACACATGCAAGCTGCCACCATCATACCCTACGTAACCCTCCATCAAGCCACCCGCCGGAACCCACAGGTACCAGACCCACCAAATCGTGCCCCCCACCAGCTGTACATTGTCACTTCCGCCACCAAGTCGATGTGCAGATCGAAGCGTTGACGGTTTTGGTGTTCAAACCTGAGATGGTGACTTTGGTGGCAGTGGTGATCTAACTTCTCTCTCCTAGCAAGTAGTTTGATGGCCTTCTCACTCGCGGTTTTGCTACATTGACCAATATGCTGGAAGCGTGTTGAATGATTTTAGCACCATTGCATCACCATGCCTATCTCATCTTAGTTTTACAGCTTGGAAAGGGGGAGTCATGATCTCTGCCTTTACTGCGTGGTGTCTCACAGGTTTTATCAAGTGGGTAGTGTAACCGTCGTGATTTGAGGAGATGGCTTTTGGTTTGGGTCATCTGTTGACTGTTGAGGGCCGTAGTTTGCTGAGAGACAGAAATTGAGATCATGGGTAATTGTTGGGTGGAAAATTTTCTACATGCATATGGAAGTGGCACTGAGGTTTAAAAGTTGGTGTTAGACTGGTAGTCTTTGGTAAGACAAAAACAGGTGGCAAAGGGGGTGGGTTATCACTTGTCAGCTCCAGTGCAAACCTTGCAGGTGCCAAAGCGTACTACCATGGGAAAACAACCTTTGGTCACTGGTTTACAGCCACTGTCAGTTATGAGCAACACAACCTCAAATACATAAATGGTCGCCTCTCCCTTTTCACTAACACCCCTGCCCCTATTCTGTTTCTCTGTTGACCACATACGCTCTTCAACCCCGATGCTTCTCCTATATTGCTCTCTCTTTCCTTCTTAGTTCGCAGCTGCGGTCAAGGAATTGGTGCAAGCCAGAAATTAATAGGAATGTGATCATTTGGATTGGGATGGACATTATGCACATGCAACAAAGGATTTTTTAGGTTTTACGTGATTGAAGCTATTTGATATCACTTTACTCATGCCCAAATTGGTCTGTTTGTTGAGTCAAAACCAATCATGTGGAATGAGTTCCGGTTTACTAAATGCTTGTACAATCGAGTGAATTCCTACTACTAGGGGGAGGTTATTTATGTTTCAACTCCCTAACAAGACACACACACACACATATACAGTACTGCTACTTGTAAATATTATGTTCTATCCCCTTCTTATGTTGATTTAATGCACTCTAAGATATGTTTTCCTCTGACACAGCGTGCTGGATTATTTCCCACCTATGACCTCCTCTTCATGTACTCCCGTTTACATCTCAATTGTGGCCTTTATCAGATACTGGTATGTTTCTGTTCTAGTATAGTTAGGTTTTCTATGCCTAATGCTGTATGGTTGCCAAACTGCTTTAAATTGGTTGTGAAACTTAATTAACAGCATTTTCCTTTTCTCCCAGTTCCATGATAATCTGAGCCCTTTTTTCCACAATGATTTTCTTTTTACAGGAACATTTTGTTGAGAATGCTAAGTTGTCTGCAAACTATTTTCTTGCTGATTGTGAGGATATGTTGGTACGTTATATTTATGTTATCTGTGTTCTTATCTTTCTCTATGACTTTTCTTTCGTTTTTCTTCATCATGTCTCCCTTTTTGAGAAGCTTTGCAGCTAAGGGTTCACGTTTGCTCTCTTCCCATTCGTTCTACCAAGTATATACATTGATTTTGTTCCTGGCTTTACTTTTATTTGTTGATAACAGAAAGTTGCTGCTGTGATTGATGAGCTACCTCTGGGATTACATGATAAGTACCTTTTTTGTGTGAGGTACATCTTTTTACTTTACTGCAGAGGAAGTTGGTTCTTGAACTTACTAACAACAGTCTGTGCTTAGCATAGTTGGTCATTTTAAAACTCGGTCAAAATAGTGAAGATTGATTTTTGGAAAAATTATATTTCACTCTAGTTTCTATGCAATAAGTCATGAACCATGGTGCATAGAAAATCAAGCTTCTGATTATTACAGTCGATTGAAGAAAGGGAGTTGGGCAAGGGAGATACTTGTCAAGAGTTTGGATGGGTTTTGAACAGATTTACTCTTAAATTGCTGTATCTTTTTCATAGTTGTGTCAACAAATAGAGTTTTGAGTCTGACTTGCTGAGGTCTTGACATAGTTGAATTGTTCAAAGTACTTTTTTAGGTGATGCTGCTGTACCCTTTGCTTGTTTCAAATTTTTATATGTTTGTTGTCTGCTGGATTTTTTGGCAAGATTTCACAAGTTTCTGGTTGTCTTCTCAAATTACCTAACATGGTCATATTACTTAATTAAGATTTTTCCTATGTAGTCCAGTCGACATGGATGATGACATCTCGTCTCAGGGTCTCACTCAAGTAAGATTCAGTTTTCGTTCTTAATCATTTGCTTGATGATTGATTTGATAGGTTACTAAAATTCAATCTGCTATGGTCAATTAGTTTGCACAAAGCTATGCAAAGAATGGCATAGTTCGGCTTCGAGAAATGTTTACTCCAGGGACACTTCAGGTGCCTAAGACATCTACTGCACTGAAAGAGCTTGAATCCATTCACAAGGTAAGTTTGGTTATGCATCCAGAAAGTTTAGATTTGTTATGAGACCTATGTTTTTCATGATCTCTATAATAGTTCAGTTCAAAATTTTGTTTGTTGACCTCCCGTGCTTCTATCTGCATTATGTCAAAGTTGATTTTGTCCAATGGCTTAATATCAAGATAGGGTCAGCGGTTGAAAACCTCTTGTCATCCTTCTATTCATCAATTATCTTTTCCAATGGTTGTCAATAGCCAATGAGCTAGACTTGATTGCAGTCTGGGACTGTTTTGTACACCCTTGCGCAGGTGTGGAGATACGGGTGAAGGATACTAATTTTTGCGGGTGAACTACACAACTGGTTCTTTATCTATAGTGGAAATGCGCCTAAAGTCTGCTATTGACCATTCCGAGAACTGTCTCGTCCTTTTCGTCAATTTTCACCATTTTGATGGTCAAATCGAGGACAAAACTGTAAATCAACTCTCTCTCTCTTTGAAAAACTTATTAATAAAAGAAAGCAATTGGGCAACTCACTAGGTGCCCCTTCGACTCACTGAGGGTCACCACCCCCTCCATACTTCATGCAGATCCTCCTCCCTCCCTTCCCTCCATCCACCTTTGCCCACACCGCCAGTCTCCCTCGGCTTCTGATCTAGTATCCTAACAACATCCCACCATTATGAGCAACCAACGCCTCCAATGGCTGAAACCCTAGGCCCTGTTCTACTGAAATAATCTGGTCCAATTGAAAACCCTAGGTCTGCTGTTCAATTTCTTGATGACGGGCGTACATATTGGCTTTTTGGTGTCGGCGGTGCAGATCTGGGGGTGTCATCGAACGCGACGAGGACGAGGGAGCAGAGACAGGTAGTGGTCCTGACGTGCATCGAACCTTTGTCTTGCCATCACCACCTCTTTGCACCACCTATCACCAGCCGTCATCAAGCCTACGAGCTTCAACCACCACCTATGTTACATGGACTCTTCGGTTTTGCGTGAAGTACCCATGTCGGACACTCGACACTTGGACATGGGTATGGGATATGTGTCCGACACATCTCATAGGATATGCCATTATGATACTATCTTATAGTCTTTTGTTTAATTAGTAGTTGCTTTGAGTGGAGATAAGTTGTCAATTAAAACCAAATGTATCACATAAAACACCTTTTTGCCTTCGAAATAACTAAAAAGCAATAATAAATATGAACATTTTGCCGTGTCCCCATGTCTTCCGTTTTCAAAATTAGACGAGTCCGACACTTGGACACGTATCCGATCCGGACACTCGTACCGAGTCCATGTAACATAGACCACCACAACCACAACCACAGCCATATCTCTCAACTGGATTCATTACCACCACATTCCTCCTTGGCATTAAACCCTAACCCTACCATTCTTAACGTGACGGTGGGGACGGTTAGTGTGGCAGTGCTTGTGCGTGGTGGTTGTAAAGAAGAATGAGGTCAGCTCTCGGTCAGAGTGGGTCAAATCCAGTCAAATGGCCTCTCTTTTGGGCTAAAATGAGAAATGGTATGGAAATGGAACTTTTTGTCCTTCAATTTGACCACTTAAAAGTTAATTTTATGAAAAGGACTATGTTGTTCACATAATTGAAGATCAAGGACGACATTGGAAAATTTGATGGATAGTTGATGGACTTTATGCACATTACCCAAAGAGGACCGGGTTGTGTAGTCTACCGTAATTTTGGATTCAAAAAATACTATGATGGGAGGGGAGAGGTGCTATCAAAGGTAGGTTAATTTATGTTATTCAGAATAAAGTTAGATGTATTACTAAAATTTCGATAGCATTGGTACAAAATGGGAAATTCCACTTACACACCCTGAATTTATGTCTTATTACACTAGCTACCCCTAACAGATGGGAAATAACGCCGACACCCCTTACTGTTGGGTTTTGTTGGAAGGTGTAAACCTTTTGTTGATAATGACGTGACTACCATTACTCATTCATCTAATTTCCCTGTTATACCATCAAGCACAACAGTGTTTCGATTCACAATTTATGGCTTCTAAAAGCCTTAGTTCATGGCCAAGTTCCATATCAATGGTCTTTTGTAAAAATTCATGAGGGCTCAACATAGACAAATCCTTCCACTCCAATTTCAGACACCCATTTTCCTCTCCATAGCCCCGTCTCTCCACTTTTATCTCCGTGCGTCCTTTTTGGCCCACCCTTAAGCAATTGCTGCTCCCACCAACACAAACCCACCACCACCAGCCGATCCTATCCACACAAACCCACCACAAACACCAGATTCACTGAACAAATCCATAACCACCACACGAGATCCACTACGAACCCATGACCAGGTGGGATGTATGTGTGTGGATCTGTCAGTTGGCATGCAGAATTCGAGTGGCGGCGGTTGAGATAATGAACTGACCGGTTCGGATGTTGCATTTCGTGATGGGACAGGAGGGGTGGGCTGGTGGTGCTGTTGGTGGTGATTGCTAGTGTGGATGGCAGCCTTGGTGGTGGGTGGTGGTGGGGTTGATTTGGGGCTTCTTAAACTTTAAGGTGACGGTAGTTGGTGTTTTTTTTAGGTTTCCAAAAGATTTGAACCATGAAATGGGCAGGAAGATAGTGGAAGGGGGTATGTGATATGCAGAGCAAAAATTAAAGGGTGTCGGTGTAATTTCTGAAACGTGATTGGTATCTCGTGGGGTGTGAGTATAATTTGCCCAGACAAAGTCATATTGCTATAGGAGTATGTTCATTAATAAACATTGCAGGACTGGAATACTTGTTATTTGAAATGTTCAGATTAGGTTGGAGGTTAGTTACTAGCGTTTAAATTGTAGGGGAACATATATTGCTACTTGTAGGAATTTGATTAATTCTGTTCAGTTTAAAATTGAGGTAATTTATGAATTCCCAAGACCAGTTGTGTCTGGATTTCCATTATTCTTGTTTTACTTGTTGCTTGGCAAAAAGCTACCCTCTTGCATTCCGTACCTGCCTCACTATCTTCATATGCTGCTTGGTATGGTTATTAGAAGTATGCTATTCTTCCAATTATTTTCATGGACATACTTGCATTCTTTTGTTATTCGCTCGTTCGTTTTATCTTTCTATTCTTTGGGTGCATCTTTTCAAACGACCTACATCAACTTGACCTTAATCTTTTGATTTTGGGACGCTCACTAAATCTTCTGCTGAAGGTAGAAGAGTGTTTATTTTCGAATGGCATCTCTACTAGGGTGTTTTTGATCAATGCATAGTGAGAATTGATGAGAATGTTTCATTCCTTTTATTGGTATACTGAAGGTTTTGGATCTCTATGTGTGGCTAAGTTTTCGACTGGAAGAGTCCTTTCCTGATCAGAAACTCGCAGCATCGCAGAAGGCTATTTGCAGCTCGTGAGTAAAATGAGGCCTTTCTTTTTAACTGTTTCTGCTATGGCTTTGATGTCTTATTATGTATTTTCGTTTACTTTTCCTCCTATTAGGTTGATCGAGGAGTTCTTGGAAAGACAAGGGTGGCAGGTTCCAAGTATAAAGCGGCTACCGCGTCGTTTCATCTCAAGTTCTCGATTTTCTCGGAGTGCGAGCTTTCTCTGATGCTGATTCTGCTCATTTTCTGCTTCAGTCGAGGATTTAACTAGGATGAGACCATTACTGCTTTTGGCCCGTATCATACCCGATGTCTGCATGTAATCCCTATTGCTCAAGTTGTATATACACGTTGACAAGCAGCGTTGACAAGCAATTCATTCTGTTGCTACATGTAATTTTACAGAATTCGTTCAAGTGAGTTAATTGATGGGAAATGAAAGAAATAGCTGAAAGTGTTTTCCTTTATGATTCATTGGAGCACTCAATTTTTTGTTCTACTGTGTTGATCTTCATCTTTTGTTGCTGATAAATTTAATCCACCGTGATTGCCAGAAGCAGAATTCACTGAAGGATTGGCAAGTGTGCCTATTTTTGCAGCCTCTTAGCCCCAACAATGTGCAGCCTCTTCCTTGTTTTCCCCCTGATATTGAGAGAATGACAATGGTAATTACTCACAAAAGAAGTGCGAAAAAATGATCAGAGCGCGCAAACATGTACAAAACAGGTGTGTGGCCGAGTCCCTCACCCCAATCTTCACCTTCTCAATTCTCCGTCAAAAGCCTTGCCATAGCCAAAAGCCAACATCAGATCCTCCACCAGACCCAGTGTGAGTTGAATTGACCCCTTGACAGATGCCTCATAGAACCCGTGATGACACAAATCAAGGGTCCTCTACGGCTCTAACAAATCCATCTTACGATTATCGATAACTCATAGTTGATAAAAAGCGTATTAACGAACCCTAATTTTTAGTGAGAAGTGAGGTGTTTAATCAGTGTAAGGTGATGTGCATTCAGTATTATTTCAAACACAAAGTACAATGTTCTTCTTAAGAACTTTTGTGCATCTAATGTTCCCGAGCTACACAAGATAAATGAAAACCAAAAGGCTGCGGGGAAATGCATTTTGTTGGAGCAATGTAGTGGAGAAATCTGCGTGGATCATCTTATTACCCTACACAATTGATAGACACCAAGGATTATCCTTTCCCTCTTCCCATAAGAATAACTTGATTATCAAACAAGGAACACACGTGTCCCTACGAGGGGGAAAGCAATATATTTCATTTGCATGGAAAAGAAAAATGCAAAACTGTTTCATGCAAAAGTGGATCAAACATCCTATAATCTTCAAAATCAAGGAAGCCAACTTTCTTGCTATTCTATTGTTTTTCCTCTTTTTTCTATAAGCTGATCAATCTACATGGTTAGCCAAGAATGTAAATAGCACTGGATCGAGGGGAATATTTGAATACCAAGTATCAACCTCTGATATCCCCAAAAGAGAAATGACTACGTCCCTGCAGCTTTGACTGTGCCATCAATTCTGCAATACGTTCTTTTGCTTTGGCCATACCCTTCTTCTCAAGTTCTTTAACCAGCATCTCATAAGTGCTTTCCCGCGGAACAAATCCTTTCAGCACCATTTCTTCGAAAAAAGAGCAAGCATGTTCAAGTTTACCATGCTTACATAGTCCAGTAACCAAAAGACTATAGGTGCCAAGGTCAATGCTGATGTCATTATTGAACATGTGGCTTAACAAAAAGGATAGCACTTTCATTCTCTTCATTCGGCAACACATCTTCAATAAGGGGATATAAGTTTCAATATCAGGCTTGCATTGGTTCTCTTCCATTTTCTGAAACAGCTTTAGAGCATTCTCTTCCTCGGAGTGCTGGCAAGCAATAGTTATCATGGTATTGTATGCCAACACACCTGGAGTAATGCCCTGTCTTGGCATATCCTCAAACAATGCGCGAGCATCCTTCAGCCTACCATCTTTACTAAGAATATATATTAAAGAGCTATAAAACAGAGAATCGGGAACACAATTATTCTGCTTCATCTTGTTATAAACCTCCAATGCTTCTTTTGATTGCTTCGCCTTTCCCAGAGCAAGCATTATAATCGTATAAGTTACGGTATTTGGAGGACACCCCTTTTCTTGCATTTCCTCTAAAATAGTATCAACTTTGCGGAAATCTTTGTCATGACAGTAGGCTTCAATTAAAGAAGTATAAGAAACCACATCTGGAGATACCCCATGAGATTTCATCTCTTCCATAATGATTTTTGCTTTATCAAATTGCCTAGCTTTGCAGAAACCATGGATCAATATGTTAAAAGTCTGCAAATTTGGAAGTATCTGATTCTTAAACTCCAAGTACACTTCTTGAGCATGCTCAACACTCTGTCCCTTCATCAATGCATCCATTAGGAAGTTTAAAGCAGCAACATCCTTTTTAACTCCAAATCGCTCCATCTTTTTAAATGCCTGTATAGCCTCTTCATACCTGCCACCTTTTGCAAGTCTCCTAAGGACCTTACTCATTGTGACCAAGGTAATATATCCTCCCAGTCTATCCATTTCTTCCACCAATTCCCACATGAGATCAAAATTCTTTGACTTTCCCAGACTATCAACCATCAAATCGTAAGAACTAGGTGGAATGATAAAACCCAATTGCAACTTAGCCCAATTGAAAAACTCAAAAGCTGGTTTCCATGCATTGCTAAATCTCTTTAAAACTTGAAGAACCAAACTTTCTGATAGATTGACATCACAACCATTCAAAGCTTCTGAAACAGAATCAGGCGACTCAAACTGATTCTTCAGAATCCTACTAATCTTATCAACACCATTATCCAGGGTTGATACACCTTTGACATTAGCTTTTTTATCATAAATCTTATGATTATCAACCCAATAGGAAATTGAGGGAAGCACAAAATCATCCTTTGGATTTGTGATTGTTGGGTCCTCAGAAAATTTGATCCAACATGGAAGATCGGGTGACTCAGCATCATTTGTTGAGTCGTAAGCTTTAGTTAACACAGAAACGTTGCAAATTGAATTGCACAAGAAATCACATACTCCAATCATAGGGAGACCATGACCTCGGCACGTGCTCCAATCTGCTTGAAATCCCAAATGCCGCAAACCCTTGATTTTCGAGAGCATCCTTGATGACCTGGATATGGATAAAGCCCAAAGATTAAAGTTTGAAACATTGAAAAACACCAAAAATTTGAAATAGAGCAAGTGAGTAACTGCAAAACAGTTAGGGACCCAAATTTGAAATAGCTCATTCACTTTATGTACACGAGTTCAATTTTATTCCACTTCACCCAAGAATAAGCTTCAAATTCTTTTATATATATATATATATATAAACTTCTTCATTTTAATGGCATTAACAATGACCACCCCAAAAGAACGGCGATAACTTTCAAATATGTCAACTTCCAACATTTTGTCATAATTCCAGTCAAGGTGGATTTTGAGTTACAACGCCATGAAAATATTGAATAAGGCTATCCAATTCTTGGCCCTTAATGCATGTCTATGCTAATGCTTCCTACTTCATATGAAGTTTTAAGAACGAAGTACAAGGAATGCCGATTGAAAATGATCCGAAAAGCAGCATGTGCAAGCAGTCCAAATACAAACTTGATTCTTCCGACATGAAATTCCATGACTATATGAGCTAAGTGTAAACATAGAATTTGACCTTTAATAGCTAAGTAGCACGGACACGGACACCACGTCGACACCGACCGGAACCAGACACCGCAATTTCCAAAAAAAAGAAACAGATTTTGGACACTGCTGAATTTTTTTGTATATTTTTACCATGTGTATATATATAGTCATTAAATAATAAAATACATTCTACATCTACAATAGTAAACAATAATCAATAACACAACAAAGTACTTCACTACTCAACTCTTAGTAGGTCAGGCAAACAGGTAACAGAAACAGGAAACTCTTGCAAAGTCTAAGAGATTACTTCACTACTTAACTCTTACAAAGTCACACAACTATCATCTCTTTCGTTCGACCAAGGGCTCAATTTACATCAATAGTGTCATCCTCGAATGTACCGAAACGAGAGAGATGAGAGAGAAAGAAGGAAACCTCGGTAAATAAGGAAAAAAGAAATAGATGAGAGAGAAAGACGAAGATACCTGTTGCTGGAATCCGGAGACGGCGGCGAGATACGAAGGCGACCAGTTTGGGTGGGTCGTCTGCTTCGTTCTCTTCTCTTGACGCCGCAGGAAGACCACTCAAGAGACAGCGGTAACGGGTCGACATAATTAGGAATTGGGTTAATTACACTCATGCCCTGAGGTTCAGGTATATTACAGTTAAGAACACAATGTTTCAAAATGTAACAGTTGTGTCCTTCCGTCATTGCTCGGTTAAAAAAACATACGTATTTGCGTATGTCATCAGTATGTATTTTTTAAATGACAGTATTGCCCTCCCTCGCTCCACCACGCCGGCAGCCCCCTCCTTTACCCAACCTCGCCGCCGACAGCCCCTTTCCTCACTTCACCCCGGTAGCAGCCCTTCCTACACCGACCCCACCGCGGGTACCCCTCCCTCACCCCACATCACCGCCGACAGTGATGTCGGCCAAATTGGCACTAGGATTGAATCGCAATTTGTGGTGGTTGATGGGCGACCCCAATTTTGCTGACCCAC
Organism: Escallonia herrerae; assembly: GCA_033070095.1. Lineage (NCBI taxonomy): Eukaryota > Viridiplantae > Streptophyta > Magnoliopsida > Escalloniales > Escalloniaceae > Escallonia > Escallonia herrerae. The sequence continues at coordinate 557,916 of JAVXUP010000052.1, read as the reverse complement.
GGCCTCGCGACGTCGATGTGGTGGCGACAGGGCGACTGTTTGGGAGCGGCACTGATATTGGTCGCGACGGTGGTAGGCGGAGATTGGTTTGAAGCCTCAGGTTCAGGCAGCGCCGCCCATTATTTGTGTATTTGGTTTTTGTTAGGGCATCTCTGCTGTAGCTGCGGTGATCGGAAGGGATACCTACCAATGGAACGACCGCCGCCCCAAGATCTGTTGCCACAAAGGGGCCACCGTACTGGCACCTCTTTCTCCTGACACATTGCCTCAATCGGCGCCTTCACTGGACGCGGTAGGCCGCCAGTGCGACACTTACCACCGCGACTGCACCACCGCTACATTGGCCGAAAAAGACCACCGAGGGCCATTGCCTGCGACTGTGGTCAAGGAAACTGCACGACGTCACCACCAAGCAGCGGTCTACTTCCACTGCTCCGTCCACTCTCTCGTGTTCACGGTGTTGTTCCACTAGCCGGAGCATTATTGAGCAGAAACAACAGTTGTGTATGGACATGTTCAAAAATTAGGGTTTGAACACCGATTGAAAATATACAATACAAGGGCATTTTCGTCATTGCATCCAAACCGTTATGTATTTCAGTATTTCTGTTAAGTCAAAGTACATAAATGCCTATTTTTCAAACTTATGGACAAGCGTGTAATATCACCTAAACCTCGGGGACATGGGTGTAATTAACCCTTAAAAATTCCTTAAAGTTTATTTTTAAAAGAACTCCAAAATTATCAATTATTACACACAAACCCCTGGAAATAAGTTTGAAAATTTATACTTTAACTCCATACGTTTCGACACTTCTTCATGAGGTGTCATAAAGTGTCGGAGATAGGTGCTTAAAAGGCGATGACAAGGCCTCCAGATGTTTACTAACTTTTTCCATATGCTTCTATTGTATATAGTTCTACAGACGGAATGTAAACCGTAAGATTAAATGTATTCCCACTGTTTGCTGAGGATGTGGATTAGTATAAATAGGTAAGGTCTCACTTGGTCAAGGCCAAGAAGGCATAGAGTGATTCGAGCATTGTAGCATTCTTCAAGCAATACAATGAATATCATTCTCCCAGACTCTCGTTTTTCTTTGTTCATTTTCTCTTAACATCACCTAGCTAGAAAGATAGGCTGTCTTAGCGTGCAAGCGGGGCCTTGATTTAGTTAGATGCGGCATGGTCAACTTAGGAAAGTCTTTCATGACATGTGGTATTCTGAAATTAAAAAAAATAATAAATTTGGGCACGTGTCCAAAAGTGTCAGTGAGGTGTTGGTAGGTATCGGACATCAAAGCTCGCTCATATGAGGTGTCCGTACTTCCTAACTTAATAGCAATACACACTAACACTAAACTTAACTGGCCAAAATTGAAAACCCACCCAAGTTTTCTGGGGCAACAGTCACACAAATTCACATTTAGAATGCATAAAATAGTCATCCATGTGTTTTATAAGTTTTGTTGCGAATTTCTAGAATAAGATTTGAATATCTAAACATCTTATTCAAACTCGAATACAATTATTGCTATTTGCACAATGCCAAAGGGGTTAAACGTGAGCATTAGCATAATGAGATCAAAGTTATGTTCAAGTCAATCTAAGTACTCTTCTCGAATTCAAGTTCGTGTGTGCTATTTCTTCATGAATAGATGCCAAAAAGGGATACATCTGCAGCAGTTCTCATTGCAAAATGCAGAATTTACAGGTAAAAATGAGAAATTTAGAGATTAATATACCTTTGACGGTCAACAGTTTGAATGGAGGAGTGGCATAACAACCAATTGTTAGTGACCACGAAGTGTGGCTATTAGCTAAGGCTAAGGCTCTGGGATGAGAGAAATGGTACTGTGGGTGGAGGCCTGGTGGTGGCGAAAGGGCAAGGCAAGTGTTTTTAAGGATAACAGGGAGTGTTAAAAGTTAGTAGAGTAATTTGCATTTTTAGCTCCACCTGGCCCTCCTTCTTTCATGGTTAAGTTTTAAACTAAGTCACAAGTTCGTCGAGCAGAATCAAAAGACCCCGCAAGGTGAAAGGATGAGAGCAAGTAGATCGAGAGTGGGAGCATCAATAATTTGGTTTGGATGAACAATAATCTTCAAATCAAGAGTCTAAAAGACCGATAGATAAAGTGAACTACATCATGATAACAATACAGAAAAAGAGTTGCAAGTTAAACCGAGGTACTCAAGTTCAACTCAAATTACAAGCCCTTTTCAAATTAGGTAGAGAAACACCGATTACTAATTACTAACAAGTCTCCATAGTACGCGAGCCTAAACTCGTTTTAAATACCTCGGATCAATTTGATTCGTTGAAAAGATAAAACGGTGATTGGATGTTCTTTTCCTTTCGAAAAAAGGGAAGGTGAAGGATCTTATTTGATAAAAGAGGAATTTTATCTCGTTTTAAATATCCTTCTACGGATATATTATATATTAAAATTTTCAACCTAATATCATTTGGACAATAAAATTTCTCAAACTAATAATCATTTCCTGTAAAAACGGTTGAACTCTTGGGTCAAACATAGGTCAGAGACAGTTAACATCGTCTTGAATTGCGCAATCAAACGTTGTCATCCAAAGCCTGCAGCAAGATATCGACTCCCACAGCCTCTATGGACTGTAGCTAGGGCTTCTCATTGCTTAGTCAAGTGATCCAAGTTCAAAAATGGTGGAGAGAAGAAGGAAGCCTCTCGTCCTCTCTTCCACCAAGCAACTCGTCAGCTCCGTGCTGAATTCGTCACGAACCGAACACCAAGCAGATGGAATTGACCGAACTGACCACCTCCAAACGCCGCCGCTCCTGCAATTACGGGCCGGAATCCTCCGGTTCTCCAAGGACAAGGTCGACGTCTCTGCTTCGACCATGGCCTCTCTTAACGATGATGCTGCGTTGATTGGACTTTCCACTTCTGTGCTCAAACGGCTATCAGTAACTTCAGGCTCATTGGTAACTCTTCGTTTCGCTCTTTTTTTTTTTCCTAACGCTGAAATGCCTATATCATTATCTATTCGTTCGCTTTGATTTTCTGCAGATTTGTAGGACAGAATTCTGACATCTGTATATTGAATTGAACGCAAATAGTAGTTAGTGACTGAATAAGCATTGTTAGACATGTTTGGACTCTACTGGGAGAGTGAGGTGAACGAGTGAGCGTAAATGCTAATTTGTTACTAAGTACGTACTGTTTGACAAATGAAACTAGAGCAGAATAATGAGTAAGGTCAGCAAGTTCACATGTTCAGATTCTGTTCTTGGAATTATCAAAACGACAAATGGGACAAAGAGTTGTTAAACGGAGGGACTAGTAGGACGAGTGAAAGTTAGAAAGTTTGTTTCTAATTTATGTCCAAACACTTTGAAGGCGAAAGTGGCTGCTCATGGTGGACTATTTGTTTGAACCAAAGGGCAGCAAAGACTTCTTCGTGTGAAAAATAAAGATGTTTTAAGGATCTTATAGATCCCTCTCTGTCTCCCTGAGACTAGTACACGATGTAGTGGCTTTCTTATAGTTCCCAGTTTACATGTATTTGACTGTAGCAAAGCTCTGGTTGATATAAGGGGTTGAACTTTGAAAATTTGTCTGTTTAAGTGTTGCTTAGGTATTTTGTGGAATCTTATGAACTCTCTTGCTCATGGGTTCGGCTATCTACTGTCTGTGATACAACATAATTCATTTCGTCATAGTAGTTTGGTTTTCTTACTTTCCCTTTTGAAGATTTCTATTGTATTTTCTATCGCAGAAATCTTCAAGATTAAAGCATTGAATTGATCGATCCCCTCTTGGTTACTGATGATTCTAAAATTGGCAAAACAACTTTAACATAACTTCCCCACTTCACTTATTGTTTTGCCAGGTTACTGTTGATCCTAAGAGCTATTTTTGCTTTTCCTTTTTCAGGTAGTGAGATTCTGACCCAGTATTTCCCGATTTCTTGTAGAACTTATTTCTAACATAAAAGTACAAATATTGCTTCCCAAGATGTGGGGTTAGGATGATATCATATCTAAATCAAAGCAACAAGCTAGTTTATCCTTTCTTTTAGTATCCATACATTAGCTGTTAATTTCAAGATAAGTTGTCTTCTCACTCAATTGCTATCAGAATTTGAAATTTGAATGGTCTTTCACTTGATCATTCTTCTGTCTAAAGGTCCAAATTATGGATCTGTTTCTTTCTTTAAAAGATCTTTATGCTAAATGCTGTCCTACTTGAAGGCTTTACAATCAAACAGTTGAACTGATCACGCCTTTTGTTTTCTTCTTGTTCTTCTCTCTATAAGATAAGTGTCAAGGATGTTGAGACTGGCATACAGAGAATTGGCCAAGCTGTTGTTCTAGATCCTCCCAGCGCACTCGAAGACTTGTCTGGCAGCAAACTACCCTTGTCTAAATCTTCACGGGCGATGCTCGTCTTTCCTTCATATAATTTCTCTCAAATTCACCATGCAGCAGTTGCTCCAGATGTTGCTTATTTGTCTCCTCTTCTTGCATTTAACCTCAACTTGCATGTTTCATGCTTGAAACTGCTTGTTCACCGAGGGAAGGATACTTTGGCATCTTTGTTTGAAGCTCAAGTGGATGATAAAACTAGCGGGGAAGGGAGCCAGGACTCTGTTATCAATGTAGGTCTTCAACCTTTGGCTCGATTGTCAAAATATGCCTCACACTTGAGGGCTTCTTTCGTGAAGGTACCAGAGTGTGGTACACTTGAATCTCTCAAAGGAAATTCTTTTATTGAAGCTGAAGATCGTCAAGAAATGATTGATTTGGCATTGAATGATTATTTTGCAACAGACAGATATCTTGCCAGAGGCGATCTTTTTGGTATATGCATCAAATGGAATTGCAAGTCAGCTATGTGCATCCCTTGTAACCAAAAGATGCATAATGCCGGTGATACCACTATTTACTTTAAGGTCGTTCCCACTCTATTCAATAGTTGCATGAGATGCTCAAGGACTATTGGAAAAGTACTTTTTTGCCAACATGTAGTTCATGTCATCAGGTTGTAGCTATGGAACCTTCAGATGAACACGTTCTTAGAGTCAATCGCACTCAAACAGCCTTTGTGCTCGGAGGGACCGTTCCTTCTGCTGTTCCCCCGGATCTTTTAATTGCTGGACCAATGGGCTTTGCACCTTTACATGAGGACACAGTAAAGATTTTGGCCTCAATACTTGCACCACCATTATGTCCATCGGCACTTTCATCAAAATTCAGAGTTGCTGTTCTGTTGCATGGTTTACCTGGTGCGTTTTGCTTCATATTCTGCTTGGTTTTTCTGAAAATTATGTTGATCAGGGATACATCATTGGTAGTGTCGGGGACATTTTTGGTCGCAATTCACTTGATAGAGTCAGTAATTTGGTCAAAAAGTACGCTGTCTGTGCAGCATCGCTTCAAAAATCTTGTGATATAGTGCCTGAGTATTGCAGTAATGTGAAGTTTATCTGACCTGATTGAATTGTTAAAGGTACTATTCCTAAATACGTATGGCTAACTAACGAGTAACGACTAATATGCAGGGTGTGGGAAGAGGACCGTAGTTAAATATGTTGCTCGTCGGCTCGGCCTGCACGTGGTAGAATATAGTTGTCATAATTTTATGGCTTCCTCTGATAGAAAAGCATCTGCTATGCTGGCTCAAGCATTCACTACAGCTCGCAGGTACTTGAGCACTCTTAAATCATATAATCATCTGCTTCAGTGATCAAACTTTGGTATATGCATGAAAAAAGGGTTCATATATCCCTTCTATAAGCTGACTAGGTAATAACATCCATCTCTTTCTCTCTCTCTCTCTCTCTCCCTTAAGAAGGAAAAAAGTAAATAAACAATAAGGTGGCCCCAACTGCGGTGTCAGGAAAGGGCAAGTAGATTGTAATCTCTTCTCTATCTCTTCTTGAGAAGGGAAAAATAGCAAACTAACATTAAGGCGGATCAAAGCACGAGCTTCCCCCAATTGCAGGGTCATGAACGGACAAGTAGATTGTAAAAATTATTTGGAGTTTGAGCCTTTCTCCCCTTTTGTTGAATAATGTGTTCATTTTCTTCTTTTCTTAAATATTGGTAAATCTTTCTCTTCAGGACTTTTTCCTATGAAGTCCCTCTCCCTTTTTTCTTAGGTATCTAAATATACTAATAAGAAGTTCCGTTCTTTTGTTAGCAGTGAGCAAGTAGGTCTATCTTACTTTTCCTTTTCGCATTTCACCAGGTTTCATCTGAAATGTTTAATACTGACAGATCCTGAATAGCTTTTGTTTCTCTACGTAGCTGTTTACTCTAAAGTTTCCATGAGCATTTTTGGTTGTAGATTAGGGCCGGAAAACGAGCCAAATTATTGATAAATGATTCTTGCTCGCTCAATTGGAGGCTTGGTATGAGTTCAAGTTATGAAATAGTTAACCTGAACTTTAGTGCCTCTTAGATCTCATTAACTTACCAATGTCAACTCGAATTAGTCAGTATAATGTTGCGTCTGCATTTGATCTGCACACTTCGTTCAAAGCTTGATAGAATTGCTGAGCCAAGCTTAAGCAACCCAATTAGTTGGCCTAACTTGTGCAGTTTACACCCCTAGACGGTGGTAATCGCCTTGAGTAGAGAATTACAAAAATATTTGCTGCAGTTTTGAGCTTGTCGCTCTACAGTTCTTCAAAATTGATGCCCTGGTTAGAATGGTCAGTTATACATGACATCCTTTTTCGGCAAAAAACCACAATTTTTTGGCGTGAACTTCATACTTGTTAGAGATTGTGGATCTTACAAAACTTATGGTCCTAGTTGTTTGATAAGATTGGTTTGCAGTTCTCTTTCATGTTTCTTGCGGGTTATGTTATAAAATGCCCTTCAGGAAGTACTTAAGCGCAAATCACTATGCAGTTGACACTGCTAAACCTTGTACTCAGTATAATCACCAACTTATGAATTTCATAGCGCATTTCTTACTTGTGCATTGTATCTTGTGCCTAACCAGTGCCTACTGGCATTTGTTAGCATATTCTCATTGGGTCAGTGGTTCTAATTAAGCTTAAACATGTGGCTGCTCTTCTTGTTTGTGACTTATCTTGTTATCCTGTAGCAGATACTCGCCAACAATTCTTCTTCTCCGTCATTTTGATGTTTTCCATAATCTGGTCTCTCACGAGGGTTCACCACAGGAGCAACTTGGTGTTAACTCTGAAGTTGCATCTGTTATCAGGGATTTCACTGAGCCAGTTAGTGAAGATAAAGACAACTATTGGGAGGACGAAAATAATGGTGATTTTGTAAGATGCAATTTGTTGTGCCATTCTCTAGAAGCTTGCTGTAACTTGAACCTCCTTATCTTCATGTGAATAATTTTGTATTTGACCGAGATGCCATTATAGTGTTATAATGCTAAATCACATATAGATTGAACTAGTTTCTCTTATAATTTTCACTTATTGTTGGTGTAACTTTTTTTTAAAAGTAGAGGCATGTCAAGGGAGGAGATAGGGTGTCCTTCAGGTAAGTTTTGCTTACTTAAGGAGGGCACAGCTGGAGGGGTGGGGATGGAGGAATGGGGTTAAGAAACCTCTGTCAGAAATCTGCCTGATGAAACTTCCCCTTTACAAAGGCACTGCCCACTAGAAGATTTGCTTCTCAACGGAGCAATGTAGCTGAATGGCAACAATTTGTTTAAAGGGAGTAGAAGAACATGCAGGGGCTCACAAATTCTTAACTGACCAGTTCACGGATTTCAACACTCTTTTAGCCGATGCAGAACTTGCCTCCCCCATTACTCTTCAACATCCCCCCTCCCTCCCCAACCCAAACAAAAGAAAAAAGTAAATAAACAAGGAAAAGGGGAAGGTAGATAAAGTGATTTAAAGGTTCTATATTCTCGCTTCTCGCGACAAATTTCCATTTAAGTCTTGGTTTTATCCTCTGTTTATGAAGGGAAGAGAAGAGGACTGTAGGATGACAATCCACATTAAAATTGGAGAAACACATCAGTTGTTTTCTTTTTTCTATCTAAATAGAACAAGATTTACATGGACGCTTAGTATTGTTGTGTGCTGATGCAGCAAGCAAAGGATGCTGAAAAGATATATCGGCATCGGGTGCTGTTAGTTGCAGCTGCTGACAGTTCTGAAGGGCTACCACCAACTATTAGACGCCGTTTCAGCCATGAAATTAGTATGGGACCTTTGACTGAGGAACAAAGGACTGAAATGTTGTCCCAGTCTCTTCAACGTGTTTCTGAACTGCTTCCAAATGTACGTGAACGTGTGACATTTCTCTTCTTTGAAAAGAAATTGAATTGTGTTGTCCATGTATCTGTCAAAATTAGATGAAATATGGAAGTAAAAATATCTAGGTGCACCTATCTGTAGGTAATTTTTCACTGCCCCCTTGCATGCCTAACATGTACTATACCTGTTTCAACATTTATGAATCTCTCGCCATCGTATTACTGTTATATGTTTATCTTACTACGTATTATTTGGCATATTATTTTAGGGGTTTGGTGTATAATTAGCTGGTTGGCTATAAATGGACATGATTTCTGCTTGAGATGAACTTTCCAAGTACATTAGCTGATGATTAAGATCCTTCAGTGCGAAAGCATTTACTATGAAGATTATAATATCTGGGTCTATGCGAATATGTATGATATTCCCATCTCATCAGAGTTATAACTTACATTATTTGTTCTAGCTTGGGTGCGTTGTATCTTGGCTGCTTAATTTTAGATGGATTAGATATTGCTTGTGCCAGACTGCTGCAGAAGATTTAATCAAGGACTTAGTCGGGCAGACTTCTGGTTTCATGCCTAGGGATATACGTGCTTTAATTGCTGACGCTGGTGCAAACTTAGTTAGTACGACTAATATCCAGTTCAACGAAGTTAAGTCCAGGAAACTGGGCGAGGATAGTGCTATTGAGTCCGAACCAGTGCAGGACAATAAGTCATGCGGTGAAGCACCTCAGACTCTGGGGAAAGAAGACTTGGTCAAAGCATTGGAGAGATCAAAGAAAAGGAATGCCTCAGCGCTGGGCACTCCCAAGGTGAATTGAATTTACAAAACTAACCTCAGTAAGTTACTTTGTTGTTTGTTGCTAGTCGGTCAACGTATCGTTTTTTAAATTATTGAAATGCAACAATACGGTGTTGAGGATTTCTTCTACAAGAGAGTTTGGAGGATTCACAGGCTAACTATATAACTACTTTACTGTAGGTCCCCAACGTAAAATGGGAGGATGTTGGTGGGCTTGAGGATGTGAAGAAATCAATTCTGGATACTGTTCAGGTGTGGCTTGTCAACTTTTCTACTGCATCCATAGTATTTACTTTTATCCAATAACCAGAAACGTGATGTTCCAGTCTTCATGGAATCATATTAGCATCCTAGGAATTGGTCAAGTCAGTCTGCAAGTCCTGGTTCAATGCTAATTTGGTAGGAGAAAAGTAAGATAACAGTTAAGCGTAACAGAATAGGAGAAAAGTAAGATAACAGTTAGAGCTGCCAACTGAAGATGGTCCCATGTTGGCATCTTGCTCCATTTCAAGAGAAACACGGAACGGGGCTTCGTCTTCTTCTTTATTTAGTGAAGGCAGGCATCTGAAAAGGTCTCTGGACTGAGGATAATATGTGCTATTGGTAAAGTCAAATAAGTTTCATAAGGATAGTCTAGAGTATGCGGTTGTGAAAGGTTAAAGACTTTAACATTTGGGTGGTATCATCTCGCGATCCCAAATGAGGGCGATCTGAAGGATATGCATTATACATTGCATCAAATGTGTCTGTGTCATTCTGTTATGGTTAAATATTGTCCATTGCTCCAGATGTGGAACCTTGTAAAAGATTTCCTTATCCTTTTTGGATTATACATGTTGCTCTGATCATTGTTCATTGTATTTGCAGCTACCTCTCCTGCACAAGGATCTATTCTCCTCAGGCTTGCGCAAGCGCTCTGGTGTTCTTCTTTATGGCCCTCCTGGGACGGGGAAAGTAAGCTGGTACATTTGTGATGTTTCTCAGGACCTTTTATAGGATTCCGCTCATAACCTTCACTGTTTCTCCTCTGCTAAGTGCAGACCTTATTGGCAAAAGCTGTTGCGACAGAGTGCTCCCTCAATTTTCTGAGTGTTAAAGGTCCTGAACTGATTAACATGTACATAGGAGAGTCAGAGAAAAACGTGCGTGACATTTTTCAGAAGGTAAATTCTTACTCTTGTGGTAAACAATTTTTTCAATCAATTAAAGATGTGGTTGTGTTTTTTTGCCTCGAACTTGTATTACTGCTTCAAATGGTAATATTCTGTTTCCGTACATCTTTTTCAGGCCAGATCAGCACGTCCCTGTGTTATTTTCTTTGACGAACTTGATTCTCTTGCTCCAGCCAGGGGTGCTTCTGGAGATTCTGGGGGTGTTATGGACCGTGTGGTTTCACAGGTACTCTTTACTGCTTTTGTTCTGGCAGATTATTTGCTTTCCTTCTGCCAACAAGTCCTCAATGTGCTATCGCTTGTTATTAGATGCTTGCGGAGATTGACGGCCTGAACGACTCAACCCAGGTTAAAGTTCATCATATTTCAACTTCTACTAAAGTTTTTTCTCCTTTTGTGTGCCTCTAGTTTATTATAACCTAATTATGTATTTGTCTTTCTGGTCCAACAGGACTTGTTTATAATAGGAGCCAGCAACAGACCAGATCTTATTGACCCAGCACTCCTAAGGCCTGGCAGATTTGATAAGCTCTTGTACGTTGGGGTTAATGCCGATACATCGTATCGGGAGAGGTGAGTTTTCTTTTGGCTACAAATCAGCTCATGTCAACTCGGCTAAACCTTTGTCCAAAACTATCCTCTTTTAGCTATGTCTGATTTCAGTGATTCTTATCCTAGTGCATTGCGGTTCCCATATCTCACAGGGTCCTTAAAGCACTGACCAGGAAATTCAAATTGCATGAAGACATTTCCCTCTGGTCAATAGCAAAGAAATGCCCACCAAACTTTACTGGTGCAGACATGTACGCGCTGTGTGCAGATGCTTGGTTTCATGCTGCCAAGCGCAAGGTGTGTCTAGTCAGACTTGGCCTAGTGTTCAACTAAGAGAGAGAGCCACTGTTTGAATCGTGCATGATATAAACTAAAGCACTTCTTTGTTTCCCACTGAGTAAGAGGGAGTCAATGTGTAATTTGTTTTGAAGGGTATTTAAACTAGCTCATTAATTATGTTGTAGGTTTCGGTTGCTCATTCTGATACAACTAGCACAGACGATCAAGCCGACTCTATCGTTGTTGAATATGAGGATTTTCTGAAGGTATGACCATTATTATAGATACCGGAGGATATGTTTACGTTAAAATGTAATATTTTTAGAGAAAAATCCCTCGTGTCCAGAATACTGGGGGATCAGTTAGTCTTAGATTTTCGTTAGAGGCAGACCCATGATTCCAGGCACAAATTATTTGCTGGAAAAGTTGATTTTGAGGCTGTGAAGTTGCAAAAATAGATTTCAAAGTCTTTTCTTACTAAAGTATTGTTCATTAGATACCTTTAGTTATCACAAAAAAAAAAAAAAAATAGATGAATTTAATTACAAGCATGAATTCCTAGTTTTACCCCCGTTCCCACTACATTACATCTGTAGAACATTTGGACTGTTCCAAGTTGATTGTCGGTCACCTTTTTCCTTTTCCCCTCGCTGATGGCAAGTTAAGGCACTTGTTGCCTTAATAAAATGTGCGTCCATATACAAAGCGCTTTCTTTCAGTTCAGGAATAAGGATAATAATAGTCATAATACGTGAAAACGCCAGGGGGATCAGTACCTATACGAAAGCTTGGCCAATAAGGTCAAGGATTTTGCTTACTCGACCAGCTCTCTCCTTGGTCGTGCAGGCTCAGTTTCATTCTTGGCACGTTCTCCCCTTTCATGATGGAGAAGCTCATTTGTGAGTCCACATAGCAAAAACGAGTCTAAGATTATCCCATTTGTAAGCAGATGTCGTTTTGAGCGTAGTACAATTACTAATGCCAATATTTCCATCTGATCCTCGTGTTCACTTCACATCAATTATCTTTCCTGCTAGAAGGTGGCATTTGTGGTGTTCCTTTCCATTGTATCCATAACTGAAATGTGTCGGATTTTCTGGGGCTGGCTGTTTGACGTCGGAATTGTGTTATGCAGGTCTTAGCAGAGCTCTCACCCTCACTTTCTATGGCGGAGCTCAAGAAGTACGAGTTGCTGAGAGATCAATTCGAAGGATCTTCAAGATGAGTATCGCGTTGGACCTCCCACTATTATGATACAAAATTACAAAGAGAAGAGGGTTGTCAATTTGTACTTGTGGAGGATCTATTGAACCATAGGCCATAGCATAGCAATAATTTCCCAAAAAATGTGTAGTGCCTTGATTGAAGAGACGATATCAATCGTCACTAAAAGTGTAACAAACTGCGCTAAGCATTATTCAGTGGCAAGTGACTAGAAATAAATTGCGACCACTATAGTTATTTTTATTTTTTTGTGGTAGGAAGGAGAATTGCATTGAAATTAAATATCAGAGTTTACAGATCGGCCATTTTTGGCTATACATAGTAGTTCATGACTATACTTGTCATGCAGATATTATCCAGATTACAAAAGACAGGTTATATGACTTGCATAACTACAAAAGCAAAAGAAGAGATTTAGATTAATTACAGCACAAATTATTAACTCAGTCCAGATAAACGGTGATGTGGGCATGACATGCAAAAGTTGTTAGTGATCTGGCTTCTTTTAGATGTGAGTGTCTGGTCCTGGCAATATTGAAATGGTGCATACCGGTAACTAGTTGATAGAAATCATACATTATCAGCGCTACTCTATCCACATCTCTAGGATTTTACGAATTCTTGGTTTACACTGGATTTTAGTGACAAAGTCTATTGTGGCTATTAGCACTTTGCGGTCCTTCGTTATGAGTTAGTTGCATGTTAGTACCTTCAGGCTTCAAAAAGTTCTTGCCGGCTTGGGAAACTATGCAAAATTCAAAAAGTAAGAAACCAATGTTGCTAATATGAAAATAAATTGGATATTGATACTTGGGTTTCACTTTCAATAATTGAGTTCTACGAATGTCGCTAAAGTGATAATATACAACAGTTTTGAGATATTTATGAATAAAAGTAAGATTTCAATACTAAGTGGAACTCAAATATTAGTTCCCTAAAAATTGATACAATTTCAAGCAAATGTTAGAGAAGAAGGTTGGTTGAATTTGTTTATTTAACGTATGTCGCATTCTCAATTCTTCTCAAATCTCGTAAACAAATTTGCTACACAACACCTTTGCTATAATAAAAATATTGTTAAGTGCAATTTAGCGACAAAATATTTTCACTATGAATTTTAATAAAAATGACAAAACATTATAATGACAATTTTTGGTTGCTAAAATTATTATAACAAAGATAATGTATAGAGAGCTAGTTAATTTATGTTGGTTGGATGATATTATCAAATTGAATATGTATTGAATTCAAGGTGAAATGGTAAAAAGCCTTAACATTTAACACTCATTTGATGTCTCCATTAAAAAACCATTAAAACATCGCAATTAAATCCAAAAACCATTGAAGCATTGAAATAATCTTTCGTTATATTTTTTAAGTGCTCCAATGACGCTCCAATATTTGAGCTACATTTATTATTATTTTATAAATTTCAATTTTGTCGCTATTTATAAAGTGTTTCCATACAAATCTGTATCACCATTAAGTTGGAAACTCTGGAGTTGAAATACTAATAGTAATTATTCCAAAAAAAAGTATTAACTCTAATTAATTAGTACTCCATTGACCAAGAAACAGAAACAATAGCTTCCCAAAATCAGCAAAAGAGACTCTCTCTTTCAACGCTTGTTACTGCTCAGTCTTCATCTTCGTACACCCAGCTTGTGAGTAAATTTCAGTCAGGGCTTTGCTACTCAAACTTCTGGGTCATTTGAATTCATCCCTACGCTTAGAAGGGTCTTTAATTTCATTTGCCAAGTCTTTCAAACTTTGTCACTCAAATGGCTTGCATGTTGTAGATTAGACAAACAGATAGAAGCAAGCATGAAGAGGGCAATGCCATTTGAAAACCCTGTAGACCTTGTATCTTCATCGTCATCAGATGATGAATCTTCATCATCTGAACCAGATACAGGCGTAGATGGGAATGATCACGCACCAGATGGCACGGATTCCAACGTTAATCTCACAATCGATCAACCGACAAATGGGGTTATCTCTGAAGGTATTTTCACTTACCCTTTTCAGCTGACTGGGTACTTGAGGGTTTCGTTAAGTTTAGGTTGTGGGTTTGTCAAAAATTTGCCTAACTCTCGATGCTTTTGTGAGTTAGTGGTTGAGGTTTAAGCCTTGCATGTTTAAATTGACAATTAGGTTGATTTTTACTTCAATTGTGTTTAATTCTGACAGAACATTGATGGTTTATCGTGTTCTGCTTCTGACTGCATTCGACGGTTTATCGTGTTCTGCTATACTGTTTTCTTCGTCTAGAGAATACGCCTTTTTTCTGTACTATTGTCCCCTTTTGACTTTTTGCAAATTCCTGTAATAGAATTTGAACATATAAATATTGAATTAACATCTTTTTACAATAGGTTGACTTCTCAAACAACATGTATTTCAAGTTGTAAGTTCTGTTTGAGTTCAATTCCATGTTTATATGGTCAAATTCTATTCTAGAAATTTGCCAAAAGTCAAAGGGACAAATATGATGAAACAGGGAGTATAAAATGTAGGCAGAGGGAGTATATATGTATGCAAAAGACACTCAGCGTTATTGGATGGGCGTGGGGGAGGAGTAACTATAGTTGATGTTTGAAAAACAGGGTTGCCTTCAAAAAATGATCGATAAAGTCCCATGATTCAAATAGAGACAAGAAACGATCGGAAGTAAAAAATTTAGCCTTCTAAATTAAGGTCTACAGGAACGATAGATGGTGGAATCTTGTAAGGATAGACAAAAATAGTAAAATTGATTAAAATGCTGCTTGACATTAGTTGATAAGAGTTTTGTCAAGGAAAACAAATGAATTAAAGTGGTAGCACATGTTTAACCATTGTGACTAATTTTGACTAGAAAAGGAGAATAAATTTCACAATACTGTGTGCCATTCTCTCTCTCTCTCTCTCTCCCCCCCCCCCCCCCCCTTTTCCTGGAAAGAAATGTCCTAATTTGCATCTCTTAGTATACTGAAAGTGAGATTTCTGTTGACAATTTATTCCGGTTTACTAGTCTATAATTTTATAACTTTTAGTTGTTTCCTTCGAAGGTTATCTTTGGACCCCATAGAGTAAACCCTCGCCTCACCCCTCAACAACAGCTTTTGGCTGTTAAAATGATGTGGAAAGACGTTCTCTTTTGTTCTTTGATTCTTGAGAGACCCAAAAAGAAAAAGTTACTAAAAAAAGAAAAATATTCCAAACTGAGATTCGTACTTGCTTCTCTGGCTTTCTTATCTCTTTTTAATCACATTGACTATCAAGCAAGGAATTGGTAATCTTTGTAGGTTGATATCTCTTTTTTCATCAGTCATTCTTCTTCTTTTATCAGCTTCATTTACTGTGGACAGTTCCGACGCTCATCTCTATTAGTTGCTGCCATCTACATATACTATTATCATGTGTTTAGAAAGGATTGGAGATTAAAAGGAAAATTGATTGTTCTTGTCCTCACTTTTCTGGATTAGCTATATATGTTAATTCATAGGTTCGCAATAGAGTCTGTTCTCCATTGAATCCTTCTATTCTATGTGTTGTTAGGAGACATCCTTCTAAATAGTGAGGATACTTGGTTATCTCTGCCCACCTAAGGTTGGACCTTTTTAACTAGCAACAACTTGCATAGCAGACCATATTTAAGCTTCTTCTCCTTTGTTTGCAGCACACAGGGTTGATGGGTAGTGTGTTGATTATTTACGTTTATACTGCCCCTCTCTGACTAGCATTTTAATAGTTTGGTATCTATCTCTTTGTAGCATGATGTGATGATGCCAAGTCTAGTCACCGGGGAGAATGGAAGAAAATAGTCATGTAGAAGAATCCAACTAGGCAGGCACAAAGGCTTAGACGAGTATGGCGATGATATGGCCAAGTTCACTGCTAATTCTTGGGCTAGATTTTCTAGACAAGGAGGACTAGGACCTTAGGCATCAGTGAGACTGCTTCCCTCTCTTATGTAGTTGCTGGGAATGAGAAAAATAGGGCAGCGTATCATGGTGTGGAGCAGTCCCAGAAAGGATGAAGACAATCTCTTATCTTTGACGAATCTTTTCCACGCATTTTGGTGTCCTTTTTGGATTTTTAGGTATGTTTAAGTTCTGATATAGTAACGTATACACTCCTGATCTACATGGGTTATCTCTGCACTTTGACTTTATGTCCTCCGATTATCATTGTCTTCTGAACAGAAATGCAGAAGAAAAATAAACATTTTAGTTGTGGAGAACTGCAGATCTATTCGCTTCGTGAGGATGCTAAAAATCACAATACAACAACTATATAGGCTCGTGCAGTCCATCTCATTATTATACAAATTAATACTTGCATAAACAACATCATCTTTTGCAATTGTCAAATACCTCTCCCAAGATTACACATGAATACGTGTAGTGGAAGCTTCAGAGGCTGAACCTAGAGTTGCTAATGAAGCGCAATGCGAGGCAAGATCTTGGACGTAGGAATCCCTCATAATACTCTTCTGCATCAGACTAAATTTTACCTCTCAAGTTTCATAGTTCCAACTCCATTTCCCCGATAAATGTTTCTTCTTATGCTCCATAAGTAAATTATAGAAATTAATCTAGTTTAGTTTTATTGCGATTATAAAACCTCTCTGCTTTTTAAAATCATCATTTTTGCATTGACCTTGTACTTTATAATGCAGGTACAATAATCAGGAAGGCGCAAATGTACCAAGAATTCATGAAGCAACTCCAAGTCCCAGTTCACCGTGGCTCCATCATTCCATTTACATCATGGACAGGATTAGGAAAATCTATTAAGCAGTTATATGGGCAACCCCTGCATTACCTTACCAATATTCGCTTGAAACAATGGGATCAGTTGAGGTATGGTGCCGACGATGAGCATAGACCATTGGATACAATTATTCATCCTTGCAAAGCTGAAGCCAATATTTGGCTCATTGAAGAAGTTCACCGGCTTACTAGCTCTCATCATTATCTGGCTAGACTTTGGGTGGCCGACCCCATGTACCATGCTTTTATCGATCCTGTTTACCCACAACTGTGAAGCTCATCTTGAGAGTTCTGTCATTTTCTCATGTCTTTTTTAGTAGGCTTTTTCTTTACATTTTTCTGTAGAAGTTTAAATTTCATGGACATGCATGTACAACAAGAATGCAGGATGAATAAAATTGTAAGCCAAATTTCAACATCTGGCTCTTTGCCACATCTCCAGCTTTTAGCAAATTACCCACATCTGATGACAATACCTGCAAATGGAAGCGACAGGGTGTAAAGCATTATTCAAGATGGTTGTATGTTTCTTTAGTAGGGCTATGTTGGATCTTGGAAATATTCGGGTTTTGCTTTAATTTCCTTCCGCCTTCGTGAATTTCAAGATGCAAATGCAAGTCAAAATCCAATTCCAAGTTTTCTTCAAGATATAGAAGTTTGGTAGCACACCCTTGAAGTAAAAGAGTACAGAACCAGAGGAATTTGATGGGAGTCAAATGTGTGGCACTTCCATAACTCTAGAAGAGAGCCTTCAAAGACAAATGAGAGCAATTTAGCAGTGTTGTTAAATGATGTGATCTGTAAGGGTCCAACTCCAACTATGGGAAGAGGTAAGAATTCCAGATACATGTACATATCCTAGCTCTTTCTCTTATCACCAGTAATCACTGCAAGAGCACAACCCTTGCAGGAAAAAGTGGAAGCGATTGTTATCTCGAACAACAATTTCCCGATCATACACTTTTGACGCTAACTTAGCGAAAGATTGACAATCAGAACACATTCGGAGATTCTTAACAACGCGTACAGGCATTCCTTGACTCGTAGTGATGAGTCCAAAGGCTATTGCTAGTTTCTCACTGTGTCGGCTGAGCAAGAATTCTTTCTCCTGCTCGTCGACATCTAGTAAAACGTTCGTCAGGTCAGGAATATGACCAGCATCTTTTAGTCTGCAGTTTATTTCATGTAACATTGGATCAACGCGGGTTGTTTCTGGATGTGATTCATCACCTGAAGTGAATTCGTGAATTGTCCCGTTAACCTCGATTGAGCTAGATCCAGACACCTTCCTAAACCCTTTTTCCTTCATGCTTAGTCTAACTCTTGCAACATCAGTCCACTTCCCAGCAGAAGCATATATGTTTGAAAGAAGCACATGAATTCCTGTCCTCTCATCAGCTGATTCAGTAATCATCTCAGCTGCATGTGCTGCCATTTTGTCATTTTTATGAGTTCTACAGGCAGCTAAAAAGGCCCCCCAGACTGCATCGTTAGGCTCCATTGGCATGCTCTTTATGAGATCAAGAGCCTGATCCAGTGATCCAGCTCGACCGAGTAAGTCAACCAGACACCCATAGTGAACAATTTGTGGGGAGATTCCATGGGTTTCTTTCATTTCCCTAAAGATTTGCATCCCTTGTTCTACTAACCCTCCATGGCTGCATGCTGTTAGAACTCCTACGAATATTACTTCATCGGGTTCCACTCCTTTCCTAAGCATCTCATAAAAAAGCTCGACTGCTCGCTGCCCATTTCCTTCCATCGCCGTTGCTCCAATGGCTGCAGTCCAAGCAGACACGTCTCTCTCATTCTATGAAAAACAAGGATTGAACTTTGAGGATCGCCACACCTAGCAAACATATCAACCAGAGCAGTACCAAGTAGCATGTCACACTTAATTTCATTCTTTTGAATGTAACTATATGCCCATTTTGCAAGGTCCAGAGCTCCTAAATACCCGCATGCAGATGCAACACTCACCATTGTCACCTTGTCTGCTTTTATTCCTGAGCTTTGCATCCTTCGAAAGAGTTCGATTGCATCCTTAAACATGCTCTCTTGTACTAAAGCACCAATCATGGTGTTCCAAGACACAAGATCACTCTCTGGCATCTCATTAAATATCCCCCACGCAGAGCCCAGCTCACCATTTCTTACCAAACCTGCAATTAGCGAGTTCCATGAGACCACGGTCTTGTTTGACATCAGGTCAAAAATTTTGCAGCCCAAATCTTGTTTTCCACACTTCATGTACATGTCAATAAGAACATTACTGATGCTATCCCAACCTTCTAACCCATTTCGTAAAACATAACCATGACATTGTTTGCCAAAGAGTAAATCACCTAACTCTGCAGATGCTGATATAGCAGACAACAAAATGACCCTATCAGGTGGAGGTCCTTGTCTCCGCATTTCATTCATGATCGAAAGTGCTTCCCTTGCCAGCCCCTGTCGCACATAATTCGACAAAATTGTGTTGTAAAGAACCAAATTCCTATCAACGCATTCATCAAAGAGACGCTTTGCGCTATCATTGGCTCCACATTTCATGTACATATCAACAAGCGCATTCGCCAAGACAGTGTTAACCTTAAGCCCTGACTCTCCAATATAGCCACATACCCTCTCGGCCAACTACAAATTCTGCAACTTCGCACAAGCCGAAATCACACACACCATAGTGACCGGATTAGGCCTAATACCCGCTTCCACCATTTCAAAAAACAAACCTACAGCCTCCTTAGGCAAGTCCCTCCTCCCATACCCACAAATCAAACTAGTCCACGATACAATATTTCTGTCAGGCATTTCATCAAACACTTTCCTCCCCTTACCAACCTCCCCACATTCACAGTAAAAATGTATCAAAGAATTCTCTATAAACACATCTTCCCCTAAACCCATCTTCACTATAAGTCCATGTATCTGAATCCCATCTACATATGCTACTCCCTTCGCGCAAGCGCTCAGAACAGGAAACGTGAAATTATCTGGCGCCACGCCTTCCATCACCATTTCAAGCAAAATTCTAATGGCTTCATCAACAATCCTTAGTCCTTGAGGGGAAACTAATTTTGTGTTTCAAAACTATGACTATCAAATAGTACAATTTTACTATTATGTCAAGATCACACGGTCTGGTTGCAATTGAAAAATTATCGCTAGAGCTTTGAATACAGCGCTGCAAAGTAGATCAGCAAAGAAGGCCCAACATCATGCGAAACTTATCTATAACTGAGTAGAAAAAAACTTGAATACAACGGGAATAAAGCTTTAAATATTTGCATTAGTTTGTACTATTTGAAGACAACAAAATGCCATCATTGCTCCAGGTATTCACTTAATATAGCTGTCAAGGACATAACATAGCACCACTAAACCATTCTTTGCTCTCTATGTTCAACCTGTGATGCACCACTAACCAAAATCACCCTAAGAATCTGTCTTTGGACTGAAATCTGAAGTTGACACTAGATATTCCGGATTGTAATGAGGTAAGTGGGCAAACCTATCCGTAAGTTCTTAGGTTCAGTTTGCTGGTAAAGCCTATGCTTAAGCTCTTAGGTTCATTTTGTCGGGAAACTAGACGCCGCACAAATTATTGCCAGTAATTGGCCAAAAACAAACAATTTAGGTGTAGTACGCATTAGTATCTGAAATGCACCCGAGAAATGCTATAAACTATGATCTCAAAACATTCCATACGAGAGAACAGCGTGTTATAGAAGTTAAAAACTAATATCGATAAAACTAATTCAGATACAAAGCATATAACATTATCACAACTGAAACTCCCCCCATTACATGCACATTGTTATATCTGAAAGTCTCTACAATGGCTTCGAAGAAAGTGGTAGGAACCCAAAGACAAAATACATGTTATGAAAATGTGCTAGTTCACCCGGCTTCTTCCTTTCAAACTCTCAAAACTAAACCATGTGCTAGGTCATAACATTGATCCACTGTAAGGGCTAGCTTATCTATATATTTATATATATCATGTAGTCCTGCAGAAAAGCCCCGTCCTTAGTCTGCTCGGCAAGAAAGAGTCTTAGATATCGCTCTGATTGTATTTGGGGTCGTCCTGCAGCAACCTCCAATGAGCGAGGCCCCAGCCTCACGCCACTTCCCTACATATGACACGAAACCTTCATCTGCAACACCGTTTGTTGGCTGCAGTAGGAAAAAGTTTTAGCTTCTATATACGGATGGTGAGAGAGAAAAGTATCCAATCAACAAAATCAAATTACATCAGAGCAAATGTATACATTCTTTTTGCCCACTGCCCATTGAGATGATACACTACACGCATAAAAGTTCAGCGAGTAGTTTATGGCACTGAAGAACGTTAATGTTCTTTAGCAAACTATGCCTTCCGTATCATGGATATACATCATTAGTGTAAAGTTTTAAGCATATGAACGAGAGAATCAGCGCAGCACTCATTTAGAGGAACTATCACGTGAATCAGGTGAACTCCTTTTATTTTATCAGGTCAATTATGTGCCATTGCTCAATGAATGCAAGTGCTTTTTGGTGAGAAAAATTGCAAGAATTTGAAGTTCAATTTTTTCTCTTTGCTGAAGAAATAGTGAAGGCAAAGTAACTTTAATTGCATTTCCATCATGTAAATTTGGCAAGTGGCGAGATTTAAAATTATTGTACATCCAAGCTGGTCGCCATAGGCAGTCAGACAATATTAATCCATAAGTAAATTGTCTAAGGTGCTGAAATTTTTTATTAGGTTCAAATGAATCAAATGTAACTGAATAATTGGATGTATAAATCATGAAAAAGACTCACCACCCACTGCTTTCGGTAAGCATCATAGGTCTCGCCGCTGTTGGGATATACGAGTACCGGTTTAGTTGTTACCTAGAGAATGAACGAGCAATGAAAGCAATAAGTGCTACAACAACAAAAAAGAAAAGGCTGGAAAGGTAAATAAAAATAAAAACCCTAATTTGGAAGCCTTAAACTAATCACACAACAAGGAAATATTAAGGCTGCAAGCATGATTTTCCTTTTCTGGTCGCAGCAGTTCTTGTGGCCAGGACTTGACCTCATTCTTATTCCCCATTCTTGATGAGGAATGTGATTGATTGGGCTCATTAACAGGTGGGGAGATGCAACTAGAGGTGATGCTGCAATATAACGCCCTGTAGTTTTGTTCTGTCTATGATTTAGGGATGTCAAGAAGTGGAATGCAGCTATTTATTTCAAGGATGGGGTAATTAAATTTATTTGGAGAATAACATTCGATTAGGAATATGAAATTCAATCAGACACACATATATTTACCTGAAATTGATTGAAAGTCTAAGCATGATAGGGAAACTAGTGTAAATGATGCTATATCTGTTATAGGATACATGAAAGAGTAGTGGACGTGCGGTAAAGAATCGAAAGCTTCGAAATTGTGGATTTTTAAAACTTAAGTGATGCTATGACTCGTTTTCAACGTGCAAGCATGCACACGCCCTGTAACGTCCTAATTAAAATGCATGAAAGTGAATCTGCGTACCTTCTGAATTGATTGAATCAGTCCATGGATGTATCTAGGAGGAGTACAGTTAATTCCAACAGCAACAACTTGCTTACAAGAATCGGCTATTGAGGCACATTCTGACACAGAATCCCCACTAACCACGTTGATTCCATCCTTAGAGTTGAAAGAAAACCATGCTGGAATCTTTATGTCTTCTTCCTCAAGAAGCTCAGCATAGGCCTGCATTAATCCCAGGCAAAGTAGGGAAAAGATAATTTGAGAATCAAATAGGTAATCATTAGAAAATGATGTTCGAAGTTCTGGGCCAGTGCATGCCCCCTCCTTTAGCGAACAAAAGTAGTACAAAATAGAAGTCCGGCAATATAAGAAACCACAAACTCTAAATTATCAGAAGCTCCAGTTGATTCAATTCTTCCCCTAGGTAATTCAATTAACTCCATCAATGAGCTGCAGTACCCTTGAACAATTGAGGAAGAACATTTCACAGCAGTCATTATTTACTGCACCTTAAAAAACTTCACCAGGAATAGGCAATGGTCGAGTATTATTCAGGGCCTGTTAGCTAAGCAATCCAAGCATTACATTGTTAGCTTGGAACTGTACCTTTTCCAAAATCTACTCTAAAAGCCAGGCCTTGAAGTATCACAACTACAAAAGCTTTTAATCTACAAATAGGGAAAATTGGACCATCATAACTTACATGTAATGCATGCTAGATGGCCCACCCAGAAAGGAATTTGCATGTTAGCTGGTCCATCTGGACAAGTCTAGGTTTGATAATTTTAATTCAGGCATTAGGCCAAGCTAGCCAACAAGTCATTCGGAAAGTTAGGCTGAACCAGTGATCGGGCAGCAGACTCTTTAGTCTTGAAGCCCTGATTGATATCTTTTTCAAACTTACTCATTTGTAAAGGTAGGCAATTCAGAGATAAAGACAAGAGTAGGCCAGCAAACATACAAAAAAACCATTCGAAATATGTTAATGCCTCCACAGATCCCTCACACATGCCAAGGTTCACCATCACTAGCTAACTTAACAAAAAATCATCAGACAACAATATCACAAGAGAAGTCCTAGGGAAAGACATTAGGCCATGAAGAGGGTGCAAAAGCATAAATGAAGCACCTTTACATACGTCTCCGATGTTCGGCTATGCTTTTTAAAGGGGGTGATAGATTAAAAATGCAGGAAAAATCGCCACAGTTAATCTCAAACCAACAGCACTTTAAGTACCTTCGCTTCCAGTTTGTTTGGAATTGTCTCAAATGCTATGAGGTCAGCGCCAGATTCAGCAAGAATTTGAACCCGTCTCCTGTGGAAATCTTTCAAGGTTTCCAAAGTTACTGCATCACCGTATACCCCGCTGAAACGTAAGAAAATTTTCACTTGTTATCACTTGCTGATTGTAACCAGTAGGGTGCCCTTGAGGTCATAAAAGCGGTCTAGTTCGGAAATGGGGTTCCAAAGAACCTATTTTAATTGGTCAGTCAAGTCAGCAAAACGTGCCAGACTGGTTGAAGCTACAGGGTAGAGAATGCAAACTCTCATAATAACTTATCGGTTTAGTGTAGTACCATACTTGTTAGTACTAATGTTCTGATTCTGATACATCATTTTTTCCACTACGAGATATTCATCGCCAAATACATAAAAGCACAATTTTCTTACGTATCTACTAGTTGAGTAAATGTCTCCAATAATGTAGTATTTGAACTCCCTTTTTTTCCTTGAAGTAACCAAACATCGGAGTGAACTGAAACCCCATGGCTACTTCATATTTGAAGGTTAATATATGACAAGTATGTGAGAAACCATAATACAAGCAATAGCCAATGACAGCTGCTACAAGCCAACCATGCTCACCTATATTCGGAACCATCAGCCAGGTAAGCCCCATAGCTTCCCACAGATGCCGCGACCAGGATTAGTCGTTTCTTCAAAATGGTTTCATTTCCTGCGACATCCAAAGAACCTTTGGCGGCTCTGTCAAGATAAATGTCCCGTGCCTCACACGCTATTGCAACACTTCTTCTAAGAAGAGATTCACCTTCTTCTCTAGATAAGCCCTTGGCCTCAAAACCCTGAAGGGTTGCCTGCTCATGCACAAATCAAGGCTAGAATTTACTTTGACTTGAACAGGTTCTTCTTCATTAACTAGGTAAAATCTATATGCATAAGAGGACTGGAAGTGAAGGATTACCTGATAAGATGCAGATATAATGATATTTGCCCCAGCTTCAAGATAATCTAGGTGTACCTGTCATATTAAGCATGTAGCAGGTTGGTAAACCATACAAAATTCAACGCTAATTAATGCTCAACAATGTTGTAAGCACGCTCCTAGATGATGACAGGCCAAATCACAAACTAAACTCTGGTGACATCTGGTGAGCACATTAAGCTCTGCAAGCAAAACAAGGAATCTGCTTTCTCATTCAAATTTCTAGCAATAACTCCTCGCCTCATTCCGGTTTGTGTCAAACAGAACAAACAAGTTCTTGAATGCCATTCGGCATAATCGCTCATAACTTAATAATTCGAGGCTCTTACTCTACCGAACACAATTCCACAACTGTCAGCCCAGTATCTTATGATATCCCCACATCACTCCAGTGGTCGAAATACATGTTTTATACTTACTCATTGCTATAATGTTGCCTCTTATGCATATTCTGTTCTCGTGTTGCTCCATTTTAACCTGAAGGTCACAAACTCTAAATGGTAAACACCTCAGTAGACTATGTTGTGGAACCTAGGAGTGCAACTCGGCTACTTCTCTTAGAAGTAGAACACCTCCAATGTCACAAGTCACCAAATGCATTTTTGCCTTGGTGGCTTGAATGTTCAACATATACCCTACCATGGAGGCCGTGGCATGGCCAAGTCCCATCACTACAGATATTCCTAGTCAGAAGGTAAAATATAATGTTCTTGGCCTGTAGAAAATCCGTCTGCGACGCATTAACATACGGCTAATACTCTTATACTCCGTATATAAGTTTCTGTGCCTGTATAACGCCTTCTCTTTTCAACTTTATCATTTTTTAGAGTCATTTTAACAAGAGAAATGAAACTGCTAATGTCAAAATAACATCAACCATCTTGGAACCTGCTATAAAATGCTCTAACATATGCATTTTCGTTGAGGAAATGTCTATTTTCACACCCTCATTCAGCAGGAAAGAAGAATTTAGATTTTATCGTTGATACACTCTTTAATAATAAAATAAGACCGTAAAAGAAAAGAAAAGGTACGAAAATAGACGCTCGATTCCTTTCCCATGTCAGTTTGTAACATATGAGATGTGTGATGGTGGCATGAAACAGACATCTCTAAAATGAACACATGGGTCCTTCAGAGAAAAAATTATAGAAAAAGGGAATAAATACACTTGTGAGGTGGAGAAGGACAAGCTCCGCCACATCATTGTCAGGAGTCAGACTTGGCTTCTGTGTTCTGACATAAAATCCGGTTTGAGTTACACTTACAACCCTCGCACTGCAATTCCCAAACAAAAAGAACCCACTGCAGTCTAAGATAACATCAACACATAAACCAAAAATGTAGAGAAGAAAAAAGGCAACAAAAAAAAAAATCAAAGATAATTTTGAATGGAAATCATGGAAGATATAAACCATTCTGTTTTGACATAACTGTTGGGTTGGTAACAAGAATCTGAACTTAGCCATGAAAATCAAGGCTAGCGGCTAGTTCTTCGTTTGTTTTAACATCACTAAACTCTGCTGTAACAAAATATTACATGCTTTAACAAGAGAACTAGCTGAGTTTTCTTTCTCTTCGTGATGTGGGTCAAGATAGTTTCGACGTTTTAAGCTATGACCGTTGTAACAAATATTTTCCAAGCGAGAACAAAAGGTGTGTGTTTATGTGTGCAAGTGAATGACATGGAGAGAGATAGTATTACTCTTCTGATGAGATGTGGTGAGCTGAGGAGACACTTGGCGCTCCAGAGGGGGTCATTGAGGTCGGCGCCATGGCGTTCGAGCTCCGTGGCGAGGCCGCCGTCGACGACTGCGTGGCCACCGCACTGGTCGAGGAAATCCGCCATCAGTGTGGACTGCTCGCCGGTGTTGAACCCCATTTTGGACGGAACTTGGAGAAGCAGTTTTGGGTTGGTGACGGTAAACGGTTGATTTCTTCTGTGCAGTAGGAGTATGGGAAGGTGCACTTGGCGGAGAGTTGAGAAGCCTTTGAAATGAAACTGAAAGGCTCCAAAGCGTTGATGCCATATTTGTAGGAGCAAAGACATGACTATACACTTACCAAAAATGCCCCTCCATTCTCTAGGATGTGTTATTAAAATAAAAATTCAATATAACGCTGACAAACAATCGTAAGATAAGATAAGAGAATAATAGACTTTTAACTATATTATTTAAGAAAGCTTTTATCTCGTTAGATGTCATCTAACTGTTATACCAAGCGGTTGTCATAGATAAAGACTTCTACCTATTATTACGCTTTCTTCTCTTTTTCTTATAAAATCAAGTTTCCCTTGTGGAAATTTAGGATTGGAATAAGTTCTTCAAAATGGAGAACTTAAAAAAATTGCTCTCTTTTTAAATTTCCAAATAATTCCTCCCTAAATCTTGATCTGGGTATTGATTCTAGAGCAAGGGGATCTATACTTTTTTTTTCTTTTTTAATTTGTTCACAAAGTTGTATCCTAATACAGGGTGAAATATTGAGTACTATCAAGTGCTTGTTAGAACTTAAACTGGAAAGTCACGTACTATTAACTCTTCATCTTAACTTGTCATTGTGGGCAAATTGCTATCATGATTGACAATACCGTGGAGAATGACGTGGACCACTTGCAATTGCTGTCCAATGGATCAAAGCCAAATCAAGAACATTTTTAACCCTAAAAAGAATTGGGATAAGACCTTGTCTGGTGCAAAAGTGATTTGTTATGTGGAATTCTTCGTTGAAATCTTATCTGACAAGAAGATCTTGATAAACATATGGGTTGTGTTTGGCGATACGGATAAAGGCGGATTATAAGTCGGATAAGCAGTTTACATATATATATATATATATATATATATATATATATATATATATATATATATATCACAAAAATCTTCAAATCAGACGATCTGTGGCAACTGGTGGAGACCACGATGGAGAAGATGGCGGAGAGGCCGTGAGATCTGAAGCTACCGATGGAGATCTGAAGCAATCGGCAGTTAGGACGGCAGTGGCCGGAGGAGATGGGTTGAAGGGGAGGATGAGGCGGTGGACGAATGCGACGGTGGAGAGGCCATGAGATTACTGGTAGAGATCTGAAGGAACCTGTGGAAAAGACGACAGAGACCTGAAGCAATAGGCGGTGAAGATGGCGGTGGACGGAGGAGATGGGTTGAGGGGGAGGATGAGACGGTGGGCGAACGCCACAAAGGAGAGGCTGTGAGAGTTAAAACAACTGGTGGAGATTTGAAGGAACTCGTGGAAAAGACGGCGACAATCTGAAGCAATCGGCGGTGAAAACGGCGGTGGACGGAGGTTGTGAGGTTGGTAGACATACGGCTGTGATAGAGCATGGGGAGGAAGCTGCCGGCGGTGGGTGGAACGTGAAGAGGCCTCCGGCCGCTGTGGTCGTGATGGGAAAGAAGAAAATTGGGTGGGTCCCTTTTTTTTTAATCCAATCTCACCCGGACTAATATTATACCACCCCCCTAGGTATTATTTTATCCCACTCCAGTGGGATAAAAGTAGTTCGAAGGACTACTTATCCGGCCTTTAAGTGCGGCGCCAAATGCCGGATAGGATTATTTTTATCCTATCCAGGGGTCTTATCTGGCGCGCCAAACACAACCATGTAGTCTGATACCTTGTCTCGATCTTGATGTAGTTGATAACCATGAAAAAGACCAAATGTTGTGACATAACGTAAACCCGTTTCTTGCGGTTTGAATTTTTTTCTTTTAAGCAGCTTATCAAATACTGTAAACAAGTTTAAGTAAATTAATTTGTATGTTGGTATGGAGCATTTGGTCTCAACTTAATCAGAGTTCTTAAAGTTGAAATGACAAAAATACTCGATGAGTTTTTAATTATATATTATTCTAGTTGCGGAGCTAGATTTTTTTTTTTAAAGGTGAGCGCTAAAATCTCAATCTAAAATTAACAATCTCACTAGCAATAATTGTCAAATTCTGCCAATTTCTAATTGCATATTGTAAGATCCAAAATCCAATTGTCACATTCTAGATTGATACAAACAAGGAAGGGTTCTTAGAAGTAAAAATTTGTAAGAATCAATTACTAGATTATTTCCTTACTTTCACCGGCTACCGTGACCATCAGTGTCATTATGGAGAAAGTATTGAGACTTAGGAAACCGTAATTATGAAAGTAAAAACCATTTTTTTTTTGTCGACTTTATGCGTAGATTAAGTTTTTATTTCTATTCTTTTGGTTTATTTGTATAAGTTTAACATTTTAAATGACTAAAAGGATGTTTTTTTTAATCATCTTTAAAACTTTTAGTTTATATTAACGTGTAAAATAACTAGATATACATCTTCTTTAAGCATTTTTTTAAGTTTTAGGCGGATACTTTCACTATTAGGTATCAATTATAACAAATAAGGAAA
Source organism: Escallonia herrerae (assembly GCA_033070095.1). Taxonomy (NCBI): domain Eukaryota; kingdom Viridiplantae; phylum Streptophyta; class Magnoliopsida; order Escalloniales; family Escalloniaceae; genus Escallonia; species Escallonia herrerae. The sequence goes on along the minus strand of JAVXUP010000052.1, from coordinate 528,759 downwards.
ATTCTGGAGAAGCAGGTGGGCACCGGCCCACCGGTGCCCCCCCCCCCCCCCCCCCTCCCTCCGCCACTGTAATTGGAGTACTATACAAGACTCCCTTGTATATAGATTTTGATAATCCAAAAACTACGTAATCTATCATGCACCGTAAATGAGAAAGAATCAAGATGGACACTACTTGGTTGTACAAAAAACTGACATTGATGAATTGAACTTAAGGGAAATAAAGTTGAAAAAAAGGAAGAACAAATAGAAAGCACCAAGACATAATATGTTTGTAAAGAACAAGGCGTATTTCGAAATTTTAATATGCATAGGCTCGAAAAGCGTCTCTTGGAGCACTTATAGATTGTAGGTTATATTGGTCCTAAAATCGTTGTACCCAACTTATACGTTAGGGCTCAAAAGTTATCACGAGACGTACGTGTTACACCTTTTTCCTAACTCATAAGCTATAAATTGACCAAAATTAGGCGGACAAGAGATTATAGGGAGGTGGCTCTATCCCTTCATCTCTAAAATCCGAAAGAAGAAGCGATGGCAGCGCCCAACTTCCCCCACCTTTGAAAATTAATTGCCTAATTCTCTTTTCTTTTCTTTCTAAACAATCATTTCCTCCACGAAAAGAACATCATCCAATTGGTAAGACACATCTCAAGCATATGTACAACGTTGGTACCAGATCGTTTAACCTTTTCCACTTTTTTTTGTATGAAAAAAATGTACCTGGCCCGATTCAAGGCTACATACTTTTGTGCTGGATAAGGTTGCATTGCAAGGATCAGTCTTTAATTATCTTTTGCTTCACCCAACCAAATGTTGAAACTTGCCCTTTGCAACGTTGTTGTTACTTATCGCACCATTTTGGGGGCCAACAACACGTCCAATTTAATTGATTTTTTTTATCATGAACAGATGAATCATAACTTCAAAATTTTGATCGAAGAAAGTAAAAACGGGTTCACCATCACCGATCGATACTATGAAACTGGCATTTTCGGTAAAAGATAATCGGAAGCCACTTGGATCCGCGATACACAACGAGTGCATGTTGTAGCCCTCACCCTCTGGTGACCCCTCAATCTCCGATGCAGATGAAACTTATCCCAATTCTTTTGGTACAGAATAAGATTCTCTTCTGCAACAGCTTTAGAGACAAAAGATTATCACGAGAAGTGTTTTGTCGTCGTTCTGAAAAATAGAGAATTATAATCCCTTGTTGCGCCTCTAAAAAGTTATACGAACTGAACTAGTTAATCGATACGCACAAGTCCCTTAAATCTGTTGAAAATGACGTGGAACGGTACGATAATTTAAGGGTATAGCATGGACATTCTACATTTGCGAGTATTAAATATATCTTGGGAAGATGCCAAATGTTGATTATTTGTAGTTCAAGATCCTTAGATGTTGTTAAGATTTTAAGGTAGAATGACCCAATTTGCAATGTCCCATGTATGTTTGACTGTTTGTTTCCCTTTCACCGTACGTTATGTGCATGGCGCGGGGCCTGCGTGCCCCATTTGTTTACTACTAGCGAGAAGAAAGACAGCACCCCCACGAGCACTGCTACTCTGCTCCTAAGATGGAGTTAGCTGCTAGAACTCAAATTCCCTTTTCCATAGCTTTTTATGTTTTGTTAGTGACCAAAGTCAAAAAGCCTATTGGCAATGTGTCTGAGTTATCTCCGAATGATATTGGGAAGAAATGTCAAACGGTTCAATGGACGACAACGGCGGTGAGGTTTTTGAAAAGTGATGATGAATAACAAAACTGCATGTGACTCTTGAACTTTGAACATGATTGACGTCTAGTATTCTTGTGACTTTAGACAATTCGTCTAAGATTGGCAACACATTCTCGATTCGTCCTAGAAACATCTACGCACTTCAGATCTAAAAAGTTTAAACCATAGCGAAGTTGGCCAAAAGTGGCTACTTGGTTCCTAAAAGCCTAAAAGGGCACATTACTTTTACTATACTATAAAAGCCGTGAAAATCTCTTTAACTCCTCGTCCAATCATGTCAGCCTATCTCATTACATGGCTTAATTGGTTGGGAGCAATGGTCCGACATTATGTAATAATTACTCGTGAAAGGTACCTGGTTCTTCATGTGTTTGGCGAGTAACCCACACCTAGTATATGTTATACGGCCGGCTGGAGAAGTCTACTAAATTTAGGGATCTGTTTAAAATCACTTTCAATTTTGATTTTTTGTTTCCAAAAAATTAAAAATAAAAACCAAAACCAGTTTAGTTTAATTTTTTATAAAAATAAATAGATGTTTAATTACTTAGGCTTCGTTTGACAAAAAAATTTTTTTGGTTTTCAGTTTTTAAAGAGCAATTTTTTAAAGAGCAGCTTAATTTTTTTTTTTATAAAAACAAGTGGGTGTTTGATAACCCTTTTTTTTTTGAGGTTTTTTTTTTTGGTGTTTGGTAACCCTTTTTATTTTGACTTTTTTTTTTGGTGGTTTGCGGTGGCGGTGGTGGGGCGTAGCGGTGGTCGACGGTGGTGGTGGTGGCCGACGGCCGGAGGTGGCTGCCGGCAGTCACCGGCGGTGGTGGCCGGCGGCCGGAGGTAGCTGCCGGCAGTCTCCGGCGGTGGTGGCCGGCGGCCGGAGGTGGCTGCCGGCAGTCATCGGCGGTGGTGGCCGGCGGCCGGAGGTAGCTGCCGGCCGTCTCCGGCGGTGGTCGCCGGCGGCCGGAGGTGGCTGCCGGCAGTCTCCGGCGGTGGTCGCCGGCGGCCGGAGATGGCTGCCGACAGTCTCCGGCGGTGGCTGCCGGCGGCCGGAGGTGGCTGCCGGTGGTCGCCGGCGGCCGGAGGTGGTTGTCGGCAGTCTCCGGCGGTGGTCGCCTGAGGTGGCTGCCGGCGGTGGGAGGGTGGTGGTGGTGGTCGAAAAAAAAAACCAGTTTTTGGAATTTTTTTTTTTACTCTGCAGTTTAAAAACTGATTTTTTAAATTGAAAAAAAAATGGTTACCAAACGCTCCTTTTTTTTCAGTTTTTAAAACTGAAAAAAAAAGAGAAAAAAAGAGTGTCAAACGGGGCCTTAGTTTTAATTTTGAATTTTTTCTTTGGTGGTGGTTGCAGTGGCCGGCGACGGTGGCCAATGGCTGGCAATGGCTGTGGCGGTTGTTTGGGGGGAGGAGGTAGTCTCAAAACAAAAACCAAAACTCCAAAATTAAAGTTTTAAAAAATAGTCATGTTTCAAAAACTGGAGGGTAAAAAAGAAAAACGAAAACTTTGTTCCAAACGCGTTTTTTTTTCCTTCTTAATTTACAAAACTGAAGAAAAAACTGAAAACAAAATGATTTTCAAACGGTACATCAGTTGCCATCTCCAACTGCAACATCTCCTCTTATCAATGGCAGATGGGAGATGCGGCAGGATTTGTTGTGCAAGCACTCGGCAGAAACAAGGCATACAGAAGGCATACCACCTTAACATGTCTTACATCCCTATGGGCCACAACCACAACATGAAAGAAATCTACTCAACAAGCAATTTCAAAAGAAAAGATACCCTTTGTTCAAGGCGGGAGCTTATCAATTACTGGTATCAGCAATAAAGAGAAAACCCTTTTGACATTTTCTGGGTGTTTTCCCACTTCCTTATATGTTTTTTCACCTCCTTTTGTCGCCGCAAGTATGCTTTAATAACAAACGAAAGCCTCTTTCGCGACAACGAGTGGTACCAGGTGGTACCACAACCAAAAACGTCGAGTTAGCGTTGCGTTCTATCGGGCCAGGTGGTACCACATCCAGATTGCACGGATGTATTCTTCTTATTCGAGAACATCTACTTCTACACCTCATCTTTCCTGAAAAGTGCATCGACTACAAAATATTTCCCTTGTAGCAAGAAATTCTAGTTAAAGGTTTGTAAAAATGGACATACCTTGAAAGGTTTGTATAGTCTCTGCCAGCAATCAGCCCTGCACCCACTCTAGCCAATAGGAATCAAGAAAATCCTATTCTAGCAACTAGCAAACACAATCGTATAGACTTTGAAAAGAATTTACAGAACTTCACCCATTATCTAATACAAAAAATACCGGAACATATATGCACGTATTTTGGGACAACTTTAAGGGGAAAAAAACCATTGAACAGTACACCATAACTTCAATGATGGATACAGATGAATGGAGAGGGAGTGAAAAAGTTCATGGACCCCTAGTCGGAGCAAAGCAGAAGCAGCCACCAGCCTGGTCTTCTGGTATCATTCCTCCACCCTTGCTCGTATCAATTGCTTCTAGCAACCTTACTACCTCGTCCATGTCAGGTCGTTTCTCTGGGTTCGCATCCCAACATTTTCTCATGATGTTTGCAAACGAACCTGGGCAACATCTGGGGATTTCTGGGCGCAAATTCTGAAAAAGATGGCCATTGAAAATTTCACTTAACACGAAACAATCGGTATAAGCACATCAACACTGCAATAAATATTTTTTGCAGATACACAAGTATAAAAGTTAAGGGTCACTATCTTGTAAAGAAAAAGGGCAATCCGTCGGGCAAGCTCCCACCAGTTCGGATTTTGGCAAGGGAACGATGTACACACCTTATCCCCAACATCACTATCCGGTGCATGATAAAAACACCCAGGCTATTAAGTACCCAACCGAGCATGCTGCATTGGCAGGACCAAAACCAAGTGATGGCCTTCCCTGACAATATGATCTGTAAAGGGTCCCCAGGGGCTGTTGGGAGAGGGGAGGGAGGGTGCAAAATATTGTCTTGGATGAGCAAGGAAATAAAACTGATATAGTTTATGGACGTTGTGCATCTTTTATTAAAGTATTCCTTAAGGAAGTTGATCATATGGTGATACGACATCTAAAGCACATATCAAATTTTGCTATTTCACTAGATTAACTTGGAGAGTCGATTGGTCAACCGCTCAAGTATATGTATATGCAACTTGCATTTATTTTGCAAACAAAACGACAAAATAATAGGTCAGATTCTTCACGATCAAATATCGGTTTGCAAAAAATATCAGATGTAGGTCAAAACAAGCTTTACTTGCATATAGTAATGCATTGTGACAGGCATTAACTAAGTTTGTGTAAAAATAGTTTCTACTGATCAAATAACATGTTCACGAAGTGTGGAAGTGCACATATGAAACAACACTTCCTGTTGCTATCCATGGCATCTAACAGCACAAATGCCTTCTCATAGAAAGATTTTGAAGTTTTCACGAGAAATTAAACTGAAAACGATGAGCTGATAAACAACATTTCGAAGTATATACAAAAAAACAGAACAATTCAAATTGAGGGTCAAAGAGATACTCCGTATTAGCTAATGCAGCTGCTTAACGTTTATATGAGTTGCAATTTGGAACCACTATATTAGCAAGACAGCATTAGGCGGCATTGAAAAGTAAATTGACACTAAAACCTGTCTACTGTACTGACCTGTCGAACAACTTGAGATGAAACTTCAGCAAAGCTAAGATCTGTGTAAGGCAGATCACAGCAATAAATCTCCCATAAGCATACGCCAAAGCTATATACATCACATTTCCTATTGTAAGGCTTGCCATCAAGAACCTACAAAAAATACCTCATGAATTTTTTGTTTTGTAGTATCCGGGAGAGAGAGAGAGAGAGAGAGAGCAGAAAATACGTTTTTATTTTACTTTTAAGATGAAAAGCACTCATGTATAATTTATGTCAAGCCCAGGACATCCAAATTACTGCCATGGAAAACGTAAACCATGCAAAGCTTGTATACAGGCTATTTCTACAAAGAAGAGGATGGCTACCCTCTCTACACATATCAAAACAAACCAAATCAAAGATCCACCCAACATGGATGTCTCTACCACCAAAAGACATCATCACCCTTGAAAACTCCCACTGAGACTCGTTAGAGCCCAACAAGCTTTAGCTAAGGCTGCATCAAAGATTTGGTTCTGTAGAGGAAAGAACCTTGTATAAGACTCCGATCTTCCAAGCTTGGGGCCGAAGGCAACAAGGGTTGGATAGGTGCTGACTGTATAAGCCCAGGAGGAAAAAATCTACATCCCCCATCCCCCCCCCCCCCCCCACCAACACGCCGCGGGGGGAAAAACCACACACACACAAAAAAAAAAATCTTTAAAAGGAAATTATGCTCATAAGATTACAAAATCACCTAAAAATATGCTCCTTAAAGGGGCACTTTGCCAACAGTCACATCATAGATATGCCATGAAGGTGATGAGAGCCAGAAAACAAAGGACTTTTTCTTATCAGAAAACGTGCATACCTCAGGGGCCATGTACCCTAGGGTTCCAGTTTCACCAGTCATGTCCTTGGGATTCTGAGCTTCAACACGAGCAACACCAAAATCAGCAATTTTTAGATTTCTATGAGTATCTATCAACATATTTTCGGCTTTGACATCACGATGTACAATCTTCTTCGAGTGTAGGTAACTCAATCTGCTTAAGGAAAGACAAAAATTTAGATGTTCTTCCTCGATGAATGTTGCACCCACTATTTACTGTCAAACAAGTGCTCACCCTCTAGATAGATCCAAAGCAAGTTGAACCACAATTTTAAATGCGAGTTTCTTCTTCCTGTTTTTGTACAGAAAGCTTTTCAGTGTCCCGCCTGCAAGAAATTCCACCACCACGCAGCATGCCCTTGCCGGAAGATTGGTATAACCATCACTCGAAGAATTTTTGGAGGGGATCTTAAGATTTGATGTTCCCATTGAAGCACCAACAAACTGCAATTAAGAATTTTACAAGATCACTATTATGAGACAAAATCTTACAAACACGGAAAGGGACATTAAAAAATTTGGCAAACCTACTTTAATAGTTTAACAATATCCTGATAATAAAAGAACATCACAGTAGCAAAGAATGGAGTCATGTTTGTACTTTTGTCACATTGGGATGGTCAAGCTTGTGCCACACGGCAACCTCTTGGCGAAATGATGCCCGCAAAGCAGCAGTTTCAGCAGTAGTGGCCATGCCATCCTCTCCCCAATCCAACAGCTTCACTATAGCATAAGAAGTAATAATCTAATAAGGATATTTAAAAACAAGTGTAACAGACGAACTCTTGGATGGCGAATACTCTGATATACTTAATTGGCAGCCACTTTGCTGTAATCCCAGAAGCTGCAACCACTTATTGTATAGTAAGTAACTTCTTCGCCTATGGAATCTTTTGGGATGAATACACCTAACAAGCTATGCTAAGCATCGGTGTTTCGACATAGCTTTAAGCTATTAATAGAATTTCTTTACTACTTGCAGTTTCTTGGAGGAAGAAGAATACAAACACATGCCCAATTCGTCACTGTTAACAAGTATTAGGTTAACGTGAAAGGTGGGAAGAATAAGGAACTAGTACACCAAACCTAATGCACAGTTGAGGTGGATGCAAAGACATGTCTCTCTTAGATTAATGAGCTGCGCATTGAAATTTTAACAGGATTTTCAAAGATTTTCAAAGTATCTTGCTGAATGTAGTGTGATTAGAATACGCTACAATTCTTTTCATCATGGTCTCGCGAACACAATGCCAACAAGCTCAAACATAACTTCTGCATTAGGCTCTACCCGTCTTTTGATTACTCAACTTCTGCTCCTTTAAAGACATAAAGAGCGAACTTTTAAATCATGAGAAACCAGTAAATCAAAAGAGTGTTGCAAAAATCGGGTGTATTGCATATGACGAGGAAGAAGAGTCATTTTAATAAGAACACTTACACAAAAAACTTCATAAACTGTGCAATAGTTTGCAGGTGCCATCACTCGTACTGCCTCTACCACCTATAGATACTTTTCTACTGCGTACTGCATTTCACCATATGGGCATTCACGTACAAGCATTTCAAACATGATTGCAGCAATTACTCTTAGTCTAACTCGACTTCTATCATGTGATTAGTGACCCATTTCAGTGCTAAATCTAGCAAACACACAACCAATAATACCCACCCAGAGCACTATGGTGATGTCAGGTGAACAGATACTATTTGCTAGTTATTTTTCAGTCACGTGCTAGATATTCCACACAGCATCAGAAAAGAACTATCTGTCTTGTGTTCCAAATTTTCGACTATAAGGATGCAGAAGTATGATGTTGCAGATAGAAGGCCAAAAACTTTAAGGTCACTAGCATCAGCTTGGAGCAGCACTCCCTGTCACTTAAAGGAAAGTCAAGAGAAGCGGGCCTGCTAATTGGAGTGGCGAGCTTCAAAATCTTTACCCAGCTAATCAAAGTCAGCTCAAATACTGAACTAAACAATTCGTATAAAATAAAAGCTGTTGAACTAAATCTAATTCTGAATTGTATGCTTAGCCTATGCTGCGCCATCTGTTGAGGGCAACGGCTCAAAGTTTGCTGTCAGACAAAGTTAACATCTATATAAAGTCTCTACAAGGTCGAATAGTGTTAACATCTTCGTTTATGTCCCAAGCTTCACAAACAAGATCCCAGAAATACAACTGCCAAATAATCAGAATCTGAAGGGAAACAATCCTGAAGGCCTATCAAACACCCTCCCTCCCTTCTTTTTAAACGCCATGCCAGCAGGGCAGGAAACATCAGACTGTGGAAATTAGGTGGGGTAAAATGATATATTTGCTCCTAGGTACTCCAATTATCTGTCTGCACAATCTTAATAAAGAAAGGGAGGCTTTTCAGACCGATTAATAGGGATCAGACCCTTAGAACTAGAGCATATTCATCAGAACGGAAGAACAAGAGAAAATATCCGTATGGCCTAAAAGTACAGGCTTAAACCCGTCAGGGGTACTTTTGAATTCTCACACCTAAGGGTATTCCCAAGATGTGTCAATTATTGGGAATATCTAACACTTATATTACTTGTGATCCCTTTTATTGCTAGGAGTTGTCTACTCTTACTTTTAGTAACCTCCTAAATTCCTTTTATAGGAAAGGTCTCTACTTTGTCTATATAAGCAAGTGTTGTAAGCAGAATAGAATTTTCTGAAGCAGATTTGCTTCTCTTTTCAGTGGTGAGACTCCCTTGGTTTTCCTTTAGGTAAGACTCCTAGAAGGCCTTCTTGAGACTCTAAGGTTATGCTATCTTTTCTTACGTCGCTTTTCTTTATTTTGTTGATGCAAAACACTGTTCTCGGGTATTGTTCAGAGCAACCTAAACAGCCCCAAAACATACATCTTAATTCCTCAATCCTAACCCTAGATTCTGAATTCCAAAACCTATAAACCTAAAACCCAGTCCACCATACCTGATCGTAGGTCAGCCTTAAGGTCCATCCTGCATCACACATCATGTTTGCTTTTACTAGTCCAGCACCTCATTTGCTGCAAGAGATGCCTAAGCAACAACCCTTTGCCTTTTCAGAACAAATAGGGTGCCAATGTAGCAAGATAATTGCTAACGCCACTGCCCAGGTCCCTTGACCAGAACTTCCCACTGGCATATGGGCGGCCAGAGAACTCACAGAAACACAAGACAATAGTCTGAGACATTTACGTGGTAGATGTATTTGTCAATTTGATTCGGAGTTACCAGCATTGCCAAATATCAAATGAATATAGTTGCACAGAAAGTAAAGATTGAGTGTGTGCGTGTGTGTGAGCTTGGCCCGCGGCAGTCCCTTGACAAGTCAGCAGTTTAGAGCCGAAATATCACAAGTACCGCCCCGTCCCGACCTGGGTGGATGCTTAGGCACTGAGAAGGCCAGTTTAAGGCCCCCAATGTTCTCGGGAAGGAATAACTTTTACAGTTGAGGTTAAGAATTTGGTGAAAGTCGATTTGGAGAGGAGAACAACTTATCAGGAATTCATATACCTGAGCTGCTTCTTCCTCAATTTGAGTGATAACAATATATTATAATTAAAAAGAAATATAGACATAGAGATTAGATTTTGTATGAATATATGAAGCACTTTTAAGTTGAAAATCACACTAACATGAGTTGCATTACATAGACGGAGGTTACTCCAGAAAAACTAGGAGATATAGCATTCCAAATACACGACATATACTCTGCACTTGCAAAATAGCAACTGGCCATTTAAGCACAATGCTTTTATAGCCTGTAAGTTACATAGCAGATACTTGTGTTGCTAAAAAAAAGAAGCAGGATTGAGTAATAACTCACGCCTCCAGAATAAAAGAGAATAATTTCAGATCTCATCCTGCTTCCCAAAAAAAGCTTAGTCACATTGTAAGAGCCAACAGTTGGTGATCCGTCCTTATATTCCTCTCAGAATCTGTCTCCGCTTCTTTTTTAGGGGTAGCGATGGGGAAGCAGGAAAACAAATGAAACTTGTCACTTCTTATAGAGCTATAGGTATACATCAACCTAAAAAGAGTCACTAGAAACAAACCACCCAAATGTAAAAAGATAGTACAAAGAATCAGTCCTCAATTGTGTGACACATATCGGCCATCTCTCATCTGTTTGGAGCCTCGTGTACAGGTCCCTCCTTATATTCCCTCTTAAATGGGACAGAAATGGGATCTAAATATTTGTTAGCACTAGAAAACTTTTGCTTTGACAGCTACCAATATCATCATTGACTTGTGACAAAGCTGGAGTCACCAACTGTTCTCTTATTCAAAAGACCAACAGCATAGCGCGCACTGTCATTCAACAGTGAGGCTCAGATATACAAGTAATGGGGCAAAGTAAGGTACTATAAGTTTCCCTTGAAAGTATGGAAAAAGTTACAGTATGTTATTAGCCTTGACCTCACTTAATAGAGTTACATTTAGTACTCATAAATTCGATTGATTTTTTTATCAAGTCAAGGGGAATATTTGTCCCCTCATATAATAGAAAGCTCTGCCTGCCCACACCTAGCGATCAACAAAACTTAAAATCTCCAAAGAAGACCCATAAGACCATATAAGCCATTTATATGAAGTGATATAATCATGCTCCCCTGAGTTGTACCTTATGAAAAGATAAGCATACAAGTACAGAATTGATCTTTACGTTTTTAACATAAAGATGGATTCATTTTTCCAGGTATGAGTACAGAAGATCAAGACAGAATGAGATGTTGAATTCATGAATAATGGTTATGGTGGAAGACAGTGTCAGCTAGCAACAACATTCAGGTTGCTTTAACAACATATACAAAAGGTGGTAGGTGGCTAGCTTTCAAATGGAACAACTTCGGTGCAAAATGCCTTTTATATGTCCAGATTAGTTTTTGCATTTAAAGTAGAATGAATGAGATTGAAGTATGTTGCACAAATTATGTGCTAAAGAGACTTTACAAGATGTATGAAAAGCGAATGAATTCTATAATAAACGGTCTTATGTTAGGCCTTAGTCACTGGAGTAACCTAACTCGAAGAGATGCTAGAAAAGTGTACCCTTAAGCAACTCCGATCATGATTAACAGTAACTATATTACTTAATCAATGACGGTTAGAACAAACTTATCTCAAAGTGAGTAGTAAAAGTCAGATCAATCTGTTCTCTTTACTTTACATCTGTGTGCGTATGTGCTTTTATAACATCTTCTCAATCTTGACACCACATTTTCTTAGTCTGTTTGTATCCCTGCCTCATCTCTCCAAATTTGAATGGAACTCAGATGCATAACTAGAGAAAATCGGATAAAGTCACAAGGTATTAGTCTTCTGCGAAATTATATGGTGCTCTATCTTGAAGTTGGGTTCTTTCACACTCTAAGCAATGCATATATCTGTTTCGTAAACTACCTAAGAAAAAGTAGTTAGGTGTTCAAGCCATGTTGCCAAGCTTATTTCGAAATGACACCACTTTGATTACCATCAAGTTTAGAGCAGAAAGTTAGTGACTTTTGCCTTCAGTCATTTTAGTATGTCGTGTTATTAGACAGAGATTAGACATGTAAAAATCTCTTGTCAAAGTGACAGCTAATGATCACTGTAACTGACTACTGATTTGCAACGGTAGCCAAAGTTTGGTGCTGTACAATGTAGAACATGAATTCCAGCAACACAACAGACATTAGCTCCTGAACCAGAGGAAAAAGAACAAAAATCCTAATATCCGAAAACAAAACCAGCGAGTAATGAGTCAAAAGACAAAAGTTTTCATCTCATTTCTCCACGATCCTTAATCTAAACAGAGCATTTAGCAAGTATTTGAAGAAGTTAGGGTGTTTACCTGCAACATCTTGATTATCATAAGTACCCCGGTACACCGTCCCATAGGTACCCCTAGCCAAAAGATATCTTATATCTAATTTAGACAAATCAATCTCCCACACCTCGGTTGGCCTTTGGGGTTCAATGTTTCTTGACCAAACCCGACTCAAGTGCTTCTCCAGCTGAACATCCAAGCTTTTGAGATCAATTTTATCCGCCCTGAAAAACATGTCTTTGCTACTGAGGCTTCCTGTACTCTGCCCCAACAACATAGCCTTGTCGCTTTGACTTCCTTTACCCTTCAATTTAGAGCCTAATCCCCCCTCCTGACTGTCTAAAGTTCCAGGTTTTGGAGCCTCACCAACTCCATTGCTTGTTTTCAAATCCATAATTCCAGAAACAAAAGATTCAACACTCCAGAGAATAAGTTAAAACCAAAACCCAATAATACCAAGCAATTTAATCAAATAGGCACAACCCAATTGCAATTAACAACTTTTTAATCCTACAGAAGCTTTGAAAAATAAAATGACAAACTTCTTGTCCTCACGGGTTGTCGCCAAATTTGAATTAAACCAAACAAGTTAAAATATTCTAAATTGCAAGTACAATCAACCCTTTCTTCAAATCTATAACAATACTGCCAAACTAACCTTCATCAGGTCAAACCCCAATCAACGTTTTATAAACTGATAAAAAATTATCTAGTAACGGCCTGAATCCACCAACCCCATTTCTTTCCAATTAAAGGGGGTTAGCCATCAAAACAATGATCCCAAAATAAACTCTCTTGATAAAAAAACATTAAATAAAGGAGAACATTTAGCTGCTTAGAACCCCAACTTCCTCACCGTCCACTCATCTAAAATGTTAAGAAAAGCCAACCCATTTGTTTTTTCAAAGTAAACTTCTGGAAAACGACCCGAATCCAAATAATCAAAGACAAAAACTAATGACCCAAAAGAATAAATCAAATTAAATGAAGCAAAAACCATCAAGGAGAAAACACCCAACCCTAGTCAACCCCCCCAAACAAATAAAAAAGGAAAAAGAGTTACAAAGACCCGGAGATGTTGACCCAATCGCTAATTGGGTAAGAACCAAAAAAGAAACCTTTTTTTAATGGTTTTGAAGATTCAAAGGGTCAGAGGGGGTGAAGGCTAGGGTTTGTGGGATAAAGGAGAAATCAACTGATCAAGAAAGAAGGGGAAAAGGGTGATAGAGATGTGTATACGTGAATATATAGATACATATAGAGAGAGAGAGAGAGAGAGAGAGAAGAGAGACAGAGATATAGAGAGAGAAAAGCGCGGGGGTCTCAATAAAAAGGCATTTTTGTTTTGACAGCTTTCTGAAATGATCCAACAGAAAAATTAGCACCCGAAAGTACACTTCCGTGCATGTCCTTACAACGAAATTACCTATGAAATCTTTGAGTGGACTGGAATGCCCTTTTGTTTGGCTGTTATACGAATTCTAACCGCACATCACCCGCATGAAGTTTTTAACGTGGCGGTTGTAACGATACGTGTAAGTTGAATAAAAATTTTAATGTAACGGTTACGAAGATACATATAATGTACAATTATGACTTATCGGGATAATGCGTGGAGCCTTATCCTTTACACACTACAAGTAATATAATTTGTTTAAGGATTTAGGGTAAATTACACTAAAACCCCCTGAGGTTTTACGTAATTACACTCCACTACCGCTATTTTTAAAAATTACACTCCGCTCAAAAAGTAACATTTTTTCTTACGGTGTTAACAATGCAAAAAGACATAAATGCCCCCCCCCCCCCCCAACAACGTTTTCTTGGAATTTGGCTGAAATTTACAAAAATCCTAAACCTCCATTAGACCCAATGCCAGACCTTCCATCTGACGTAATCATCGATCGACAGCCCGAAGTTCATCAATTTGAGAATCGTAAATACTAAAGCATGACTGCACCACTCTTTAGACATGCAGTCATGCTTCAGAAGTTCATCAATTTGGCGATAACTAAAACGCATTACACCGCCGACGAGATCCGTCGAAGTTCATCAATTTGAAGCCCGACTGCAACGCCGACGTTTCAAAGCCGTGGTGCGCTCTGATCGACAGCCCGAAGTTCATCAAGATGCATCTCAATCGGTCCAAAACTAGCTCCATTCTAGCCCTAATATTCGAAGGTAGGGGGACCCTTTACTCTGTACAACACGATTCACTGCAAAATGCCACTAAACTTGACACCCGGTTTGAAAACTCAAACATCGTTGATGTAAATGGTTCGTGCAATGGCTTAATTTTACTGTCGATGCACAAAAGCACCATTGCCATGTTCAACCCGTCAACCCGAAGGGCATCTGAACCGCAAGATATGGGCATCTGAGAGGACCTCACATCTGAACCGCAAGAATGGGTAAATCACACAAAACTCACAGTAGCAACCTCATCTATTTCTCACAGAAACAACCAGTCAACCCATTCGCGGGGGTCGGAAAAGACCTTGTAGGCAGTGACAAGCTCCTGGAAGGCGGCGGGGGAGACGCCGAACTGGGCGAGCTTGTCCGGGTGGCGCTGGAGGGCAAGCCGGCGGTAGGCGGAGTGGATCTCGTCGGCGGTGCAGTCGCCGCCACTGGAAGTGGCAAGCTCCTGGAAGGCGGTGGGGGAGACGCCGAACTGGGCGAGCTTGTCCGAGTGGTGCTGGAGGAGGGCAAGCCGGTGGTAGGCGGAGCGGATCTCGTCGGCGGTGCAGTCGCCGCCAAGCCCCAGCACCTTGTATTGGCACCGCTTCCCCAGCAACACCATGTTATACGGCGTTTAGGGTTTGTTTAGGAATGGACCGAGTACTTGTATTTTTTTTTTGGGAGAATAGTATATGTATTTTCTGTTATAAAAGGGGGGTATTTTGGGTATGAAAATTAAATAAAGGAGTGTGTCAGGGAATCTTGAAAAGGAGTTGGACGGGCCGTTAAAAGTGTGTAGTTGTGTGTAATGCGGGTACAAATCTCAGGGGGACGGAGTGTAATTTTTAAAGATAGCGATAGTGGAGTGTAATTACGTAAAATCTCAGGGGATTTTAATGTAATTTACCCAAGGATTTATAACTGTCTTCTACTAATTTTGGCACAAGAGCAATAATTATCAAAATGCGTATTGAAAAGTCGACGCTTGAATGACTTTTTTTTTTTGAAAGACGACACACACACACACACACACACACACACATATATATATATATATATATATATATATATATATATATATATATATCATATAAGAGAACCTGAATTTAAAGAAGGATGCTTGAATGACTAGAAGAAATAAAAAATTCAATAGTAGCAATAATAATAATAATAATAGTAAAAGGAATGTTATTTTTCTACGTTTTTTATATGGATGTTCTATTATTCTTTGTCATAAAAAATGAACATTAGTAATGATTGCTAGCCTCTTAGCAACAAATAAAGAAGTAAAATAGTGTATAAAGTGGTAGAGATAGTCTCTCCAAATTATAATTGTGACCCGTATGTTGAGATTCTATTAATGAAGATTACCAAAAAGAGCATAAGAAAATATAAAAAAGATAAAATATAAAAGAAGTGATGCAATTGTATATACCAGAGAAAGTAAAACAAAAGAGAGGGATAGTAGATTTGTTAGAAAAAAACGTAGGAGATATTGGGCTTGCGTAAAAATAAGGAAAGATATATAGAAGAATAGATAGAGAAACGTAAATTAAAATTGAGAGCGGGAGAGATAGAGTTTTGGCAAGACTTTATGAATTGATGGACATGTTGACATGCAAGAGCAAGAAATATAATGTCTATTTAATTGGTTCAATTTCAAATAATAAAATAATAGACATGTCAAATAAAAGAAAGAATATTATCATTTTTTCAGTTTTGACGTTACTATGTATATACATTAGATGTACGTTGCTTTTACTGTTTCTTTATTGCAGCGTTCGAGTAGCTTTACCAATACCCATAACTTCTTTTGACAAGAGTCAATTTTTTCTAAGTCAGAAGTTGGAATGATAAGCACACATTAACTTAACAACCAATCCTCGTACTGGTAAGATAGACCAAGCCAAAGCCTAATTTGGAGCCTTGTTAAGACAGGTACCAATGTTATCCCAGTCTCAAGCCTAGCAACATTATATAAGGAGCTGATCTGTTAATAGCGCTAGCAAAACAGGCAAAGTTGCTAGCGCGATCTGACCGTCCACACACGATCTGTGGACGGTCCAGATCTTTTTTTTAAGTTTTTTTAAGTCCGTCCGCTACATTATGTAGCGGACAATTTTATGACAAAAATACCCTCCGAGTCCGTCCGCTACATAATGTAGCGGACTAGTTTTTGGACCTTTTTTCTCTTTCTATCATTAATGTTCTGACTCTCTCTCTCTCTCTCTCTCCCCAATTCCCGATTATATATGTTCGCTACATAATGTAGCGGACAGTGCAGTGCTTGTCCGCTACATTATGTAGCGGACAAATAAGGCAGTATATTCTCTTTCTCACCCCCTCCTCTCATTAATGTGGTCTGACTTTTTCTCTTTCTCTCTCTTTCTCTCATCACTTTTTGTTTTCTCTCTCACCCCCTCCTCTCTTCTTCCTCTGTTTTCTCTCTCTCCCCTTGCACAAGATATTTGCGGGCATAGCAAAGGGAATTGCTCTTCTCAGAATCTCAACGAAGGCATGGAACTTTGCTTGAAGGCTAAAACACAAAAGGCCTAACTTTGAGTACACTTGTAGGGGGAGTTTGGGGTGTGAAAGTGATTTTTTACGTAAACATGGTCTTCAAGCTGGGATCTCTTTGGGTCACAAGTGTCTGTTCTTGAAGCTTGAACGCAACCAGCCATGGTGGTGGGGACTTTCCCTTGTTTGAGAGGAAATAATATTGGTTCAGGTGAAATGGGCGAGCCAAGAAATCGCCTCACCATTAAATCCCCACAATTCGTAGAACCTGAGAAAAGTAATTTCCGTTACTATGGTCGCAAATATCTTCTGTAGGGGGAGAGAGAGAGAGGAAGAAGATAGCTCATTTCCAAATCTGCCATCTTTAGAGAATGGGTACAGGGGAGAGGGAGAAGATGGAAAGGATGAGAGATGAGGAAGAGAGAGAAAAAATCGATTGTCTCTCTTTTTTTCTAGATATGACACACGGTTGTCTTTTTCTAGAGAAGAGTTTTCTTTTTATAATTGTTTTGTTCGCTACATTATGTAGCGGACAGATATAATCAGGAATTGAGGAGAGAGAAAGAAGTCAGAACATTAATGACAGAAAGAGAAAAAAGATCCAAAAACTAGCCCGCTACATAATGTAGCGAATGAACTCGGAGGATATTTTTGTCATAAAATTGTCTGTTACATAATGTTGCGAACGGACTTAAAAAAACGTAAAAAAAAATATCTGGACCGTCCACAGATCCTGGGTGGACGGTCAGATCGCGCTAGCAACTTTGCATGTTTTGCTAGCGCTATCAACGGATCAGCTCCCATATACATATATATATATATATATATATATATATATATATATATATATATATATATATACCCAATCTATTGGAGAAGAGGTTGGAACCATACTTTTTCGATTGTACAATGTCTTTCGAATACTTTTATCTCACGCCGTGGCCCAAAATTACGTTTTTCAAAGACTATGATATATAAGTAAATAAGATTAGAAGCGACACAGATGAGTTCATAACTGCATTACGAATTTTGAATCGGATATCACTTTTGACGGGAAGGCTTAAGATAATTCTCGTGTCAAAGGCTCAAAGTCATGTCGAATCAGCATGCACGTTACAACTCAATTTTGCCTGAAAGCTTTGGTTGCAACGATGTGTGACATGTAATGATAATCATGCCGATAAACTATTAAAAGGATTTGCCCCTCTTAACTTTGAAAAGCAAGTATAAAACTAGTTTTTTTTCCTAATTAATATATATTTAATACTTAATTACAAATTTACTCATTTTTAAAACTTATTTACCGCATACCACACTTTTGAAAATCGTTGTTTGAAACCACGATTTCAAGGTAGAAATCGCTATTTCAAACACCGATTTCTACCTTGAAATCGTTGTTTCAAACAACGATTTTTACTTTAAGATAAAAATCAAGTAGAAATCGTTGTTTGAAATAGCGATTTCTATCTTGAAATCGTGGTTTCAAACAACGATTTTTAAAAGTATGGTATGCAGGTAAATAAGTTTCAAAATAGAATATATTAGTAATTAAGTATTAAATATGTATTAATTAGGGAAAAAAACTCTGTATAAAACAAGTGCCAAAGGAACTAATCAACCAGGCTTGAAAACACAGGGGAAGACTTAACTAAAGAATGTTACGATGTAGGTGCTTTCCTTTTTTTTGGCAATGAACCTGGTCTGTCTATTTGTACGCTGTTAGCTTAATTCACTCTTAACCCTCCGAAAAGGGGGAAAGAATTTTCTTTTGTAAAAATTGCATACATTGTTGAGCCATTTGGAAGATAAAGTGCCGAGAGGTATTGTCTACCATAAGTTTGTAGAAAATTTCCTTTAGAAAAAGGTTTTGACTGCTATCCTGATTATACAAAAAAGGTACAACTTGTATAGCGACAATGAATAGTCGTTATATATTTCTTGGCATTTTAATAACAGTTTCAACGGTAATTTTTAGCAATATTATTTTGCATTACTATATAAATGCAATTAAAAATATATAACGACCATTAATTATCGCTATATGGAGAATTAGAAGTTGTTTGATAAAGCTGGACTTTAAGTGCTAAAAAGGTTAAGCGTTGGATTCATAAAACTGAAAACTTTTAGTGGCTGAATTTTTACTGAAAAATAAGTTAACTTGTGTTGGTAAATCAAAAGCAAATGTCTGAAAATTGCTCCAAGTTATAAATTTATTCATTTTACCAAAATTATGCATTTATATACTTTATAACTTTTTGGGGGCCAAGATCATGTTGTTGGTGGTGGCGGCAGTGGGCAATGGCGATGGAGTAATAATAGTAGTGGTGGTTGGAGTGGTGAAAGGGTGTTAATGGTGGCGACAGTGGTGCGTGAAGACATGGTGTTTGCTAATTGTGATGGTAGCGATAGGCAGCGACATGCTGATCATAGCGGTGATTGTAGTGTGGTGAATATTTAGATGATTTACAGATATGGAAGTGTTCACAATGACATTGTGGTGGAGGTGGCAGTATCCTTGTTGTGATGGTAGTGGAGGTGGCGGTATCCTTGTTGTGATGGTGGTGGTGGTGGCTGCAGCGGCTAGGTCTTGGTAATTGTGGCAGTAGTAGCAAAAATAATAATAGTTGTAGTGGTGGTTGTAATGTGGTGAAGGAGGTGTTGGTAATAAATTAATTGAGCGACATCGTGGTGGTAATTATTATTTTTGTGTAGAATTATGTTAAATGATTTTTAACTATCTCACTCAGAATAAAGTGATAAGTATTAGGTAAATTCACCCTGCCTTAATATTTTAACCTCATTTTGGTAAGAATTATTTTCTTAAGTGATACAATGTTAAGCATTATCAAACGCTCTTAATTAAAAATTATTTAAAACTTTAAGTTTTAAGTGTTTAATTGTGTTATGAAACATACTCTTATGTTTCTATGATCCGAGTAAGCAGCGAAATTTTTTTTCTTTGTACTAACATACTTCACCCACCACTTAATAGTGAGGCCACAAACACACTATATTGGGCACTTGCCCATCTTCTGTTTTGACTTTCTTTTAGTTACAAAACGGGTTATTTCTTTTTTCAAAGGAAAACATGAAGAAACTTTGCGCCATGTATGGTAATAGCTCTATTTTTTAGCTTTTATTTCTGAAAATGAAAACACCATTTTTTTTGTGTATAGTAATTGTTTTCTATTTTTAGGTATTCAAGAATTGTTTTCAAACGGTATCATTTTTCATAACACTTAGAAGGTGTTTTCGGTGTTCTCTGTTAAAGACAAATTGTTCAAATTCTCTTAAAACGATGAAATTCATTTTTAAAGATTGTTTTACCATCACCTACAATTACTTCACCCCATTTTTGTTGTGGCCACCCCCATTGTTGCCATCGCCCATCACCACCACCATTACCAGAGGCAGCCGTCCACCACCACCACCACCACCTATTCACCACCACCCCGATCACCCTCCTGTCCACATCACCACCCACCGACCACCATATGCCACCGCAACCACCCACCATTGTTGCCACTTAGCCTTCCATCGCCACCACCCGTCGCCACCTCATCCATGTCTGCCAACGCCAACACTAAATCATCTCGTTTCCTCCACCACCCACCACCTATGATTTGTTTTTGTAAGACCATTTTGAGAACATGTAATATACAACATTTATATAGCATAAAAAGATCATACACGAATACAAAATAACCCTCGAACACAAACAGAATGAAATTACAAACATAAATGAAAACAAATATTGGAGATGCTACTATACATGGCCCTGGATTCTTTGACTTTTGTCCCACTCAAGCTTTCAAAAGTTTGCCATTAAGATCAAAATTTGAATCGTGTGCGGTCTTCACCTCCTCATCAAAACCATGCAGTACAACAACCAATGCCTTGAGTACTACATTAATATTGGGCTTGGATTGGAAGGAGAGGGAGGGATCAATACACCGATTGGGCCAAGTCTGGGCTTTCACTCTAACTTAAGCCCCGTTATGAACCGAGCCAACCTGTGACGGCCCGTTTAGACAGCTCTGAGATTTAAATTTGACATTCTCGATAAAAACCTACAAAGTGGTAGTAAGACGAGAGGAGGGCTTTATTCGATTTACTTATGATTTAACGTTGTACTAATTCACAGTTTACACTACCGCATTTAGTAATTATTTAAATAGCTAACAAAATACAGAGAAGCTATGTTATGATCGAAAGCATAATTGATTTCTGATAAGGTCATAACGTAATTGATTTTTGATAAGGTCGTCATGCATGATTGCAGTATCGAGTAGGCAGTACAATGGCGTTAAATTTAGATATGTTTCAGTAATAGGACTAGTCAAAGTATAAATCCAATTATTACGGTCAAAATTTTATTTTTAGTTATTGACTAAGAAAAGACATCTTTTAAGTTTTGCCTAGCTAAGACTGATGATAGGGTTGTTACCCTTGGTCGTCTTCCTCCTTTTTTTTTTTTTAACCACGGGTAGCAATTTTTTGGATAATGGAAAATATGGACTAAGCCCTGAAATTTTTCTCTGCCATTTTCAGCAAGAAGTAGGGAAAGCTATTACACCACCAAAAATGATGATCAACTGTAAGGGTGAATTCAGCCCTGTCATGGGCTACCCCGTTACATTGTCTCGTACTCCAGTTTAAAGCGCTTCTCTGAAACAAGGTTCTGACCTTCTTGCCATTTTCATAGTATGATCTTGATGAAACAATTTATCGGTGATACCTCTGTTAGCTCTTCGATCACTGTTTTAGCATCATCGCCTTCAACGAGAAGGTTCAAGGCCTGAAACTTTTTCGAGCCGCCCATATAGCATGTCTCAGTTCTTCAGCTTCCGCCACCTTAGCATCCATAATTCCTGGTATTAGCTTACTTCAGACCCAGCAAATCTTACCAGCCGAATCACTCGCCACAGCTTCTCGCGCACATAATTTCATCAAGGTATTGAGCGCTGCATCGACTTCTTTGACTGTAGTCTCGGCCGGTGGTGGTTTTTATCTTTGATGTTTACTTTGTACAGAAGCCCTAAGTTCTCAACCTTGTACAGAAACTAAATGGTTACATTAGTCCCACCATTTTATTACCTCTCTCTCTCACACGAGCATGAAATTACAACACACACACACACCCCATGCACACACGCACAAAAGAAAACAATTGTCATCCCCATGGGGAAGGCTATTCCGAATCAAGTCAATGCTGGCACACAAGCTTCCCAGGTTTAAGAAAGCATGAAATTAAAGGAGACACACTTGAGAACTACAGGCACAAGCTGCTGAAAGTGCAAGTGGATATTGATATTTGCCTGCTTGAAGGACATGAGAGGACCCTCGAGGCAGCTAGCAAGCTGCTAAAGCTCACCTGTGCGACCCTGGCACCCGTTATTGCTGCATAGAGAGCTTGTGGACCTCGACGCCCTGGCCGAGCTGCACGATTTTCTGGGCTTCATCGCTTCTCATCCCCATTGGGGATCCCGCTCTGAGGGAAGCATTGGAGACTAGCACTTGTAGAGATGTCAATGGGCCGGGCTTGGGCGGGCCCAGCTCGGGCCCAGTGGGCCAGAAGAGGGCCAGGGCCAAACCGTGTTTGGGGCCTTGCAAACCGGGCCCAGGCCGGACCCAATGTGAGGATATCCTGGCCCGATCCAAGCCCAAGCCCTAGGCCCTAACTTTAGGGCCGGGCTTGGGCCAGGCCCGGGCCTGAATAAAAATTTATTTTTTTAAAAAAAAATCTTTTTATCCATGTTTTATGTTATGAAAAAAATTAAATTTAAGATAAATTTGTTCATAGGCCCTCCCTCCTTTTATCTCCATAAGCTTTTTATTAACTAATTTTTAAAAAGAAATTGTTCTATTATTGTTTTTACAAAAGATATTAAATGGATTTTTGTCCTTTTATATTCACAGGGTCAACAGAACACCGAGGTATTGAGTTTGTTCAGTTGTAAGTCTCTGCCTCCTTTTCTTTCCAATTTAGATTCTCAAAATAATTTCTTACTGCAATGAGTCTCTATTTACAGAAAAGGGTAAGAAAGCCGCCTACTCGTTTTCAAGACTATCATTGTTTCTCTGCCATTGTCTCTTTGCAACCACAATCTTACCATGAGGCTAGTTCTGATCCTGTTTGGCAAAAAGCAATGACTGAAGAGTTATAATCATTAAATAAAACTCATACTTGGGATCTTGTCGATTTACCGCCCGAAAAATCAGCTATAGGGTGCAAACGGGTATATAAAATCAAAACTCGTTCAGATGGATCTATAGATCGTTATAAAGCTCGCCTTGTTGCAAAAGGTTATTCTCAAGAATATGGCATCAATTATGAGGAAACTTTTGCTCATGTCACTCGCCTTACCTCAGTTAGAAGCTTAATTGCGGTTGCTACTGCTCGTAAATGGAATTTATTTCAAATGGATGTTAAGAATGCATTTCTTAATAGTGATTTAACAGAGGAAGTTTATATGCAACCCCCACCAGTATATCATCATCCACCTCACAAGGTTTGTAGACTTCATCGAGCATTGTATGGTCTCAAACAAGCTCCACGAGCTTGGTTTGCTAAGTTTAGCACCACAGTTTCTCAGTTTAGATTTATCTCCAACCCTCATGATTCTGTACTCTTCATTAGAAAATCAAAGTGTGGGACCATTCTTTTGTTACTTTATGTTGATAATATGATCATCATCATTGGGGATAATATAATAGGTATCTCTGATCTCAAACATTTTCTAGGCCATAATTTTCTGATGAAAGACCTAGGGGTTCTCAGTTATTTTTTGGGTCTTGAGATCTCCTCTTCAGTTGATGGATATACTCTCTCACAGGCCAAGTATGCTTCAGATCTCTTATCTCGTGCTGGACTAACTGATAGCAATACTGCTCCAACACCTCTTGAGCCCAACGTTAAACTCACTCCTTTTGATGGTTCACGTCTTCCTGATGTTACACTTTACCGACAACTAGTTGGCAGTCTTGTTTATCTCACTATTACTCGACCCGACATAGCATATGCTGTCCATTTGGTTAGTCAGTTCCTATCAACTCCTCGTTCAACTCATTATGTTATGGTTCTTTGTATTCTGCACTACATAAAAGGAACATTGTTTCATGGTCTCCATTTCTCAAAACATTCCTCTCTGGAACTACGTGCCTACTCTGATGCTGATTGGGCTGGCGATCTTACTGATCGGCGTTCCACAACTGGCTTTTGTTTCTTCTTGGTGATTCTCTAATCTCTTGGCGAAGCAAGAAACAAACACTAGTTGCTAGGTCAAGCACTGAAGCAGAATATCGAGCTCTTGCTGATACTATGCAAGAACTTTTATGGCTTCATTGGTTACTTGAAGACATGGGGGTTACTCATTCGTCTGCAACACAGTTACATTGTGACAACAATAGTGCTAATCAGATTGCTCACAATGATGTATTTCATGAGCGGACCAAACATATAGAGATATATTGTCATTTTATCTGTCAACATATTGTTCGTGGTGCCGTTTAACTTCTGTCTATCACATCTCTTGAGCAACCGACAGATATATTCACAAAAGCATATCCAACCGGACGATTTATGGCGTCCTATTCACCACCTTGAATGTGAGGGGGGATGTTAATGTAAAAATATGATTATGGGTGTATAGATCCTAGATAGCTAGCACTCTTCCTATCCACTCATTCTCTTCGTCTTGCTCTATAAATAGAGCCATTGTATTCACCACTTACTACACCATCTAATATAATATATCATCTTCTTCTGTCTCTGTTAATACCATCTACATGGTATTCTTTTCTCTTTTTCTGCTAATACCATTAACAAACTCCATTAGAAGTAAATTATAGGGTAAAGCTCTAACTTGGATTGGATTTTTTTAGGGTTAACCAGCCAACCTAAGAAAATGTGACTTTTACCCGACTCAATCCACTTAATCATAAATGGGTTAGAATGAGTTGTATACGGAGTATTATACTGTGTCATTTTGGGCTGGGCTTTTAAAATCCATTTGAATAAAAACTCATATTTTTTAACCACCACCATTGTCGCAGCAGCAGCCGCTACCACCTGCGGCCTCCATACTGACATCTTCAGCCACCACCTGTAGGCTCTACCACCATTGGCAGACACCACCACTCTTTCAGCCGATGCCACTATCACGCAACAGCCTCTGTTTCTGCAGCCACCACTGTTGCTGGCAACACCACTGTTGCTGGCAACTCCACAGTTGTTGTCAGCTGCCACCGTTGCGAACCGCCACCACCTGCAAGCCCGGCTATCGCTGCCAGTCGCGGGGGCGCAATCGCCACAACTGCCGACAGTTCCATAGCCACCACCATTGCACTAGTCGCCAAGCGCCAGCCACCACCAATCTATTTTTTGTTCAAATTAAAAAAAAAATACTTTATTTTAATTAACCCATTGAACTCTAAATATACCCACTCAACTTAAACCAACACAACGAAACCTTGTTAATTCTTTTTTTTTTTTTGAGGTAAGGCCGTTGGGCTTTTAAAGCACATTGATTTTTTTGGGTTGGGTGCATACCTAACCCAATCTACGCAAGTTACATCCCTATTGTCGTGTACATAAGCGACATGCAGCTATATTTATTAGGGTAATATGCCAAAAAATCCACCCTAGATCAAATGTTCTAATTTTATCTTTTCCCTTGAATTTCAGGAAGAATACAGTCTTTTTTGGTCAACTTTGACCGACAATGGTCAAGTTGAGGGACAAAGATGACAACTTTAACACTTTTTCATTTTGCACATCAAGTTGCAATAGCTCATTGGTGAGGGTTTTCCTCTTTCATGTATAAGGTCACAAGTTCGAGTCTTATGGAGTGAAATTATTGGATGTAAGGGAAGGGAAGGGAAGGCTACACAATATGGAGCAAGATATTTGGATGCAAGGGAAGGGCAACTCATATTGTGTAGCTCAACCCACTTGCACCCCTGTCCAACCCTTAGATCCAAATATCGTGCTCCAATGATATTCCAACCTGTGACCTTATACACGAAAGGGAGAGGTCATCACAACTAGGCTATCTCAAATTTTTCTTAAGTTAAAGTGAGTTGGGTTTCAAAAGCACATAAATGTACTTGGATTGGGTTGAAATTCAATCCAACCCACTTAAGTTCCTCCGCTAGGTGTGTTATGAGTTAAAAGTAAATAATATTTCAAAGCAACAATCATATGATCAAAGTAAAGAAACTTATGTCTTCGCATTTGCAGAAAGTAAACAGGTACAAAAAGGGCCCTCAATGCCTTCAATTGAAACGAAGCACCAACTAGATATCATTTTACACTCATTTGTATGTTAAGCTCCCTTGATTAGTAGCAATAACTTCTCACACGCCGCTTAAG
The DNA here is from genome assembly GCA_033070095.1 of Escallonia herrerae. Classification (NCBI taxonomy): domain Eukaryota; kingdom Viridiplantae; phylum Streptophyta; class Magnoliopsida; order Escalloniales; family Escalloniaceae; genus Escallonia; species Escallonia herrerae. The sequence continues at coordinate 502,602 of JAVXUP010000052.1, read as the reverse complement.
TTAATTATAACTTTAATTGTCGCAAAATGGTGGGAGACATTTTTTTTTTACCAAAATTGTCACTTTCTTTCAAGAAATAATTTGACTCAAAGGTTGCTCGCACCAAAGCCAAGTAACTCCCATCCCAAATATGATAGCTGCTTTGCAAATGACGATCTATCCTCAGACTTGTGTTTACAATTGTGTAGAATCTTCATTGCCATTTGAAAAAATAACTTGAACTCAAGGGTTGCTCGTACCAAAGCCAAGTCTTTCCCAATTCAGGTACGATACAATATGTGCAATATTCCTTATAGTTGCATTGACATTAATTTTTCTTGCTTTTCTGGCTAAAATGAAAAGTAATACTTGGTTAAAGAACCAACTGCAACTGATAACTAATAAGATCACGCTAACAAGCTTTGGGTAAGACAAAGTGATTGTCGGTGTTACAGACTGTATTCACTACATGAGTGCAAATTACTCTAGCACGCTCTTTTTGTATATAACTTTGCATGAGTGTTGCGATACATGGTAGTGCTGGAGTGGTGCACTGAATAGTGATGACCGGGCTTGAAAAGGCTTATGATCCGGGTCAATTGACCCGTTGACCAGTCGGATCCACCCGCAAGTTTGGTTTTCACTTTCTTGAAGGCCCCAATAAGCCAGACCGAGTGGCCTGTTAATTAGTTGGACCCGTCTGGACCTAACCCGTACTCGCCCGTTTAAGAATTTATTAAATCCGTATCTTTTTCGTGAAAAACCTAGAAAGTATGAAATGGGAAAGTCTTTCCGAATTGGAAATCCAATTTAAATTGTTCAATTTAACACTGCTTCTCAAAATATATTCTTTCATGGTCAATAACAACTTGCTGGATTTTGTTTGGGTACTCATATTATAAGAGGCCTTAGCTATTTAATCAGCAGAAATATTTTGGTTGTAAATCTGGTAATAAGAGTACCCTTCATATCGTAATAATTAATCGTTAAATATTACAACCTCCTTTATTACAAGATGTTTTTACAAACATCTTTATTGTCAATTCTTAGTAGCAATTTTTCAGTGTCGTTAACTAAAAAATCACTAAGAATATTTAGTGACCATCTTTTATCGCTTTATGTAGGTTATAGGCTATTCCTAGTGCCCTGATTGCAGTGAAATCTTTCCTTAATCAACTCACCTTTCTCGTGAGGATGCATTGTCTATTGTAAGACTGAGTTTTGTCCTGCATAGGGCTGTATACGAACCGAGTTCGAGCCGAACATGGGTGTGTTCAAGCTCGTTTCGTTCGAGATTTGGTATGTTCGAGCTCGACTCAAGTTCGTTCAGGGGTCAGAAAATTTGTTTAAGCTCGGCTTGAGTTCGTATCCTACAAACTGGGGCTCAGCTTATTTAACTTGTTTACTTAAACGAGCTGAACTCAAGCTTCAAAGCTTGACTCATGTTCTTGCTCAAAATCAGATGAAATTCCTAAATTTTCATAGATCCCTCAAGCTAACAAGCAATTACTTTATTAGATCACAAAAGATAGACATACCTCAAAAGAAACTGAATGGAGATTCCATTAAAATTCAAAAATTAGCAAAATCGCACCATCGGTGAAGCAATACGAGCATGACGACCAAATTTGCATTATCTTTCTTCCTTGTCCTTGATCCATGAAGGTGAAACGAGAGAAAGATGACTCGGAAGATTATCAAGTTCGGCGTCGCCGCGTGCTCCACAGTCGTGTTGTTATGTTGAGTTATGATTTTAGGGATTGATAGATTTTCGGTTTGGGCTTAAGAATTTACAAAGGTATTGGAATCTTTGGGCTATATGGGTTGTTTTGTGTTTAAGGAAATTCTTGAGTCCAGACTAGTATATTGTTGGCCTGTTTAGATTTATAATTTGTATTTGAACAAATAAAATGCATTATTCTGGTGTGTGTGTGTGTGTGTGTGAGTGACACATATACGAGTTGTTCGCGAACAAATTCATGAACAATTACATGTGTTCAAGCTCAACTCGTTTAATAAATGAGTTTTAAAAATGTATTCATGCTCGGTTCGTTAAGTATACAAACAAATATGCACGAACTTTTAAAGAATCGAATAGGAGCTGTTCGTGAATAATTTTGTGCATTTAAAGCCCTAGTCCTACACTAAGGGTTCGTTTGACAAAAAAAAAATTTTGGTTTTCAGTTTTTAAAGAGCAGTTTTTTAAAGAGCAGCTTAAATTTTTTTTATATAAAAACAAGTGGGTATTTGATAACTCCTTTTTTTTTTTAGGTTTTTTTTTTTGGTGTTTGGTAACCCTTTTTATTTTGACTTTTTTTTTTGTGGTTTGCGGTGGCGGTGGTGGGGCGTAGCGGTGGTCGACGGTGGTGGTGGTGGTGGCCGACGGCCGAAGGTGGCTGCTGGCAGTCACCGGCGGTGGTGGCCGACGGCCGTAGGTGGCTGCCGGCAGTCTTCGGTGGTGGTCGCCGGCAGCCGGAGGTGGCTGCCGGCAGTCTCTGGCGGTGGTCGCCGGCAGCCGGAGGTGGCTGCCGGCAGTCTCTGGCGGTGGTCGCCGACAGCCGGAGGTGGCTGCCGACAGCCGGAGGTGGCTGTCGGTGGTCGCCGGCGACCGGAGGTGGTTGTCGGCAGTCTCCGGCGGTGGTCGCCGGTGGCCGGAGGTGGCTGCTGGTGGTCGCCGGCGGCCGGTAGTCTCCGGCGGTGGTCGCCTGAGGTGGCTGCCGGTGGTGGGAGGGTGGTGGTGGTGGTCTAAAAAAAAAAACCAAAAGTGAAAAAAAAAAACCAGTTTTGGAATTTTTTTTTTACTCTTCAGTTTAAAAACTGGTTTTTTAAATTGAAAAAAAATGATTAACAAACGCTCCTTTTTTAAAAAATTTTTAAAACTAAAAAAAAAAGAGACAAAAAAAGAGTGTCAAACCTACCCTAGGTATCTCTACCTTGATCTATAATGAGGACAATGTTGTAGTTCATGTCCTAGTTATAAGTACCATAAAAAAGGCAGAGGCCATATCGCAAATTTATGGAGACAACTTGTTTTTGTTGGTACTTGGTAGAAGTTAGTTTATGCCCTAACTATCATATGTGATAAGGTTAAATTTGATAATTACATGTAGTCACGTGGTCTACTTGACAAGTTCTAGTCAATTCGGAGTCAAAGATGGATTGTAAACCTAATATTAGTTTTACTAAAAGAATAAACTTTGGCTACTACTGGGGTTATATGAATCTTCATCCAACCCGGTATATAGTGACAATTAATAGTCGCTAAATATTTTTAGTGGCTTTTCTGTCAACACTTTCAATGACAATTCTTAATAGTATTTTTTAGTGTCACTAAATCAAAGCCGCTGAAAATATAAAGCGATCATTAATTGTCGTTATATGAAGGGTAGGAAAAAGATTCTTTCAACCCGGATAACAGTCAAGACTTTTCTTTGCTAAAATGTCCTAACAAGCTCTAGTCAAGCCTCCTGAAATGCAGGCCCAAGCCCATACTATTAAGGGTCCAATGCTTAATCTATATAGAGGGGACCTCAAGGTAGGCTGAGCGAGTAATCACACACAAACACTACTCTTTTCTATCTTATTTAGAGTTTTATTCCTGTAGCCGAGGTAACCATTTTTCCGTCTTATAAGTCATTAATTTCTAATACGGTTCCTAATTTATTTTCAAACGTACGGTAGGCGACAAATTGGAGAATTTGCACCTACTTTTTGGTCTAATTCAACAAAAACGCCTTATGATGAAGGGAGTCGGCGCTCCGTAAAGTGAAAGATTGGGGGGAATAGAGCAAAGAAAAAGAAGGCGCTTGTTGCCGCTTTATTCCACCGCATTTCGTGTCATTGCTCCCCACCCCGCTTCTATTTGTCGAGATGTGATCCAAGCTAGTTTTTGTGGTAGAAACGTCCACGAATCGATCAATTACCCTTTGCGCTTACCAAGAGGTTGACTGGAAAGAATCGGCAGCAACAGTATGAAGCTAGACAAGATGTCAAAGATCTTAGAGTTCTGCCTAATCCTACCAATAGTATGCATGCTGTATGTACCAATAGTATAATACAATATCAGAATACTATTTGCTGTATCTTGATCCCTCATCACCCTAAAGCTAGTTTTTAGTAATTTTTTTCCTTCTTATTATTATGACCTTTTCCAAAAGTTTTAGTAGCGGCTGATCTTATTTTGCACACTCACTGCGTCTTTTCCAACTTTTTGCAAGAGTTGAACACTTCACTGATCTTACAAATCTCTTAGACCGTAAGTAAATTAGTTTTTAGACTACTTAAAAAATGTGACCTATCATTATGCACTTAATTTAACTTGTTATAAAATCTCATATTCAAGCTCGAACTTTGTGCAGAAAATGCAGTCTTAATCATTTTCCAATCATTCTTTTAGTAATAGAAATCAAGAATGGATAATCCCGCTCCACTTTTAGCGACACTTGGAAAATATGAGTTTCTCTTTAGTGACACAGGTGGAGTGTAGGTGTTTAATTATGAAATGAAATTACCATCCAAATTTTTTTATAAGCTTAAGGTTTTACCATCCAAAAATATGAGTTTCTCTTTAGTTTCTTCACGTTGTATTATTCTTTTCAACACCCTCATTCATTGCTAAAAGGTTTATGTTATGTTGTTAACACACTTTTTAGCAACAACATACAGATGCCGAGAGAAACATATAAAGTGTGAAAATAGATGCTCCCTCTTACTTCTTTCAAGAGATGATAACACTCTTATAACAAAGATTTTCCGCTCCATGACATTCTCCCCAGCTTTACACATGGACAGCTGAAAAGCAAACCATTTTATATCCACTGATAATCATCATTAAACCCCTCACTCATCCTATACCCATATACAGTGATGATACTCCTGAATCCACAAAGTATAAGGTTGGACAAAAAGGAACAATGCAAGGGTCGGACAAGGTTTGATGATTAAGTTATCTTCTTGTGCTTGGATCCTAATTGAACCTCCCCCTCTGTTCCTTTTATGTTTTGCCCAAATTCCAAGGAAGCCCTAGGTTAGACAAATGCCCATTTTCCTAGTGTTGCTAAAAGCTAGAAATATATAGTACAAGCCAACCCATCACATTTCACAACGTTAGTTGTGACTTTGTCAAGTTGCTAGTTATTGGCTTGTCCTTAGAATAAAGCTTGTAGTTTAGATAATGGGAGTCAACCACTGAACTAGTTCTTATATTCAATTAGGAATCTGGCCTTCCCCATAAAATCAAGAAGAGTGAAGACTTTACTGATATCAAGATTCAACTTTGATCATTGTAGGTTAGAGAGAGTGAATACACAGGACAGTCACTGACACAAGGATGCCATTCTTTCAGGAAAACAAACTTGGTTGTTGCCATGATGTTTGCTCTTTCATTCTCACTACAAGAAAGGAATTCATGATTATCTACCACTTTTAGCAAAACAACTTTGTCCTGGGTGTCAATTCACTAGTCTCTTAAAGTTCATAACTAACTCTATACAGTAATTTTGAAGTAGCAATTGTGCGGTCTTGACGCTGTGACGTACTTCGTACATTGAATCGTCGAGCGAGATGCCAATAAAATTATCATGTATTCAAGAACATTATCATGTTGATACGACCGACTATATGTATACGAGACCCTCATGCCCTTTCTTCGAAAAAAGATTTAGGGCGATATTAAGATCGGTGTAAAATCCAATACATTAAGGTGTGACATTACACGTCAGACTTGTTGTATTGTCTAGTACCTATGTTTACGTGCATATGCACGTGCCAGGCGCATACTCTTTGAGTATCTGGCAAAATGATATATATATATATATAAAAAATAACTAGTTAAATGGTCATTTATATATTATCTAGTAAAATGACCGAATTGCCCCCTCTTGATGCATACTTTACATGTACACATGCTAAGATCAAGCATGCATGGACAACATTATACTTGGCCTTCAGAGAATGTGGGGAGTTGGGAAAGTGCAAAGGACTATCATTTATACAGGAGTGACGGAATAAAGAAAACCAGAACAGAAAATAAGAAACAAGAGAAAAAAAGTAGTACTCCGTAATAGATTGCTTGCTTTATGTACAGCACAGGGGACCACGTTACATTTTGACAAAGTGAAAAGGTAAAGTAAAGGTAAGAATCCAAAATGTTTGTTGGAAGCCAGTTATATAAGCCACATATCTTCTTACATATTGCCTTTTCCTGCATTTCTCTTTAGTTTATCGATCTTTCTTCGGTTTATCGTTCAGTGCAAGCAGTAAGTATAAAATTATATATCTTGAAAGCATTTTGATAAAGAACAAAAATAAAAAAAGAGTGCCAATAAGTGAACATAAGAGACGGTTAGACCAGTAAAAATCCTGAGATTTATATATACATCAGAAGTCTCAAGTTTACAACAATAGGGGACTGATAATTATTCTAGTTTTCAGTGAGATTCTTATGACGTAAAAGCTTGATTAACCTGTTAAAACATACATACTTACTGGGGAACAAATCTACATCTACCGGTGGAGATCTCTAACTCTCCGGCTGATCGCTACGCTTAGTAGGCTAAGAATAGCGGTTAGGCTTGCTCTCCCGCTATTTTCCTGGATTCCTTCACTATTTAAGATACCTTTAGTCCGAGTGGGTCACTAACCGCTACTAAGTGTACAAAATATTCAATCTGAACCATTCACAACCTCTAGTGGATGGCCAGATCACCGGTGAAGAAATAACATTTTTTCACCGATAGATATAGATCGACTCCCTACTGACTGTGATAAAAAAAACATCAATGGTATATAATTTAACCGTACACATGTTATGCGGACTCCATTCCGATTGGTAGGTAGCACCACATTGACTTTGATGCTCTAACAACCATGTGATGCGCCATGGCCCTATGGACTGTGGCCAATTATCAAATATTTTGAAGCAAATTTATGTTGGGGACCGATTCGTAGGAGAGACTGCAATTTTCAAAATTTTGGCGCCTCAGAGTATATAATTGGTTCAGTTGGGGGTGGGTGATAGTCACGGATATATTTATACCAGTTGTTGTTCTTGTTATATGATTCTATCTACATTTGTTACTCTCTATGTTGAATGAATGGACAACATGTGCCAATACCCCTCTCTCTCTTCTCTTTGAGATATTGTAAAATGTTTACTGGGGTAAAAAAAAAAAATAGGAAAACAATTGGTACTTTCTTATGTAATAGGAAATAAAATGACTCGAAATCAAAACAATAACCTACTCAGTTATTTCATTTTTTATGGGAGACTCAACAAGGAAAAATGATCTTATTAATGTTTGTAAGTTAAAACACCGAAATCTATACCAGAGAAAGCAAAGCACCTGTAGAATATATCATTCTCTATTCAACTCAGAGTCTAGACTAATGAGTCAAACTGAAGTATAGAGCGGTGTAAGCTCGTAATTCTCTTTGCCTCAAATGATGACTCCTGTGGTAAGACAAAATCTACACCATTGATTACACTTTTACATTATCACCCGAGTTAACAAAAACCAATCCCCCCACCCAAAAAAAAAAAAAAGGAGAGGAAACTCTCTCTCTCTCTCTCTCTCTCTCTCTCTCTCTAAGGAGTACTAAAACCTCCACAAGTTCTTGCCCAAGTCAAGAGGGCCAACTACCTAGTTCCTCCTTAATTATTTAAGACACTTAATGTACCCGGTGCTAACGAATGAATGCATTTGGTGAAAATCAAAACACTAACATTTAAGATTATTAGGCCACAATTGATGACGGAAAATTTTGCTACAGCCACACCGAGTACTTTCTCTGACTCAAAGAGATTGTGTTTGATCCGCCTAATCGAAAAAAACCTAGCTAATTTGTGAATTCAGACCTCTCAAACTAACAAAATCCCTTCCTCTGAAGATCCGTTTAAAAGATGTCAAATAAATAACAATTCTTGACTATATTTTTGTATAAAAGCTTTTATTCCTTATAGTTACTCACATTTATTGGGAATGAAAGACAAATCAAACGTGCATATATTTTGATTCAACATGGGGCATTTTGGAATATGGGCTATATTGTCCAGTCCTAGTGAAATCATGACTTTTAAAACCATAGATAACCCAACAACCATCCAGATTATTTGGGCAATTGCAGTTGACGAGGTCAATGGATGCAAGTGAAATATTAAATCAAGAATGAAACTTTTTCTTTTTTTGCACCTTACTCTAATTATATTTCCCCATCTCCCATAGCTGTTAACAATAATTTTGTCAACATATGGTGACACAGACAGAGCAATGGAGAGTCATTTTTCTTTTGTCCTCCCATTCAAGTGTTAGAATCTCGCCGCCGCGCAAGGAACCCTCAATGTGCAATGACAAGTAAGGGGGAGAAAAATCGTGGTTAGAAGAAGGGTTATTGTAGTCTAAGTCACCAATCAGGAAATCATTTGGTTTAACCTGCAAATGGTCACATGTGCAACAACACCAACTACGGAAAATCGGAAAGATATAGTAATATGCTCGACCTACAAATAAGCAACCATGGCTACTCTTGTAATACAGATAATATGAGTCGACCATAAAACATCGTTTTATAGTTTATATAAATTGCTTCTCAACAATGCCCCTACGAGCCACATAGTACTTGTAACATAGGAATCTCAACACACGATCCCTTGTCGCAATTAATGTAAACTCGTCGCAAAAATGAAGACCGTTACAAACAAGCCCACCATTACACATTTATGTTCCAAAAGTGTTTGTTAGCTATCTCACCTTTTATTTGGAGAGCGTCTGCGGTCCCAGTTACAAAGAGTGAATACCTGTAAATTCCACCGATTAAATTTGCGGATCCGCGCAAGTGTACGTTACTTTATTCGCACCTCTGTCTGTGTGTGTGTGTGTGCGCGCGCGTGTGAGTGTGTGGTGCTGGTGGGTCAATCTGGGTGATAAAAAACATCTATTGCTTTGTCTGTGGTTTTGGTCTTCGTCCCGCCTTCCCGCTTCTTCTTGAATCTCATATTCTCACCAGTAACCACTAAAGTAAGTGTGTTGAGAGTGAGAAAAAGTGGGGTGCCAGTGAGGATAAAAATGGGTGAAGAAGAGAGAGTGAAGCTAGAGAGAGAAAGTGAGGGTGAGGGTGAGAGTGAAACTACTGCAAGAGTTGTTGTTGTTGCTGCTTCAATGGACACTCCCAAGAGGAACCAGATCAACACCCCTATATCCAAATTCGAGGTCATCTTCGTCCTTCCCAGGAATCTTGCATATTTTTCTTTGTGGGCTGGGCTTTGGTTAAATCGGTCTGAATCGTGGTGCATTGATTGATCTGTGATTTTTGGGCTGTGGGTTTTGGTTATTTGGTGAAATTTTGCGGCTTTGTTGTTTATTATGGGTCAATTGGGGTTTTGGTTTCGGCTTTTGTGGTGTTTGGGAGATGATATATGATGGGTTTGGTCAATTATATGGGATATATGCATGTTTTTGGATAAGGGTTCTGTGTTGTTTGATCTGAGTGTTTACTGTCATTAGGGTTTTGTTTGGTCAATTTGCGTACCTTCAGTGTGTAATTTGTGGTAAATTTGGTAGAAGCGAGTTCAATTTCTGTAGATTCCATTGCGCGTGTTTCTCAGTTCTGTTGTGATACAATAAGGCATTACCGTGCTCTGGATTTTGTATTTAAAAGGTTACTGCTGTTTTATGGTTGTTCACTTTGGAAATTTTCGATGTCTTAGAGTTTACAGATGAATATCATTCCGTGGCTAAAATTATCACCCCCCCCCCCCCCCGGGCATTACAAGCCTAGTTGCTTGTCTCTCCTCATGACGCCCAAAGAGTCACAGTTTGAGAAAGTGGTCATTTTCTCTCTTCTTCCATGATGCATCTGTATGAAATTAAGTATTATGATGGTTGTTAATCATGCAGCAAATATCTTACTTTGTGCTTTCTACTTAGACATATACTATATTTTCGTTGCCTTTGCTTGTGTTTATTTATGATATTAGCATCTGAGATGTGTTTTCTCGGTCCACTGGGGACCACTTGGATACAGGCTACAAATGGAGGGTAGCCCCTCTTTAATCCCTTATCTCAGATCTGGGCGGGAATCAATCCTGATCTCTTGGTAAAATGCCAGGTTGCTTTGCACTTGCTATCAAAGTTAGCTGACACCCACTAGCCTCTAAACGTGTGTACGATGCAAGTATCTGATATATGTTGAAGATCTACGTACTTTACTTGAATTTATCTCTTGCATGACTCTAACATTAGTCCAGCTCGTTGTCATCTCATTCGTTATTCGATTTCAAATTGAAGGCAACTTCATCTTTCACACATGCAGGACTCGCCTGTCTTTAACTATATCAACAGTCTTTCTCCAATCCAGCCGGTTAAATCAATGCACAGTAGTCAGTCATTCAACTCACTTAGTTTTGCATCCCTTCCATCTGTTTTCACTTCACCTCATGTCAGTTCCCTCAAGGAATCTAGGTTCTTACGAAGGTAATTATCATCCGAGTTCTATTTCTTTTATCTTAGGATATTAATTTTCTGCAGAATTTCGTTTATTAGACATTGTTTCATTTTCAGGCATCAGTTCTCTGAGATGTCTAAACCTGATTTCTCTTCCGAGAATGGGAATAAAGTTGGTCGAGACGAAGGGGTTATGGATGTTGCACATGACTTGACCCAGCAGCCAGAAAATTTCGATCCAAGAAGTAGTGTGGGTGATGCTTCCGATGAACAATCTTATGAATCCTCAAAGCTAGAAATTGAGCTTTCACATACCTTAAGTTATGACTATGTTAACCCTGATTGCAATCCAAGTACTAGCTGTGGCATCAAAAACAAATGTGCTTCTGAAAAAGGTTCATTCGGTAGTGAAACGCATATAGAGGGGATAAGCCAAATTGATCAAAATAGAGAGGCAACAGGATGTGATTGGGAGAGCTTGATTTCTGATGCTGCCGATTTATTAATTTTTGATTCGCCCAATGAGACAGGGCCCTCGAAGGGCTCTAATAAAAAATCACTCGATTCTGTAACGGGATTCTGTACTTCCCTCAATAATGATTTGCTGAAAACTCAAGCCATTGGTGCAATTGGCTCAAGTGAACAGCCTGAAACAGAAATTATCTGCAGTCAACCTGGAGAGGCTGGTGACCTGGGCGATAGAGCGGAGAACCATGATATGTTTGCCTCTACTTCATTGGATAATTGCATGGCTGGCGATTTACATGGGAAAATGGGCGATGAGGTGAGGATTCAGTTAGGGTAAAAGTTGTGACTTTATTTGTTTTCACTTCTTTTGAACAAGTTGCTTGCATTAGTAGCTTTGTTGATGTCTATTGAACTCACTGCCTTTAGTAGCATGGGCTGTTGATGAGTAGTATGATAATTGGCCTCTCTGCTTCTCCTACCATTGTCATTAAGTACTTGAGTTGTCCTTTTTCGGTTGATTGTATCGAGGCTTTTTGGATGTCGAATGCGATTTACAGTCTTTGCCATTCTGTTCCTTCTTGTACTTAGGACTGCAAGTAAGGACCTTTTGTACCTTTGATCTTGTTCAAAACATTCTTGCATATCAAGAACAAGTAAAACTACCATGGCAGACTCATGTACAAATGCAAATGCAATGCAATTAATTGTTACTATAAGGAATACCATAACTGCTTTATGTCCAAATATGCTGCGGATTATCCAATCAATGATTATGCTGTAGTTCCATTGTGCAAACCAGCGAGCATATTGATTTTTACAGAGAGTCCATTCTTTTTTTCCAGCCCATTTAAAATGGCAAACAAGTTTGTATAATACCTTCTGCCCCTTGGGACAGAATTCCTCCAGCCTGTCAGATTTCATTCGCAACTAGAAGGTCACCATCACTGGAGAGATGAAACACTAACAGATGACGACGAAGTAAAAACATTTCACTGATTTACTATCCCATGAGCGTATTAATCCTCCACAGCAATTAACATTTCGTATCCTAAATCATTAGTGATTAGATATGAAATGTATCGATTTCTGAAGTATTTAGAGGTCGAGAACAGCTAAGCATGATCTGATAGTGGAGTTATTTTACCTACTGATAACATTATTTCTTTAAGTGAGTCCTATGCTTATAAATGAGTTACTCTCACACACTGTTTCAATGTAGATTGCTTCGAATTTGCAACGTGGTACAAGAAGACGCTGTCTTGTATTTGAGATGGCAGGGGCCCGCAGGAAGTGCTTTGATGATGGGTCCAATTGTAGTTCTTCCACACTACAGCAATCTCATAAAGATGTTGCTTCCAATGATAAGCATATAATTCCTTTGAAGCCTGGAAATGATTCTTCACGGTGTATTCTTCCTGGAATTGGGTTGCACTTAAATGCTCTTGCAGCAACTTCAACGGACTACAAAGTTATTAAGCACGATGACTTGGGTTTGGGAGGACAATTAATAGGTGCACATTTCTCGTTCTTGTTTTAGTTTTATAATAGTTGGTCAAGAACCTTAAAACAATTTTATTGGCTGCTACCTTTCAGAGACAGACATGGTATCTGCTGAAAATGAAATTTCAGTTGTGGAAGATGCTTCTCAGGCATCTGGATATGTGGGTAATGAAGAATATAGCCAGAGTAGCCCCAAAAAGAAAAGGTTTATATGTTTAATTGACAGAATCACCAGGCATAAACTGGCCTTTGTTTCATATCTAGTTTTTATTACTGAAAGTTTGATTTGATTTTCAGGCGCAGATCAGAAAATGGTGGCGAAAGTGAGGCATGTAAGCGCTGTAACTGTAAGAAATCAAAATGCTTGAAACTGTAAGTTTCTCTGATTCCTTTATGTTGTGGTCTCTCGTAAGGGTCGACACTCAACAGTAGTTCTCACCTACGGGCTATACAATTCTTTTGTGATGAATTGATATATCTGTATCCCTCTTGCTATCAGTGCTTTCAAACTAGAAATTGGTCATACTTATGCATCTTAACCTCGTGTCTTGTCATTTTCGTGGTTCAACATTACGTGCATTCGCTGATCGAATGTCCTTGCCAATCTTGATTGTTTGGCATGGATATTTTTGACCCTTTTAGAAGAATCAATGTAATCTATGCAGCGTTTTATTTGGTTGGTACTTTTTTGGTCAGTCTCATTTTCATAAAACCCTTTTCTCACATAATAATTGTTAAAAAACTTGTTTTCTACATCTACTGAGTAATAACTGAAATCTAAGAAGACAGACCAGTTCGGAGTTTTAGTCTGGAGTTTCAAGTATCATCGATGTCTAGAGATATTTGCTCTCCAACCCATTAAGTGAATCCTGGTGGCTTCATGATAACCACATGCAGGAAAGCCACACAACAGAATCGTGTTTATAAATTTACTTATTGAGCTCGCCAATGCAGTTACTGTGAATGCTTTGCCGCTGGTGTCTACTGTGTGGAGCCATGTTCATGCCAAGAATGCTTCAACAAGCCTATTCATGAAGATACGGTCCTTTCAACTCGCAAGCAGATTGAATCTCGCAACCCGCTTGCTTTTGCTCCCAAAGTTATCAGGAGCTCTGATTCTGTACTTGAAATTGGGGTAAGAAAGTAAATAAAAAAGTAGTATCTGCATTTTTAATTTACTTGAATACTGATGTTAAGTACCACGTACACTTAAATCCTTGATCTTGCAGGATGACTCCAGCAAGACCCCTGCTTCAGCTCGGCATAAAAGAGGATGCAATTGCAAGAAATCTGGTTGCCTAAAGAAATACTGTGAATGTTATCAGGTTTCATCCTCTCGATCATCCTTTTTGTTTTCTTCAAATTATGTTCATTAGCTAATTACAAGTAATGGTTTTTCTTTTGAAGGGTGGTGTTGGATGCTCGATTAACTGCAGATGTGAAGGGTGTAAAAATGCATTTGGTAGAAAAGATGGTGAGTGTCCCTTTAGTTATTCTCATTTACTATAACACCCCACCCCCATCCACACACAAACGCCCACCAAAAAAAAGAAAAAAAAAAGAGTAAGGAATATAAAAATGGAACACGATTACCTTGGGCTATCTGTCATTCCTCTTGCCGTTTCCTTTTTCGCTTTTCTTTATGATAGCAGAGTGACCCAAAATCGGAAGTCACCACTTTGTTTTTCTGGTTTAGGCTCTGGTTTTGTAGGAACAGAATTAGCTGAATTAGAAGAAGAGGAAATAGGCGACGAAAGGAGCCTGGTTGATAGAGCTTCACAGACAACTTTAATCCACAATGACACAGATCACAATGCAGAATCAATTCTTCCCGCAACACCTTTACGGTTTGGCAGGTATATGTTGACGTAAATTTTAAATCCATGGGGTTAATGGCTTTTACTGTCCGATTCTTATCGACGTTGTGTGTTTCAGATCATTAATTCAGCTACCGTTCTCCTCTAAAAGCAGACCACCACGATCTTCAGTCCTCGCCATCGGATCCTCCTCCGGCACCAGCCAAAAGTTCGGAAAGCCTGATGTTGGTCAGCGCCAAGCCAAGTTTGAGAAGCGATTCGAACCCGCCAAAGAAGATGAAATGCCAGACTTTCTCCAAGGAAGTGGCTCGCCTATTAGCGGAATCAAGTCCGGTTCTCCTAATAGCAAGCGAGTCTCTCCTCCTCACTGTAACGCCGGGACGTCCCCCGGTCAAAGAAGCAGTCGAAAGTTGATACTACAATCTATTCCTTCCTTTCCTTCTCTCACTCCTAAGCACTGAAAAGTTAAGCTATCTGGCTGGCGAAGTTGGGTAGAAATTCTGAGTCTTCACTTTGTAGACTTGTAGTTTTAAGTGTTGTTGTGTGGTTGTATGCAGCAAGCTTGCTTTCTGTATGTATAATAATTTGTTGTCTTCAATGGATCAAGTATAAGTGACAAGTTTTTTTTTGTTTGTTTATTTATTAGGATAAAATACAGTCACTCCTTGGGAACTAATGATTCGTGGTAACTTGGTCCCTAAACTATTTAACCCAATTGAGTACACCCCTTTAGCTCGTTGGACCAAAACAATTTAACCCCCTGCCACTGGTTACTCATGAATAAATGGATGGAGAACATTCAGATGCTTACCATTTAAGATAAGAAATGCTCATTTTTGGGCTTTAAGTTTACTAATTTATCTTCTCAGATTTGCAGATGCTGTCCATGACAGCCTTTGCCGGTTAACGTATCTAAGCAGTCAACAAAATATGTAGCAAGTAATCATCATCGCATAACAGTTCATGGTCCGGAGGAGATGAGGTGGAAAATGGATTGAATTCATGGTTTAGGATATGGTAAGTTCGTATACACAACACGTATTCCGACTAGAATGCAAATACATAATCTCTTTTGAATCGCAATTTTCTTTCCTTGTATTAGAAATCATTCTCCCTTTTGCACTAGTTTACTCTCCTCACTTATCTTTTGTTATGATTTATGAATATTTTTAATACAACATAAGAGATAGTTCCTGGTTAAAGCTTCAAAATATTTCTAGGACACCCAGAAATCCGAATTAAAGCCACTTGATATATTGAGGAGACGGAAGAGAAATAAGGTGTTGTGAGGAGGGTGGTGTGAGTGGGGTGCATGCCCTAAGGTAGGAAAATGAGGAAAGGAATTAAATAATGGTCTGTGGTGTGGTGGAAGTGGTCTTTGCTTGGCAGGTGTCAACTGGTTTGATGCTCCTGGTTGCGGGTTTGAGGTAGACATGCATGGGTTTATCAAAAATGAGGAAAGGAATCAAACATGCACATTATTCACCACGAAATGACAATTAAATGGGTGAATTATGTGCTTGTAGACATGCATGGGTTTATCAACATTTGATACTTGAGGTGTCGACTGGCAACGGTGAAAGCCGGTGCTGCACAGGAGCAGCTATTTTCCTTTACGCTTAGGTTAACAATTTACATATTCAGTAATTCCGATCCGCATATGTTTGCATGGTATTCTCGTAGTCAGCACTGTCTCGGAATCAACTGAGCTGCACGATAAATTTAGGACATTTTCAAATGACTATTTTGCAAACCCTTCTCCCTTTTCTCCTCGTTATTTTACTTCGCTCCACTTTCTTCTTGGTTCTTTTTGTCACGACCTAAATCTACGGATGAGTCCATGAGCTAGTCTCTGACCGGCCGCAAGCCCATTCGAACATCCACCCAGGGTTCCAGGGGCGGAACCACGCTTGTACGAGGGGGGGCTAATGCACCCCCTCATATTTTGAAAAAAAGTAATATGATATATATAGTTTTTTTTCACTCACAATCACACAAACCTTGTTTTGATGAAGCTCTACTTTCAGTGAGGACGATGGTTTTGGACAGAGAGAAAATGGGAGAAAGATTGGGAAAAAAGAGAAACAAGGAGAGAAGAGAGAAAGATCTAAGAGTTGAGGAAAGAGCACCACCCACTCACACATCAAAAAGAGAGGGCCTGGGTTCTGGGGTATGAGGTTCTTCTCTCCACCAAAAAGCAGGTTTGTACCATTTTAACAGCACCATTCACCCCCCATCTGTGAATATGCGTGAACAGACGTGGAAAAAAAATCCCAGAGAGAGAGAGAGAACTTTTTAGAGGGAGATAAAGGTTCTTGGGAGCCTGGGGTGGGTGGGGGCGTTGAAAAGGGGGGGCAGGGGAGGGGAGGGGGTACTCTACAGACTACAAATGTAATATCCCACATTGGATGTGGAATAGTATGAGATGACCCTTATAAGACCTTGTCAAGGAACTCATAAGTACCTACTTGGCTAGCCCTTTTGAGGGAGGCATTGCTCTGTGGTGGGGCGTGGATCGGGTTGTTACAGATGGTATCAGAGCCGACTCTCGAAAACTCGGGTTGGGCTATCCAGTCGGGTTGCTGATGGTTGGGGAAACGAAGGCAAGCCCGGGTATATCCCACATCAAGAGGATGGTTGGGGCAACGAAGGGTGAGCCCGATATATCCCACATTGGCTAGAGAGGAAGATTATGGGCTATATGTGATTGAGCCTTAGCGAGGACGCTAAGGTATAGGGAGGGGAGATTGTAATATCCCACATTGGATGTGGAATAGTATGAGATGACCCTTATAAGACCTTGCCAAGGAACTCATAAGTACCTACTTGGCTAGCCCTTTTGAGGGAGGCATTGCCCTGTGGTGGGGCGTGGATCGGGTTGTTACAACAAAGTTGTCCTATCTTGTACCTACCGAAAGCCACAATTTCTTCTCCATTCTTTATTGCTGATTTTTATCATGGAATCCTGGGGGAGCAAATGTCCTTTTCGGCCCCTGATTTCCGGCGATTTTTGGACCTTGTAAATTTTCAGCTTATTATCGCTGCTATACGGAGTAACATCTACTGCCTCACCCACTTGTGGGGAAAGTTCGCGTAGTGTTCTTCTTGGTTTGAAGTATACGATGCATTATTAGATAATTAAGAAGGTACTAACAAGTTAAGAAAGTGCACTCTGTTTTTGTGTGTTATTTTATTTATAAAAAAATTATTAATTTCGATATATATTTTCGGCACCCCCTGTGGCGAAATCCTGGTTTCGCCACTGCAGGGTTCTGTCAGGCCTTAATACCTCATGTACACAAGATCTATAACCAAGCATTTAAAACTCTCTTTAATTATACTTGTAGAATCATACTTATAACTTATCCAATGGCATTCTTTATTTAACAACTAATACAAATCATTTTAATTCCGGTAGAGATCTAAGTTCCGAAATTCTCAAATTACAAAATTAGTAATTAGAATGTCCCCCAAAGATTGTTAAACATTATAAGAGGACTACAACACCTCTAGTAGTTGTCTCCCGCAACTACATCCTCGTGGCCCATTAGTGCCGGTTTCATCTAAGTAATCGCCTGAAAAATATGAAAATAGTGAGCTTGGGACCCAGTAAGTACACATACCATGTCCCTAAAATAGGTTTGAGGGTTCTAAAATATGCCACGGGTTCTCTTTTCAAGATCAGAAAATTAATATCACCATAACGAAAAATTGCTTTACACACACACACACACACACACACACACTTGCACAAAAAGATTCTCAAAACTAGAGTAAGACATCAAGAAAAATCATCAAACGATTATCACAGTTAATTGCAAGTAGGTATGCTGCGGTCAGTGTACAAGCTCCCTCTGACTAGGTCAAACAATTATCACAGTTAATTATAGGGCAAATTACACCTATGTCCCTGAGGTTAGGTGTAATTACAGTCAAGGACATTAAGTTTCAAAATGTAACATTCTTTGACCAAAAACCCTATTTTGGAACACTTGTGTCCATCTGTTAGGGTTCCGTCAAAAAATTATATTTCTTTTATGATGTCATCGTCATGTATTTTCAAAATGGCAATACTGCCCTTTGCAGCAGTTAATGGTTTAAATTACAAGTAAGGATAATAATTTGGACAAATTACACTTATGTCCAATATAATGGTTTAAATGTTCAAATTAGGATTAAGATTTTTAGGCAAATTACACTTATGTCCAATATAATGGTTTAAATGTTCAAATTAGGATTACGGTCTTTTACGCAAATTACACTTATGTGGTTTAAATGTTCAAATTAGGATTAGGGTTTTTAGGGTTTGTATGAAAACCCTAATTTTCAAATTAGGTTTCAAATTACTGCCGACGACCACTCTTCTGCCGGCGTCGCCCCCATCGCCGGCGACGTCGCCTTTCCCCCTCCTCATCTCTTCTCTCCCCCCACCTTGCCCCCCGTAGCAGCCTCTTCTCTCGCCCTACGCTGGCAGCTCCATCACCCCACGCCGCCGGCAGCTCCATCTCCCCACACCACCAGTAACTCCATAAACACTATCTTCTCGCCACACCACAAAGTAATGCACCCTCACTACTTACCACACCTGTTACCGCCACCGATGAGACCCGCCTCCACTTTCACTCGCCATCACCACCTCCACTTCAGATCTGACCCAGATCCCCTTTCTATCTTTGTCTGGGTTCAAGCCATGACAGGCCGATGGGGCTCCCTGTCGTTGCCAAGGACACGTCGGTGTTGACTTTGAGGCTGCCCCAAGGTGACTCAACGTCAGCAACATCCCACCGATTGTAAGATTGTGCAGAGGTGAGATGGTGTTGCTGCAATAGATTGTGATGTTTGTAAAGTTATTTTAGGGCTTGTGGATAGAGAAAAGAGAGAACAAAAAAAGATAAAAGAAAAATGAAATTGTAATGTCAATTAGGGGCAATAATGTCTTTTTGTCAAAACCGTTATGTATTTTTGTATTCCGTCTGGTCAACGAATATAAATGTAATTTGTCCAAACTATTGTCCTTACCTGTAATTATACCATAACCTCAGGGACATAGGTATAATATGCCCTTAATTATAACTTAGGTACACTGCGGTCAGTGTACAAGCCCCCTTGATTAGGGCCTACAATTCCTCCTCCACTCGGGATGAATATTATTGTGGACGATGGGACAAACTACGAGCAACAATAACGTACGTCAACATATGGTCCTGTCGATCAGGAATCATTGTCTCATTCAACATAAGCCAAATCTAAAACCACTACGAGTAGAAACATTGCATGGTATTTTTAATTTATTTTTTCGTCAAACAAATTTAACACGAAGGCAGAAGCAATAAAAAAACTTTAAAACTTTCATTTGATATCATCATGTAGACGTTGACATATATTGGAAAGTAGAGTATAAGGAAGAACATCGCAAGAGTACTTACATGGATTGCTAACCGATTCTGGTTTTTGCTCTAAAGCCAGTCCTGTCTCTTGTTATCAAAACCTAAACAATAAACCATACGGGCGTTAATTCGTGATGCTCAATCATGCTTGGCTGCTAAAGTTTTCCCTCACAAAGTGAAATTACCAAATTCCCTCCAAAATTCTGTAAGTTTTCCAAATTATTCTTGACGCCTAACGTACTATTACACACCCAAAAATAATCAAAAAATGTTTTTAAACGATTAAATGGGGTTTTTGAACAAAAAGGGTCTCTGGGAATTTTTTGCTAACAATCATAAACTGCTCATTAATTTGAGCGCTACGGATCATATTTAAAAAACATAGCAATCTACCTTGGAATGTCACGAAATTTGAGACACTCAAGTATCTCAGTAAAATAAGGTTGCTTTAAAGTTTCCAGCTAATATAAAGTTCGTTTTCTATGTCACATAATTCAAAAACATGTTTTCAAAATAAAATCATTTCATGCCCTTCACATGTCAAAAAAATTCCAAAAAGTTCCACGATGTAGGTTTTGTAAAGATAAGGGAGTTTCAGTTTTGTACTTGGCCCAAATATGCTCAAAAGTGGCTTTAAAAAATTTGGGTAATAAAATGATTTGTAATTTTAGAAACAACATTTTTCAGCAAAAACTAGTCTGTATATTGACTATTTTGAAGTATAAACATAAAGAATCATAGGAAACCTAAAACTGAAAAGTTAAATAAGACTTGCTAATGTTTTTAGAAATATAAGGATCACAAAAAACCAATGAGTAATGAATTTTCTATAAAAAAAAATTTGAATTGGCTGATAGAAATAACACATCTGCACAGACCAGTTTTGTTCAATAATTATTTTAGAATAAAAATAATATGGATCTCAGAAAACTCAAAACTACAAAGTTAAGTTAGAATTTCTAAGGTTATTACATACATAAAAATTACAAAAAAATCAATGATTAATGAATTGTTTATGGTAAATCAAAGTGGCTGCTAGAATTCAAAATTTTCTAAATTTTTACGGCCCATTGCATTTAAGGTGATTTTTTGATATGCAAACTTGAGATTCTGAGAAAATTTAAAATTGAAAAGTTGGACTGGACACAACAAGGTCTTCAGAAAGTATTAAAACACATCAATCGAATTATTTATGAAAGAGATATCGATGAGAACCCTAACCCACTCTTATGTTGTTCTACAACAGCCTTCTTCTCAAACACACCCACATCTCACCCAATGAACCCATGCAAAAACACACATAACAAATACCAACCTCACACTTAAAGCACCCAAACAAATGGCTAAATTTAAAGAAAAAGCTACGGATTTTACCTAGAAAAAGTCTGGCCCTAGGTGCTTTATTCTTTCTCGTTTCACATAAAAATGAGGCAGACTTCTCTTGGACGCCTGCCCCCAACCCCCACCCCTTAAAAGATAGACTCTTATATATGGTTGCCCTAATGGTAATACTTGCTAACAATCCCTTACACCTAGTTATTTTCACCATTTCACCCATACTTTTTTTAAAGACCACAAAAATTTTAGATTAAGGTAAAGGAAATAAAAAAAATTTGGTAAGTAAAAGTTTTCGTCGATGAAATAAAATTCCGGACGTTACATTCTCCATTCTCTCCACCTTTAAAATAATTTCGTCCACAGAATTAAATGTAGCTTAATCATCAAAAGTATGTTCTTGCCTTGCAACATGAATTCTTACATTCCCCCTTAAATGAACTTCAACCTCGAAATATTAATGACTTACCTAACATACAAAACGTAGTGAACTAAATTATTCCACTCAAAACTCAACAAATGAAATTAATCTCTTAACTGTCACGCTTCCACTATGCTAATCTTATAATACATCAAATCATACCCTTTGCATAATCCACCTAATAGTAACGTGCTCAACTTTAAGTTTAAGCAATTTCCAGTTACATGTGACATGTGTTCTTCGAGATCCGAACTTTATTTTAACTTCCATTGTCACCACCACCCTAACGCTATACTATCATACAAATGATCGAGGTTTATGCCTATACGTTGCCTCAAATGGAGTCACCTCAATATTCTCTAAATGACATTTCGCTGACAGTTCAGGCTAACTAGTAGCTAAAATTGTTAAAATTATTGGCATGCTTTCTGCTCATTGCATCACCCACGCTATTGGCCATTAAAATATGATAATACTACATCAAATTGCCAACATTGATTTCCATAATTCAATACTCAGAATCATCTTAGTACTTCAAGAAAGCACGGTTACTCAAGATAACATCCTAAATCTTCCTATCTATATCCAGTTAACTACCATGACCACAAACTCAATAACTAAGACCTATCTAAAATTGCAATGGTACAATGAGTATGAAGTTCACTAGCAAAAATCATGAGATCACCTAATGATGAATATTTCTCCTATCTATTTTTATTAGTCTGACTCCAAAACCAATACCATCAGGTATCATATGAAGCATACTACATTGACTTAACCAATATGGATAACCAACTTCTATAAACACTTACCCAACACACCAATGTTCTTGTTTTTATGTATATGCCTTCTCAACCTGTCGGCTGGAAGTGTAGAATTCTGAATGGCTTTTTTCCTAGCAAACCAAAATGTTTTCAATAGCTTTTATGCCAATTTTGAGTACTAGTATAGATAAACCTGGCAAATGGGTAAAATTGCCAAGTACGGGTAATACCCGGTGGATATGGATAAAAACGGGCCGGGTATATATCCGATTTTTTCCTGGTAGTCTTTTTCAATACCTGTACCCTACCCTTGCGGGTCGGGTATTACCCGCGGATAAATGATTAAAAAAAATTTTAATAAACAAAATTTCTACCCACTTAGGCATTTTTTTTGTTTCTTTTCTTTTTTCAGCTAGTATTCAGCCCTTTATTATTAATACTTGTTAGAATTATTTTCAATTTTAGAGAAATTAGAAACTACGAACCACAAAATATATCAAATAACATGTTAAAGAATAAATACCATAACCCATTCCCCACCCACAATCTAAAATAAAATAATTAAATTTCAACAAAATTACAATCCCCTTCCCTACAAACAAACAATCCAAAATATAACAATTAAATCCACCAACAATTAAAGATTGGCGGCAGATCTGTGGAGTAGTTCGGCAAATCTGTGGTGGCCTTGAAACGTGAGGGATCTGCGTGGCGGTCGACGGCAAGGAGATCGGAGCAAGGGGCATCAGCTGCTGTCGTTTCTTCTATGGCTGTCGACGGCTTGCGGTGGTTATATTTGAGACCCGCGGTGGTGTAGTCAGGTCTCTGGTGGTGGCGGTGGTCGATTTCTAGGAGGTGGAGGGCTTGGTTAGGCTGGAGATGCGGTAAGCCGACGACTGCAAGAGATTGGATAGATCTGGTGGGCTGCCGAGAGACTCTGAGTGTGGGGGAGAGACAGAAAGGAATTCTGAGGTGGGCGGCTGAGGAGAAATGGAGAAAGTGAAATAATGTGAAACCCAACATTGCCTTGTATATAGTAAGTCACGGGTAAACCACGAGTAACCCGCACCCAACCCGGACGGGTTCTCTCAAAACGGTCCGGTCCGGGTAAGGGTCAATTTTTTATGGGTAGTCAATTTTGCTACCCGTACCCACATTTTAGGCAGCGGTCCGGGTCTACCCACGGTTGCGGGCAAAATTTTTCCAAGTCAAGTATAGATCTCCAGAGACTTACTATTGGGAAGACAAAAAAGTTGCTCGATGTTGAATTTATCATATAACAAGACCATATTTAAATATGATAACTTTACCTTGGTATCTCGGTTTGGAAGAGAGGTAATGAACATAACAATGCTAAGTATTTTCTTCTATTTTATTAAGCTCTCCTGAGCCAACATATTTAATTTTTGAACAAAATTTGACTCATACCCAGGTTGTAAGAATCTTCTTTCAATACCGTATATCGTGACAATTAATAGTCGCTTCATGTTTCTAGTGGCTTTTCTTCTAACACTTTTCAGTGACAATTATTAGCAGTATTTTTTTAGGATCACTAAATAAAAGTCATTAGAAATATTTGGAGACGATTGATTGTACTATATAGGGGTAGGAGGAAGATTCTTCCGACCTCTGTAGCAGCCAAATTTTTTCCTTAGTTTTTTAGGGCACCCAGTGCACAAGGCTCCCCCCATTTCGGGGTCAGGGGTTAGTTATCTGTAACCATGTGTTATTGGTTTGCCACTGTAGATAGTGAGAAACGAATTATTTGTGGTATTGCTAATAAAAGAGGATTTTGAATGTCGTGCGTTGCTTTAAGATGGTAAGGTATTTGGCTTTTGGCATTCTGCCATTTGGAATGTTTATGGCCTTTGCGATAATAAAGGCATATGTAACTTGTTGACCCTTTTGTTTACTTTTCAGGCGACTGATCTACGTAGAATGATCATGCTCTTCTCTGAAGATCCCGAAGAATTGGATCGAATTGTTGATGCATTCAAACAGGTTAGCTGATTGTGCTTTGAAAGTTTACGGAGGATTTTCTATATATATATATATATATATATATATATATATATATATATATATATATATATATATATATATATATATATATATATATATACTAACCTCGTCACTTGTTACGAATGAGTTTGAAGAGTGGAATTATCAACTATTGCGATACAAAGTGATACACGTCTCTGTGTCAACAGAAGAAAAAAAAAAGAAGATGGTTTATTAGATCAAAATTAGGCTATTATCTATACTACATATTTTGAGAAAATATGTTTTGGTGTAACACATTTTTTATGTTACATAACTACCAACTTAGTATAACAACACTTGACATAACAAGAAAATTGTTGAAAATTTACCAAAAACAAAAACTTAAATATTAAATAACCACTTTAAGGCCATGTTTGCCTTTCACATTCTAAAATAATCATATATCATACTTGATTTTTTAACAAATTTTAATTTAATAACTTTATTTTTGCTCTTCATAATTTAAATTTCATTAAAAAAATATAGATAAATTATATTCTGAAGGTCAAGCTTGATATTATAAAAATATTATAATACTAATTTTGTGTTTGCACACACATTGCGTGTGCCACGATAACTCAAATATGTAATTGAGAAACTTAAGCTGTGTTTGAAAACATTTTCGTTTTCAGTTTTTTTTTCTTCAGTTTTGTGAACTGGAGAAACAAAACGCGTTTGACACACAATTTTTATTTTTTTCAAATTTTAAAACATGGATGTTTTTGAAAACTCCCATTTAGGAGTTTTGGGTTTTCAGTTTTGGTTTTTATTTTGAAACCACCATCACAGCCACCACACACTACCTGTCGGTGGCCACTGCCGGCCATCACTGCAGGATGGCCACAGCCGGCGACCACCGTAGGCCACCCCAACGGCCATTGCCACGCCCCACCGCCGCCATCGCAAACCACCATCAAAGAAAAAATTCAAAATAAAAACTGGGTAATCAAACACTCAAAAAAAAAATTCAAAATAAAATAGGTAATCAAACGTCCATTTATTTTTGTAAAAAATAAAAATTAAACTGGGTTTCGATTTTATTTTTTGGAAACAGAAAATCAAAATTGAAAGTGATTTCAAACGTTACCTTAGTAACTGAAGAGGTTGCCCTGTTATCAGGACCTTGTGACAAAAACAACAAAGTTTCATGACAAGTATACGGCATACGTGAATAACTATTTTTCGACTCACGTTCCTTTAGATAAATTACATTTTACTGACCCGGTTGCTGTTTTTCCTTTTCCTTTTTCCATAGATGCCCAGTTGCACTTCTCAGTTCTTATGTAGGCTTTGAGACAGGCTTTTGAGGTCTTCAGTAAACCTGGTGTTGACTGCTCGATCGCAGAGCTATTGGCTTTAGCTTGTGATAAATTCCTCAAGAAGAATAGGAGCGAAGGATCAAGTGATGAAAACTTTTACTAAATCGCTCTAGATAAATATATATAGAACACGATAACCGAACAAGAGAACACAAGAGATATGAGAGAACTCAAATTCACTTTGCACAAATCAGATTTATAACGCTCTATCATGTGTATCTCTCAATTGTTTTTCTACTCAAAAAATGACTTTTCTCTCTTGACCTTAAACGCAATACAAGACACCTTACATATACTTTGAGAAAGCAGTGATCTCTATGCAATCAATGTGGGATAAAATATCTTATATACTTAAGGCCAACTTGCAATCTTCTTTGAGTAACTAATGTCGGACATAAGTACATGACATATATCAACAAAGACATTGAGAATATCCTAGATAAGGTAGCTTCTTTGTCTAGTTATTGATTGCATAATATCAAACTTGGATTGAACTTATGTTGGTAGTGTCAAGCTATTTAAAGTACTCATCCATACTTCTGAACTTTGAAGGTCGCCCAGCTCGTGAAGTATATCACCGATTAGGACTTTTCTGCAAAATCCTGCAGGTATATGTACTTACAAGCTCTTTCATATCGAAACTTCAACCTGAACCTTATCCTCCTTTTGATGTTCTTAACACTTGTAGAAGAAGACTTTCTCAACGTCTACTTCTAAAAAAAGTGC
This sequence comes from Escallonia herrerae, assembly GCA_033070095.1. Classification (NCBI taxonomy): domain Eukaryota; kingdom Viridiplantae; phylum Streptophyta; class Magnoliopsida; order Escalloniales; family Escalloniaceae; genus Escallonia; species Escallonia herrerae. The sequence goes on along the minus strand of JAVXUP010000052.1, from coordinate 476,404 downwards.
AATTGAAGATCATGAAAACTTCTTCCCTAGAAAAGCTGAATTCGTGGTTGGAGGAACTGTTCATATCAAATATGAAGACGATGGTTTATGTGAAATGTTGATGTCAACGTTCCTCTAATTTCTTGCTCAGTTAAAGAACTCTATTGAATTCTTCTCCTTTCAGATAATAGAGAAGGAAATGGCAGTTCAACGCTAACAAGACTTCAAAAATTATCTTCAAGAAAACTCGGACGTTAGTCCAGGGGTTGATTTGAGTATATTAATGTCAGCACTAAGCAATGCTGGCCGAGCATGGAAGTCTCAAAACTCAGCCTTTCTGCAGAGATAGTAAGACTTGCTTCCGTTCTATTTGTTAATGTTAAATTGTTGTGTATATATAGCTCCAGAGGTCATAGATAAGCTAGGCTCTTCCTCTCCACTCAATCCCCTCATTCTGCTCTATAAATAGAGCTTTGTATCCACCATTTCTATTACACCAGAAATGCACAACATTTATCTATCTTCCTCTTCCTCTAATATCATGTAACATGGTATCAGAGCCACCACTGGTGGTGGTCTCTTGGACTCGGGCCACCACCAGTCACCACCGGTCCACTCACCTGACACCATCAGTTCTCACCCAGAACACCGAACCATCATGCCTACCACCGATGGTCTCACCAACGACCACCAACTCAAAGTAACTCCATGTCTCAATCACCAAAATCAACACATGTAACAACAACCCTCGGCCTCATCGTAACACAACAACATGGCCACACCACCCGCCGCGATCACCAACATCGATCCTCACAGAAACAACAAATCCCATCTGCCACGATCTGTCGCCCTGTCACCACCGTGTCACTGCCGAACCACCAAATCACCTAATCATCACCCAACCCATGGCCTCACCCAGTCACCCACGGCCTCATCGCGATACCACCACTATCTATCCGGCGGCCACCGCCTCAAAATCTGGACCCACGACCCAACATCTGGAAACAACCAACCAATCTGCATGACCTGTTGTTCGTGTCACCACCGTAACGCTGGCAAACCACCACCATCACCACCAAATCACAACCACCCCACGGCTTCACCAAAATCACCATGGCTTCACCCATATTAGCAGATCAATAACCATCCACCACCAGCGTTACTACCCACATCAGTACCACCAACATCGGCCACCGGCGCTCAGATCCAATCACCGCCGGTGACCGATCTCATCAAAGCATCGTTGGCATCACCGCTATCACTGTTGGCATCATCCCAGCGCTGTCGGCACCCAGACCAATCACCACCAGCGCCCAGATCCATGATCCAAAACCCACCGCCGTACGATCTCAAAATCAATGTTCTTGTCGTCCTGTTGTTTCTAGTCACCGCCCAACGCCGGCCAACCACAGATATGGCCACCATCAGTCCACCAGCGATCTCCCTCAAAACCGATCACCAGTGGTCGTTGGCGCACCACTACCACCCTCGCTGCCCAGCACCTTCCCTTACAGCCACCAGCCACAGTTGGCGCCGTGCGGTGACTTGCGCCGATCTGCTACTGGCTGGCGCCCCCAGTGAACCCCACTCTCTCTCTGAAGATAATATCGTTGACCTTGGCAGAGACAACAGACATCTCTGATTCACAGTTAAAATAAACGGGAAATATCTCTTTTTGGCCCGTGAGTCATTAAAAAAAAGTCGCCTCAGATAAAACAAAGGAACATTGACTTTACTGTCGCTCATCATAGCGCTTACAAACAGGTGTTGCGCTACTCTGTATACCGCTTCCGCTACTAACCATGACTCGCCACCACTGGCAATCACTCACCCCTGTCACTGTTATGACTTTCTTGACCCCATCATCGAGCCAATGACGATTGTCTCGCCTGTTGCTGAACATCACACGCCATTGTTGTTGTACCTGTCACGCCACTGTCTCTCCATCTCCACCCTGTCAAAGTTTTGGGCCCACATCACAGTCACTTGCCTTGCATGGTCACAACCTCCCTGTCGCCTTTTGCCATCTCCCTTTCTTTGGCAATATTGCCAATTCTGTTGTTCATCCAACTTCTCCCTTGTATCTGTTGAATGAACATGGGAGAGAGAGGTTAGACAAAAATTGTTCGGGGGGTGAAAGGTGAGAGAGGAGAGAAGAGCGAGGATCGAGAGATACAAGAGGTGTCTGCAAGTACTATTCACCAGGATCGTTGGATCTCAACCCGGGATGCTGGAATCATGCCAAGATCGTCAGTCACCCTGGTCGTTGGATATCAACCCCGAGATCACCAGGAATCATGCCAAGACCCTCACTGATCGTGGTCGTTGGATCAATCATCGGTGATCGTGCCAAGATCCTCACTTCATCGGGATCATTGGATCTCACCCCAGGATCAACGGGAATTATGCTAAGACTGTCAAGACCCTCATGTTGTCCAGAAACTCAACCTCGGGAATGCTCGGAATCATGCCAAGACCCTCATTTTGTCGTCTGATATCAACCTCGGAATGCCGATAATCATGCCAAGACCGTCATTCACCGCGGTTGTTGGATCTCAACACCAGGATTATCTGAAAATCATGCCAAGACTGTCACTCACCCTGGCCGCTAGATCTGTCCTCTGGGATCACCAAAAATTACCCCAGGACTTTTTGTCTCTTGGTCACTGGATCTGTCCTTTCTGATCACCAGAAACCGCCCCGGGACCTTTTGTCTCTTGGTCGCTGGATCTGTCCTCTCTGATCACCAGAAACCGCCCCAGGATCTCTTATCCCTTGGTCGCTGGATCTGTCATCTCGGATCACCAGGAATTGCCCGAGGACCTCCAATCCCTTGGTCACTGATCCATCCTTTCTGATCACCAAAAACCGTCTCAGGACCTCTTATCCCTTGGTCGTTGGATCTGTCCTCTTGGATCACCACCAACCGCCCCAGGACCTCTAATTCCTTGGTCGCTAGATTTGTCTTCATGGATCACCCGAAACCGCCCCAGAATCTCCAATCTCTTGGTTGCTAGATCTGTACTTTGGGTTCACCAACCACCCCAGGACCTCTAATTCCTTGGTCGCTGGATCTATCTTCAAGGATCACCCGAAATTGCCCCAGTATCTCCAATCTCCTGGTCGTTGGATTTATACTTTGTATCCACTGGCAGCCGCATTAGGAACATTGATTTACTGAGGCATCGCTCAAATAATTGTTTCACTTCAGGATCTACATTTGAATTTCAATGCTCTGAAGGGTCGTCATTCACCTCAAACATGACACCAATCATTAACCTCCAAACTTAAGTTGGTTTCATGTCCACCACCTTAAGTTTGAGAGGGGGGGGGGGGGGGTGTTAATGTTAAATTGTTATGTATATATAGCTCCAGAGGTCATAGATAAGCTAGGCTCTTCCTCTCCACTCAATCCCCTCATTCTGCTCTATAAATAGAGCTTTGTATCCACCATTTCTATTACACTAGAAATGCACAACATTTCTCTATCTTCCTCTTCCTCTAATATCATGTAACACTAAAGATATTGCACATATTGTAACATCGGTTGCAAATTTGACTTTTAGGGGTTACCTACCACCTTATACCTTTTGTTCTTCAGTTGAAATGTGTAGAAGCATTTAAAGGATTTTATCAGAAAAACACGCCGGGAAAAGAACTTGACTGGGTAGGCAATTGTTGCCTAGAAGCCAACTTCGACCAAAAACCTGTAGAGTTGATAGTGGGAACTTATCAGGTAAGTTAAATGCGACTTTTACTCCATTATCAGGTAAGTTGAACGCGACTTTTATTCAGCGACACAGATAAACTGAGTTACTCTGATACCAAGGCTCAAATGAATTTGGAGGATGATGTTTTGGTCAGAGTGCTAGTCTCTTGCGGCAGCTACAAGATTCTATTGAAGGAGCCAAACACATGCATTGTCTCTCAAATGGACTCTTTCAGTGATAATTCCAATTCCACTCAGAAAGGGAGTAAGATTGAAGTTGGTTATTGAACAATTTTTCGGCTGCCCTTCTTTGCCAAGTACCTTCTATGTATGCTTTCACTTTGATTTGAGCTGGGCTTTGTTTGACTTCAACCAGATGGTTCTTGAACCTGCGATTGAGAGGGAAAAAAATGCCAGTGTTGTTGATATTGAAAGAAGTTATGCAATTCGAGCCGCAATTGTGCTGGTAATGAAGAGCAGAAGAGTTCTACATTTTAAGGAGCTTCTGGAGGAGTGCACCACGCAGTTGAGCCCAACGTTCCATGTATGATAGGAATACTGCAACTTATAACTGACTTAAGAAACTAGCAACTTAAACCGCCCATTTGGCTGAGAAAAAAAAAAACCACCTGTGGGCTTCTGTCAACGAAGTTGAAATATGACTTCGCTAATGTGATCTGCAGCTCATTGTTGTCGCATTTAAGATGCTGGTGGAACGCCTCATGTCACATGAATACATAGAGCTAGATGAGGGAGACAAGAACGTGTTCAAGTATCTGATGTGATATGCTGGAGAGAGATCGAGGACTGAAGATAGGTGGTGGCGGGCGGTGGCTACAGCAGCCGACGATGGAGGAGACTGTTGGTGGTGGCAGAGGTTACTGATGGTGGTGACAACGGTCGGCAGTAGTTGAGGCTGCCGGCTGTGCGGCGGCGACATGGGTGGTAGATGCTGTTGGTTTTCATTGTTGATTATGATTTGTCATTATATCCTATTAGTGTAACCATGGTTAAGTTTATTATCTATCAGGATATTATTCTATTATTGTAAAATATTGATTAGTCGGCAATTTTTAGTAATTTTTAGTAATAGTCTAACTAACACCACCCAAACTGATGTCGTGTTTTTAGACAACTACTTAATATTTTCTTTATTTTGGGCGTCAGAAATTTTAGTGGATGTGCCCCATGTCACTTTTTTAATGGTGAACATGTTTTGTTTATTTTTTGCCCGTATTTTGGTATTTTATAATTTTGTGATCACACGAATTTGGATTCAAGAGATTCAACTTCTGTTGAACTCTTCCTTTCGTCGTCTTCGATTTGATTTTTAAATTGAGCATTTTTTGAAATTGTTAAGCCATCCTATTTAAAATGCTAAGTTTTGATGCTTTGAAGCTCCTATCCCTTATAGATAATTTGATGTCTATTAGACCCATTTTAATTGAACTATGTTTAGAACCTTCACGTGCTTAAGTAGACGTGATGCCATGACATGATATCGTAATTGTTACGGATACGTAAACACTAGACTTAGAACATTCACGTGCTTAGGTTAACATAATTTACAGTCACGTATTTCGTAGTTATATCGTATTTGATTATTAATTTAACTATTCTATTATGTCCATTTGACTTTGATTTTATCTTTGTAGTATTAATATTCTGAATGAGATTATTTATCGTTTTAAGATTATTTAGTCTTTGTACTTTGGATACCATATGTTTCATTTTTGGCTAAGTTATTATTATTGAATACATGCATTATATTCCGCGGGTTTGTGCGTCTTATCTTTTCTAAGTTTTGTGCTCACCCCCCTTCTCCTCCCATTTCTAGATAATTAATCTGAGACAACGTAGAGGAGTTAATAACTTTATGCTTGAGATTGGAATTGTACTTTAATGTAAGACTCTTCTTCTACTTGGGAATAAGAATATTATAATATTTTTAATTATGTAGCTCTTGGGAACCCCAATTCTTGAAAAGCAGTTATTTGCTATCAAATTTTTGTTGCAATCACTGGACATCGATATTAACGTGGGTGCTTTGATTTCTGATATGTTTTAGAGTCTTATTACTTCTTTCACATTTTATTTTTTGTAAAATATTTTGAGTGTTATATTTTCGGTAAGTAAGAATAATTTAAAATAATACACGAAGATCTGTTATAATATAATAATATAATATAATAAAGTGATATGTAGTATGCTGATGAGGACGTAGAACGTATGAATAGCGTACAGTGGGCCTACTGTAACGTCATACTGGACTGTTGTACCTACGTGCAATGATTGGGCGAATCTGACTTGAGCGAATCTGGACTGCATGTTGCATGGAGTGTCGCCAACAGCCCAACCCTAAATCACTAGGTATTTATGAACCGAATACAGTCAGGGGATGACAATGGGGCGGGTCAGATGCGGATCTTATTAGATCCACACCCGCCCCGGTAGCCAAATTCCGTGACTCCGACTCCAACCCGCCCCGCCTTCGAGTCGAGAGATGGGAATACCATCCCCGATCCGAAGGATTACAAAAAACCCCGACTCCGCCCCGTCCCGCGATCTACTCCCTCAAACCCCACCACCACGCAACCATTCTGAAACCCCACCATTTCCTCTTTTCTCTTTCCACAAAAAGCTCAAACATCACTAGAAGCACAAAAAGAAAAACGAAAAAAACTCCATCGCAACTTTTAACACATAATTTGATAATAAACACAGAAAATGAAATCAAAGTTCATTATAGCTTCTGATTCAAATTGTCCAAAAAATAAAATTTCTGGAGTCAACAATAATCGGCGACGCCGCGGTCCATGACAAAAGCATCTGGTACACTGCCGCAGCAATCGGAGGTGGAGGAGCTTCGGCGGCGGATTGGAGATGGTTGACTAGCGGAGACAAGCGTTTGTATTATGCTGCGAAGACAGGCGTTGTACCATGCCGCCGTGACCGTACGGCGTACCAGCGTTGAGAGAACAGAGAGAGAGAGAAGTGAGAGTTTGAGAAAAGATGGGCGGCGTTGAGAGAACAGAGAGAGAAGTGAGATTTGATAGAAGATGGAGAGTTTGAGGGAAGATGGGGCGGCAGAACAGAGAGGCAAGAGAAAGAGAGGGGCTTTACCAATTATATATACTATAAGATGGATGGCCGAGATTGCTTAGATCTAGAGTTAGGATAAAAATTAATTATATGTAGGGCAGCGGGGCGGTTAACCTAAATACCAAATCCGACCCGTACCCATCACGAATTTAAATTTCATATACCATACCTATCCCGTAACCAGGACAAAGTCAAGAAAACCTGCTCCTATAGAATCGGGACGGGGATCGGTTGCGGATCAAATTGTCATCCTACAGTGACAGTTCTTCTCTCACGAAAACGCGCCTTATCGTCCTGAATTGTTCAACGAACTATGGGGAAGCGGAAGCCATCTTGTTCGATTCTCCATTCAATGGGGAAAAGGAAGGCATCTCGCTCGTCTTTGACGAAAAGGAAGCGACCCAAATCCGCTTTCGGCAAACAGAAGGTCAGCATGAATAATATTTAAGATGATTACCTCTTTCTTCTTCTTCTTCTGTTAAAAGTATTTGAAGGGTGTTTTGATCATTATGTTTCCCCACTATTTACCAGTTTGATGTTTTCGTTAAATGATTGAATTACTGTAGCTATTGACGTTAAAAGTACCCGCCTTTTGAGTGCAGCTACCTGTAAATATGTTCAAGTGTATATACCAGGATTAGAACAGATTAATGTTCAACACTTTAGCTCTTTAGCTGTTTTACGGTTATTGTATGCATTGGTAAATGCAATTTTTTTCTGTGTACTATTCTTTGTGTGAGTGTGACAACGACTGCATACTTTTTCTGAAGAATGCAGTCTAATGAACACCATTAGTGATGGCAAAGGAACACCATCACTAATGGATTTCCTTTGCCATCACTAATGTCACAGTCTTTGTTAAAATTTAACAAAGACTGTGACAACGATGTTGTGCACACTTAATTCCTTTGCGTGTTCCATCGTTACAATCGAATTTTTCTGAAGAAAGCATGAGACGAATGCAAATTGAGAAACTCCATCCATAGAGTGATTATGGAACTTTTGGAGGATGCAGCTCCGACAGTTCAACAAGAGAAGATGACCTGCACAAGCAGAAATTGAGATCTGGCAGCTTTGTGTTTAATTGGGCCTCCGTGATACTCTATTGGGAACGTCTATTTATACCACTATATATTCACACACTCATTTGGTCGCTTAAAGTCATATCAACGACAAATTGTATCTTCTGTAATTTTTGCAAATTGCATTCGCATAGTTAATATTTGAGTTCATTTATTAGTTGGTTTTCACCTTCCTTTGATTAAAGCATCGTTGTTTGCACCAGAAAAATTGAAACCGCTCTCACGAAAAGAGATTGTATGTTTGTATTTAGAATATGTATATACGAGTCACCGTGGCACACGTGATGCGCGTACCAAAATGAAATTAATGGTACAAAATTTATTTTTAAAAAAAAAGTCAAACATCATGTATACATGTTTATTGTTATATTCAGTAAAATAAATTTTAAATAATAGAAAAATAAGTTAGCCAAACGAGTCCAAAAATAAGTTACAAAAATATTATTATCGCATCAAACTTGGCCTTTAAATTTCTTTTAACTATATTTTCTGATGAGTTTTAACTTTTGAAAACAATTTTGTAGGTAGTTACTTGTCATTTTTCAAAAAAATTTCTTGAAATGTCACTTGTCATCATTATAAATTGGTAGTTACGTAACACTAAAATTAAACTAAGTTTTGCCTTAATAAGTAGTATAGATAGATAAGTTTAGATTTAGCAGCCCAAGGCCTGCTGTAATGGACTGGGCTTGTAATAAGGTGTTGCCCATTTGGTGAAAACGGAGTCCAATCCACACCAATAAAGGATACAGATTAGATGTGAAAAGTAATATTGTACCAAAATGAAAATTGTTGATCCGAATCTTGCCAAACAATATGAAAATTGTTGTAAACTTTTAGTTTCTTTACTTGCTCTTTCTATCCATAGGATCAGGATTTATGGTGTAACAAAAAATCATTGCTAGATATATTTTAACAACCCTATAAGTATTATTTATAGTGCTACACGACTTTTTAGCGACAATTCTTTCCTCCAAAACTATTACAATGGTGGTGCTCTAATTGAAATTCAAAAGGAACTATAAGTCTTCACCTCTAAATTATCTCTATATTCTTTCACAGGATCGGGTTTTCATAGTTACTGTAAGGCATGTCCCGGTCTGTAGAATAACAACATTCTATATAAAACTTTTTTCAAATATAAGGAGATATATTTACATTAAGCGTTTTTTAAGGCAACACAGCGCGGGTGGTCTTTCGGCAAACATCCCAAAGTAACATAGCATTTGCATAGACAAGGGATGACTGTCATAAAACAGAAGGCTTATGGTCTTGTTCAGCTGCTTTAGAGAGTAAGTTAGCGACCTTATTTGCCTCACGGTAGATATATGCCCTATTCTGATCTCCCAATCACACTGTAACAGGTCCTGCAATCTGTTACAAGTGTTGGCAAAAGGGGAGAGGGAGATGTGTCATTAGTCAACAGTTGTGTTTCATAACATTCTATACGTGTGGTTTTTCATTATGCATCAATGAGAGAAGGGTGAAGAAGAAGTGCTGTATTGTAGGCCTGAGACAGTAGTTCAGGTTGGTCCACGGTTGTTGAGCTTATTTCAACCTCTAAAGTCTAATCTGAGCCATGTAAAAGACAAAAGTTGTGTGTAGCTTCACATGGGGCTGACCATATGAAGAAGACCCAATGACTTTTCAAGTACCACTGTTCCATATTTGTGACCTTAGCAATAATTCCCACATCATTCTTGATTCTTTTCTTGATTCCACAAAGCCTAGCAAAAGATATGAACTTTTATTGGGGTCTAGCTGGCCTATTCCAAGTTTCACTACAGAACAAAAGCATAATCTGTCTCTTATCTTTACACAGGGCCATGGCCATGGCCATGGCCATCTGTTTGTTCTCCCTTGCTCTTTGAATTTGCTTTCTAGATTTGAACACAAGTTGCTTATAAGGGTGGTTGGTAGGAAGGTGTTGAGACTTTGAAGAGTGAGTTATGGGAGGTAGATATGAGCTTTCAGTCTCATACAAGGACCACTCACTCATCTTCTTTTTCACAAGCCAATAATTGAGAGAAAGGCATGGGGTAAGCGGTGGGGTTGGGCAGTTTATGGGGCAGGAAATCAAGTGTCGGTGGTGTATCAATTAGAGTTCAGTAAAAGCGTGGTCTAAGAGGTAGAGTGTTAACATCAGTATTACTTGAAGAATAATCAAAGTGTGGCAAAAGAATAGAAGCATAGCCTTTGTGCTAAATGGATTTGATGTAAGATTTGGGTTGGATTAAGAAGAATAAGCCAACCAATGATGATCTTATGGAATCAGCTAAGATGGTCGAAATTTTTGGGTATTTATTGCGAACTCATGTCTACAATTCGTGCATCGTGAATTATAAGGTACCGGCCATAACGACCCGAGAAAAGCTGGCTAGATGAGTCCCTCTTAAAGATGCACTAAGAAATATCATTTACCTTTAGATGACCACTTTTAATGCTCACAACGACAATTGTGCATAATTTTTACCACAATTGTAAAGCCCAGCACCGCTCACCCTCCTTCCCTCCACCACCACCAGGACCACATAAACACACATTTAGCACAAAATCCATTGATAAGAAAATGATGGTATGAAGCTTCTGCTTTTGTTGTTGGAAGTATTGTCTGCTCAATAAATTCTGCTTTTGTTGTTGAAGTGTTATATTGGTCAGCATATTTATTCTAATTAAGGTAGGGTAATCATTGACCAAACCAATAAGCCATGGGCATAGTGGACCCAGATCATACTGTGGAATGCAAAAAAAGTCCAAACCCCATGCGCCATGTTCTTACATTCGGCTCTGCTGATGTTAGAATATTATAGCTAAATATATACATCACAGCCACAGGATTCACAGCTCAGCTCCATGGGTTGAGAAGACAAAGCTGCCCCAGGACCAACTGATAGAAGAATGCAGTCCAAAAATTCAAAGAAAATCCGAGTTCCATTCTTATATTACACAAAATAGCGCAAGAAACAAGTTCTAATAATGCAGAGTGGAGCACATTTATCATATAGGGAGTATCATTGTGAGGGTAACATAATTGTAGCAGTGAATTGATTCCTCATAAAATATATGTTTCTTCCTCACACCACCTTTCATTTGCAATCATTTTTCGCTTGTCTTTAGTTTAGATAACATAAGTTTTCCCGTTGACCCTGGTAGTGTAAAGGAGCAAGCACAGTGTTGCTACTAGAAAATTGATCGGGAATTATGACTTGCAAGACAGATTAGGTGTGCCTGACAGTGTAAATTATGACCTGCAAGATGGAAAAGAGTGACCGGCGTGGGGTTACAACTGAATACTCTTCTATGTTTAAGTCAACTCATTTACAGGAGAAAACTATGGAAAAAAATAAGAAGATGGTTGTGTTTGCGTGTGATTAACAAATGAAGCTACCGTAGTCTTAGGTATCAGAAAGCTAGTATTAGAGTTATGACTGAATATGGGCTTGTGCCCATTTCCTACGAGGCAAGACTAGAGCTTGCTAGAATATTACCGTAACCCTGATACTAGGATTACAATCAGATTTTAATAAGGGGTTGACCGGAATATAATCTAATTGGTAATCATATTCATCCTTATAAAACACCAAGAACGTAATGTAAAATCAATTAGCACAATTTAGAATCCATGTGTAAAATCATTAAAATCATGAAAGTAATCTTTAAGAAGTTTAAAAATCCCTTGTATGTAGAAAATATTAATTAACCCTATGGTCTATGAGATTTCGTAACCTAATTCATAATTTTGGTTGAAAGAACTGAGAACAAAAGTGGAAAAGTTGGCATGTACATGATAATTGCACTTAGCTTTACAAAATGCTTAGGGAATTATAAGCAAAACTATAGACTATCATCCACTGTTAAGCAAAATTATAGACTATAGTCCACTGTTGGCGCTACCATTGATCTCACCAAAAGCTAAAATTTATTTTCATGATGCAATTAAAAATCTTTCGTACTTTTCAAACACATGTTTATTAGTAACTTTTTGTTGAATAAACTATTTACGAAACTTTAATTTCTGGTAACGTTATTGTTTGCATTGCAATTAGCATTGAAAGTATACTTAAAAGTAAGCCTCCACCTCTCTACGTAGTAAATTGGAAGACATTGTCAAAACATGCGTGAAGACGTGTAATGTTTGCAATTGCGGGCATAGGGGGTCTAAAAATCAAAAAATAAATCAAGTATGGAGCCTGAGATTTCATCTTGTTTACCAATGCTCTAGCTTGATTGAGTTAAGGGCATCTGGTGCTTGGCTCGGGCTCGTAGGAGCTCAGCTTCTTTGATGCTCATGTTCGCTAATAACAAGATGTTATACTTCGACTCGCTTTCGTAAACGAGATGAACTCAGCTCGTGTTCACAACAAAGTTAAGCTCAAGTAACAACCGTGGGATACAAAATTACTACAAAACCATACAAAAACCTATAGTAAGCAACTGTATGAAATTTTGAAGCAGTATTGTCTAGTAAGCAACTGTATAAAATATTACCATCATAATATGATTGTGATTTGAATGCCTCATCTGCTAACTACAAAGCAGTTTACATAGGCCATAAAGCAAACTGCATGTGAAGTTCTATCTAAAGACCCTTTAAGTACTGGTATATGACATTGATTTAATTTCAGATTTTGACTCTCAAATAATATGACACATTATCACCCATGAATCCTTCGTACCGGACTCCATTCACTTTTATTGCATAAACTAGAATCTGCCACATAATTTTTAGTCAATAATTTTAATAAAACATTTTTTTTGGAATAGTAGGATTATTCATGACAATGTAATTGGTTTCTCTGTGCATTAGCGGTCTTCAACAATAACTTCCACGTGTGTGACATTTTGGTCATGTCATCTAAAGACCTATAGTAGAAGTCCACTTTGGTGATGCAGTTTAAAGAGCATACATGTATACAAACATAGAGATAAGAACTTTCAAAATTTCATCGGCCTCGTCTCTATATGCTTTTTTAGCAGTCATGGTCGTTACAATTTACAACGTTCGTCATTAGTCCTTTCGCCTACTTCCGTTAGGTTTTACAAATTAGTGGGCCCTACGATTGGGTATTTCAGACATCTGTACGGAGTGTTTACCAATTACGGTCCCTATACTTTATTAGCCACATTAGCCGTTTTGCGTACTTGGTTTAAAATTTTACATGTTAGTCTCATGCGTCTTCAAACAACACAAGCAACATGAGGATGCAGTAAATTGCATACTTAATTGGAATTTCAAGTCATCAGTATTCTAATGTAACGTATCATATCACGGACAACAACAAAATTATGAATTGGTTTCACAATCAGGGCTTCTGATATACTTCCCACGGCGGAGTTAGCATTGACTCTATTTATTATTATGGTAAATCGGTGTCCCCAAAAAGTTTTCAAGAGGGCTATTGCCATTGCATTTGTGCTTGTGGTGGTTGAGCAGGGCAGCAACGCTGATTATCATGTTAAACAAAAAAGAAGAGGGTTTTAGCTTCTTACAGGTCATTTGTTTAAGGCTCAATTTAGCCACGTATGTATGATAATTTTGACATTTTCTTGATTAAATAGCATAAACAAGTAAATCTGTTTCGCAAATAACTCTGCTATCAGTTCAAGGATTATCTTTGTGATATAATTATCTGTAAAAGAATGAAAAAAACATCCTTGACTAATGAATCCGAACAACATATACAACTTGTATAGTTCTCGTAGAGCTTATTTGGCTGGAGAAAAATGATGGAAATGAATACAAGACAAAAGGCGAAGTATTGATGAATATTAATTCGTTTGGGGTTGGCGGGCGAAGAGGGATTCACATTTGAACTTTTTTTTGTCTATAGTAGAATTATAAGTTCTCTTCTTTTTATTCTAAGAACAATAATAGAGGTTTCAATTTGCATATTTAACCACGAGGAGAGTGTTGGAATTGGGGTTTAAACTCATTGTAGAAAAACAACTTTGACTCAATTTTTAAATTGGTTCCAAACTATATTTTGTTTAGGAACAAATTGATTCATGATCCTCTATTGGAATAGATGATCATGGTATATTCACATGTTTAAAACAAATGAGAGGTGAATGAAAAAATTAAAGTTAAAGTTGGTGGTTCACCTTGAAGGGAAAAGAGTATCCCACATTGAAGAGATAAAGTCAAGTTATTTCCTTATAAGGCTTAGCCTTGAGTTAAGGGTTGGGCCCCTTGGAGGTATCTATATTTTATAAGGAGGAAGGACCTAGGTTGACCCAAGGTCCACCACACACGCGCGCCGCCCGCCCCGTCCCGGTCTGTGGCTCAGGCCCATCAGGCTTTATTCTTTTTGGGACAAAAATATTTAAATAAATTTATTTATTTATTTTCTTTTCCAAAAGTTGTGACATTTTCAGCTAACAGTTTTTTATGTGAAGAGTTGCACCCCCCCGGTGAATACTCTGTGTATAAAAACGAGTCAGTTACAGAAGTTAAGAAGAGAACTGAATTTTGAAACTATTTTTCTGTAATATTCTGTCTGTCTCCGAATTTCCTGTGTCTGAAAGAGTTCTGTGCCATTGTTTTGGTTCGCCGGGTCTGCAATTTGGAGTGCTCCTATTTCAGACGTATTGCCGTTGTATCTTGGGAGACTATCGTCAAGAACCGTCAGCATCGTTGCTGGACGAATAAGTGTTAAGGACAGTGAATCAAATTCACGCCTCGGTTCTCCATTGCTGTTTGTTTGATTTTACTGAGTTAATTTTAATTGTTCTTGTTAATACTGTTTGTTCTGTTTAGTAAACTACATTTCAGTATTTTCGTACTTAATTGATTTCTGCATAAGTATACAGAAAGCCATATTATTCCCAGCAAAGAGCACATGTAAGGGAAGGCTTTTTTATTTTTCAATGGAAGCAAAAGGACTAATGGGTTAACTTTGTAAAGTATAAGAACCATAGATGCTAAACAAATACTCTCACATCCTTAATTAATTGATCGTGTTCAACTTGAATACTTATTTAGAATATGAGTTATATTTTATGAGTTTTTCATTCTATCCCATGAGAGAGAGGGAAAAAAGTAAATCAGGAGAGAAAAAAATGGGTTGATGAAGGATTAAATGTGGAGATAGAGAAATAAAATAAAAAAAATATAAGAAGGGTAAACATGAAAAACATCTATGAGATCTTTCTTAATTTAGAAAGTGATCAATTTTTTGGAACATCTCAAAAAAATATGATTGATTTTTTTTGCGATAAAGGGAGTAATACAAATGACTGAAATGTCTAACCATGGGTTCAATACCGTTTACAATTTAACGAAAGTAGGTAAAAAGGCTAATGGAACTAACGTTGTAGTATAAGGACATAACTGTTAAAAAAATAGTGCGGGGATAAAACCTGCAATAATCATAATTTTTTTCAATATAAAATTTACTTTTGAAAATCGATTCTATGCATAATATATGTGATAGTTGGAGTGGATCATTTTTTGATTTTTAATATAGAACACTTCTAAGACAAGACAAGAGAAAGACATGTACAAGTACCAAGGGCTGTTTCGTCATTTAGTCTCCCTTCTGGAACGACTTTTTGGTTTTTTTTAATGTAATTTGGTAACGACAAAAGACAGCAAAGTCTTAAAGCGTGATGCTCGTCTTCCTTATCCCAATTAATTACACCGAAACTAAAAATTAGAGCAATCTCTGTACTGTTCTTAGATTTTCTAAATCTTCCGTTGTCCATTAGTAAAATGGTATAGTTGAAAGTAATTCAAAAGTAATCAGAAAGGCAAAAGTCCTTCACTTTTTCGCACACTTTTGTCTTCTTTTTACAGTTTGTCACACTGACACTGTACCGAAATCCAAGAAACAAAATGCTGTTTAATGACCCCATTAGAGAGTGAGAAGGGATGAACATTTGGAGAGAAAAATGGGGTGAAAGGGAAGAAATGCAGCTGGGTGGGTTTTCGTACAATCACAGCTGTTCATGAGAATCTTGCTGTTAGATTTCATTGTTCTATGGTACGGTATTGATCTTCTAATCTTGTAAAGATGTCGTCTCTTTCAGTTTTGTTGAGACCCATTTGGTTGTTTTGCTTTTATGTGCCTTAATTTGGTAGTTTTTTCTTGATGGGTACTATCTAATGTAGGTAGTAATGGTTTTGACAATTGAAATTTTAAAGGTTGTTTTGATGTGTCTTTTTTATCAGGTAATTTGACTGCGTTTCTGGGGTTTCTTGGGATTAACAAGGTATGCTTGCCACATGATTTTGTTTGTCATATTTACCAGATTTTACTTGTTATTATGCATTATAAGTTGATTAAGTTCCTGGATTTTGCAGCCTCTGGCACATGCATTTGTACTCTGTGAGGTTAAAGATCTGATATCTATTTTTTTCCCTTCTCTTGTTGATCAGAGTTGGTGTTATTTTCTATTTGTTCAAGGATCATTGTTGTGCTATATAGCTGCTGCTGACATTTGCTCAATCAGAGGAAGTTATGTGCAATGTATGTTGGGGCTTTACAATCTACTTGCTATATCTTCAGGAAGCGGATAAAAATGGTTTATTGTTCTGAAGAAAGAGTTTCTTACCTTTGCTTGGAATTATGATTTTTATTGGTTTGTAGGTGCAATAAGCAAGAGCTACACTGCCAAGCGTTTTACATGGTTGATGCTTGAAATTTTCGACTTCGAGAAGGAACAGGATGCCTAACTTCATATTACAGTAATAAGAGCAAGGCTTTTGCGAGGTCGAAAAACAGTTGCAGTTTTGTTCTTTGCTGGAATCATGGCTACTTTCTCACATTCAGAGTCCATGCGCTTGTATTCTTGGTGGTGGGACAGCCACAATAGCCCAAAGAACTCAAAATGGCTTCAAGAGAATCTGACAGGTGAATTTCCTCCTTGGCTTCAAAATGGATGATAGCTTTGGCTTACATTTGTTATGTGCATTCTCGCTTGTCTTGTGTTCTCTTAGAAATAATCTGATAACTAACAGGATCGTAGTACGTGGTAAAGCCTTAAAGGAAACAGCTCATAAATTAGAACTGAAAATGCTGCGTTCCTGGTTGTTCTCTTTGTTTTTGCTCGGATAAGATCTCTTTACCTTTAGATAACAGTTTTAATACATGCTCCTGCCCAAAAATTAGTGTCTGCTGTAAGTTAAGCTTTAGGATTGAAGGAGATGAAACCAATAAAATTGTTTGTATGGAAGGAGAAGAATTTAGAACCCAAACCGTTATGCCTAGGTGTATTTGCCTTAGCTGTATGTCTGCCAAAGCTTGCAGTGAACAAAGCAAAATGTTCGTCATAGAAGTCAAGCACAGCAAAGTTGAACCACTTTTAAGATCTTAGAAACTTTTTCCTTGCAGAAAGATACTTATCAAAGATGTCAATATCTGTATATAATTTTTTTTGTAAGACCTATCAAAGATGTCAATAGTTTTCTCTCTTGATCTGCTTTTGCAGATGGAGCATGTCAACTTTTACCCTCCGAGTCCAAATCCTAGAGCATTCCCAAAAAAAGACTAGTGAAGGTCTTGGCTATCGAGCCATAAGCTAAATGAAACAGGCACCATGCAGGAGCTATCAAAGATGTCAACAGTTTTCTCTATTAATCTGCTTTTGCAGATGGAGCATGTCAACTTTTACCCTCTGAGTCTAAAGCCTAAAAGCATTCCCAAATAAGACTAGTGAAGGTCTTGGCTATTGAGCCATAAGCTAAATGAAACCAGCACCATGCAGGAGCTATGAGAGTGTATGAGAGTTGCTTCTTAGAGTGGGGAACTCAGAAAAGAAGTTTTCGGTAATCAGGTTTAGGTCAACATGCAGGAACTAGAACCACTTCATATTCTCATATCCAATAAAGTGAAAGCCTTGGTGGGATCATGATCCTCAATCTACAAGGTGTTGCATGGCTGAAGGAATTCGTCGAGTAAATTTGGTTAGTCTCCAGCAACTTTCCTTGGTAGTGGTCAGTTAGAAGTGAAGGGGATGACTCGCCCGTCGAAGGTTGGTAGTGCTCAGTTATGAAGGGGATGACTCACCCATCGAAGGTTGGTAGTGCTCAGTTATGAAGTAAATGACTCGCCGTCGACAGGTTGGTAGTGGTCAGTTAGAAGTGAAAGGAATTACTTGCCCATCAACAGATTAAGATTGCCCTTCGGTTGAACGGGTAGACGGATTTAATCTGCCATAAATTAATTCAAGGTGATAGGAACTTCACACCAAAGGAGACGGTAGGAACGAAGTAGGCGGAGAGAATGCAAGCTCATCCTTGACTGCTAGAATCCTTCCACCACCATCCCTAACAGACTTTCTTTAGTAATACACTTGCACGAGCTCGTGTAAGGCTCTGCCTGCCACCATTTAGCAGCCCAATCTGATTTTTGAGTCAGTAGCTAAGTAGCTTGTTATATCTGTATGTAGATCTACTCCCAGTTCCAGAGTCTACCTTGCACGAGCGACTTGCTTTAGGTCAACATCCCTATGAAGGATCCATGTGCCCAGAAGCTCACGGAACGACCACCAGTTTCCTTTGTGGAAGTCATTGCAACCTCTTTTAATTATCCTAGTGGGGGAAGGAAGAGTAGTAAGGTTTTCTACCAGGACTAGAGATTGTCAAACTTTGCATAGGTTCTAGTACAAAGAACTTAAAAGTCTGGTGGACACTTGATCACGAAAAAACTCCAATAACGGTGATAACCACCATTTATGTGGTAAAGAATGGGATACTAGATCTTATTTCTCAAATGGTTGGAAGAATAGAAGCTAGTGTATAGGTTGTAACGCTTAAAATTCTGTCTTTCTGAGAAAGGCCCTACACTTTCACACTTAATGTTATGTAGCTTCTTCGGTATTGTGTCCTCCTGCAAAGAATTGCCATCTCAAGGCTGTTGTGTTGCAGAGTTTGCGATGACTTTTTTAAGCAGCTAGTGTTTTCACTCATGATAGGTGATAGTCCTTGAACAATGGTCAATGCATGTGGTTCCAAGCAAAAGCTACCCTGGTTTTATTCCCCTAACTTCCTTAATGCTCAATGTGGTTTAAAAATTGGAAAAAAATCTCATGTAAGAGGATAATCAAACGTTTCGAGACATTATAACATTCAATACAGTGTATCAGAAATCTATCCTCTTATGCACTCATTTGTTCAATTTTTCTGGGTTGATTATAAACCTAGCTAGATTCCAATCCAACTCAAGTGAGCATGACCCAAAGATCTTCATCTTTGGCTTCGTCTACAGAAACGCTTATCAATCATCCAACTACATCTGAATTCAGATTCAGTTAGACCACAGGACATTGTTGATAACTTGGTTGGGTGGAAGAGAGAAGGTGGGGAAGGGGGTGGGGATTGATCGAGGTGGTTTGATAGAATTCATGAACCCACTATGTTGCTAAAAAGCCTAAGCCAATGGCTACTTGAACCCGACTTCTTTATTGTCCTGTTTTTCCCAAGTTTAGATATGGGAAATTTGAAGCTTTACGGCATCTGAATTATGACAAGCACAGATCTTTACCATGACCGTTGTTGCCACTACTGGAAAGGCTGAAAACTGCAATGAGTCTCTTGCCGCCATCAATCACCGTCTCCAACCACCACCCCCTTCGAGCCACCACTGTCTTCCACCACCCCGACCAAGCCACAACCCGTACCCTCAACCACCCCTTACAGCCGTTCCGACAAGCACACCTTCTTCCACCAGCCGGTATCTAGAACCACCACCCAGACATAATTATTCGAAGGAAGAAATATTTTGAGATCCTAAGTGGTTCCTAATACCATTAAGTACATGCAATGTGCGCAATGTCTTGGCGGGATGACTGGCATTTTGGAATGGATCAAAAGGAAGGTAAAGTTCAATCAAATGTGGAACCTCATGGCACCTATCAAAAGATACATGAAACATCATGAAAATTTGGAGTTTGTATTTAGGAAGCTAATCTAACTGTTGGCTATGTAACCAAAAGAAAAAGGTATCTCACTTAAAGGACATGGGCTATGGAATGTTAAATGTTTGGCTCCGTATTCCATATTTGTGGCAATGACATTCGCACTTTGAGAGGAAGTATCCTGAATTGAAAGCTCTAGTTTGAGGAGAACACTAGCTTGTAAAATATCTTATTTACTCGACTAGGTGGTATGCAGTTTGAAGATTGCAGTGGTTTTTACCTAACCCGAGAATACGAACTTGCGCTAGAAGTTACCAACATCCTTACACATGCAATACATAAAAATCTGACTGCATATGTTCTTGGGCTATGATGTGTTCACGATGAAGTCAATGTACATCATCTACCCATATTGTTTACTTCATAACAACCTAAAGAAGGGTACTAAGGTTTACGTGATGCTTTTGTGTACTGATTTGGATTAAACAGTGATTATTAGCCTCCTTCGTAGTTGGAAACTAGTTCCATAAGTTCTCTTCTAGTGGAGATAGACCATCTATTCCCTGCATTCGTGAGTTTATATGCAGGAAATAAAAACATATTTCTTCTGTGTTGTAATAGATATGGATGCCAAAGTAAAAGCAATGATCAAGCTTATTGAAGAAGATGCAGATTCCTTTGCCAGAAGGGCTGAAATGTATTACAAGAAACGGCCTGAGCTCATGAGATTGGTTGAGGAGTTTTATCGAGCTTACCGTGCATTAGCTGAAAGGTATGATCATGCAACAGGGGAGCTCCGTCACGCCCATCGAACAATGGCAGCAGCATTTCCCAACCAGGAGCCTTTTGTATTGACTGAAGATTTGTCTTCGGAATCTCAATCCCATGACACAGGAACTCACACTCCAGAAATGCCACATCCGAGTCGTACCCTCAACCCGGATGACTTGCAAACTGGGTCTTATTCAGTTGACTCTGATGCTGGAATTAGCAAAAGGGGTTTGAAGCAAATGCTCGTGGCAGGAGGGCCACAAAATTTGAACTCTAACAAAAGTTTGAATGATGAAGTCTCCCAGTTATCAGATGAGAACCAGAACCTCAAGGCCAAGGTCATATCTGAGTCGGAGCGTGCCGGTAAAGCTGAAGGCCAGATACAAAACTTAAAGAGCACTCTTGTCGATATGCAAACTGAAAAGGAAGCTGTCCTCCTTCGTTATCAGCAGAGTCTAGAGAAGTTATCCACTCTAGAAGGGGAACTTAATTGCTCACAGAGGGAAGCTAGAAGGCTAAATGAACAAGCAAGCAAAGCTCAAATGGAAGTTGACGTATTGAAAGAAGCCTTTGTCGAGTTAGAGGCTGAAAAGGATGCTGGTTTTGTTAAACAAAAGGAGTATTTTGAAAGGATCTCTAATCTGGAGCGTATGATTTCACAAACACAAGAGGATGCGAAAGGACTAAACAAACAAGCAATCAATGCAGAAGTGGAAGCTCAATATCTCAGGGACGAACTTTCTAGATTGCAGTCTGAAAAGGAAGCAGCTCTCCTGCAGTACAATCATAGTCTGGAGACGATATCCTATTTGGAGAGAAAAATCTCAATTGCTAAAGAGGACGCCAACCTGCTTAGTGAGAGGGCTGATAGAGCTGAAAGAGAAGTCGACAGACTTCAAAAAGCTCTTGCTGGAATGAGTGAAGAGAAAGAAACTGTTGCGCTCCAGTATGAGTGTTGCTTGGAGAAAATATCTAAGCTAGAGGGTGAAATTTCTTGTGCCGAAGAAGATGTCAAACGCCTTACTAGTGAAGTTCTGATAGGAGCTTCAAAACTAAAGACTGCTGAAGGAAAATGTGTTCTGTTGGAGATGTCAAATCAATCTCTGCAGCTAGAAGCGGCTAATTTGGCTAAGAAGATATCATCGAAAGATCAAGAACTTGCCAAGAAGCACAAGGAGTTGGAGAAACTTCAGACTTTTGTACAGGATGAGCGCATGCGTTATGCTCAAGTTGAAGCCAGTCTTCAGACTTTGCAAAACATGCATTCTCAATCTCAAGAAGAGCAGAGAGCTCTTACGTTGGAGCTTCAAAACGGGCTTCATACGTTTAAGGACTTGGAGATATGCAAACATGATTTGGAGGAAGAAATCCGGCAGGTCAAGGTTGAAAATCACAGCTTGAATGAACAGAATTCATCTTTGGCCATTACGACGAGGGATCTGCAAAATGAAATACCTAACTTGAGGAAGATGAAGGAAAGACTCGAAGAGCAGGTTACACTACAAATGGGCCAAAGTAGTGCCCTCCAGCAAGAAATTTTTCGTCTGAAAGAGGAAATCACGGGTTTGAACAGGAGCTACCAGGCTTTAGTGGAGCAAGTGAAGTTGGTAGGTTTGGACCCAGAAAGCTTCAGATCATCTGTGAAGGGCTTGCAGGATGAGAACCTAAGGCTGAGACAGATCTGCGAGAAAGACAGAGATGAGAAAGAAGTGCTCTTAGAGAACGTAAAGGCCATTGAAGAAATTCATGAGAAGAATGCTGCTCTGCAAAAATCCTTGTTTGATGTTAATGGAGAGTTGGAAGGATCACGACAGATGGTCAGGGCATTGCAAGAGTCTTGCCAGGCTCTTCACGGAGAAAAATCCGCGCTTGGTACTGAGAAAGCCATCATTCTGTCCCAATTGCAAATTGTTACAGAGAATATGCGGAAGCTCCTGGAGAAAAATACTACTCTTGAGAGTTCCCTCTCCAGTGCAATTGTTGAGCTTGACGACTTGAGGGTAAAGTCTAAGAGCTTGGAGAGTCTCTGCCAATTGCTTGATACTGAGAAGTCAAATCTACTCACTGAAAGAAGCACTCTCGTTGTTCAGTTAGAAAATGTTGAACGGAGACTAGAAAGACTGGAAAAGAGATTTACGCAATTTGAAGCAAAATATGCTGGGCTAGAGAAGGAGAATGAACACACACACTCTGAGATAGAAGAACTAAGAGTTTCTCTAGGAGTGGAAAGACAAGAACGGACAAGTTTTAAACTGTGGAGCGAAACCCAGTTCGCTAGTCTGGAAAACCATATTCATCTCCTGCAAGAAGAAAGTCTATGCAGTAAACAAAATTTTCAAGAAGAACTTGACAAAGGTGTGATTGCCCAATTTGAGATATTCATCTTGCAGAAATTTATACAAGACATGGAAGAAAAAAACTACTATCTATTGAACGAGCAGCAGAAATATGTTGAGGAATCTAAACTGAGTGACAAACTAATTGCAGAGCTGGAGAGCGAAAATCTTGAGCAACAGGTCGAAGCAGAACTATTATTAGTTGAGATCGAAGAGCTGAGGTTGGGGATATTTCAAGTTTTTAGGGCTCTTGAAATTGGACAGTCTGAAGATAAAAATCTAAATGAGCAAATCTCTATGCATGACATTTTAGGGAACATAAAAAATATGAAGCGTTCTCTCTTGAAATACAAGGATGATCAGCAGCTGCTGTTGGTTGAGAACTCTGTTCTCGTAGCTCTGCTCGAGCAAATGAAACTTGAGGGACTTGATCATGAGTTGGAAAGAAAGAATCTGGAGAAGACATTTAATCTTATGAAAGAGAAGCTTGTGCAGGTAATAGATGAGAAGTCTGAACTTCTTGAGACTAACAGACAATTGAGATCGGAGGTGAGCGAGGGAGACCAGCATGCTGACTTACTTGAGGCTGAAGTTGATAGCCTCTATGTGAAGCAGGATGATTTGCAAAAGGCTCACCTTGAACTAAAGAAAAAATACTCCCAACTGCTTGAAGAAAACAGATCCTTTTTGAAAAGATTCTCAAACCTGAAGGAGGAAAAGCATGTGGTTGAAGAAGAAAATAATGTTCTTGCACTAGAAACATTAGCTCTTGGTAACCTTTCCACAATTTTTAAGAGCTTTGGGACTGAGAAAGCTGAAGAGCTAAAATTACTCTGTGAAGATCTAAACAATGTTCATGCGGTTCACCACAACCTTGAAAATGAGGTTAGCATACTGAGGGAGAAATTGAACGTTAAAGAAAGAGAAAACTTAGTTCTGAAAGATTCATTAGAGAGGTTGGAGATGGAGCTGTCAGGGGTCAAAACTTCAAGTGATAGAATGAAGCAGGAAATATCAAGTTTAAAGGATTCCCTGAGCCAGAGAGAATTGGAGATTACTGAGGTAGAACAGAAGCTTAAAACGTCAGACAACTCGAACTCAAAATTGTGCACAACTTTGAAGGGACTGAAGAGTGAGTGCGAAGAATCAGAAGTGATACAGGAAAGGCTAGAGAGGAACATTGTAAAACTATCTGAAGATAATACGAATCAAGAGGATGAAATCAAATGCCTTCGTGAAGTTAACAGAAAGCTGGTCTCTGAAGTGATTATGTTACATGAAGAAATTGAAGAGCGAAGAATCAGAGAGGAGAATTTGAGTTCAGAGCTGCAAGAGAGAAGCAATGAGTTTGAGCTGTGGGAGTCTGAGGCCACAACATTCTACTTTGATCTTCAAATCTCTTCCATTCATGAAGTTTTGTTCGAAGATAAGGTTCACGAACTTAAAGGAGTTTGTGAGAGTCTTGAAGATGAAAATGCTTCAAAAACTCAGGAGATTCAACAGATGAAAGAAAGAGTCGGCTCATTGGAGAATGAAATTAAAGGACTAAAGACTCACTTACTTGCATATGCTCCTGTCATAGGCTCTTTAAGAGATAACATAGCGTCTCTTGAGCGCAATACCCTGTCGCGGACACGGGTTACTGTAGCTGACTATCAGAAAACAGAAGTAAGGCTCCTTATTCTGTGAAACTAGATAAATTGCTTTAGCATTAGAGAAATACAGAATTCTCTTTAGATTTGAGCTCATTTAGATATCTATCTATTACCTTTAAGGAAATTGGGTGAGCATGAACTTTTATACGTTAGTTCAAAATTTTAGTGCTCAAGGGGACATCTGGTAATCCAACTGACGTGAAATACACCATTTTTCGTCACTAGCGTTATAAAAGAAGAATATTTTCTCCTGTGATAGTTACTTCTTTCTGTGCTAGCTAAACATATGATTCCCTGTCATTTGTGAAGGGCTCCAGTGAGTGACAATGTTCCTATATACTATTACCATTTTGGTGATTGCATCCATTTTTTACTTTTTAATTGCTGAGGAGATTGTTCTCTAAAGATTGCTTTTTGAAATACCAATTAGAAGTTAATGCAGGGTAGAGATTAAGATTCGTCTTGATTCTTTCTTAGTTAGCAGAATAACGGAACTCAAGGAAGCAGAGCACATCATGCCATAGCTACTTTTGAGTTTTATTTCCCTCAGTGATAGTTGGATATAACATTTGGATACCAAAGGAAGTCACTGAAACATGGATTCTTTTATCGCAATACACTAATCATCTATCTTTTAGCGACAGTTGGCTGTTGTATACTGGAAAAGTGTCACTGAATCTTCAATTTGTACTATTGCGTGCATATTTTTCCAGGATGCAGAAGTGGAAGTTTATTCCCTTGAAAAAAGCTGTCAAGAACCAACGGAAGACGAATATTTTCCTCTACCGATTGGAATCTCTGATTTGCAGGAGTTGCAGACCAGAATTAAAGCAGTTGAAAAGGTAATGGTGGAAGAGATTAACAGGCTTGAGAGGCAGGAAAGCTTAATCTCCAAAATCAAAGTAGAAGCTGCAATGAGAGAGATTGGAGAGTTGAAACTGAAATGCAACTCGATCCGAGAACACGACAAACAAAAGGGAGGGAGAGGGTCCAGGAGGTACGAGCTCAGCGACGATCTTAATTCGCCAAAACGCAGGCCGAAAATTTCTGAAGTTAGGAATGGGATTTTGATGAAGGATATTCCCCTTGATCAAGGCTCAGATGGATGCGAGCATGGATTAAGCAGAAGAGGAAGTGCAAGGGCACGTGATGAAACGCTTGAGTTATGGGAAGCTGCCGAGGAGGACCGAAACATTGGTCAAACTGTTAAGAAGTTACCAAAGCAAGCATATGAACCAAGAGATGTTGATATTGTGTTTCATCAAGTGGAGCTGGAGCTGGAGCTGGGCGTTGATAAGTTAAAGGTGCCTGCGAATATTAACGTGCATACCCACGGAGTGAACAAGGGGAAAATCTTGGAGAGACTGGCTACGGATGCTCAAAAGTTGGCATCTCTTCAGGAGACCGTGCAAGACCTGCGAAGGAAACTAGAGAGGAACAAGAAGAGCAAAATGGCCAAGAATGTTGATTTCGAAACGTTGAAGGAACAGCTAGAAGAGGCTCAGGAAACGTACGTACAGCTGGCCTATTTGAATGGTCAGCTGATCAAAAACGTCGAAGACAGTCCATCTCGTTCAGACAGGAAGGTTTCTGAGGAGTTGGAAGAGGCTGTGAGTGTCCAAAGGAAGAGAGTTTCAGAACAGGCACGGAAAGAGTCTGAAAAGATCGGGCGGTTGCTGTTGGAGATCCAGAAAATCCAGTATGTCTTGCTGAAACTGGAGGACGAGAAGCAAAGCAAAGGGAAAAGCAGATTTTCGCGGACGAGGAGCAGAACAAGCATTATACTGAGGGACTTCATCTACAGTGGCAGGAGAAATAGTGTAAAGCGAAAGAAAGGTGGCCTTTGTGGGTGTTTCAAGCCTTCAAAGAATGGAGGCAGTAACCAGATCACTGTGAGTTAGTTTAACTGGCTGCTAGTCTTTCTTCCTTGAATGTTCCTTGTATTATGTCGAACAGGATCATTTCTTGGAGTAACTAGATGTCTTGTGTACTTAGAGCAACTGTATGCATCCTAATTTGAATAAGCTGCTTCCTTCAGATCTACTTCATGTGTCCAAAATTTAAGATGTGTGATTTCATAATGCACATGACTTAATATTCTACTTCTGACTCTGAATGAGTCAACTTTAAGCTTATTGTGATATCTCATATCGGATGTGTGATAATTTCTGATTGGTCTTATAAGACCCTCTTAGAAGGAACTCATAAGTACTTATTCTGATGACCCTTTCTGAGAGAGGCATTACCAGTAGTCGGACCGAGTAGGCTGCTTTATGCTGTCAAGGGGATAGGCTCAAACTCGAAGTGAAATCGAGTTAAGCTCGGCTTATAAAGAGTTCTCAAGATTTGATTGGCTTGGCTCAGAGAGTTAAATAGGTGAGTGGCTCAAAGAGCTAAATAGGTGAGCTCAAGATGCTGATCTCCTTATCAACTTCCACGGACTTCTCTCTCTAAAAATATCTCTCACTTCTCTCTAAACAAGCATTCCACAGAAAGCCACCGCGGCCGCCCCACCGTGCGATGGCGCGCGTGGGGCGGCGGCTGGAATCCTGCCTAGGACTATGTTTTCAATCTGTCTTGTTTTAGTGTGTATATATGCTCTGAGGACAGGCATCTTTCGAGGCCGGCGGCAGATTGCGGATGGACGACGGTGCAGTGGCCGGCGCCTTCTTCCCCAGCCACGATCGGGGACAATGATGCCTATACATGGTCCGTTTTCGCCGGATCTCTTCAGATCTTGGGTATTTTCTTCATCTTTTAGATCTGAGAGGTCTAAATCGGAGTGATGGTCGTGGGTTGATCAGTTTTTATTGTTGATTGAAGAGGCTTGCGTTTGCTAGGGTTAGATCTATTATCGCCGGCGGTGGCCGGAATCCCACCGGCGGCGACCTCAATTTTTGCCGGCATTAATTAGAGCTCAAGAGTTGGCTGTGGGGTGTTTGTTGTGGTTGCAGGGCACTGTGTCTAGGTTTTTTTGGAGTGCTATGCGGTGATGTCCTTGGGGGTGTGGGGGAGGGGGGCGGGGGGGGGGGGGGTCTTAGGCGTGTTTGTGTGTTGAGTGGGGCGTGGGGAAAGGGGGGTTGGGCCCCTGGGGAGGGGGGTGGTTTGTGATTGTTGATT
This sequence comes from Escallonia herrerae, assembly GCA_033070095.1. Taxonomy (NCBI): domain Eukaryota; kingdom Viridiplantae; phylum Streptophyta; class Magnoliopsida; order Escalloniales; family Escalloniaceae; genus Escallonia; species Escallonia herrerae. The sequence goes on along the minus strand of JAVXUP010000052.1, from coordinate 448,794 downwards.
TCTTGTCCGGCTTTATGGTGGCAGTGTTTAGGAGGGAAATGCTGGTGGAATATTGTAAACCATGCAAGGTTGATTGCCTCTTGTACTTGCATGATCCCTTTGATTGTCGAGTACATCTTCTATTTCCGTCCGATTCCGGTTGACTTCCTCATTGTAAAATTTCTTGTTTAGATCTACGGTATTTTGTCTTTAGTTTACTAGGTATTTTATATAACCTTTAGGCTTTCGCTTGCTACTTAAAGTTAATCTAAAGTGTAGGATATGCTTTGATTTAGTTTAATTGTAATTTGTATCGGGCTAGGAATAGAGTAAGGCACCGACTTGAGCTAGCAAGGCCTCTATTCCGTAATCGGAATAGAGTAAGGCCTTAGACCTTCGCCGAGGCGCCCCGGCCGCGTAAAGCCTCTATTCTGTAATCGGAATAGAGTCAGGTGGCCGGATCGTGGGATGATTAGGCCGGTAAAGTCGTAATTTCTTTCTTGCTTCCGTTGTCTATAGGTTCGTTGTTAATTTGGGACCTTTGAGGTCTTGTATACACAGAGTCACTTTACTCGCAGTTGGGCAACCTTGTAATCCCTTTAATTATTAATGCTATTCTCTTATTTACCACAAAAAAAAAAGATGCTGATCTCCTTTTAACTTTATTCTTCGACTCGTCGATTACTTGACTAAGTAAAGCTCGCCAAGCCTCACAAGCGAGGGGTGACTACTGATCCAAGAAGATAAAACAGTGCCGACATGTAATCGGGAGCTGAATATTAATTGAGCTTGAGTAGCTCGGCTCATTTAGAAACCCTCCAATCTTTTCAAGTTTATACAAGGTGTATAAAAGACTCTTCTTTGACATGACTTCATGTTCTTTTTTGTTTAACAAATCCAGCATCCTTTACGGTCTTGGTGTAACGTCAACTATATGCTACAAAAAAAAAAATTCCCGTCATCGCCATTTTCTCTTTTCATGTTTAAAAACAATCGGTAACTTAGATATACACATATCTAAGACAATAATCAGAATCCTTCGTTGTCTATATATTCAACTTATCCCTTACATCAGAGATGAAAAGAGCTTTGATATAATATTGAACCAGATCTAGATTCAAGCAATAATCATACACAAAATTCGAGCACGATGTAAGGAGATTACCTCTATCTTGAGCAATTTTTGGTGGTCCGGAGATGAAAAGCGAAGAAGTATACATTGGATCAATTGGTTCGCCTTGTGTGATGCGAAAAGCATTGGACATCTCAACTTTAAAGATCCATGTCTTCTTAACCGAGCATTACTAGCTAAATATAGTTGGAGATTAGCCCTAGCAGCACAAGATCTTGTCACTCGAGTTCTATGGGGCAAATACTGTACCCGAGAAAAAAAATTCAATTCTAAGAATGGGGGAAACTTTTCATAGGGTTGCGTAGCATTTTAATAAGGCGCACCATTCTACTTCAAGGCCTCCGATGGCAAGTAGAATCGAGATCTCAAATTCCTATCTGGCAAGATAATTGGATTCCAAACGTTCAATCCTCAAGTCTGATAGTTCTCGATGTCGAGACTTATCCATTACCAAAGTAAGCGACCTCGTCGACAATGGAGATTGGAATAAAGCATTGTTGTTTGAATTGTTTCCTCTAGAAATCTGTCGGAAAATTGTAACCATCTAGATCGCTAATGGGGAATTCACGGTAGCGTCTGCCTACCACAAGTTATATCAGGAGTGGTATTCTAACTACTAAGTGATAGAATCCATCCTTTTAGTTCGCTAAGCTACACACCACAGGAATGGACAAATCTTTGAAAATTACCACTTCCGTCAAAGATGCTCTTTCTCGCTTAGCAGCTTTTCTGGAATTGTCTTCCCTTTCACACTAAATTCTCTCGTTTATCGATCATCCAGACTGATGCGTGCCCCCTTTGCAATGATGCCCCAGAGACTAGTGACCATCTTTTCCTTAGATTTCCTTCTGTTAGACCCATTTGATTTGGTCTGCCCCATTCAACCGACAACAGCCACTGTTCCATTACCGAGTGGCTAATTGCATGGATAAAAAGCCCCTTGGAAAAACAAACACTAATCTGCCCTTGTATCTATATTTTTACTACCTTATGGTTCATTTAGACCCATCGAAATAATTTAACTTTATAACAAGTCTCCTTCAACCCCTTCGTTGTAATCTAACAAACTAAGCCAACTGTGTCAAATATTATGGTCCACACACACCACTACCCTACCAACACAACCTAAAAAACTCCCGCAACCCAATTGTCAACCTTTTACAGGCCACGTAACCACCTCCCTGTCCCCACCCAATCATCCAGTTCCCTCGTACTCTCCCAGAGAAACTTAATCAAATATCATCCTAACACAAGCACCCTGTCAATGCACTAGCCCTATCAACTATTTCCTGGGTATCCATGTTTCGTTAGACATACCTACACGTACAGCTGAACTTCACTTACAGCAGAACTTGGTATCATTTACTTGACACAAACAAATATGCACAAATGTGGTACAACATCGATCTCTTTTCCTTCGTCAGATATTTACTCGGCTTATGGATGGGGTTTATTGTTAAGTGCAACTGGACTATCACAAATCAATTTAAACATATAATTGTACTAACGAATTCTAAATTTCTAAATTTCTTCTTTCACAGTGGTCTAACTCCTAAATTTCTAAATTTCTTCTTTCACAGTGGTCTAACTCCGCCTTTCACAGTCGTCTAACTCCGCCGTAAACATGCTTGAAACGGTGACACCGCTCATGTACGACTTTTGCTCTGTTTTGCGAGACTTCCGCTCTTTTAGTGTACATGACAGCCGGTCTCCTACATGAAGCCCGTACCTTACAAAGATCGTGTGCAAACCCAGTTACATGAACCAATGACCGGATAAGTAAAACCTTTTGTCCATCTAATCATAACACCTATACTTAACTGTTAAATTTATGTCACTCTTATTAACCCCAAAAAAGAAAAAATCAATAATTAACATCCAGTAGTTACTCCATACAGACTGGTCAATTTGAAAGAAAACTACTTGTCACCCAAAAAAAAAAATTAGAAAGCAAACAAATCAATCTTTTGATATAACTTTCCAAATTCACTATCAACTCCATTGAAGATGGGGGTTGAAAGAGGGCAGACAACAACGGTGGCTGAAAGAGGCAGGCGCCAACAGGGGGGCAACAAGGGTGGGTGAAAGAGGCGGCAAGCTCGCCGTTGGATGTGTTAAGTAAGAAATGGTGGTCCAACTTTTGCTATGCATGCATAAGGGTAAAAGCTGAAGTGTCAAAAAATGCAATCCAATTTTCGTAAATGAAAAACATTCCTGAAACAGCTAAGAAAGGAAACCTAGTGTTACTTTTCTACTGCTCAAGCTTCGGCGATGCTCTTGTCAACCTCCTTGAAAACCAAAAATCAAGCTTCCCACGAAAACATTTCTAGAGACGAGAATGGTTGTAATCAAATATCGTCCTAAAACATAAAAACGAGTTCCAGATTAAAAACATTAAATACTCGAGACGAAAAACGGTGTTTCCTTGCAAGGCAAAAATCCACCTCTAAGGCTTTCAAACAAACCAAGAATACGACCTTACATTTCTTTAATCTCATCCAAGGAAATCATGGGACGACAAACAACGATACTGCCAAAAATGGACTGCGGAACTCTCTTTTAGGCTCCAACTACTTCGGCTGGTTCAGCAGCCGGCTCCTCAGCAGGCCTGTCCACCTTCACACCAATATCTTCTGAATAATCACCATGCACCTGTACAACACCCAAATCAGGAGTCAAAAACAAAACTTCCCAGAAAATAAAACGGGTTGGTTCAAGTGATGAATCGGTTTCGAAATGGAAAACAAGCCAATGGCTATCAGATTTTTAACTATAATTGAGAGACCAAGAAGCATATATAAGGAACTTGCCTCCATCAACTTGCCAAGATCGAACTTTGGAGCTTTCAAGATCTTAACCTTCCTAATGAACACGTTCTGCAGAGGGTAGATGCTTGAAGTAGCCTTCTCGATCTCTCTGCCAATAGACTCAGGAATGAACTTCTGGACCAAATCCTTCAGATCACAAGATTGTGCCTGATTAACCATGATCTCCCGCATCTTCCGGCGGATCTAACAAATCAAAAAACACAGGAAGCGATATCTATCATCAAATTCGCATAACAGTTAAAAAGGAGAAAAGAGCATATCCAAACTTGGCAACTTAAGTACTCAGTTTAGGCATCATTAACAAAGGATTAGAAGCTTAACCAACTAGTCAAATATTGACCTGACGGATCTGACTAGATTGTGCATAGCAGGTTCTCTTCTGCTGGTTTGCACGCTTCTTAGTGAAGCCAATGCAGAACATCCTCAGTGTGTAGCTGTCGGTGGTCTTTACATCAACATGTGCCTCAATCAATGATTGCCATTTCCGCACCAGCGACCTCAGCTTATCTGTAGTAAAATCCATCCCCTAAAATGTCCGAAAGGAGAAGTCAGTATGAGCTAATCAGGAGCAATGCTCACCTATGCGTGCGCGTGTATGGGAAACACGCAAAGGGGAAGAAGTTGACTTATCATACCCAAAAGTTAGTCAGAACATTTTTTCCTTGGACATCCTCGGCTCTCAGACGGATCTTCCTGTAAGAATGATCTTCATCACCCTGGAGGTCAGCTAACGAAACCTCAAAAACACGATGTTTTAGTCCTTCTGACGCAATCTGAGAAACAACATAGATAAAGTTATGGCTTGCAGGTGTTTGTTTACACGCTCCTTTCAAACATAAAGGCATTTGCATGTAAACACAGGTCCAGAGATACCACAAACAATTAAAAGCTAAAAAATTAATTATTAAGAAGGTCGTAAACAATATACTCGTTGACCCGTGATATCCTACAAGTGATGTATCCAGCAGCAAGCGTGCAGATGTAACAGATGAACGGGATATTTCCACATTTCGAAATCTTTTTTTACCAATAACTTCATGTTTGTCTCAAATGATGATCTTCAGTGATGCATGTATTCGGTAGTGCCTTTACCTTAGAGATCAATGCTTAACGCACAAAACATAAGACAAACACAATTCTCCACCCATCAAATGCAAAGCAGAATCAGCAACTACGGCTATACAAGGTATAGCAGATTGTTTTCTAGTTATACATCAGCCCAAAAATAGTCGACAGCCACAAAAATATGCAAATTTAACTTTACAGCGGACTTCGAATCATACAGTCCTAAACACTGAAAAAGCAAAAATAAAAATTGATGAACATTTCCTAGAACCTTCTGCTATTATCCTCACATGCACCCTACATATCTAGCAAGCAAATGCCCCACATAGAAATCAGCTGCAAATTACAGTCATTAAGGCAAGAGCAGCCAAAGTCTTATCCAATGAGCTGAAAAAACTTCAAGCATCACAATACAAGACAATAGTCTCGGATTATTTGACAGCGTGAGTAATCTCATTTGGCTAACATACAATAGAGAAGCCATGGCTACCTAGACCTTCATATAAACCCCAAAGCAACATACACATACATGATAAACTATGTAAGCAAATCAAGGAGCCCAACTAATTTCTCCGCTAATTTGTTTGACAAATGAAACTAGGGCAAAAAATAGTACTCCCTCTGTTTCTTTACGTAGGATTTAACTCCTTCTGACTTACAAGTACATAAACATAGGACTTTGCTCATTGTTTACACCCTAACTGCGAGACAATATATTAGGTCTGTTTGTGTTCAATCCAATGAACATATGTACTAAACCCATTGTTCATACTTGTGTTCAATGCAATGAACATACGTACTAAACCCATCCCAGATATTTGCAGGAGGACGGGAAAATCCAATGACAGTCAAAAGAACAAAAATTACAAAACGGATTAACGCCAACAAAACAAATCTTATATATCATCACTCAAAAACATCATCACCAAAATACACTCATAACACATAATAACATCTCAAATAAACGAATAACGGCGGAAGGGACATAAGAAAGTAACCTTGGTGCCCTGGGTACGGCTAACAAGGGTTTTGCCGACATTTCGGACATTGAAGAGTGATGGGGCCTTCACATCATACCAATCCTTCTTGGAAAACGGATCAGCTCTATAAAAGAGAAATAGAAAGAGAAACACAAACACGAACACGCAATTAACACATGTACAAACACTCGCGGACAGACAAGAATAGTGCAAGTGAAGTGTTTCCATAAGATAGATCTGAAGAATTGGTATTGCTTACGCTTTCTTCTTCCCGCCCTTCTTTCCTTTTGAGATCCTCTTGTTCTTACTGAAAATTCAAACAGAAAGGAAGACCCAGATAGATATATCAGTAATATTAGCAAAATAACACAAAAATAGCACACCTAGAGTGTGAAGGAGGGGGGCGGAGCGTACCCGACAGCCATTTTCGGGGGGAGGCGAGCTCGATATGAAGGCGGCTGTAAACCCTATCAGTTTGAGAAGAAACCCTAAAGGCTGAGTGCTGGTGGGGAGTGTGTTGCTTATATAGGGTCTTAGGTTTTCGAAACGGCGCTTTAGGGTGTCGTACGTGCGGGTTTAAGTTTGTACTTCCACGGGGAGTTAAGGGGTAGTTTTGGTCATTTGAGCGATACTGTGGATTTGGGCCTCTTGTAGAGATGTCAAAAGGGCCGGGCGGCCCACGGGCTGACCCGGCCCTTTTTTGGGCCTGAAATAGCCCTAACCCTTAGGGCTTGGGCCAGACCCAAGCCGTATTATTTGAGAAACAGGCCCGGGCCCGACCTTAAAATGGCTTGTTTTTTGCCCGACCTGATTTTGGCCTGAAAACTAGCCCCCTTTTGACCCTATTTCTGACCATTTTTGGATCCAACACACAGGCACTCGTTTGGCCTGGTATTATTATATATTAGTGTACGTGTCTAACGATGATCGAATGAGTAATGAATCTGAACATGAATTATTATGATCGTTCTTCCTTGGTGCAATAATCAAAAATATGTTTGATGTAAAACAAGAATTAGATTACAAATATTACAATCGAATCGTGAGAAATCATGAGCCTCCTTGAAGAGGCCTTGGGCGGTCTTGGATGGGCCGGACTTTTTTGTCAATAAATACAAAACGAGTAATTCCACCGTCTTACATATAAATTAGTATTGGCACCGTGAGTGAAAAAATAACTGTTAAAATACATATAAAAAGTTAATATTTATATTATTAAATAATAATAACAAAATAGATATTAAAATAATAATATTATTTTCACCTTTTTATGAGTTTTCAATCACTTTAAAAAATAATTGTTATTCTTTCAGCAACGAAAGAAGAAGTAAAATATCAAATAGTAGAAATAATCTCTTTCAAATAGTAATAATTGTTATGTGTTAAGATTTTATTAATAAAACTCACCAATAAGAGTATAAAAAGGTATAACATATAATAAAAAATAAAATGAGAGACAGATAAATATGTATATACATATATATATATATGACTTATAATGAAATAAAAGGATAAATATTAGGTTCGTTAAATTGTGAATTTGGACATACTTAGAGTATATGAAAGAAGAAATTTAAAAATGAGAGAAAGAGAGAGAGCAATTGCTTACATAATAACAAGAATCCTAGTCATAATACTATATTACAATTTGCTTAAATAATAATAAGAAATTATCGTAATTCAAGCCTTTACTTTGAATAATAAGAAAATGCAAACAAAAAAAATGGGGAAAGTAGGGAATGACCCCCTCTACTTTACACGTTGTGCGATTTGCCCCCCTTCACTTCAAAATTAATCACTAAACCCCCCCACACTTACAGAAATTGGGCACCTTAGACGGAAACCGTTAAATTTAACAGCGCGTGGTCAACACGCGCGTTGACTAACGATTTTTTTTTGTAAATGACGTTTTTGCCCATTCTGTTAGGGGTAATTAACTAATGACCCCCTATACTATAGACGGTGTGCGATTTCCCCCCCCCCCCCCCCCACACTTACGAAAATTGGGCACTTTAGACGGGTTTGTTATGAATATTCGTGAAATGACCAAAATACCTTTATTTCCTTACCCTTTTTAAGTTTAATACCATTCTTTCAACTTCTTTTTCTCTCCTCTCAGACTTTTTACTCAATCCCACATACACACACTCCACGCACACCCAGCATGCACGCACGCACGTGCACACACACACACACACACACACACATACCCTAAACCCAGACACAGACGCGCACCCACTACAAACATACACACACGCTACTCGCATGCGACTGTGGCGGCAACGTCATCGCGAATCTGGTGCAGCCCCAGCGGCGTGTAGCCAGTCACGGTGGTCATGTGACGCTGCTTGGCGCGATGTTGTGGATTGGGGTGGAATGACGACGGAGGTTAGACCTGTGATTTGGGGACGTGGTCGTCGATCGTGGTGGCAGGGATCTGGATGGATGTGCGGCAATCAGACACCGATGGCCTGTGTCTGTGGGGATTGATGTTACCGGTGTTGATTGCGTCGGTCGGTTGGTGGCCGATAAAGAAGCCGCACTGGCTTGCAGACGCAAGGTGGTGGGAAATGGCAGCGATGAGGCAACTCACGACGATGTGTAGCCAGACAGTATAAAGTTGGGGGAGTTGGCCAGAATGGTGGTTACTGTGACGCTGATCATGGTAGTTGTTGCGCCGGTGATATACCAACGGCAATCGTGGTTCCTTTTTTTTTTTTGTAACTCCCTGGTGGTAGGAGAAAAAGACCAGTGGTTGTGCTCAGTGAATCACCAATTGTAGCGGGGTTGACCAGAAGAGGAGGTGCAGATTGCAGCAATCCCTTATTTGCAATGAATCTGGTAGCGCAGAATGGGGTGGGGGACTGGTCTAACGTGTGGGGGTGGGGGTGGGGAATGAAGGGGGGGCGGGGGGGGAGGGTCATGGGCAAAATTGTCATTTAAATTTAACGGTTTCTATTTAATGTGCCCAATTTCTGTAAGTGTAAGGGGGTTTAGTGGTTAATTTTGAAATTGAGGAGGGGAAATTGCACACCGTGTATAGTACAGGGGGTCATTAACTAATAAAGAAATAAGGGTATTTTGGTCATTTCACACTATTCATAACGGACCCGTCTAAGGTGCCCAATTTCTGTAAGTGTGGGGGGGTTTAGTGGTTAATTTTGAAGTGGAGGGGGGCAAATCGCACAACGTGTAAAGTAGAGGGGGTCATTCCCTACTTTCCCCAAAAAAAATAGGGCCCTGGCCCGGCCCAAGCCCTGACCTAGATATTGGGCCTAGGACTAGGGCTTGGACTGGACCCAGATTTGCCCTTCATCTGGCCCGGCCCGGTTTCACGGCAGGCCTGATGAGCCCGAGCTGGGCCGGCCCATTGACATCTCTAGCCTCTTGCAGCATGCTTTGCAGATTGCGCCCTTCAGGTACATTCTAATATTTCTGAGCCCAATTCGGACAGACCATATGCTTGACACGTGACTTGTTTAGGGGCAAAATCATAAAAAACTTAAGTGAGTAATTGTACTTCTGGTCTTTTAAGTTCGGGTTACTTCTTTAAATGGTCCTTGTCCTTTGATTTGTTTCAAATTTTTTCTTTATCTCGACTATCATAACAAGATGATCCTTGCATCCACCAAAAGCTCTTTAAGTTTTTCCGATGATAATGTGACTCAAGGACTGTTTAATAAAACCGAAATTTAAGTGTTACTATCGTCGATTTGCGCTCCTGCGGGGGGGTCATAAAATTGAAAACTTTAAGTGACTAAATTTTTACTGAAAAATAAATTAACTTGTTTGGTAAACCAAAAACAGGTGTCTGAAAATTTTTTATTTATAAATTTATTCATTTTACCAAAATTATGTATTTATTTATGTACTTTATAACTTTGTTGGGAGGGCTAAAATCGTATTGGTGGTGGTGGTGGCGGCGGCGGCGGCAAAAATGTGTTAATGGTGGTGATAATGGTGCTTGAAGACATGGTGTTGGTAATTATGATGATAGCGAAAATCGAGATATATATATATACCAAATATCATTAAGTATAATCTGGGGCATAGCGGGTGGATATCCTCAGCCTCCAACCTAAGAATAGTGCACACTGGCCATGATGTCCATCGAGAAGTCTTTCTCGAATAAAAGCTTTCAAGCATATCTCTGACACTTTCAAGCTTTCGCCAAGTTCCCTTGAGTCACTCACTTGATGCCCCATGGTTTTCCATGACCGCACATGGGGTGGTGGAGTATGTGTCTGCGTATTACCATGCTCCCCCCTATACAACCTTAAGAGGAATTTCCAAAGTGACCATAGTAGATATATCAGCTCTAGTTTGGTGGATATTTAGATGATTTTGACGAAAATAAATGTGGTGACGACAACGACGATATAGTGGAGGTAGCGGTGTCCTTGTGGTTGTGGTGGTGATAGTGGCTAGGTCATGGTATTGTGGTGGTGGTAGCAAAAAGAAATAATAATTATTGTGGTCGTAGTATATTAGATGCGGTGTTGCCAGCAAATTAATTGAGGCTGCACCGTGATGATAATTATTTTTTTATGTAAAAATATGTCAGATTACGTTTAACGGTCCCATTTAGAATTAAGTTATCAGCATTAAGTAAGTCCACCCTGACTTAAAATTTTAGTCTATTTTTTGTAAGAATTAATTTTTTAAGTGATACAAGGTTTAGCGTTATCAAACGCACTTAATTGAAAATCATTTAAAATTTTACGTTTTAAGTACTTAATTGCGTTATCAAACACACCCTTAATTTAAAGGGCATAAATGTCATTTTGCCTAATAAAAATGTACATCAGTCTATTGCAAAAGTTAGCTATAAGATCCAGTTTAAAGGGCAAATCTAACCTCGCACTCAACTTTTGTCATTATCCATGTGCCTTATATTGAAAAGAAAACACCACTCTTTTTTATTTTGGACGAGGAAAAAGAAATGGCTTTAAAAGCCAACCAGCTTATCTAAAAAGGTCGACTCACATAGTCGCACCTAACAGCAGCAGGTCTGGCCATTTCCGAGATGCGTTTGCCATAAAATTGAACAAATGCTTGGCAATTTTTGGTGGTCTGGTAAAGATGAGCAACGGGGAATACACTGGATCAACTGGCATGCTCTCTGTGGGCCCCTTTCCACAGGTGACTTGGCCTTCAAGAACCTACAAATCCTTAATAAGGCGATCCTGGCCAAAGTAGCATGAAATATATGGACCGAGCCTGATTCTCTGGTCGCTAAGGTCTTTTGCGGCAAGTATTGTGTACGCCAATCCTTCATGCAATCCCCCTCGGTTGGAGCCTTCTCACCCGTCTGGAAAGGCATCCTGCTTGGCAGACAAACCCTGGAAGAAGGCTTACGACGGCAGGTGGGAAATGGTTGGCACATCAATATCTGGCGCGACTACTGGATCCCTGACCAACCTCCCATCATGACTATCCAGCCAGTGCCAAGTAATCAACCTTGCCAAAAAGTCTGTGATTTGATTACTAATGGCAATTGGGATGTGCAGAAAATTGACAACTTTTTCCCCCTGAGCTTGCCCAACGTATCCAAGCTATCTATATTGCCAAGCATGATTTTGAGGATCAAAGGGTGTGGGGACTCACTAAGGATGGCAATTATACTGTAAACTCTACGTATTGGCTCTTGTATGTTCGCCACTCGGAGTTCGTCCAGGCTCTTCCCAAACCACCGATACCACCGCCATTACTTCCAAATAATGCCTAGAGGAATCTGTGGGCTCTCCCGTTACCATTAAAGATTAATTTCTTTATATGGCAATTACTTTGGGATCGTCCCTCTTAACAGGAATCTCCGGAGAAGTAACTTCCTTGAAGAGGATTTATGCCCTTTATGCAATGACCAAACTGAAGATATTGATCATGTTTTTTTCCTATGCTCGATGGTCCGTCCTATATGGTTTGGTATACGGACGACTGACCTAGGGTGTACGTTTCGAGAATGGCTCATTGCGTGGATTACACCTCATCCACCTTTTCGAAGATCATGGCTCAACATCATCTATTTTTTTACTACTATCTGGTCCATATGGGTGCATCGAAACAACTTTGTTTTTGGCCAGACTCCGTTTAACCCTTTATCCATAATCCAACAAATACTTAGCCTTACAAATTCAATATATCAATACAGCCATCGGCTTCCTAGTTCACCGAGAAATTTGCCTCAACCAAATTGCTCACCCAGTCGAGTGTGTACTCCCACAAATACACCAAACACCCCTTTCTCTCTTCATTCGTCTCCTTGCTCCTGTCTTAACCCTAGCCAGATTCTTATGTATATCCAAACACATTTTGATTCTACTCGTTTACGAGTTGGCATTGGTGTCACATGCTTCAAAAATAACATCCGATGCGGCTCGGCCTCCTTCTCCGCAAGCGCATCGGATCGATATACTGCTTTATCACTTTGCCTGTTATCTACGTCTACTTGGGCTTTACATAAGAATTTCCATCATATAACTGTTCTAACGTCTTCTCAATTTCTTTTATCTCAGATGTCGGGATATGATGATAACTATGACACTGTGGCGCCGATTATCTTTGACCTGTGCCATCTTTTGAATAAGTTTCATCAGTATAATATTGCAAGGGCAACCCCAAATCGCTTGGTGGAAGCGCACTCCTTAGCTCTTTTTGCTTGCCAGGCCCGGACGAAAGTATACCAAGACTGGGTCCTTGGTAGTACGTGAAGCTAATGTACTTTTGTTATTATTGTGGGGTATCTTAGGTTGCTCTTTTTGTTTAGTATCCTAGTATGTGTACGTTTTGTTGTATGGCCATATGGCATCTTGCATGGCACTTTGTAACTTTGGTTTATTTCAATATAATTCTCTTATTATCAATATATATATATATATATATATATATATATAAACCATTAACGCCAATCTTTTAACACTTTGGTTTGCTCAAACCAGAAACGTTAGTCCATTGATCCTTAAAATAAAACTGTGGTCTACGCCTTGTGGAAGTCCTCTATATGATTAATTTTTATTTAAAGTCATCATCACATCCTTAACTTGTATCATACCCCAAACCTAGCACACCAAAAGGGTGGCACAGACCGCAGAGGCTTGCTAGTATCGGAGTGGTCCCAAGCTAAGGCATCAAAGCCACAATAACCTCGTAAGTCTCATTTTTTATTGTTCTAAACTTGAAACCAGTTCCACTGACATTTACGTTTGTTTTTTAAACTCCAATATTGGGCTTTCATTTTATTTTATTTTTTTGTGTATATCTTGAAATCCTCGTTTCGATGTTCGTTAGAAGTAACATCATCATCTATTATTGTTTCTACCTTTATTTCTATATCGTTTCGTTACAAATATTAATCCATCATCTTACCTCCTAAAATGACACAACGCCGATGCGACTATAACCACACCTCCTAAGGATCTGTCGTTCGCAATGCCAAACTCAAAACCTACATGACCATGGTTATAACTAGTGGCGAAGCCACGCTAGGTCCACAAGGGGCATCTGATCCCCCATTGAATTATGAAAATCAGCATGATTTATCTTATGCTTATCTATTAGGCTTTGAGGGGTAGCCCTATGCTACCTTCATGGTCAGCTTTCTATCACGAGTCTTTGACTTAGTTAACGTCTGCCATATCAACCCTTGCAGAACATCCTCAACGTTCTGCTACTGGCAATCTTGGGAGTTTTCGCCTTTGGCTGCCATTCGAGGTCAGCACCTTTAGGGGTGGTCCTCGGAACCTGAGGCAAGTGTAACTGTCTCGCTAGTGCTTTTGAAATTTAGAGAGGAAGTCTAGGGGGTTCCAATTGGTGTTCTTTTAAGAGCATGTTATGTCTCTTATTCAACACATCATCCAACAGAATTAGTTATGTCGCTTGTCGCTATAGGATGCGGGCGCAATATTATCTGGTTACTTTATTGGAGGCACTCATAATTTAAATTGCTCCAATATCAACCTTCGTATTTCTAATATGTCCCACTCGTCGTTAGCGTAGAGGATGGTTAACATATTTGTGCCATTTTTATTTTAATCGTATGTTCACCTAGGGTGATACATGTTCACCTAGTCTCTGAAGGATGAAAACTAGTCAACCTGGAGTTTTTCTTTTTCTCTAAGTTCATGTTCTTCCCTTGGATCGACCATTTTAGCGAGAATGTGCCATTCATTCTACCAATAGCATGCACTATTATTTTGGTGAAGCCAACCAATTTGAGAGGTTACCCGATGTTGTACATAAAACAACAGCCTTCTGCCTATGCCAATCTAATTGTGCCCGGTTGTTCTTTTGGAGTCCAATATTTCCTTGCACTCAGTTCATGGTTGAAAGAGGATAATTCCTTTTTTTTTTTTTTATGATATTCAGTTTTGACAGTATGGTTCAGCAATGTGCACATTATGACATCTTGTTGCGACTTGATCTTGGCTGAGCACGATTTTCACATGAGAAGAGTTTTAGATGGTTTTAAACTGTCAAAAGATATGAGCATAAGAAGTGATATCTTTTCACTATTCATATTGGTTGCTCGGCGGTCCACGAAAAAATCATAATTTTGTGCCTTCATGGGACAGTTCGGCCCAAATCTTGAGTATGTGTATTGTCTATTCAATTTGGATATGTTGAGTTTGAGCTGACAGAGGAGCAGAAAAGCCTTAAAAATCAAATGATTAATGATGCTTGCTGGGAGTTCTATTGCGAAAACAGTCACTTAGGCTCGAACTTGAAAAAGGGTAAAGCTGAGCTCAATGCACCCATCCCCACTCACCCAATCCAAGGCTCGACTTAATTTAACAACTCTAATTGGGTTTGGTACTTAAAGGTGTCAAATGGGCCGAGCTTGGGCCAGCCCAGCCCAAGCCCATCGGGCCTCCAGAAAATCGGGCCAGGGCCGCTATCAAACGGGCCAGGCCGGGCCAGAATGAGGGAAATTTGGGCCCAGTCCAAGCCCAGGCCCTAGGCCCAACATCTAGGGCCAGGCTTGGGCCGGGCCCAGGCCCAATTTTTTTTTTGTTATTCAAAATAACAAATACACCTTAGTTATTCTCACTAATGATCTAAAAGTAATAGATTTCTTCTACATTTTAGTCAAGGCAAGCAAATATACCTTAGTTTAAAAAAAACTGAAAAGACCATTTTTTGGGCCAAAAGAGGGCTGGGCCGGGCCATTTTAGGGCCGGGCCCGGCCCGGGCCTGTTTCTCAAAAAGTCAGGCCTGGCCCTGGCCCAAGCCCTAAGGGTTAGGGCCAGTCCGGGCCCAAAAAAGGGCCGAGCCGGGCCAAAAAAGGGCCTGGCTGGGCCAGCCCGCGGGCCGCCCGACCCATTTGACACCTCTATACTACTTAGCCTATTCTGGGTTTACAAGCAAGGATGAGATCCCATAGAAGGTGGCAGGCATAGCTGGGGACAACCTTTAACACTTGGTCACATTAATTACGTCATGGCTTACTTGTGCATTTTTAAGAGTTGTTTTAGAACAGATAATTATTTTCTCGTAACTAACTTGGTTCCTCGTTTTTATTTAGGTGACGAGGAGTTTTGCTTTAGCCACTCAAGATGTCCCTCAAGCCAATGCTTTTGTTGTAATCCCTTTTTAGGGCCACTCTTGCTTACGGACATTATGGATGCTTTTAAGTAGGGGTGCAACTTGGGCTGGGCAACCCGTGGACAACCCGTGCCAGCCCGTAAAAATATGGGCATGGACTTACTTTTATAGTGACCATGGTGGACGTGGGCTCAAAATTTTAAGCCTGTAAAAAATATGGACTGGACATGGACAAATGTTTCTATGGGCCTTCCAGCCCGTGGGACAACCAGCCTGTCTAACTATTATATAATATAAATTATAATATATTTAGTGTGTGTATGTGTGTGTGCGTGTATATTTATGTTACAATATATTTATTTTGTTTCCTTTAGTTATTAAAAATCGTGGATCACATAAGTCTATGCAATCTCGACCGTCAAACTCTTAACATAATAGAATATAATTTCTTTTTTGTACTTTTTGAACCCTCAAACCCCACTTCGACAAAGTCAAAACCTCAAAGCCAAATGTATACTTATATTCTTGTCTTATTTTTTTGAACTAAGTTGAGTGACGATTTTCACTTTTCGTTCATGTTTGGAGATCTTTGAAGACTTTATTTTTTATTATAAAATTAAAGACTCTTATCTTTTTCTCTCTTATTTTGTCCCAAATATTTGTTTTCATACTTATATTTAAGTTTATTTTGAGACTTTAATGTACTTTTTTCATTATCATTTTGGATGATCAATGATATATTTTAAGATCGTTTTAAAAAAAAGTAATTCATAACCATGGACAATCGTGGACAGTCGGCGTCTAGCCCGCGCCTACCAAAATTTTGATGGGCTTGACGTGAACACATATTATTTGGCCCGTAAATGGGCTGGGCTGGACCTGGACATGACTTTTGGAGAGTGGCTGGTCGTGGTCTAACCCTTGGGCCCGTCCAGCCCGCCCAAGTTGCACCCCTACTTTTAAGGATATTCTGCCAGATTTAGTGTATTCATTTCTTTTACTAAAATTAATTTTTATTATGAATCAAATTACTTCTTATTAAATACATTAAGTAGCAACAAGGTAACGTGGATGAGGCTCAAGACCTCTTTCCTCTGAATGGGTTGATATTATTACAACCGATGAGCTTAAGGGTGGTTGTTTGATAATTGTCCTTCAAGATAGGTTAACAATCGAGGAATAGGGATCCAATCAGAGGGAAGAAAACATTGTCTAAGAGCAAAAAACCCTGACGAGGGGGGGCCGAGCTAGGCAAAAGGGGCTTTGAATATCGATCCAAGATCTACAATATGCAGAGATAAGTTCTGTATATAAGTATGCGAACAACACACGTATAATAAGAGTGAGTTAGAGGGAAAGTATCCATCGCCCATTTTCAAGAAGTGTGAGGCGGTGGAAGAGTAGTCTGAATACCCTTTTTATGACTATCTATCAACACAAAATCTCTTGAGAGGAAAAACCTAATTTTTCTTTTTTTGTTAATCAAGGATTTCGACCCTTCAATAGAAATGGAGGCCCTATATGGTAAGTTGGGTCGGGCTTCCAATTATTGCAACTTGTAAAAGCCCAAAAGTGTGTTCAGGTGCACAACCCAACCTAGATCGCATATAAACTATAAACTAATAATAGTTACACACAATGAGATGAGTTTTACAAACTTGACCTATTATTGTTTAAATAAATCTATAACTCGTCGCATCTTGCACAGTTGTATTACAACTTGTCATTAACACAATTGCGACGAATATTTTATCCAGAACTTGGAACGACGCCAGTCCATCTATTCTTGTTTTAGTTTTTTGTTTTTGGCTGAAACATTTTGTCATATTAACTTTTAAGCCCATATCAAAAAGGAAGAAAGGGAAAGGGGTAAATTGAAAAATTATCTCTTATGTGTGGGCTTAATTTTTAGAAAGTCCTTAAATATTGACTTGTTAATCACGATCTGTAACTAAGGTAGCGTTCGAAAATCATTCGAGTTTCTGTTTTTTCTCCATCTTTGTAAATTGGAGGAACAAAATGCGTTTGACACACAGTTTTATTTTTTTTTTCTTCAATTTTGGAAACCAGTTTTTAAAATATGACTGTTTTTTAAAACTTTCATTTAGGACTTTTGGGTTTTCAGTTTTTATTTTTATTTTCATACCACCACCCTTACCACTGCCACAGTCACCACCCATCGGCAGTCATTCATTGCGACTTTAGGCGACCATCTTCAGTCACAGCGGGCGGCAGTAGCCACCGCCAGCCACCTTGCCATCCACCGTCATACCCCGCAACCGCCACCACCACCACAACCACCACAAAAAAAAAATCAAAATAAAAACTGGGTAATCAAATATCCAAAAGAAAAAACTCAAAATAAAAATTAGATAATCAAACACCCTGTTTTTGTAAAAAATAAAAACTAAACTTTTTGGAAACAGACCTGATTTTAGTTTTCATTTTTTTTTTTGAAAACTGAAAATCAAATTTGGATGTGATTTCAAAAAGACCGTAAACTTTTTTTTTTCTAATTCACCCTCAAAGTTCCGAGAGGTTCAACTTCATCAATTATAAAAAAGCAAAATTAAAAGATGTACAACAAATATATTTATTTCTTAATTTTCTTTTATATATTTGCTCCCATCCACAAGCTAAGGCCAGAGCCCACCTACTCTATTATAACACCACCGTCCACCGCCAAATCGACACCAAAAGATTTGATTTTGCCCACCAAAAAATTGATCTTCCCGTTTTGTCCTTCTAAAATTTAAAAGTCATAAAATTTAAAGACTAAAGGACAAAATAAGAAATGAAAGTTTAGACGGGGGACCAAAACAAAACAAGTAAGCTTCAAGGACCTTCTAAAAATTATGCCATATTGAAGGAATCACTTATATATATTTTACTAAAAAAAGCTTGTGTAACTTTTTTTTTTTTTGATAAACATGAGAATTTCATTGATAATTAAGAAATTACAAGCGTTTTCAGTGACAGCCTTTACGGCTTTATAGAGGTTCGTGACGGTAGTGGCCATCGTGTAACCTTTTTATGATTTTGGTTTTTAACACCAAAATTTACTTCACTTTACTCCTCGTAATCTTCATTATATTTCTTTTTATTTCTTAGTTTAGTTAAAACGATCCTACTCAAGGCACCTCTTGGGTAAAACTAAAGAAGATTTGGGCCCTTGGGGCTCGGAGCAAGGCTGTCATAGTCCAACACAAATTCCAGTAGAAGTGAAACTTCATCTTGACATATAAGCCCAAAATTTGTTATTGGGCTCTCCAGAAGCCTTTTCTGATTAACGGTCTGGTGCTATTGGGCTTTTAAGAAAATTTAGTACCCTTTCGAACTTCCTATTATACCTCTCAAAGGCAGTTAATGATACTTACAAATGCATTTATTATAATTATTATAACTAGATAAAAGCACGTAAATGCATGTCTTGGTATAAAATGATGTTAGATTACCTTTTATAAAATCATATTTATTCTTAAAAATAACAAACATAGCTATTACATTATATTTAGGATCTTCCTTTTACCAAAGTTCTATCTGATGGTATAAGCCTCAAGGCTCTATGGCATCTATAGTACAGCTTTATGAAGATGAAAAGTATATCAAAGGAAATGAATTTTACTTGTTGATGTAGTTCATTCAGATTTAGAGTTTAAAACTCATGTTCACTAACATATTCAAATGACAAGTCCAAACTTACAAGTTTTCAAAAAATCTTCACATAGTTCATGTTATGTAAGTAGTTAACTATATCCATTATATTTACCATGTTATCCCACCAAGCATTCTAACTATATAAAGCATGTTAACAAAAAAATATATATCTATCATTACTCGTGGATTCTCATTATATTAAATGTTACTATAAGTTAGACAAAGAAATAATTTATTTTACTTATTTCATCACAATGCAAAAAATATTTTAATCTCATCAAATTCTCATTAGGTTATAACCGGGTCGAATTTTCTTTCGCTGCATTCTCTTGAGAAAATTTGTGTCCTCAAATACGTAGACTGGATGCACTACTCACCATTTGTGCGAGTGCGATACTTTTATAGTTAGATTAAGAATGAGAATGAGATTCGTTAAATGAAAATTGCGGTGCTCACTTTTAGGCGACGTCGTGAAATTCATACGTGTATTTACTAATTTAAAAAAAAAATTATGTCTCCATTCTTTGGAGCAAAAATGATAGATACCGCACCACTTTTGCTCGTTCAAATTAAGATTTCAAACCCAGGGTGTGCGACATACAAATTTCTTACCTTGAAATTAAGCTTAATGCTCTACTATAACAAAAATTATGATAATACAAAACTTTGCATATTCATCACGTATTTTCTGTTTACAACAGATAAAATGCTTAAACTTACGAACGCAATCTAGGGTAAACTCGGTGTACTTTTTAGTCACCTTTAATTGCTTTAGGCATCAAGAAAATGAGGTATAAGACTTACTTTAAGGATGGTCATACTTGGTTTACTTGGAACAGGGCGGGGCGAGTCCTCATTTCTCTATCAAGATTAACACTGATATAGTGTTGCTAATTCTCTACGATCCATAGGTGTTCAACTCAAAACTTTCAAAGTTATATGAATTATGACAAAGATGTTTGTTACCCTTGTTTTACTTATAGAGATTGTCCATATGAAGATGATAACCTTTTTATTAGCGTGAGTTTTTCAAGTTTAAATTAAGATGTATTTGTCTTGCTTATTAGTAAATGACCGCTATATTTTCACACACAAACGATTAGGTAAAGTTCTTTTATAGTCACAAGTTGAAAGCATTTATGATTGTTATAATTCTTGCGCTAATGTGATTTTGATCATAAGACCATCAATGTATATTTATGACGATGTTACTATAACCATTAAAAAATAGAATAAGAAATTTTTTAGGCTCCTCACCATTTTCTTGAAGTGAAACATAGCAATTAGTTTTATTTTTTTGGTCAAATTTATTTTTGTTTCTCTTTGTAATCATAATATTGCAATATCTTGAAGAAAAATTTCAAGAGAACCGGTGTATGATATTAATACCGTTTAATCATGTTCGAATTGATATGGTAGAGATCAATATTCACTCAATAGAATTTTGTTGCAGCTAAGAGAATAAGATGAAACACGAATGAAAAGGGGATTGCTTGATATTATATGTATTTATTTTCAAGATGTAAGATACATAAAAGAGGTCAAATTTACGTATAATTAAAATTACAATTGAGTAGAAGAATCAAATCAACTAAATCAAGTGATATATTTTTGGTGTTAAAGAAGTTGAATGATTAGTTTAAAAGTCTCAATTAATTTTGGAGATAATACCCATGCATATAACATTTTAGCATTTAACAATTAACTTTGAGAGTGGAACCATGCATCTAGCATAGAGAGATCGATGAAGAGTTTTTCGTGGGTCATGACATTTATTCATGAATAATTACAACCAAGGCCAATCATGACATTAAATAAAGTTATAGGGATAGTTTTGTCTAAAAAATGATTTACACCTATCCACCCTTTTATAAGTAGTATAGACTAGTATGAAGCACATGTCTTGCACGTAGATGTGGTCAAGAGTAATTTTGAGGTATATTATTAGCTTTTTGGATCAAATAATATAATTCAATTATGTTCTTATTTCTTTTGTGACTTGTTCTAGAAGAAATGCATATTTGATGTTTGCAATTGTGATCAATGTTTGGAAATCTTCTTTGCAGGCTTCTGGATTGAAGAAATATTTGATGTTACTGCTGAAAAAAAAAAGTAAATGGAAATTTTTTTAAAAAATTATTTTTGTAAACTGTTAGATTGGTTTATGATATACGGTTAAAATTTATAATTTTCATCATTTTATTGAGTTTGGTTGGGTTCTTTGAGCTTTCTATATTTTTTTCCTATTCATCATGAGAAGACAAAAATAAAGATTTATTTATTTATTTAAAAAAATGAATTCCATTGAATAATAAATAAGAAAGAAGAACTCAAAGCCTTAGAAAGGAAATTTCTTTTTCTTTTTTCGTTTCAACAAAGAAGTTTACAAAGAGAGAACTATTGTCTGTTGATTACGACATTGAGGGAGGAGGTCAGTTGCTTTTCTTTTTAAACACCAAAATAGGGAAAGAAGATTTTTAGCAAACAATCAATAAGAAACTGTTTGAAACATTATACATGGCCAAACAACAAACCAACACTCACAATATAAATAATTACTATGCATGTATATATAAATCAAATATACATAAAAGAATATATATGAATGTTATGATTAATGTATGTTTCTGATTTTAATAATAAGATGCAGTAAATGTGCATAAAATCAATAATTTTGTGTTATGGGAGTCATTCATGATGCAAGCAGTAGGCTTTTAGCTTTTAACATGTAGAATGAGAAGATGTAGTTTTATTTTATTATATAATATCATCTTAACCTTCATTAAAGTTATCTTCTTTTTTGCGCACTGGATCTTCAGCTATCATTGGATGGTTTCCATCATTTTCTTGTGTTGCTAAGTATTCTTGAACTTCATATGTACTATCAGCCTTGCTCGGATTCTCTCATTTTTAGCCTTTTTGTCTTTCCTAATGATGAAGTTGAGTTCTTTACCTTCCATTTTCTCAAGATTCTTTCCATTCTGCGTGTAATTTTTAGTGTTAGACGTCGTTCTTGCTTAAATTTTTACAATGCATATAGTTATTAATTTGTGTACCTTTTTTTATTGTATCAATTTTGAGACTGAAAATTCAATTAAAATTTTGGTTGCGTTGAACACTGTTATGAATGCTTGTTGAATGTCTCCAATTATAACTAGTTTCAGCAAGTACCTGCTTTTATTAATATCATTGAATCATCAATATTTTTATTAAAATAAATAAATATTCTTAATTTTCCTAGTTTACCTTGATTCATGAGATATTGGGAGTTCACATTTCTCATCCTTACAAGCCCGTCCTTTTTTTTTTTTGTGTGATTGTAACTTTCTTGCAATAGCTTTTGCATGATTAGTACCATGATTATTTTTTGTTCTCAATAGTCAGTAATCTCGCTTTAAAGAACAATACAATTTTTGTATAAAACTGATATTAATTTGTGCCGTATTTAAGCTTTGTTTTTTCATTTTTCCCATTTTTTATGCATATCAACCTTGTTTTTCATCTTTTTCGGTTTTTGTTTTTTCAACGATTTTTTGTTTCTTAACTGAATATTCAAGTTTTTCAGTTTCTTTATTTTGTTTTTGTTTTTCAGCTTTACAATTATTTAATTGTTTACTAACCCAAAAACGCAAGAAAAAGAAAATATATCACAGTTCTCATTATCCAATACTTAGAGAATGTTCATTATCTAATGTTTATTTCATTTCAACCAAATTAGAAAGTGAGTAATCAAGGGATTTCTTTGTTTTATTTTTTTCTTTGTCATGAGACTTTTCATTTCCCAGTGTTAGAACATGTTCATTATCTAATGTTCCTTTAATTTTAACTAAATTTAAAAGGAGTCATAAATGGAGGGTATGGTTGTTATTAGCGTAATTAACAGAGGACATAATTGTCCAGAAATAATTTCATTTTCCAGTGTTAGAACATGTTCATTATCCAATGTTCCTTTAATTTTAACTAAACTTTAAAATGAGTCATAAATGGAGGGTATGATTGTTATTAGCGTAATTAACGGATGACATAATCGTCCAAAATGATTTACAACATTCGTACTTTTATAGATAGTATATATATATATATATATATATATATATATATATATATATATATATATATATATATAAGTCTTGTTTCAGTTCAAATTGACACCATATTTAAGTCTTGTTTTTTTTTTTATGCATATTTCATCATTTTCCTTTTTTTTTTTCTATTTTTGTTTTTCAAACAATTTTTTGTTTCTTAATTTATTTTTCACGTATTTCAGTTTCTTTATTTTGTTTTTTTTTATAGTATTTCAATTGGCTAATTATTTTCTAACCTAAAAATGCAAGGAAGAAAAAACAAGCTCTCATCAACCAGTTCAATATCTAATGTTTATTTCATTTTAACCAAATTAAAAAGAGAATAATAAAGGAATTTCTTTGTTCTGCTTTGTTTCCTCATCATACTTTTCGTTTTTCAATATTTAAAATAGATTCATTACTCAATGTTCTTTTAGTTTCATCAAAATTTAAAAAGAAGTAATAAAAAAGGGTAAGAATGTAATTAACAGAGGACATAATCGTCTAAAAATGATTTACAACATTTATATTTTTATAGATAGTATAGATATAGACACACACACACACACACGTAAATATACTTTTTGCAATCACACATTTTGATTCCCAATGTATAAATGCAGGTTTAGGTTAAATTTATGACATAATGTTCATTAAACGCATTACAAAAAAACTAGTTAAGGAAGGGTAAGGTTGTTATTAGAATAAATAACGGAGGGTAAAATAAAAATAATTACAAAATT
The DNA here is from genome assembly GCA_033070095.1 of Escallonia herrerae. Taxonomy (NCBI): domain Eukaryota; kingdom Viridiplantae; phylum Streptophyta; class Magnoliopsida; order Escalloniales; family Escalloniaceae; genus Escallonia; species Escallonia herrerae. The sequence continues at coordinate 424,806 of JAVXUP010000052.1, read as the reverse complement.
AGTAATTAATAATGGTATTTATAAAAGGATAGGACCGGTATTAAAAACAGAATAAAATAATTTACAAGATTCATACTTTTATAGGTAGTATAGATGACATTAATTTTTTAGTGACAAAAGTACAGTGTAAGTCATCCCTAAAATAAAATTACTTAGACATCCAAACTAAACTTATGTCCTCTTCCACTTTTGGTGATGTTTTTAAAGTGAAAGTGTGTGTAAAAGTGCCCGTGGAGTGTAAGAGTACACAAGAGGAGGGCAAATCGGTCATTCATTTATCAATATAATATGCATAACAGGGGTTGTTAAAATACGCGACGTGTATGCAGATAAAAAACATACCAATGTAATTGGTTGAAGGTGGTGGTGGTGGTGATGGTGATGGTGATGGTGATGGTGGTGGTAGTGGTGGGTGGAAGGGCGTGGTGGTGGGGGTTGTTATCTAATGGATACAATTTTATTTCTATCTGATTGCTGAAAGATAGCTACGACCATTGTATAGTGACAAAGAGTAGTCCTAAAATATACTCCAGTTAACAGTATTTCTACTAACACTTTTAACGACAAGTCTTAGCCGAACATTTTTAGCGTCACTAAATAAAATTCACTAAAGTATGTAATGATCATTAATTGTCGCTACAACGGGATTTATAACTATATCCGTGTAACCCCGATGATAGCCTTTTTTTATTTAATTGGGTAGAATTATTTGATAAGTTGTATGCTTTTCTCTGGAGATCGATTCATAATGATTGGGGTGAAATACTAATGACGCAAGTTTGTAATGCTAGCAAGGGTTATGTCAACTTTACAAAAGAGGAGTACGGAAAGACACAGGACAAACTAGCAGAGCTTTGCCTTCCGGCTCAAGAGCAAGACTAAAGAATGGAGGCTGATTTAGTAAATGGTCTTTAGCAAGACTAGTTGCTACAAGAAAAAGCAAGACGAGTCTCTTTAGAGCCGGGTATAAAGAATTAATTTCTTGCAAATCTTTTAGACTTGACGTGTTTGAATCGCCGTAGCCATGTTTGGTGAGATATATTACGGTGCATGTTTAGTGAAGTAGACTTATTACGATACACGTAAGCTGATCATGATACTACCTTAACGCTGAACAAAAGAAAAGGATTTGTCTGATATGCAGATTCCTTTATTGCAGGACAAGTTATCTTTGATCCATTGCGGTTGGTAAGAATTGTTGGTAGCAATCAGTTTGCAAGAACTACATTTTCCATAGATTATTGGAATCGCCTAGGACTGCTTAATTAGAGCTTAAAAATCCCAATCTCCAACGATCATCATCAAACAACCAGAAATGGAATCTCTCAACCATCATTTCCCTGAAGAAATTATGTACTTATGACAGTAAATACTTAACTCCAGGGTCAAACATGTTTACACAACAAAAGGAAAATCAATGTTTTCAAGTGTATGTCAATCACTTTTTTTTTTTTGGATTTTTGGATTCTGTAGAAGGCAATGAGAAATTATAGCTTGACTATGCATACGGAGGTGATGGTGGTGGTGGAGGTGACCGTGGTGGTGGCGGCGATAACTGAGGTGGTGGGGGTGGTGGGCTTCTAGATGAACAACCAAATGCACCGCAGTCCACGGGATGTGAATAAAAGGCCTTGCACTCCCCAGCTGACCTTTGCAGCGGCCTACTCGGTATACAATTCTTCTTGTCATCAATTTCCGGCAACTTGAGACACATGGCCGGTTCACCGCAAAAGTAGTTGTACGAATAGGTAAAGTTCTCCAACCTTGGCAACGAGCATATACTGGCCGGAATCTCACCGGAAAGTTTGTTATGCGCGATGTTAAGCTGCTCCAAGCTCTTCATACCACCTATAGACTCGGGCAGAGTCCCCACAAGTGCGTTAGAGCTCACGTCGAACACGGTCAAACTCTCCAACAACCCTATCTCGCTTGGCAAACACCCACTCAATCCAACGTTACTGAGAATAATCTCGTTTAGAGTGCTGCGCATTTTGGCTATGCTGGGTGGCAAACAGCCCTTGAAGTTGTTATTAGCAAACACCAAAGCTGATGCTTTCGAATTTCCAAAGTTACTTGGTAATGTTGAGGTAAATTTGTTGTTGTTGATGAACAACGCGTCCAGCTTCAAGTCGAAAAGCCTTGGAGGGATTTTGCCTTCGAAGCTATTGAAACGAAGATCAAGAAAACTTAGAGAAGGCAGACATAGGACAATCGAGGGGAACAAGCCCGAAAAAAGGTTGTTACTAATGTCTAGTTCGAAAAGAAGGCGAAGATTACTTAATGTCTGCGGCAAGGTACCACAAAAGCGGTTGGAGTTTATGTGAAAGAGGGCGAGGTCCGTGAGGAGGCCAAGTTGCTCGGGCAAATAGCCACTGATGTTTGCATGGTTTAGGTCAATTCCGGCTACAGTTGTGATCTGTGGGTTGTCTGGCGCCGGTGCACAGAAGACTCCGGTGTAGTTGCAGACATTTGGGCCGCACCAGTTGGATGTGAAGCCATTGGGGTCTGAGGTGATAGCTTGCTTCCATGCCTGTAGGGCTGTGTATGCAGTGAGGAGTCTAGGGTTTGAGGGAGGTGGAGTGGAGTAATTATAAGAGGCTTGGTGAGAGATTCTTGTAAAGAAGAAGAGAAGGGAGAGGAAGCCATGAAGGGCTAGACTGAGAGATGGGGTTCTCATGTTGTTTGCTGTCTGATGTTTAGGGAAGAAGGCTTTGATATTTAAATGGTGTTTGATGGCCGGTGAAGAAGGTTTGGACAATGCCTTCAATGGTTTATACCATTAAATAATTTGGAATAAAGATGGATTGAAAACATCTTCATATCTCACTTTCATGTTTATCTTTATATTGTTTATTTGCTTATTTTGGAAAATTGTGGTATATTATTAAAGTAATAACTTTGAGTTCACATGCCTAGAAGGAAGATGGTACTGAAGGTTCGTGGTCTCTTGGTGTTTCTTTTGTTGGCTTGCCTTTCTTGTTTAAGTTATTCAAATGCACTGGCATGTTGATGTCAAGCATTTTCAGAGAGTTGGGTGGAAATTAGTTTGTGATCTCACCAAAAACACGTTTGTTTAGATTTCAGTTGGGTCATTTTGTCTTAGATTCTTATGAAGTTTTGTTTGCGATGAAATGTTAAGATATATATACACGTTAGGAGCAATTAGCAAATGTCTTTTAGGCGACGAGGAACAAATCTAGTGAAAACCAAGGAATTCGACTTTAGAATCTAATATCGCACTTGTGAGGATTCATATGTGCTGGTCTCGTTAATTTCTTTGTCTGCAAATGCCGAAATAGGTGAACCGGATGTGTTTGTGTGTGATTCATGTCAATATAACAAAATTATGGGTACTGCTTTTGTGGCATCTGAAATTGCTATTCTAGGTCCATGAAACTTGAAGGACAAGGTGCATCAGAAGAATCATCCCCGAGGCTATTATTTCTAGCAGATTGCGTATGCGCAACTGCAAGCTTAGCAACTTGAAATATAATTAGTCTGTTGGTAGGAAGAATGTGGACTTGGTATCCCTCTAAGAAGCTACTGTTAACCAATGCATTCTCATCCAATTTTTAAGAGAATATTTTGCATGAATTGACAAGGTAAATGATTGTGATATTTGTGGAACAACTCTACATTATTTCTTGACTAATCATTTAAGATAGCCATAATTAACTAGGGCTTCTATCAAGAGGACTTTCTTCTTCTCTAATGAAATGCAACTTCTAACAGGCAATACCTCTCTGAGTCTCTTGGCTACGGTCAAGTGGGAAGAGGTGCAAAAAGCATATGTATCGGATCAGACTTTTCATCCGTGCAAACCACATAGAGATTGACCAAGTCATATATTCAGGAGATAACATTAGGTTACGCGGCGGTGTACCGGTTTCCATTGTATCCGACAGAGACCACATTTCACAACTCGTTTTGGACTAGTCTCCGCATTCCTTAACTTCTATCTCAGTTCAACAGTTTATGCAATAAATTTTCATAACACAAAAAGGGACAGCTATATTTGTAGAATATCACTCTCTTCTCCTCTCATGAATGACATATATAGTTCCTCTAAAGGCTTAAACCAGGCATAACCTAGTTATGCAAACATTTGTGAAAGCCAATTCGAACTTGTGACAAAAGGACGCTTTTTCGATGAGCACGGTCTTCCTTCTTTACCAGTAATATTATTATTCTCCGTAACTTTGTATCAAAGTTATATTTTCATAACATAGTAAAAACAGAAGGGAGACTCCTTATAGACTGAGTCAATTTCTCTTTGTTTTTCTAACCAAAACAGTTGGGATCAGGAACAGTTAAAAATGGGATGTAACCCACCATGATCAAGGTCTAAAGGCTGAATTCAGTCGTTCACACGGCGAAGTAGGTGAACTCAGTAGCTGTAAAGACTGGGTTATCAAGGTCCAAGTAGATTCAGTCCTCCCTTTGTGTTTGTTTACACCCACTTACATTCTGATGGTGAAAACTTGTTAAAGTCAGACACAGAAGTTGGCTGGAATATTTGGTAGAAATGAGGATGAGAAGAAATAGTTGCAAGCAATGGTACTTCTGACAAGGTCAAGAGACCAAATATGTACCAGTACATTATAGGCCACTAATACTGTATTTAGCAAAGATAAAATAGCAAAGTCAAACCAATTTGTGTAGTGGGGAGTCCTTTCCGACCAAAGTGATCATTGTTTTCGGAAGATGAAACATTAAAATCAGCTCTAGAACGTTGGACTTCCAAAAGTCGAACTACCAAACTCGCAAGACCAAATCCCGAGGAAAACGAGAGGTGAGGTGAGCGATGGAGTCCTTTCCGACGTTGGACATTTTCATGTTATACCACCTCAACGGTAAAGCCGATGATCCTTATTTGGTCTATTGAAGGCGCTAATGTATTTGTACTCGTTTATATGAATCTGAAAGCTAATATTATGTGTACATCACTTTCCATGATCCGGTCTTAGAGGTTCTGCTTATAGAGAGGCCCTTGGTGCAAAAATCCATTTTCTTTAATTTAAAAGTCACGAAATTGCATTCTTTTTTTTTTCACCAAGTCTTTTTTTTTTTGGTAATAAGAGAACTGCATTGATATAGAAAGATATAGAATTTAAGGATACAAAGTTCAAAAGATATCGGCCTTAGGGCCATTCAACAGATAGTCATAGCAAAACAAATTACAAAATCAATAAGCACCATGAGTATATATGCCATTCTATCACGGGCAAGTCTCATCTCTGTAGGTAACCAATCACCCAGACCTGGTAAACCGTTGATCTCGTCTAGCATGCAAAATGAGCTAGAGCTCTGGCTTCCTTCACAAGATGAGGAGTCACCATGTCAACACTATAATGATGAAATTCTTTAACAATATGGCAAAAATCATAGATAATAAGTGTTACCGTATCTATGATATACTCAGGTCCCGACACCTCGTTCAAGAGAAAAGATGACATTGTTAGTACTTTAATGTGAAGGAAATTTTGTTTTAGAGCCCATATAGATGTATGAAGTACGCAATGTGAGAGAGCTGTAAAATGATCCCAAGTCCTCTTCCAATGACATGTATTATCGACGACATGATTTATTGTGTCTTTCCTTTTAAATGTTTGGGTTATAAGTTTGGCTAGTGGATAGTATATTTTTTTACTTTGTGGTATTAGTCCCTACTTAATAAGTGTGAGAAACAACTCGGACATAATGACGAGATAAGTCTGACTTGACATAAAACTCAAGAAATAAAACTTCGTTCCATCAATTTATCTATACTCCCCTTATTTTTCACACTTGCTCATTGTAGGACTCACACAACTTATACGTGCGTCTTAACAATCTCCCCTTCATATTTCAGTCCACCCACCACCAAAGCTCCCCTCGAATCTTGTTTAGCGAAGAACCCTTGTTCTTCCAAGAGCCACCAATGCTATGAGCTACGGTTGTTCCAAGAGCCAACAATTGTAGAACCAACTGAAGGCGTTTCTCAAGGGCATTGATACCATGTTATTGGGGAGATGATAAAAGTCTAAGGCGTTGGCTGCCACCCATGAGCTATAATACCATGTATTTCTTGGCCATTTCTATGGACACTGGGTTCCTGTTATTCCGTAACATGCATAAGTCATTCCCTCTTCACTTCTAGCTTAGGCTGTTGTAATACTCTCTCAGTGACATTAGAAATTTTGCCTTTGACTTTTCATGAATTCTTTGCATAAATTTTGGTACATGTAAACATTGAATTGAAATCAAATAGCAAATTACATATTAACTAAATATCATTTGACAAGTTAACTTAAGGTAAAAATAATAAGTAAAGTCAATGTTTACATGTACTAAATCAATTCTAAAAACTCATATAAATTAGAATAGAAAAAATTCAAGAGTACGTAAAGTATGAAGTTTTTTAATTACCATGATAGAAAAGATGAAGGGAAAGATAATTATACAGAGTATTATATTAGATAACATTAATAAAACTGAGTACAATGAGACTTTTATATAGGCATGAGAAAACTATCCTACCAGAAACAGAAAAGAGAATCCTATATAAGTTAGGAAAACTTTATAATGTTCTAGACATAGGACAACATGGAAAAGGTAATTGCCATATATATATATATATATATATATATATATATATATATATATATATATGGGGACCGATCCACACCCACCGGTGGAGAAATAACAATTTCTCCACCGAACCGCAGGTAAAAGCAGCGGTTGGGCCACGTGGCGCAAAAAGGCGAAAAAGGCGTACGGCCACTGCATTAATGGCGAAAAAGGCACGAAAAAGGTGAGAAAAATGGTGAGAAAATGGCGAGAAGGAGAAAAAGGACACCAACCGCATGCACAACCAGCGGTTGGCATTAATATGCCCTGCCACGTGCCGTCCCCCACCCCTGCCACGTGGCCCAACCCCATGGCCCCTGCCACGTGGCGTCCCCTCCCCCTGCCACGTGGCCCACCAGCATGGACAACCGACGGTTGGGGCGATGGCCCTGCCACGTGGCATCCCCTCCCCTTGCCACGTGGCCTAACCGCGTGTGGTACCAGCGGTTGATCTCCCGCCCCTGCCACGTGGCGTACCCTCCCCCTGCCACGTGGCCCAACTGCGGGTGGTACCAGCGATTGGTCTCCCGCCCCTGCCACGTGGCGTCCCCTCCCCCTGCCACGTGGCCCAACCGCTGGTACCACCCGCGGTTGGTCCCCTCCCTCTGCCACGTGGCGTCCCCTCCCCTCATCCGCAGGGCCCAACCGCTCCTACAACCCGCGGTTGGTCCCCTCCCCCCATGCCACGTGGCATCCCCTCCCCTGCCACGTGGCCCAACCGCTGGTACCACCCGCGGTTGGTCTCCCCTCCCCTGCCACGTGGCGTCCCCCGCGTGATGCCCCCACCTGGTGTCCTTCCCCTCGATGCCACGTGTCGTCCTTCCCTCCCCCATGATGCCCCCACGTGGTGTCCTTCTCGAAATTTTTTTTTTGCCGCAGCCTTTGACCGCATAAACACCCACCCTTCCTCACTTTTTTCTGTCTTTTTTCTTCTCTCTTCCTCGCTTCTCTCTTTATAATCCCCTCCCCCGAACCCTTCTTCTGCACTCTGTCATCTTTTACCAACTTCCTTCGTACTTCATATCTCACCTACATAATCTCCATAACAATACAAACAAAAAAATTTTACGCTAGAAGATCAGTGGATAACCGCTAGAAGATCGGTAGTTTTTTCTTTAAATACATCAAGTCACAACAAGTAAGTATTTTGAATTTCCTTATAATTCAATGTTAGGTTTATACAAATCAGCGTATTACATTTATAGATTCCAAAACAGCGATTTTTTAGGGCGCCAAATATAGACAGTTTTTCACGAATTTATAAAAAATAGCTAGAGCTAGATTTTGCCAAAATGCAAAAAAGAGACCCTAGTTATTCTTAAAGGATCTGTCTCAGGTAAAAATTTCAGATTTTTCCAAAGACTGGAAAGGGGTTAACTGATACGGGGAACCTTGTAACTCTGCAGTGTATTTTAAAATATCAAGCTAGCGCGATTTCGCGCGAAACTTTTATGAGAATCCTAGGATGTTGGGAAGTTCCATTCCCCAGGAATTCGGGCCATTCCGAAGCCGTTACCTATTTTTTTGGCCGAACGGCCCTTTAAGCGCTTGATCCGGACACCGGTTCGCGATTTTTGGGCGAAACCTCCGTAAAATACTTTTTATGTCAAGAATGAATTCAGGAAGCCTCAAGTAGCATTTCGAAGCACTTTTGATATTTTTCGATGCCAGGGGGCATTTCGGTAATTCGCCGCCCCGAGAGGGGTATTTCGGTAATTTTACAGTGCTAAGTTTTTCGACGGACTTTTTAGTCCAGAAATGTAATTACAAAACCTGAAATGTTGTTTTGAAGCTGACGTGGCGCGCGTAGGGGTGTTTTGGTAATTTTCCCGCGCCAAGGGGTGTTTTGGTAATTTTCCCGCGCCAAGTTTTTCAAACGACTTTTTAGTCCAGAAATGTAAGTAAACCACCTGAAATGTTGTTTTGAAGCTGGTTCGGGGGCGTTGGGGTGATAGTGAACGCTCAGGGGCATTTCGGTAATTTGCCGCTGATCGGGGGCTATTTTGCTAGGAAGGATCCAGCTTAAAATTCATACCTTAAAATAACTTTTAGTTCAGGAAAGGGTGTGAGACACCCGAAAACTTATTTTGTTCCAGATGTTCTGAACCTTGTGACGCACCGGCGATGACTGCCAGGGGATATTTTGCATAAGTAGCGGGTGTTTTGGTAACTTTCCCCCTTTAAAATTTTTCCTGATATATTTGGTATATAATTGACGTAATACATTTAAAAACTTGACTTTAAAGCGGTTTTGAGGTGTTGGGGGTGTAGGGGCCATCGGGCTATATATTGCTATATAACCACGTTGGCGCTAAATTCAGTGGGAACTAGCGTAATTAAGCGTTCGGAGTGGTGGGAATTGAGGATTTGTTTTAATACATTGAAATAATGACTATTGCTAATGTGTTGGTAAGCTAGGTTAAAGATCCAGTTATAGTTTTGGAATGTAAATATTATGGATATTATGGACGCTAAGTTGGTTTATAATTATATTTTGTTCTTAAAGGTATGAATTTCAGCTCTGGACCTCATGATACATCAATCCTATACGATGACGATGACCACGTCGCGAGGCACGTATTTGACGGTGTCGATAGGGGTGTTTTGGAAACAATTCAAAGCACAAGGCACCTTGAAGAGTGGGTACTAAACAAGGAACAAATACAGCTATTACACCGTCAAAATTTAACCCTGTTCACCGATTGTGGGAAATGGTCTCGACACGACGATTGCCTTATATCCGCTCTAGTTGAACGATGGAGGAGCGAGACGAACTCATTTCACTTCCGGTTTGGTGAAATGACTGTTACGTTAGAGGACGTCGGATTTATACTTGGAATCCCATGTCACGGCAGACCCGTTACTTTGAACGTGCCGTCTGCATCCATAGCGAATATGGCTATGCAGTATTTTCCGGGAATTCCAAGGGCAGCGCTTACAACAAACGGCGTCAAGCTTAAATGGCTGAGAGAGCAGTACGGCGTGCTACCGGATGAATACACTCCTCAAGATTTCGTGACGTATACGAAGGCATTCCTTCTGTATATTATTGGAGCTATATTACTTCCGACGCATTCGAAAAACACGGTGCATCCGAAGTATATGGTGTTCTTGGAGGATCTTGAGGAGGTATACTCCTATTCGTGGGGTTCAGCTGTCCTTGCGCACCTATATCGAGCACTGCATAAGGCTACGAGAAACGGTGCCAAGTCCATTGCCGCCTGCCTGACTCTATTACAGGTATGAGCATTTATTTTCTTGGTAGGATCCTTAGTCAATATATTCGGGATTAATTACTAATTCCATATAATGTTTGCATTCACAGGTTTGGTCTTACGAGAGGCTACCCATGGGTCGTCCACAACCGTTGGTAGATTCCGATGAGACGTGGCCTAGGGTGTGGGCCTGGGGGCCTACGACCAACCGGAGGAGGAGACGGGTAGACCCTCACCACCATCTAAAGTTCTATCGGGGGGAACTAGAGATACTAGATGCATCCCAGGTGACGTGGCAGCCATATGGCAAGGTGATGCATCTGTTGGATGAGTGGTGTTGGCAACTTCCGGTGTCGTACGTGCTGGCAGGTTTGGTTCGGGTGCCGCTCATTCACTTCGAAGAATGTGAGTTTCAGATGCCCGATCGAGCTATGAAGCAAGCTGGCTGTCCACAAGGGATACCAAAACCCGCTGTAGACATGCGGCCATACAGGGGTGGTCGAGGGCCGAACTTCGAGGTGGCTGATGCCTTGATTTTGTTGGGTGACGAGGTGCACCAGTGGAATACCTGGCAGGAAACGTATGATAGCCTTGTATCGCTGAAGCACGACGGCATTAGTACTGAGGAATACTTACAGTGGTTTCTCAGGGTGACGCGCACGAGGGTGAATCGCCCTTCCCAGGTGAAGAAGACATCGTACGCGCCACGTGAGGTCTATGACCAGTTCTGGGCATTGGCCATTGTAAGTCATGCTAGTGTTGTTTGATAATTTATTTGCGCACCTTATCGACCATTTGTCAAATATGATTAGCCATATTTTCTATGCATGTTTTTTAGGTTGACCAGGGCATTGAGGTGTTCAAGCAGCTGGAGTCGTTTGACTGGTTTGTCGCGCAGGCTCCTGACAATCTCAAGAGGTCCATTGAGAAGTACAAGACTGAAGTTCAAAACTTTAGTCTTGCGTACCGGGGTTACGAAGGGGAGCCGTCTAGTCGCCCTCGTCCTGAAGCGTACGACTATCAGCCCCAGAGTCAGGTGTGGGAGTCGTCTGGTCGCCCTCTTCCTGACGCGTACAACTATCAGCCCCAGAGTCAGGTGTGGGAGCCGTCTGGTCGCCCTCCTCCTGACGCGTACGACTATCAGCCCCAGAGTCAGGTGTGGGAGCCGTATAGTCGCTTGCCTCCTGACGCATACGACTCTCAGTGCCAGAGTCAGGTTCCCCAAGTAGGAATCCAGGCCTCGCGCCCAAGCTTTCGGTCGGACAAAGGACAAGCGACGAAGCCATTGAGGTCGGACAAGATGGCTTGGATCGACCGGCACTACTTTGGGCATGAGCCTGTCAATTCAGCAGACTTTCCCCTTGCGACATTCCTAGGTCATGAGGATATCAGAACGTTGGCGCCGGAGACAGATCTTTCAAATTTTGTCATGAACGCTTACATAGAACTGCTCCGGATTAGAGAGCAACGTTTTAACCGTTCTGAATATTTGAAGCTTAACATGTATCCCACTCATTTTGTGGAATTAACGGTGAGAGAATTCACAGAATGGAGGCGAGGGGGCGGCAGGAGTAAGTGGAAACCAGGTCGAAACGTGTTAGGCATGATGAACGCAGACTATCAATGTCCCGCTGCTGATGCGAACCTTATCATGATACCCTGTCATCATGCAAACCACTGGTTCCTATTAGTTCTCCATCCAGCGTTCAGAACGGTTCACATATACGATAGCCTAAGGGAGGACGAGCCTGGACAGCTGCTGGCACAGATGTACAACGAGTACATCACTTTAGTGGTTAGTATTTATTTTTTGACCTTGGCTCATAGTATATTGTTCTTGTCTCATAGGCTTGATTCTCGTTTTTATTGTTGGATGCAGACTACTGTCCTCTCGCTAGCATGCGGACGGCCACAGGGTGACCCTTGGACGGTCGTGATGATAAAGGACCGACCAAAGCAATATAACGGTCACGATTGCGGGATTTACGTCCTCAAGTACATGGACTACATTGCTCGCTCGGAAGTGCTCAAACACTCCTCGTGGACTAGGAAGGATGCCTTGACGTTTAGGTATAGGATAGCCTGGGAGCTGAAAAAGAATGAAGCTAGACGCCTTCATTACCATTATCCTGACGTGCGTGGCTAGCTGCTGTGATGTTACAAAAAACTGTACCAAAAAGAAATGTACATAATTTTTCGCATGCTATGAATTTGGCGCTAAAATGTGCGCGAATATACCTTTCATATGACGGCATTCGAAAAAATTACGCGTCTCGCTTTTCGCCGAAATTCATAGAAATGGGCTAACTAGCGTGCATGAGGTGCAATGAGCGAAAAAAAAGTGACAAAAAAAATTACAACTTTTTTCGGAAGCTATCAAATGGAGCCTAAAGTGTGCCCGAATAGGCCCTTCCTAGGAAAACTCAAAAATTAATGTGTCTCGTTTTTCGCCGAAAGTCTTACAAATGGGCTAACTAGCGTGCCTGAAGTGCAATGAGCGGAAAAAAAGTGACAAAAAAAATTACAACTTTTTTCGGAAGCTATCAAATGGGGCCTAAAGTGTGCCCGAATAGGCCCTTCTTAGGAAAACTCAAAAATTAATGTGTCTCGTTTTTCGCCGAAAGTCTTACAAATGGGCTAACTAGCGTGCCTGAAGTGCAATGAGCGGAAAAAAAGTGACAAAAAAATTACAACTTTTTTCGGAAGCTATCAAATGGGGCCTAAAGTGTGCCCGAATAGGCCCTTCCTAGGAAAACTCAAAAATTAATGTGTCTCGTTTTTCGCCGAAAGTCTTACAAATGGGCTAACTAGCGTGCCTGAAGTGCAATGAGCGGAAAAAAGTGACAAAAAAAATTACAACTTTTTTCGGAAGCTATCAAATGGGGCCTAAAGTGTGCCCGAATAGGCCCTTCCTAGGAAAACTCAAAAATTAATGTGTCTCGTTTTTCGCCGAAAGTCTTACAAATGGGCTAACTAGCGTGCCTGAAGTGCAATGAGCGGAAAAAAAGTGACAAAAAAAATTACAACTTTTTTCGGAAGCTATCAATTGGGGCCTAAAGTGTGCCCGAAAACGGAGTTACCAAAAATATCAATAATCCACAAATCAAATCACAAATTAAAGATTGCACAAACCAAATCACAAATTTAAACATTATAAAAGTTCAATTTATACAACTGAAACATTAACCCTAACACTCTTCCTCATCATCGTCCTCCTCGACCATACTGCCAGGTTCGATACCTAACACTTTATAATGGTTTCTCTTGTCATGATCAGTCATCTTATTACACAACGCACACTTTCGTAATTTTTTTTGACCCGTTGCTTCTTCAATCGGATTCTTCATGCGTATTGCTCGTTTTCGCCCTTTTGTTTGAGAAATAATTGGATCAAAAATGTCGTCCTCCTCACGTTGTAGGTCAGTGCCGTCAATGACTGGCTGTTTGGCTCGATTGAATCTACCGCCTGGAGTTGTCCGAGTAGTCGGAGTGTCCACAGTTTCTGGTAATGCCATCCTAAACTGTGCATGCATAGCCTTATCCCGTGCGGCTGCTTCAACTTGATACCTGTACCCATCAAATGTCGACGCTGCATCCATTGATAAACCGTGCATGATGTTACAAAGGTGATTATATCGCAGCGACTCAGATTGCTCGAAATCAACTGAAACATTGGGCACGTAAGGAATGTGACCGTGGACTCTGTTGGCTTCCTTCGTCCACCGTTCCAAGATATACGGTGGAGGGATTTCACTAGCATTCTTGGCGCTCAAAACCCTCAACGCGTGTCGACAAAGTATACCTTTATGCTCAAACAGTTGACAGTTGCAATTAACCAACCCGGTGTCCTTACAAACTGCTACGGTAAAATGTCGTCTGGTCCTCGGAGCCGACGAAGAGCACGGATTGGCGAAGTTCGTCACATTTGTCAAAGCATAAACCTTGATATCTCTGGTGGAATACTCGTGCAACTTTGTCATGCCATATTGATTCGACTTTAGTAGTTCCTCTTGAAACTGTCGAAACATTTCCTTGGTATAGACTTGAGCCGCATGAGCCTCTAAAGGTGAATAAAGTAGTATAGCTCTTTCTTTGCAAACTGTAGCCGCGTCGGCTTCTCTCTCACGGTACAATTGCCTGTCAACGGCTTTCTGCATCTCTAGTACGAACTCCGCTATACTTGAAGACTGGCCTACGTACCCATCAAAGAATGAATTCATAGCTTCGCTTCTCGAGGTCGTAGTCATTCCGGCTGCAAAAAACTTCTTGGTGTAGGCACCGACCCACTGTGTCTTGATCTCATACAACGATTGTAACCATTCGTGATTGTGCAAATAGTAAGTATCCATTAACGTGGCCCACCTCTCCTCGAACACGTCTACCGTCAACGATTTCTTCACACATGTATTAAAGTCAGTCTTGAATGACGGATGGTTTGCATATACATGGTGAAGCCGTTCGGGATATTTGTTGCTTATGTGCCATGTGCACAGGCCATGGTGAGTATCTGGAAGGACCTTAGCGATTGCATTTTTCATTGCCAGATCTTGGTCGGTGATGATGGTCTTTGGAGGAATATGATACATTGCTTGAAGCCACGTTTCAAATAACCACGTAAATGACTCCTCCGTCTCATCCCTAAGCAGGGCAAAGCCAAACGAGATTGACTGATAGTGGTGGTTCACCCCGGTGAACGGAGCAAAAGGCATAGAGTACTTATTGGTGCGGTATGTGGTGTCAAACGTCACAACATCCCCAAAATTTTGGTAAGCAGCTCTAGAACGGGGGTCCGCCCAAAATATAGTACTAATGCGGTTCTCATCATCCAGTTGGAGACTGTAAAAAAATCCAGAATTCTCACTCTGAAGGGACCTGAAGAGATCAAGTGTAGTTTGAGAATCACTCTTACCGAAAGACTCTCTCCTCTGAGCACGAAGTTCATTTCGAAGGTCTACTTCGTTGAAACTCAACTTGTCAATCCCCCCAGCCTGGCTTGAGAAAACCCCCATCATCTTAGAAGGTGGAATTTTAGCCTCGGCCATTGTAAAAATTAGTTGTCTGTGTGCCGCGCTTATTTCTCGGTGTTGATGAATTTGACCAATCTTACTGGGGGTCATCAACTGATGATTATGGCTCAACTCCACTCCTGTGACAACCCAATGGTTTTCATTTTTTCGGTGTACTGCATACACATGGGCCTTGCAGCCGGTACCCGGAAATGTGTCCCGTTTTCTTTGTCTTGTTGTCCCTTCGTCACTGATCCGAACGACCGGAGTTACATGCGGTGCTCCTCTATGACACTCAAATAGTCTTGCACAAATTTGATCTGTATTCGCCCGTTTTCTAGTCGTCTTAGTTCTAATACCGAAACCTATCGTTTTCGAATATGCTCTATAGTATGCTTCAACTTCGTCCAGTGCTTGAAAAACTTGACCAACGTAAGGTGGATCAGAACCTTCACAAAAATTATTTCCTCCAGTTGCATCCATATTTATACTGGAATCTAAAAAATAAAAATTATATCATTCTCAACAAGTCATAGATTTAAATAAAAGAAGAATAAAATTTATTTAAACCACCGTCTTTCGGGAAATTTGGTATAATGTAAAATTAGCAAAATAGCCCCCGATGAGCGGCAAATTACCGAAATGCCTCCGGGGGTTCATTATCACCCTAACGCCCCAAATCAGCTTCAAAACAACCTTTCAGGTGCTTTGCTTACATTTCTGGACTAAGAAATCCTTTGAAAAACTTAACGCTGCAAATTTACGAAAATACCCCTATCGGGGATGCGAATTACCAAAATGCCCCCTGACAAAAAAAATCTGAAAAGTGCTTTGAAATGGGATTTTAAGCTTCCTGAATTCACTCTTTAAAATAACTTTTCAGGTGTCTCACACCCTTTCCTGAACTAAAAGTTATTTTAAGCACAAATTTGTGTAATGTAAAATTAGCAAAATAGCCCCCGGGGGTTCATTGTCACCCTAACGCCCATCAAACCAGCTTCAAAACAACCTTTCAGGTGTTTTACTTACATTTCTGGACTGAAAAACTTTTTTTCGGGAAAATTACCAAAACACCCCTCGCGGGGGGGCAAATTACCAAAATGCCCCCTGGCTTCAGAAAATATCAAAATTGCTTTAAAACGCTATTTTAAGCTTCCTGAGTTCATTCTTGATTTAAAAAGTATTTTACGGATTTTTCGCCTAAAAATCCCGAACCGGTGTCCGGATCGAGCGCTTAAAAGCCCGTTCGGCCAAAAAATTAGCTAACGGCTTCGGAATGGCCCGAATTCCTGGGAAATGGAACTTCCCAACACCCTAGGGTTCTCATAAAAGTTTCGCACGAAATCGTGCTGTCTTGATATTTTAAATTACACTGCAAAGTTACAAGGTTGCGCGTATCAGTTAACCCCTTTCTAGTCTTTGAAAAAATCTGAAATTTTTACCTGATACAGATCTTTTGAAAATAACTAGGGTCTCTGTTTTGTATTTTGGCAAAATCTAGCTCTAGCTATTTTTTATAAATTCGTGAAAAAACTGTCTAATTAAGTTTTCACCTTTAGCGACAATTACGCCCCGCAATCAGCTGCAAAACAACATTTCAGGCGTTTTACTTACATTTCTGGACTTAAAAGTCCGTTGGAAAATTTTTTCGGGAAAATTACCAAAATACCCCTCTCGGGGTGGCAAATTACCAAAATACCCCCTGGCTTCAGAAAATATCAAAAGTGCTTTAAAATGCTATTTTAAGCTTCCTGAGTTCATTCTTGATCTAAAAAGTATTTTACGGATTTTTCGCCTAAAAATCCCGAACCGGTGTCCGGATCGAGCGCTTAAAAGCCCGTTCGGCCAAAAAATTAGCTAACGGCTTCGGAATGGCCCGAATTCCTGGGGAATGGAACTTCCCAACACCCTAGGGTTCTCATAAAAGTTTTGCGCGAAATCGCGCTGGCTTGATATTTTAAATTACACTGCAAAGTTACAAGGTTGCGTGTATCAGTTAACCCCTTTCCAGTCTTTGGAAAAATCTGAAATTTTTACCTGATACAGATCTTTTGAAAATAACTAGGGTCTCTGTTTCGTACTTTGGCAAAATCTAGCTCTAGCTATTTTTTATAAATTTGTGAAAAATTCTATTTCTGACGCCCTAAAAAATCGCTATTTTGGAATTTTTCGAATGTAATACCCCGATTTGTCAAAACGTAATTTTGACGCCCTAAACACGAATTTTAGACTATTGTAAGAACAATTTAAGCGTAACACAATTTAAACAATCAATTGGTAAGAACAAATTGAAAAATACTTACTTGTTTTAACTTGATATATTTCAAGAAAAATCCACCGATCTTCTAGCGGTTATCCACCGATCTTCTAGCGTAAATTTTTTTTGTTTGTATGTAGGTGAGATAGGGAGAATGAGGAGGGTGGAAGAAATGATTCGGGGAGGAGGGATTTTATAGAGAGAAAAGTGAGAGAGGAAGAGAAGAACCGTGAGTGAACAGCAGGGAGGGGGAGGGGGGAATGACACGTGGGGGTGGGGGGGTAGGGTGGTAATGACACGTGGGGGAAGAGGGGGTTCACGGGTGGGGGAAGGGGGGTTCACGGGTGGGGGAAAAGGACATAGGGTGGGGGCCACGGGGTGGGGGGCAAGGGGGGTGACGGGTGGGGGGTGGGGTCACGGAAGGCAATAATGCCAACCGCATGTAGGAGTTGCGGTTGGGCATTATTGCCACCATTTTCTCACGAGTTTTTCATTTTCTCGTGATATTTTCATGAATTTCTCATAGTATTTTCGTCCTTTTTCGTCCCTTTTCGTCCCTTTTTGCGCCACGTGGCCAACCGCTGCTCTTACCTGCGGTTTGGTGGAGAAATTGTTATTTCTCCACCAGTAGATGTGGATCGGTCCCCTATATATATATATAATCTAACATCTCCCCTCAAACTCAAGTTGGTAGAAAAGAACAAGCTTGAGTTTTGAGGTTAAGTCCAAAACGGTGACTTGATACCAGCTGCATTAATGAGATCCAAGTTGAGATGAATTCTATATGTAGAGTCCGACGATGCAAGAACAGATAAGAGTCCCGAGGCAAAGTCCGACAATCATCAAGGTCTCGGGGTGAGGTCCGGTGACTAAGAACATATCAGGAGTCCCTGGGCAAAGTCTGACGACCATAAAGTTTCGGGTTGAGGTCCGGCGGCTAAGAACAAGGCATGAGTCCCAGAACGAGGTCTGTAGACTAAGAACCGAACATGAGTCTCGGGTTGAGGTCCGACAACCATAAAAATCTCGGCGTGAGGTCCGACGAATAAGAACAAGATAAAAGTCCCAGAATGAGGCCTCTAGACTAAGAATATGAGTCCCAGGACGAGATCCGACCACCATAAAGGTCTCGTGGTGATGTGGGGTGACTGAGAACAAGACAAGAGTCAGAACAAAAGAAGAGCAGGGGTGATGTCCGGACGAGATCCATATCAAGAAATAGGGGTGAGTACCAAACCGTTCAAACTGATCCAAACCGAACCAATCCAAAGATTTTAATGATTTGGTTTCACATTTCTCAAACCGACCTTGTTTCGGTTTGATTCACAGTTCATATATTTTTAAACCGATTCCAAACCGAACCAAATCAACCTATGATATGTTACTCTACTTTTAGTAACATTCATTGACAATTTAACATATATGGCAGTAAGCAAATCCATATATAAAAATCTTGAAAGTTAAAAGAAAGAAAATAATGAGAACACTTATGGCACAAAAAATTCGTGACTAATAATTATTTTAAATTTATTCATATATCAAGAAGCACTTATATATTAAATGTAACAAGATTATATGCAATTTAAAAAACATATAACTTCAATTTTTAATCATTGTTAGATTTAATAGTAGTTTGCAAAGGAACGTCGTCTTTAAGTAGATGCAAACCGATTCAAACCAAACTATTTAAACCGACCAACCCGAACCGAGTTCAAACCGATGGTGTTTGGTTTGGTTCGGTTCATAAATTTTCAAACTGAGGGTAACGGTTTGGTTCGCAGTTTGATCCACAAATCGAACCGTGCTCTTAACACCAAACAAGAGGCATGGTGGCATGAATGGCAGCATGGTGGCATGAATGGCAGCATTGTGACCGGTGGAAGGAACGAAATCTCCTGGGGGTTAACGATTAAGATTTGGGCTTAAAGGAAATCGACAAAGGTAACTGATTTCTTTTTTTTGGGCGAAAGAGATAAGCTAGAGTTGATGAACAATAAGAGTGGGCACTGGCTAGGGTTTCAGCATAGCGAAGATCATTGTATAGAAAGGTCAAGAAAGAAAGACTAAAATTCTGAATTCAAGAAGAAAAGAAGAGCACGAAAAGAGAGAAAAACACATGAATAGGTCGAGCAACGACAAAAGGCCGTCTGTCAGAGTTTGCGAGAGCAGTTGAACGACTCTCAAACCGGCAAATCGTATGACTTTGATGCCATGATAGAAAAAGGTGAAGGGAAAGATAATTATATTATATTAGAAAAACATTAATAAAAGTGAGTACAATGAGACCTTTATATAGGTAAGAAAAAACTATCCTATTAGAAACAGAAAAAAGAATCCGATATAAGTTAGGAGAACTCTAGAATGTTCTAGACACAAGACAATAAGAAAAAGAAAATTATCATATTAATACATATATATAATCTAGCCTACCACAATCCTAGAATGATTTACTTTTCTTAATCATAGTTGATAAAGAAATAAAGGCCTAAGCCTAGAGATGTCAAAGGGCCGGGCTTGGGCCGGCCCAGCCCAAGCCCATCGGGCCTGCTGTGGGGCCGGGCCGGGGCCGGGCCAGTGGGGCTGCCAACTGGGCCGGGCCTGCCGAAGGCAAACCTAGGCCCAGTCCAGGCCCTGGCCCTAGGCCCAATATCTAGGGCCGGGCTTGGGCCCCTTTTTTTTTTCTTCTTGTTATTCAATTTTAAATTTCATCTCTAGGCAATATTCACAATTTAACGAACCTAATCTTTATCCTTTTATTTCATTATAAGTAATATACATATATATATGTATGTATGTATATACATATTTATTTGTTAGCCATTATATTTTTTATTATATGTTAAACATTTTCATACTCTTCTTGGTGAGCTTTATTAATAAAATCTTAACACATAACAATTTATATAGAAAAATAATAAATGTATTCATAGGCCCTCCTCCTTTTATCCGGGCTTGGGACCGGCTGCTTGTAAACAAACAGGCGAAGTTACCTATTTTTTTATATATACGAAAAAATATATATCTTGCTTGTAAAAATTTATTTTATATATATGGAAAAAAAGTATATTTTGTGAAAAAATTTATTCTTAAAATTCTAACAATCAAAATAATAATGCATGTCTATCCAAAATATTAGCAATCAAAGATCAAGAAATCTGCAACGTCAACCAAAAGGATCAAAAGAGGAAAATAAAAACAAATTACCTAATCATCCAGAAGTACTTCAATATCCGAGTCACTGCTCTTCCTATCATCAATCGGTTTATCTTGCTCGCGGTATTTCGCATCAAGATAATCCTTCCAACATACACATAGCTCGAGCGACTCGGGGTTAAGACGACTCCTCCTGTCATCCAAAACCCTCCCGCTGGCTGAAAATGCCGACTCTGAAGCAACCGTGGAGGCTTGCACTGGCAGTACATCCCGTGCAATTTGGGATAAAGTTTTATACATGTTTTGATTTTGTTTCCAAAAATTTAACAAATTAAAATTAACCTGTTCTTGCCTTGATAAATCAGAATAATGATCAGTATTTGCATATACACCAATCTCATTAAAAGAGGAAAAAGTATACGAACCTGCCGAATTAGAAGTACCTTCACCTGGTAGTTGTCTTGCTACTAGATGTTCAAAGCCCTTAAGGTATGGCGCATAATACCTCTCAACAGTGGATGATGATGTAGCTCGCCCGCGCACGTCAGCAGAATTACGATAGACGTTGAACAAGTCCTCAAACCTCTTGCTCACTTTTGCTGTGAATGCGGTTGTCTCCTCTGCTGTGTAGCACATTAATTTCGATATCTCTTGTATCGAGGCGTTCACGCCATGCAACTTTAACCTAGGATCTAAACAAGTAGCCACAGTAAAAATAGCAGGCAGTTTACTCCAATATTTATTAAATTTTTGATCCATCACTTTTACTATTTCCTTAAAGGGTCCTATATATCTCCATTTTGTTAACATTGTAGCCATCTTCAGAATTTCTATTACAGCGAGAGGAGAGGTGGGATAGTACGTACCAGACAATAAATTGGTAGACGTGTAGAATACCTCCAAAAATTCAGCTAGGTATGTGGCCATCTGCCATTCCTCTTGAGTTGGCAAGCCGGCTGGGAACTGGGTTAGTAGAAAATGCGTATAGACTTCTCGGTATGCCAGAATGTGTAAAAGCATGTGGTATGTAGAGTTCCACCTGTGGACCACATCTGTAACTGCTCTCCTGCGAGGCATATTATATTGAACACACAACGTTTTAAATTGTTGTGTTCTCGGACTCGAGCTATTAACATACGCTGTCATACCCCTCATTTTGAGAAGAATATCTCCTGCAGCAGCTAAACCATCTTGAACAATTAAATTAATAATGTGACAAACACAGCGAACATGAAATAATTCACCATTAAGTACAGGTTGAAGCGTCTCCTTTAAAGCTGCAACAGCAACTTTATTATTAGAAGCATTATCAAAACTAACACTCATAATCTTATCCTTAATTTTAAATGTGGTGCATGCTTTTAATATAAGAATAGCAATGTTCATTCCATCATGCGGATAAGGGAAGTGCTCGAAAGCGATGATTCTCTTGTGCATAACCCAATCTACATCAATCCAATGAGCGGTCACACAAGAATAACTAACAAAAGTATAAGGAGATTGCCAAATATCAGAAGTAAGACTAACTTTACCTTCAAATTTATCGAAATAATCGATAAGGCGTGCTTTAGCAGCATTGTACTGTCGGAGTGCATCGGATCTAGTTGTGTTTCTATGAACCTTTTTGTACAAAGGTTGAACGTATGTGTTCATATATCTAGAGTGCTTAGGATTATCGGCAAAAGAAAAGGCTTGTTCATCATGAATAACAAATTCAGCGAGACCGTCTCTTTGCTCTCGCTGATTATAAACAAATAACTTACCGTCAAAAGATAACTGCGTTTGGGTAGGTTCGACGTGGCCTTGTCGAGGTGCACACAGAGGGTAATGCCTGTTAAGATGTCCATTACCACTACCAGACGAAAATAATTTAGCGCAGTACTTACATCGAGCTTTTCGGATGCCGTCCACCGTAACTACATCGAAATGATTCCAACACTCGGCTTTCTTTTTTTTCCCCTTTTGGACTTCTGGCTCATTACCGGAGGCATTGCTCGGCCCTTCTTCATCATGACCAGGCATAGGGTTGAGATTATGCCACGGAGTAGTAGCTTCGCCAACCGAGCTGCGTCCTTGACTATAATGCGGGGGGTCTTCATCAGGCGTGTATTCAAAATCTGGAATGTTTTGATTGAACTCCCAATTGGCTTGGGTATCTATCATACAGCCTGTACTCATTCGTCCAGGAACGAATGGTTGTGTTGGTGCTTGGATTGGTGTTTGTGATGGCCGTGGCGCTGGCGCTTGTGCTGGTGGTGGTGCTTGCGATGATGATGATGTTTTTCGTGATGACGATGCACGCCTCATTTTCTTCAATAATCCAGCCATATTTCACGCTAAACTTTGTAAGAGTAACTAAATACACAAGTATAAGAGTAGTAATAAGAAATAACAATTAAAAGAATGAAAGAATGAACGAGTAACAAATATTAGAGAGTTAGTAATTAAAAAGAATTTAGCAAGACTAGTAATTAATAAACAAGAGTACTAATTAGTAAATACTAGTAGTAATTAGCAAGAGTAGTAATTAAAAAGAATTTAGCAAGACTAGTAATTAATAAACAAGAGTACTAATTAGTAAATACTAGTAGTAATTAGCAAGAGTAGTAATTGGAGAGGAAAATAGTAGCAAAGCTTGTAGAAATATAGAATGTTTAGGTAAGAGAGAGTAAGAAGATTGGTGTGAAAAATTAGAGAGAAATGGTGTGAATTTATAGATTTTAGAAACTTCACAAAAGACCAAAATACCCCTACAAACTATCCGTTTATAGTTGTTGGGGAGGGTAAGAGTGTAAAGGAGTTGAAAAATATAGGTTAGACTAAAATACCCCCCAAACTAGCCGTTATATTGCTGTTGGGGGGGTAAAAGTGGAATTTTGGAAAAGGGGTGGAAGAAAGGGGGGAAAAACCAAAAATTCAAACAAGTGGTGGGGCCGCAGACAGGGCCAGACCCGGGCCGGGCCGGGCCGGGCTTTTTCGCAGAAACTGAAGGCCTGGTCCAGGCCCAGGCCCCAAGCCCGCTTGTGCTGGGCCGCTACTGTTCATGGACGGGGCCGGCCCGGGCCAGAACCGGGCCGGGCCGGGCCAGCCCACGGGCCGCCCGGCCCGTTTGACAACTCTACCTAAGCCGCACAATCCTCTAGCCAGCAAGTCAAACGAGGATTTGGATCCCCTACTATAACCCATGGTTACAGCAGGGGTGCTGTGATGGTTGCTGTGAGGGAGGGAAGAGAGAGAGTAGCCATGGTTTGCATCCATCCCAGCTGGTTCCTCTCTCTCTTCCTTCTCTCACAGCAACCATCACAGCACCCTGCTGTAACCATGGGTTACAGCAGGGGATCTAAATCCGGCAAACGATCATCCACTGAAGCTACTTCTAATTATGTCCATTCGTGTCTATTTGCTCTACTTTGTGAGGTTTTATGGGGCTCTTGGAATTTTATAGTTCTTGGTCCTTATCTCGTAGAAGTTCTCAACCGAGGTTTTTGCTAATCTTTCTTGCTAATCTTTTTTAACAAAGCTAAATTAAAACCGGTGTGAAGAAACACCAGTTTTATAAGTTCATCTTTTGTAAGTTCATCTTTATCGTTTTTTTTTTGGCCGTCAAGGGTTTTACAAAATTAAAAGACTCACGTTCTTGTTCATGCGCCCTTGCATGATATGAAGGCATTGCAGGCTTGGCAGTGACCTATGGTCTTAATCTAAACATGCTCACGTTTCTTTTTGCACACCTGAATTTATGTCGAGAGAACTGCAAATAATATGAAGCTCAACTGGTGATACAAAAATCTTGTGACTGTCAATAATTTTCTGTTCGTTGATTCATTTTAAGAAGTGCATGCACACTGTACAAAGTCCAGCCTTTCGAACGGGTTCAAGGCAAACCATCTATGCTTGCTTAGAGAACTGACAAGAAATTAATTTCTAGTGGCCTCGCTGCAAATAGACTTGACCCGAAGGCCTACAAGAAGAGTTGCAAGGCTAGTTTTAACTTTGAACTGCCCATGGGGTTGTCAATGGATTGGAGGTCAACACTAACAACTCTTATAAAGTAAAGGGTCGTGTCCGTAAATGTGAGAGGGGCTCAATAATCCTCTTCATAAAAGATGAGGGGAGGTTAGTGATGTTTACCACTGGTCCTTCCAGTTGGGCCAAAATTTCACAAGGCCGAAACCTTAGGGGCTTAGAAGGAGACACTTTTCTACTGGGCTGACGGGCGTATAAAACCAAAAATGTTGGCCCGCAAAATTCGGAGATTAATGGTGGTGAAAATTAGAAACCCTAACAAAGCAAAACCCCTTGCTAGATCAAAGGTAATACTGTATACAGTAGCTAGAGCTTGAAAGCGAACATGGCGGAATCAGAGGCGAAATCGGAAGCGTCGCTAAAGGAGCAGGGCAACGAACTCTTCAAAGCTGGGAACTATCTCAAAGCGGCCGCTCTCTACACTCAGGCCATCAAGCAAGATCCTTCCAACCCTACTCTTTACAGGTATCTAAACTTGAGGGAGAGTGTGTGTCGATCTTTGCATTCGTAGCTATTATATGTGGGGACTTGATTCGACGTGGTTAAGTTGTCACACTGTACACCAAACCCCAATATATTGCGTAGAAATGTAGAATAGAGTTTCAATCTGTAGGCGTTGCTTTTACACGTTGTATCGGTTGTTACTTGTCAAACGGTACTTATTTGACCTGTAATTGCTGTTTGAGCTCAATTTGTTTTTCTTATGCTCAAGTTAATTCTAGAAATTTGCAATCGACCATATCAGACAAATATATCAAATGGAGGCAGGTTATTGTGTTTTTTTTTTTGGGGTGGGGTGGGGTGGGGGGTGGGGATCACAGAGAGAGAGAGAGAGAGAGAGAGAGAGAGAGAGAGTAGTGCATTTTATAGCAGACCTGCAAACTTGTCATACTATCGAGCTATTTACACGGTCTTGGTACGAATGTCCAGGTTGGATACCTGTCTAAGTGTCAGGTGTCCAATACGTACTTCATGAGTTCAGAAGAGTCCATATAACATAGCTATCGAGGATACAAGCCACACTGGTAAACCTCAGTTAAATCCGTGTTGTGCTTTTGTTATATCTGTCAATGTCTTGTTTAGGTCGGTAAACAGTAGCCTGGAGAGATGAGTGCTAGAATGTGTGAGCCATCCTTAGGTCATCAATTTTTTTTTCTTTCTTTTTGGGGCATTTGTTTGAACTCTGTTTGCTAAACGATGGTTGAAGTGGTCCTCGAATCTATTCACAGATGTCAGGCTTGGTCTCTTCAACTGGATTTAACTGTGCGAGCCGAGCTCGAACTTGTTATTTCGCATCCTTGTTCAAACCTAAGATTGACGGATCATAGCTCGTTTAACAAGCTTGTGACATGAAACCTAATGCTAGACATATTTGTTGAACAACTTAAAGAACAAAACAATCATGCAAAAGTTCTTCAAGATCTAGATTCATTTTTTTTGGTTTTCCAAGAGCCATTACACTACTCAACTTGAACATGGAAACAAGCATGTCAGTAAGACCTGAACCTATTGCTCAAGTAAATAGAGTATGAGTCAACAACAGACGTCACTTTGTCGATTACGGCATAGGGTCTCCGGCGAATAAAGAATTAGTTTTATTTGGCAAGGGTTGACAACGATGATAAAGAAGCAATTATGAACATGGCTGCGTGGCCATGTCGATGATGTTTTTGATCGACTGAGACGAGCCTCCTGAAATCCGGCTGGTAGCTCTGAATCCGTGATGGCTCACCGACTTTGGAGAGAAGCAAGAGAGTAGAATTTACTGCTTATTGGTAGGATAGTACGAGCAATTAGCAATTATGTCTAAGAGATATAATCTTTTCCCAGTATATCAAAAAGAAGTTATATTGAATTGCTTATGTGGACAAAATATACCTTCTCTCTCTATTCTGAACAAGAACTGTCTGATTTACGTTCAACTCAAACCAAATTTGCCGCCTTTGTTTGTCTGTCTGTTACTTGCTAGCAACCGTGCTGCAGCTTTTCTGCAATTGGTGAAGCTCCAAAAAGCACTTACTGATGCCGATACAACAATCACTTTGAACCCAAACTGGGAAAAGGTACCTTTAGTTTCAGATGCTTGGCATTCTTGATTTGCTAGGAAATAATTCCCTTAATCTTTTTTGGTTGTACTTGCAGGGCTACTTTCGGAAAGGATGCATTTTAGAGGCCATGGAACGATATGATGATGTTAGCCCTTAATCTCTTCCACTTTGTTTTGACATTTTCACATATTCCGGCATCTGATGTTGTACCATGTGCACTTTATCTAGGCATTAGCCGCTTTTCATATAGCCTTGCAGCATAATCCACAAAGTTCAGAGGTGTCAAAAAAAATCAAGAGGCTTTCTCAGTTGGCAAGAGACAAAAAGCGTGCTGAAGAAGTGGAAAACATGAGATCTAATGTTGATATGGTGAAGCACTTGGATTATGTAAAAACGGAACTGGTTAGTATCTTGTGATGGTTATGATATTAAAATCTTACTTGCCAAACTTTTAATTTACAGTTTCGGCTGTTTAGGACATCTGTGGCTGTTTATGTTTGTTGTCTCTCCTTGTTACTTGTGAAGGTTTTCTTATTTCAGCTTTCAAATGCAGGTAAGAGTTTACTTATTACGTTCGCAGCTGGAATCGTAAAAACCTTAAAGCATCATTCGGAGCAGGATTCTTTTTGGAAACCTGAGAGGAGCATTAAAATAATCTTTCCTTTTGCAGTCCAAGAACTATGGATCTGGAGATTATTCACAAGAAATTTTCACATTCCTCGTTGAAACAATGGAGACAGCTGTAAAATCGTGGCATGAGAATTCTAATGTGGATGCGAGAGTTTATTTCCTTCTTGAGAAGGGAAAGACAGACACTGATAAATATGCCCCCATTGTCAATATTGACAAGGTGGTTAATTTTCTGACTTTACTGATTTCACCCTTCGTTCTTCTTGAATTTCAAATCTGGATACTTGTTTAATATTCATGAGCTTTTCTGCCCCTCTGCAATCTACATGCTAATTGAGCTGCCATATTTGACATTCATAATTTAATTGGTCGATTTGTCTTCTGACGGCAGTAAGATTTAAATCTCATTGTACAGGCATTTGAATCACCCCATACACACGGCAGCTGTTTCGATTTCCTTAGACAATATGCTTTGGATTCTTTCTCTCGAGCAGCATGCTTAGTGGCATCCAAAAGTATCATATCTTATCCGCAGGTAACCTTACTTCTTTCTTCATGATTGGTATTATTTGGGGTCATGAAAGGTTTTTAACAAATGACAACACTTACAAGAAAAGATGAATAAATGGGTGTACTTGTAAGACGTCAAACATAGCACAATGTGGCAAAAAGAAGAGGAAGGTGAATATATTCACTAGGAGTGCTAACTCTAGTTGAAGACATTCCACAACAAGATCACTGAAAAGCAGATGTCCTCGATTCGTAGTGACTCTTTGTTTGTAGTTACTCAACCGGAAGTACTCTCTGTGGATTCAGGTTGTTTTCAGGTTGTAAAAAAAGGAATTCTAAAATGGCACCTTATATCTCCGCAATGTGTAAAGGTATTCATTTTTCAAAATCTTATTATTTTTTGTCGAAGACTTGGATCCATATTAAGTTAGATTCGGTAAACGTCTTTACCATTGGAAAGAAAAGTTGAATTCTAAGCTCGACAACTACAAGGACTTCTATTCAAACGCATCCTTAGGCAGGGAGCGGTGAGAGGTCAAACTTAATTAGGTGGAGACCTGGTAGTCACTTAGCTTGAACTTAAACAGTGAAGATGACAATGGTTTCTGTTAGGATTTGGGACTTTAAGGGAGAGAGGGGAAGAGAAGCATGCATCAGAAGCCTTAGCTGCATAGGTTGGGTTACCTTTTAGAATGATGTTGACTTCATTGGACAGTTATTTTGTCACGTTTTTCTTTTTTACGTTTGCAGTTTGTTCTAGATACACCACTTGATTGCTGTAAAAGTTTAATTGCAAGATTGCGTCCTACAAGCTGATAAGTGCCATTTTGATGGCTGAGAAAAAGTGCAATGGCAAAGAACATGCTATAAGTTGGACAAGGTTATAGCTTTATAACATACAATATCCAGGAATGTGTTGGCTCAGAGGTTTTCTACCCAAAGCCCAAGTCATGCTTCGGAAAGGGCTTTGTCTCGGATTTGCATCTCTTTCTAGTAAATGTGAAGTACGTAATTCCAAGTTTTAGAGCAGGATTGTGATTGATCTGCCTTCTATTCATGTAGTCATTGCTGACTGGCCTGGACCATAACACAACTATACATGGTTAATGAGTTGTGGTCTGTAAAAAGTTAAGGAATACTCAATGAGATGGAAACAGCTCAGGCTCTTAGATTGTAGAAGGATGTCGGAATACTGCCGTATTATTTGCAAATTGATAGGTGGCAATGGCGTGATTTTATACCTCCGTGAATTATCTCAAGTTTTTTATATATCATTGCAGCAATCTTCTGTCATGATATTTTCTAGACTCGTCTCTAGTGGTTCCTTCTTTTTTCTCTGTAAAGCAAGTAATATATAGTTTAAGCAAGCTACCAATTTCTTTAATCTGTGTAAAGTTCAGAAATCTAAAAAGTGGTTTAAAATGTTGACAACATAAATACCAATTCCATGGGATGGTCCAAGAAGATTTTAGTTGCATTTTGCCTCTACAGGTCTGGAAAGGTCAGGGATCACGAAAATGGAAGCATGGGCAAAATGATGGATTTTTTGTTCAATTTGAATCAGCCTCCCTCCGAAAACTTTGGTTTGTCCCCAGCTCCACTGAAAAGGGGAAAGTATTGTGCAGGTCTCTCTCTCTCTCTCTCCCTCTCCCTCTCTCTCTCTCTATGTATATATATATATATATATATATATATATATATATATATAAGACATGTATTATGTATATGTATCTAATTCGTATACATTTATCATGATAGATCATGTCATGGAACAAGATCTCAAGTACACTGTATATGATTATGTATTCGTTGATATTATCATGTCATGAAATAATGTCTGGTTAAGACTTGTGTAATCTACAGCTAAGATTAGTTGAAAAGTTGGAACAAGCGTGTCTTTTGATTTCAATAGCTTTAGTAACACTGCATATCTACTATATGGAACCAGCGTTTCTTTTGATTGGAATAGCTTTAGTAACTATGCATATCTACTATGGAAACGACATTAGTTACTCGGTCATTTACTTCAACTGTTGCTTTGTTAGAAACATCTCAATCACAGTGAAATAGTCACGAACTTTTAGTCGACCACTTTATATGTTGCGTGCTCATTAATTAAACAGCACCCATGCACACCCCAATATAGATGCATATCATCTTTACGGAAGGTAAAAACCGTATTGTCCCAGTTCTTGGGTAAACACACTAACTTTAGTCAACCATACGTCTCACTGAATACCACATTCTCCTGGTGGTATGGGAGCCTGAATGTCTTATTCTGTTCTCAGGGATCCTGTGATCTTGGACATTGGTGCTCATGAACTGCTTCCTCGATTATTCAAGGAAGTATAGTCCGATCTGGTCACTATTTGATCTTGTTTTGAACTCATAGAGGACAGTTGTTGACAAGCTAAATGTGTGAATGATACTTTATGTTGCGCGATTGGTGCTGGCCTAACGTGCAATTTCCGACATGGACATGCTAAACATCTGGAAGAAAACACTGGAGCCTGTGCTTTTACTGATCCATGAACTTGTGTTGGGGATTTTGCCAGATTTATCAAGTGAGTAATTTTTGACTGGTGTCTGTCTAATGTACGAGTGTTTTTGGTCTTCATGTGGTTAGAAGGGGATGTCTTGGTTCCTAGTCGTCGAGAGCAGAATGCGCAGCTCATGCCATGTAACCGTTTGCTGTGTAACAGATTGCTTTGTTTATTGTGCAAATCTGTGTCTTAAAAGCTTCTTCTGTTTTTCTTTTTTGGAAAGGATAAGAAATGTGTGTGTCGCATCCTATGAGCATTAAGGTTATATATCTAGCCCAAAACTCACTCATGCCAAAAGGGCTACTAAACTAGCTCAAAGTTTTCTCTAGCACACCTCTATTTACCTAAGCAAACATATTTATCATAGATACATCAAACTACTGTTTAATCCCTTTAAAAAGTCACCAAAGTTTACATATATTTCATCCTTGAATCGATGCTTTTTGTAGTCTTAAAGCATTACCAATTTATAAGAGTTGTTCTTTATAAACACGATGAACATAAACTACTTATGTTCAATGTTTTAATATACTTGATTTGATTAGGAATATGAGTAAGGAGTAGCATTAATTAAAATAGCACCGAAAAAGTCTTAAAGAAGTCCGCTCAAATCGTTTCGAAAAGAAGTTAGAAGTCACTATCTCCAAATGCCCTGACCGTTTTCTTATTAGGAATTGTTTACACTTGGTTCAGTCAAAATATAACACGTTTGTACTCTAAAAATGATATAAAAACCTCATAAGACTCGGTCAGGGCGTTTTAACCGCAAGCACCTTCAAAATCACGTTATCTTATTTAAACTGTCAATTATTTCCCTTCTAGTAATGCAACTGGCAACGTAAAGTGAAATGTGCGGGCAAAAACGTCAGGATCTAGGAGGTTTCTTAGATTAAATGTTTATGAATCCCCCCAAAAATTAGTGTTTCGCTTTGTTTTAACACGCGACAAAGATATCCACCAATTACCTCGTATCGAAATATGTGGTTGACTGCAATTCGTTATTACCCCCAGGCCAAAAGGACGCAGAAGATGATTCATTACGTTTTTTTTACCATTTGGGTGTTTGTTTAATTTCAAGAACATAAAAATCATAATCATGAACTCATGTTGTATAGTGACCCTTCATGACTCACCAAATCTTCGTGATGTATTGCTAAGAATCTGGATACGTTTCCTATGGCATTTAGTCTCTCGCTCGCTCCCTGCACATTTTTGCAAAGCGCAGCTCTCCCTTGTACTCTGTCATCTCAAATATTAATGTTTTTAGCAACGGTACGTGTCGTTTGCGCAAAGCGATGCTTCCAACCTTTAATGGCGTTAATAACAAAGGGGTGATAGTGTTTGTCGCAAATAGTAGTCGGCAACGACGGTCAAAAAAGATAGCGGATTGTAATACTCTTGCAATGAAAATCTAACACAACAAACATTTATAGGCGACTTGTATTGCTTATTACAGCCTGATTTGGCAATTGGCACCACTCCAGAGTCACATCTCATAACAAGGAAAAAAAAAAAGAAGGGAACTGAAACTCTTCAATCGAGGAGCTCCCAGAAACTGCTTCAGTCTATTACACCGAACCCACCAAGAAATACCTCTTCAGACAACCCAAAATAGCCACTAAGAAATTGTTACAATAATGAATGAACCACACTCCCACCCCTTAATTTAATTTAAAGAATAATGCACCCGTTACCACTCGGGTTTTGATTGGGGAAGTCTTAAGCACGAAACTTAAAAAATGCCTTTGAAGAATTAGCATAGTCTGGACTCTGGACCTTCATATATATGATTTACTACTGAAATATGAAAATGAGAGACAAGGCGTGTGAATGTAGTTACTGAGTGAGAGGGAGGGAGTGTAGTATTATTACACTGAGGAGGTGTCAGTGCAAGCTACCACAGATTTATTTCATAGATTTTACCCTTCAAAGCTTTGATCAGTTGTGACTTGTGAAGCATCTACTGAACTTTTTCAGTTGGAATACACACAGTAATTAGTACCTATTCCCTTGAGCCTGCAATAAGAATGGTCCATTGCTGAGTGAAGAAGTTCATAGACCAAATCATTGGAACCCATTTATGTGGTAGTAATTGGATATATGATGCTGCCAGGGCGAGGAAGAAGTTGCTAGAGCAATGAACAACCAGTAGTGCATGTAATGCAGTCATTCATAGTTGTACCTGCTCTTGCATCTGCTTAAGCTTTAGCAGCATCATTGCCCAATCATTTTTTCCATTGTTATGTGTTTGATCTTTCTTGAGTCATTAGTTAGTTTACTCACGTCAAATCCAACGAGAGATCTGCAGTAATTCGCATTCGTAAACACCGTACTGTTGGATCCACATTCACTGTCTTTCAGAGAAACTGCTGATTTATCAAGCTTGATTGACCATGGGTATTGGTAGTTCTGAGCGGTCGAGCCAACATGAGAAGATGACCTCTGCATCCTCACCGCCCTTGGGACGTTCCTTCCTTCTAGCGAAGGCCTACGCCTACTCGATTGTCTCTCCACTATATCTGGACGTTGTTTTGGCGCGCTATGCGACCGTACTTTTGCCCTTGAAGATTGTGTGTTTGCCATGTAGTTCGGGAAGAATGAGTAATCATAAGAGAGGGATTCTGCATACGCTGCCCGCGAGTAAGCAAACGCGACTCCTGATGGATCCGGTTTGGACATGGCGGAGTAGTATTGCGGGCTGCTTTGTGCTGTCCCTAAGCAGTACTCCTCAAAATGACCACTAGAAGCTCTTGGGCTCAGTTCGGTTAGAGCTGATGGTGCCGGTGAAATAGCCTGGTAATGGTCTTGCTTTGAATAGAAGCACCGTGTGGAGAAATTGTTTTCTGCTCGTTCTGTTTGTGCATGGTTTGAATAGCTGCTATTTCTGCTCTTAATACTTCCTTTTGATTCGCCAAGATCCATTTCCACAATCTTGATGTTCTCTTCCATCAGGTCCTACATTTACATAGCCACATGAAAACGCCATTGTCATGAGAAATAAAGCCCAGGCATATGGCCACAGAGGAAGAACAGTTCTTCTGGTGCACCAGGCATAAGTTGCATATGACACAGCAAGAAATGACAATTCTGCTATTCTGAATGAAGCTATTACTGTAACCTCAGCCTGAAATTCCGTCTGTCTTGTGTATCGCGCAACAATCGGCAATTAACCCCTCGATATGTATGCATATGTAACGGATCAGATGATTATTTCCTTAATATATAGTTGATTTGATTCTGATCAACTCTTAATGTTACTGATACTGCTAGAGTGCAAAAAGTATGTGTTGCAAGGACATTTAGAGACTTAGTTACCTGATGTGTGTACAAGAAACTATTGTCTTCAGATGTCTTTGTATAAGTTGATTGCCTTGGATAATTCGGATTTGATTCGTCGACCATCCTCGTCCTTTGGGCCCGAGCTCTTGCCTGAACTGTCACCAATGCCTGCATGCACCTAAGTGTTGCCGTTGCCTGTTTCCTAACCAGGTGACCCCTCACCAGTGCCTGCAACTTCACTAGTCCTTTCAATGCAGACAAGGCTTTTCTTGCCTGGAAAGGACAGCAGTTGAAATAGCTCACACAACACAACTTTTGGTATAAGAACACTTCTAGTTTTTGAAGGAAGCACATTTGCATAGATTTGTAACATTGTATAAGACGTCCAAGTTATGTATATAAGGCAACTCTGTGTACAAGGCAACTCAAATTATAGACAAAAAGGTATTCATCATTGACATACCAAATAAGAACGAAAAACGGACTGGATCTTGGTGGCGGCAGCTTCTTCGTCTGCGGTCGGCCTCCTAGTGGGCGCCGCCGCAGTTAGGCGGATCATGGCTGCCGCAGCCTGTGCAGCCGCCACGGCTGCATCAGCAGCCGCGGCAGTGGCCACCGCAACTGCCATGGCGTGCTTCTTCTGCTCATTGTCCGGATCCAACACCGGTGTGGTCGCAACGGTATCCGGAGAGTTCAAGTCCTTTTGGCCTGTTGCCGATGACCTCCGAAAACTCCATCTCCGTTTCTCCTTCGGAGTAGAAGGTGGGATGGAAATCGGCGTGGTTGGAATCTCGGTGGCAACTGAAGCTGGTTGATGGCTTGAACTCCTTTCTTTCTCCTTCTTCCCTGCCAAGAAGAAGTTTCTAATCCACTTGCTCGTCTTCCCCATCTCTGTCACTACCTTCTAAACCGTCATGCTTTCCCAGGTTACCAGATCAAGAAAGAAAGCAACAAGTGACATGTAGACCGGAGACATCCCTCACTCTTATCCACGTCTCTGTGTTTGTTGAGTTGCTTCCAAATTCATTATGGTCCTCATTATTGAAAGGGACCTTAATTGCTTCTAACTTCACTTATGTGGTAAGATTTTGTGATCACAGTGACTTTTTTATTATCCAAATGCCTCTTAACATGAAGAAGCATAGAGGAAACTCCCCTGTGAAGACACTTGCCACCCTATATGAGGATCAACAGAATAGATCCCTTGCCTATTGAAAACTCCTTTTGCATGATAAGATATATATTTTATGCTTGTCAATAGCGCGAGGCATCATTTTTAGTGGATGTCATTTTGTTTCAATCGTCTGAATCTTGAACTAAATGTCACGTTATTACACTGAACAGAAATCACGTTATTTCTTTTTTGGAATCCTTTTAAGCGGCATTTAACTGCTTTGTAAAGTACATACTCTCTAAATCTTTGCCTGTTTGTATGTACGATTATTGTTGAAACTGCAAGTTCTGAACTCGGGTCTTTTGGTTGCATTAAAGTGGTGAATTTTGTTGCTGGATGTGAAGGATCAGAAACCACGTGAAAGTGAGTCAATAACATGCAGAATCCTTGTAGAATACTCAGGTAAGGGAGAGATTTGTCCCACTTGGTTGTTTGTTGGTGGGGTGGAGTGGGGTGGCAGAGAGTAGGGGGGAGGTGCTCATAAGTTTTAGTATTTTTTGGCGGTATCTTCTTCCAACTCTATATATAATAATAGTTGCCAAAAATTTTTAGTGACTTTTTTACTAACACTTTCAGTAACAATTTTTAACATCATTTTTAACATCACTAAATAAAAATTACTTAAAATATTTAGCGATTATTAATGTAGGAGGAAGTTTAGACAAATTTTTTTCTTTAGTACTCCGTAAGGGATGTTGGGAACCCTTTTGTGGGCCTTGATGTTGAGCCTATTGGGAGGGGTGCCCTATTGCCTATTGGGATTAGCACGTGGCCATCCTACCCCCAGCTGTAGGACTCGTTCACTGTCCATGATCCAGTGGAGGTACCAACTCCCAAGTCTCCTTTGCAAGTCACCTCACCTTCTTACCACTCCTTTATTGTAGTTATGTGCTTAAATTAACATCTTAGAACATCAGAAAGAGTGGGGTTCCCTAAGCTTTCATACCAAATGTGCATGGGAGACACTGGCTTGTGATGAAGAGAAATAGAGAATGTGAGGGCAGTTGGTGCATAGACAGGTTACTTAATGAGAGTACTGTTCCATGGCCTTTGTGGATCATGTATTGCTGGAATTGCATATTCGCCCATCTCCAGCCTGCAGGACCCTCATACATAACCATATTCAGCTGAGTTGCATAGCGAAACTGATGTACTGTTGGGAAGGAGTGACGATTTTAGGTATACGCACTGCTGTAGGCAGCAATCGGATGTTTTCGAGGTATATAAAAAGAAAAACCAAAAAATAAAGTTGAATGCTTTTGGAGATTTCAGATAGATAGTCTCGTTCGATACTAATGTTGCTACATTATTACTTCCCTATAACGGGCTCGAAAGACCTTGGACTGATAAAGCACTTCCACAAAAGTGAAAGTTAGGTGTGGACATCGTTCTCGCACAAGCCTTGTCTGCCATACACGGAACTCTTAGCGAGAGGTTAAACCTGCAATGCATGCGTTTGACATGGTCGTCTAGGTATCATGCTCGAGGCTTTTCCGATTAGTGCATTGTGACTAGGAAATTTTGAGAAGACAATGGTAGTACTTGGGAGCAAATGGCGATTAGTTTTCCCTTGACTGCGTGCGACTTGAAATCAGTGAATTTTGGCAAAAAAGCAAACTGAGTAGTTTGTTTATAGTTCTCTTCATATGGTATCATAGCTTTGGGTGAAAAATTAATGGGCTAATTGGAGATGGAACAAAGTAGCCACTGTTTCATTGAACCCAACACTTGGTCAAGGGGGAGCAAGCAAACAGTCCATGTGATTGTCAACTAACTTTTCATACCCCAATTATGCATTTGTGGTGGCCAGGACAGCAGGTTACTACATTAAAAAAGTGTTGCATGTACTCAGCAACCACAAGGTTAAGAGAGGGCGGACGTAGCAACCCTTATTAGATTAAAATGATAGAATTTTTCTGGTGTTAAGGTGCAGTTAATAGGTTATGTTAGTGTAGTAAGTGTGAAGAAATGAAAATGAACTTCTTTATGGAGAAGGATTCAAGACCTATTAGTTCAAGTTTTTAGATTAAGTTGGACTTCAACGGTATATATGAGCGTTCTTTGTATCGCTTGTTTCAGAGTCATGGTTCACGATCTGGGCTTTCTCTCTTGTCGGTAGCTTTTGGAAGAACGTCGGTTCTTTGCCAAGCAGAACTCAATGGGGAGTTCTAATAGCAAGCGAACTCACGCATGAGGCATAAATAGTTAAATTTAAGTTGTTAATATTGTACCTCATTAAGTTTGAAAGTACAATAGGATTCATCCCTATATATTTTCTCTGTGCAGTCGGTTTGGGTCCGGTTTTCTTTTTACGTGTCATAGTTTTGACAATATAAATGATTGAACAACAAAACTTTTTCATTTTGCAAATTCAATCGGGTTGAAGATTGTCTAATAATTGGTGTTTAACATGAAAATAGAGAATGATAGGGAAGTAGCAGTAACAAAATAAGATGAAAATGTGGAAAAAAACTATTATATGGACTGCAATTTGTATGGGTTACAAGAGATGGAACAATTGTTTGGATCAATTATAGACATTCAATACTGAGTTTTTAGTGCTGACTGTAATTGTAAGAGCAGAGGAATGTAATCATCCACCTAATCTGATACCAAGATCTCTTAGCTATGTCATCCCCTATCATGTGGACACCAGTACACATCCCTTCAGGAACATTCTGTATTAATCAGACAGGAATATCACTGTAGCAGTGTATGCTTATCTCTGAAAATTCTAATTAAAAAGCGTTGCAGTCTCTGCTTATTTCTAACACATGGGCTGATTGCTTAATCATCTGCATGTGAACACTTACAGTAATTGCATGGTTGAAGATGAGTCATTTCCATCTTTTGGGTCTTATCTCTCCCTCTCACTCCCCCATAAGGCCATGGAAGCACATGCTTTGTTTGCAGAGGGAGAGAGCCTGTCTTTCTCTCATGGATGGCGATCAGTCTGGCTCAAGACATTCATTATTTCTCTTTACTTGTAAAGCAATCAAATCAAAAGGGCCACTTTTTGATTTTTTTCAGATTCTTTCCTTCATTTATCTGTTTTGGATGGAAAAACCCACCACATTTTCAAAAGTTACTAATCTAATCCACTTGCTGATGTTTCAAAAAATGTGTGTAATCTGATCCACCAACTCTAGTTGCACTTATCCGTATCTGCCAACCCCTGAGCTTAAAGAAATTTGAAGGGTGGACTTGGCAAACCTGGCTAAACACCAAGGTATATTGATACTAACCGTAAGATTTGACTGATCCCTATTCACCACCTGACCTGATTGCAAAATAGTACACATCCAAGGTTCAGCCAAGGAACTAACATAAGTATGATCAATAAAGACGCAAAGAATTGATGAGAGATTGGATTTCAACAACATGAAACAGCTACACCATAAAGGTCCCCTGGAACCATTGCAACACTTAAAAGCAGCCGAATGGGCCTCTGCGCATGAGATGAAAAGAGAAGGGGAAAGAAGATCCCCTTCCCCTTGCCTTAACCCTGAATAAGGGACCAATAGATAGAGATCTGGGGGTACCATCTAAAAGAAGGAGACTGTAATTACACATTACACGATCGACTTGATAGAGTGAGGCAAAAATCCAAAAGTCAATTTCAAAGTTACTAATCTATCGAAAATGGTTCTTATGAACAGAATACGTCTCTTTTTCGATAGAATACTCCGTGGGTGGTATTATGAAAAAAGTAACATATAATAATATTGCGATTATTATGCTATAGCAGCAGGAGTCTAAATTGGCACTTCCATTTTATTGCTAAATGTGCACTATTTAGTTAGTTAGTAAACAAGGTGTTAATCACACTTTTAAATCTTTTAGTGACAAAAAAATTGCGAATTTAATACTAACATGTTTGAATTTAGTCTTTAACTGAACAATACTGAGACAAGAAAATAAACCCAGAATTAACTTTTAAGTGAAATGGCAGAAAAGGACAGAGAAGCAAATCAGAGAAGTAGCAAGTAGCAGTATTTGGCATGTCATTGTTATTCATGTTACTATAACAGCGATACTCGTGGATCATGTCGGATTTGCCCTTTTTTGTACTTAAAGCTATCAATCAATAATTGCAGAATTAGTACCATATTTTTTCAACCAAAAAAGTTATCATTTTTATATAATATAATGAAATTAAAAAAAAAAAAAAACCAACATCCCTGAAGAGAACCAGAAGAATTGACTCATGTAGGATAATCACGTCATATTGATTTAAATCACATAATTTTTCTTTTGATACAAAAATCATGTTGAATTTAGGTCATCAGTGAGCCTCCCCGCCATAATAACTTGCATGACTAACAAAGGAGTAGGTAAAGGCACGCTAACAACTACGAATATTTCTCAGATCCATCTTCATGGCTACAAAAGGAGATTTACGAAAAACTCTCCAAAAGAGAGAACGAAACAACTCTCATGTCGAGAGACACCACAAACCAAGCAACAAAATTGCAAACATCATGACGAGTTATCATCCTCATCCTCGCGACGAAGCGAACAACGATCTGCAAATTATCGTCAGAAGACAGCTATCGGAGAAGTCTGGTTGGGGGGTCAATTGGGCATAGCGGAGGTGGGGGGTGCAAATCATCACCATATCCGAAGCTTTTGAGCATCCCTCCTCTAGCTCTACCCATTTTCTGTCGAAGATCCATGCCAGGCTCCTCCATGGACTGACAACACCTATCAAACCCGCAAGTCAGTGGGAAGAAGCGAGAGTGAGGCTCCCCTACCACCCCCATGACCATAGAGGCTTAACAGGAGGACGGGGGATACGCGGTTAGGTTTTTTTTTTCCACTAGAGCTCTGGTTGAAGGTTTCGAGTGCTACTGTACCATCATTTGGAGAATAAGAGTATTAGATGTGTTATTAATAAGTTTAGTTGAAATAAAGAAGGTCGTCAACAGAGCAAAATTAATATCTAAATAAAAGTTTCATAAAATATCATGGAATCTGAGGTTCCGTTTGACAATTTTTTTTTTTTTGGGTTT
Source organism: Escallonia herrerae (assembly GCA_033070095.1). Taxonomy (NCBI): domain Eukaryota; kingdom Viridiplantae; phylum Streptophyta; class Magnoliopsida; order Escalloniales; family Escalloniaceae; genus Escallonia; species Escallonia herrerae. The sequence continues at coordinate 385,344 of JAVXUP010000052.1, read as the reverse complement.
TTAGTTAAAAAAAAAAGTTAATTAAAAAACAGTTTATTATTATTTTTTTATAAAAACAAGTGGGTGTTTGATAACCAAAATTTTTTTTTTTTAGTTTTTCTTTGAGTGCTTGATAACCTAGTTTTTTTTGTGGTGATTTGCGGCGGCGGTGGCCAACAGTGGTGGTGGCTGGCAGTGGCAGTCGCCGCCGCCGGCAGTTGCCGGCGATGGTTGCCAGAGGTGGTCTCTGGCGGCCGGTGGTGGGAGGGTGGTGGTCTCAAAAGAAAAAACTAACACTGAAAAAAAAATCAATTTTTGGACTTTTTAAAAACAATCTTAATTTAAAAACTGAATTTTTAAACTAAAAAAAGAAAAATGATTGCCAAACGCAATTTTTTTTTCTAGTTTCCAAAACAAAACAAAAAACTGAAAAAATAATGTGTGTCAAACATGGCCTGAGTATGCTACATGCAATCATGTAAATGAACTTATAAAGCTAAATATCAAAGGCCATGGTGGTGACAATGACAAAAATGTTCTATAGGCTTAGGGGAAGAAAAAGAAGAATGACAAAAACGTTATGTAGTCGAGCTTTGTGACCTACTAGCATGGGAAGTGCTGATTTAGCCTCCATAATAGCATAATAAAATTTAATACCAAGCTTGATTGAAGGTTTTCTACGTTGTATACTAGCAAGGTTGGCGAATAATTCGGTATCATGTAGTATGTCCGGCTCTATGTGTTGATGTTATAAACATGGATGTTAGGGTCTACGTAACGTGTATCATCCATAAATGGCATCACCGATGGGAAAGGCTCATGAGTAGCTCTTATCCGCAACTGAATCGGTATAATCCCATTATGCGTAATTGTACGAAGATGCACCCAAAGACAGGCTTATAAGACCGAAAGAGCACGAAGAATGTAGTTTGTCATCGCGTGACACGTTTTGATGAGATAACCCACTCTCTGGCCACTTTCTGATGTAGCATTAAGACGCACGCCCGCTATGATCTTTCCCAAATTGGAAATCAATGAATTAATTCATATATGCACCTCGGACTTCTTGCTAGGAGGTCTCACGCTTCCATTATTTCAGATAGCTACAGAGTCACTGTCCAGAGATATCGTATATGACCAAACGTTCAAGTTTCATAAAGTTTTGCCGGCCAGGCCCAGTTCGGAAGATCAATTCGGCCCTCTGCAGTCCATTTTAGATTTTAGCCCAAAAGCAGGCTTTGCGATGTGTAATCTGAACCAGAAGAATACGTGGGCTCAAGACCATGTCTACACGGACTAAAAGCTCCCAAACCCACACACACACACACACACACACACACACACATATATATATATATATATATATATAATAAAAGTCTGAGAAGGGTTAAGCTTCAAACTAACTAGTATTAGTTATCATGTTACACGCTGTGTGTGCAAAAATAAATTTAATAATATAATTTCTTTATAATATTAACCACAATTTTTAAGTGTACTTTTGGAAGAAATTTCAAATTTCATGAACCAAACGTGTCCTATAAGGCAGTTACTTAGTATTTCAACGTTATATTTGGTGTTACTTATTAAGATAAACTTGATGTCATGTGTCATTATTCCAAGTAGGTCATTATATAACATTAGTGTTATATCAACTACTGAATTGAACTAGGATCTGCTACCGTACAGTAGTTCTGCTGCAATATAAAAAATACCGCTAAATACACTTTAGTTACAAAATGTTTCTACATAAATTTTAAGAGTAACGATAAAATATTCATTGTAACAATCTTTTGTCACTAAAATTAGTACAGTAGATACATTGTATAACAAAATATCTCAATTCTACAGAATTGAATCCCCACTATATATAACAAAAATTAGAAGAGAAGTTTGTCAATAAATGACTTACACAAACTTAGTTATACAGCCCCACAGCCACAAATAAGTACATGATGGTACAAGCATTCCTTGCGACGAGATGGAGTGCACCACGATACATAAATTAGACACTTACATCACATGTTGCGAATCATGAGCCATTTATGGAGTGAGCTACAAAAGTCCAATTGATCCCCCCCTTTCATTTAGTGAGTTGCACAGTTGCATTGTGGTCCTAGCTTTAATTACGATCACCAAAATTTTAAAAGTCAACCCGTACCCAACAAATTAAACCTGTAAAACAGTTGAAATGATAATCGTACGCTGTACTGCAAATGTGCTGTACATAAAGGCGTTGATGAATATACTTTGCGTTAAAAATTATCACCACAAATTTTTTACAATAGTGACAAAATACTCTTAATGATAGAAAGAATTCGTAAAAGCAATTGTAGCACATATATTTTACTAGGTCATTTTCCAATACCCTTGAATTGGGACCACAAAAAAAAAATTCTTGATTTTTTCATTAGGAGGGGCTCGCACATATTCTTGATGCCAAGGAAAGTGGGTTCGCAGTTAACGTATAGGTGCCACAAAAAATGCAATCTAAGTCAGATGCCAAATATGTTGATGTGGGACACAACGAAGGTGGAGCAAGGGAGACGGCTATCTCAGCCAAGGAGCTCTTCAACTCCCCTTCTGCCAGGCAGACGGTTCCTCCGGGATGCTACCTCGGCCCGTCGTGTAGACGACTTCTTCGGGATGCTACCTTGACGCGCTTCGAGTGTTCCGGCACAAAGACTCGCCCTCGGGGATAGGCAACTCCTCCAGGACACTATCTCCGCCAGGGAGCTTTTCAACTCCCCTTCCGTCAGGGAGCTTTTCAACTTCCCTTCCGCCAGGTAGACGGCTCCTCCGGGATGCTACCTCGGCCAGTCGGGTAGACAGCTCCTCTGGGATGCTACCTTGACGCACTCCGAGTGCTCCGGCACAAGGACTCACCCGCGGGGATAGACGACTCCTCCGGGATGCTACCTTGACGCGCTCCGAGTGCTCCGGCACAAGGACTCACCCACGGGGATAGGCGACTCTTCTGGGACACTATCTCGGCCAGGGAGCTTTTCAACTCCCCTTCTGCCAGGTAGACGGCTCCTCTAGGATGCTACCTCGGCCGGTCAGGTAGACGGCTCCTCCGAAATGCTACCTCGGCCTGCGGAATAGGCGACTCCTCTGGGACACTATCTCCGCCAGGGAGCTTTTTAACTTCTCTTTCGCCAGGTAGACAGCTCCTCCGGGATGCTACATGGCCCGTCGGTTAGACAGCTCCTCCGAGATGCTACCTTGACGCGCTCCAGCACAAGGACTCACCCGGGGGATAGACGACTCCTCCGGGACACTATCTCCGCCAGGGTGTCTTCGTGACTGGCCTACGTACTCCGGCACTGGGGGCTCGCGTCGGCACGCCTAGGGACTATGACCCCCGGGTCACTCCGAAACGGGATTAGGTCTTCGGAGGGCATCACGCCTAGTCCACCTAGCAGCTGGGCCTCGAGTCTTCCCCATCGCTGCCAGGCCTGTGGGACTCTGCAAGAGCTTGGATTGGTGGCTAGATTAAGGGATTCTCTAGCCACACCGACGTTGTGGGAGCCAGTCTTTCTAGATAGACATAGCGACGCTGTGCGAGGCAGGGCAGGTGAATATGCGATTCGACAGTCCGTGGAGCACCGGCAACTGTGGACCCCCTCGATGACGTGTCACTCCTTAGGAGCGCCACGTGTCGCGTGATGACATCATCATCTCAATCTCTATAAATATAGGTCTTGAGAATTCATTTGGGAGGTTTTGGTTGGACATTTTCTGATGGTTGGACATTCTCAGAACATTTTCACTTTCTCACTCTAGAATCCTAGAGAGAGAAATATACAGGACCCTGACTCTGAACCTAAGCATCGGACTGTGACTGTCGTTATGTATTCATCCTGTGCCATCGCCCTCACAGCACTGCCACCCTCAAGCTCTGCCTGGGAAGCCCTTGGTCTCTGCTTTTGCTGTGTCCCACATCAACATATTTTGCATCTGACTCGGACTGCATTCCTTGTGGAACATTCACGTCGACTGCGAACCCACTTTCCTTGGCATTAATTCTGTAGTCCTTTCTTCTTCTAACTTTTCGATCGGCGTCTTGATACCACTAGGAATAGAAAAAAGAAATTCCAAGGAACCAAACACGTATAGAATTTTATCGAGTGTTTTTGATCAATTATCTTATCTTGCACAAGCATTAAATCACAATCAATTTTATTAATTTGCCGCTAAAAATAACAATAGCCAACATAGTAACATTAACCCTCTAGCGACAAAATGTAATTGCAAAAAAATACACCTTACTCTTTAGCTGACGTGGTAACCTGTAACTGGTTAAGGAGTTACTGCTTATTGCCGCCATCACCCCACGTCCCCCCAACTTCCAACGACTCAATTAACCCACTTAACTTAATCCAAAGCTCACCCACGTTAACCTGTTCAACTTCCATCCGTACCCTGTGGAAACAGACTCAACATCTGAGAAAACCTCCAACTTTCATTTAATACGATTCACACCCCAATCACCGAACTTTTTCTCTTCCATACCCCTACCAAATCCCTCCGTCTCTCTAATAACCGATGATTCTCTCTGTATCTGGCTAGATATGGCTTCTTCTGCTTATGCCACTGGTCTTCTTGCTGTCCTTCTTGTTCTGCGGGCATGGACTGCCACAAGCAACATCCTCCCTCCAATTTTGTCACCTTTCTTTGGTTTGTTGCGTACCCTTTTCTAGTCTCCCACTTTCCCTTCACCCAGCCTTTTGTTTTGGATTGAAGTGTCATGGAGCGTGGGTTGATTATGAATTTTCTTTGGAGGGGATTGTGTTTTGGTGTCATTTTATCAATTGGGTTGTCCTTACTTCTTCACTTCCTTTTGATTTTACTGAAGAATCTCATTCTGGTATGGGTGATGATGTTTGGATTGTGTGAACAGATGATGTGTGCAAAGTAGCAGAGTGCGGAAAAGGGACTTGCAAGCCTTCACAGAATAGTTCTTTCGCATTTGTGTGTGAATGTGACCCTGGCTGGAAGCAAGCTCGTTCTGATCGTGATGATGGTTTTAAGTTTCTCCCTTGTGTCATCCCCAATTGTGGGTACCTCTCTCTCTCTCTCTCACACACACACACGCACACACACACACACACACACACTAACTCACTCACTCAAACGCACACAGACACTGCACATATGGATGACTTTTCCTCTGTCTTCATCGAACATGTGAAAGATCAAATTATCCATGTACGACGAAACCAATAAAGTATTCCATTGGCTGTTTGTTAGTAGTAACACAGTTCTCAGAATTGAATAGAGTCAAGCTTCCAAAAACTTTCCTGCCCTTAGTAAAGAGGTTCTTGTGACTTTCTGACCAACTTCTACAATAACTAAGTAGCTATGTAGCCCGTTCAAAGATTATCAGAAGTTTTATCACAAAGATCACGGGAGTTACTTCCTTTGAGACGGAGGGAATAGTTTATTCCAATAATTAGTGACCTTATGCTCTGTAAAAACGAAAACTTAAGAGGAATGCTAACAGACCTTTCTCTATTCAGTATGAATGATGAATCTAATAACGATCATCATCTCACGCCCTTTAAATAGACAAAAAAATTACCCATTTGACTCCCTTTATCTAAGAAGACTCCAAGATTTTCTGCATCAACCGTGCATCTAGTGGGAAGTGCTCTTTTGAGAGCATACATGGACGAAAAAATTGTTGTGGTATGACTTCACATGGTGACCCGAACCCAAACGCAATCATGGCCATATGCAAGGAAGGCAGGTTATGAAAAGCCTGAATACGAGGAAGCTGATGGTTCAGAAATTCCTAAAGCCATAAAATCAACTAGGCATTCGTGACGGAGAGTGTTGTAATATTTATTAGTCTAGCATGAACAATGAAAAGGTTAGTGTAGTAACCGTTCTGAGTTTGAGTATCCTTTTCACGGTCTGTGGTCATGCGAACAAGTGAACAACGAAAGAAATACATAGGAGATTTAAGAGCTTGTCATTTTCAACATGTCTTGAGGTCTCAACATGCCCTTGTAGAAGAGGTTTGCATTCTGGTAAACAAAGATAATCAAAACTTCATCAGTGCTACATCTTATCCTGAATGGACAGAAATTAGCCAACATTATGGTTGGACATTGATTCTTTGCTCGTTTTTGCTTACAAGAATTGGCGAAGATCTTGATTGAGCTAACAAAACCAAAAATTGAAGTATGGGGAAAATTATATGCATGTTAATATGCAAACTAATAACTAACGTTGGGCGTGCCATCGTACGTTGGGTTTGTTATGTACTTCAAATTGGTAATACATGTTAATCGTTTTTGCTTACAAGAATTGGCGAAGAAGATCTTGATTGAGCTAACAAAACCAAAAATTGAAGTATGGGGAAAATTATACGCATGTTAATATGCAAACTAATAACTAACGTTGGGCGTGCCATCGTACGTTGGGTTTGTTATGTACTTCAAATTGGTAATACATGTTAATCGTTTTTGCTTACAAAGAATTGGCGAAGAAGATCTTGATTGAGCTAACAAAACCAAAAATTGAAGTATGGGGAAAATTATACGCATGTTAATATGCAAACTAATAACTAACGTTGGGCGTGCCATCGTACGTTGGGTTTGTTATGTACTTCAAATTGGTAATACATGTTAATCGTTTTTGCTTACAAAGAATTGGCGAAGAAGATCTTGATTGAGCTAACAAAACCAAAAATTGAAGTATGGGGAAAATTATACGCATGTTAATATGCAAACTAATAACTAACGTTGGGCGTGCCATCGTACGTTGGGTTTGTTATGTACTTCAAATTGGTAATACATGTTAATCAGTTTCCTTGTATGGCTGGAGGACTCTTGTCCTGGTACAGAGTGGTACTAGATATGTTTCACTTTTATCAATGGCAAGATGAACAGGCCAAGTTAGTAATACCATTCTTAGTTTACTACTAGCCTAAGTTTACACTTAATGTTAGTTTTTTTCCTGATTGAGACATGATCGGTGAGATATATTTAGATCAATTGTTGCTGACTTATTTTGTTTTTAAGGTACCCTGAACTACTCTTGCAAGGAAGGCCCCTCCCCTGTTCAGGAAAAGGATAAGCGCGCCAACGAGTCATTCTTTGAACGTAATCGCCTTTGAAAGTTATCATTCACCTATTTGACTTGATCTATTACGTTTACATTTACTTTTTCCCTTTTCTAGCCTGCCACTGGGCTGACTGTGGAGGAGGAACCTGCAACAAGACGTCAGCTTTCATTCACAGATGTGATTGTAGCGAGGGCTACTATAATCTTCTCAATATGACTGCTTTCCCATGCTTCAGAGAATGTAAGAATACAAACTTAATGTTGTGAAATAAACATATTTGTGGCTATTTTAAGAAACATATAATGACAAAAGGAGATTCAATTTGATTTGTAAGTTTGCGGGTGAAACTAAATGATTGGATTAATCATCTGTAAGAAAGACTCATTACAGAGTGAGTATATATTGGCTGCATTCCACTTCCTTACATAATATTTCACTTCGTTTTTGTCTCTGAAAATGCATTCCAGTGGCTATTTTAATTAGTTTATTAGTGACAAAGAATGGGTTGCAATAGCATAAGGGGGTGGAAATAGCCTCTTCCAAACACTGGCCTTCGTATAAATTCTTCCTGACTTTTATCTGTGATGTATAAGGTGCACTTGGAATGGACTGCTCGAGCCTCGGGATTAATGTAATGAACAAATCGACTTCCTCTCAGGCTCCAAGTTTTGGTGATAACAGTTCAAACCAAGGTGAGACTTTAATAGCAATGATGCATGATACAGCTCGTCTGTTATATTTGATCTATCTATCAGTCGAGGATTAACTACCCCAAAAGCATGAAGTTTACCCGAGGCTTCAACCAGCTCCCTAATGTTTCGTTTGTTAGCACCTTTTAGTTTCTTAAGTTATCATTGGTCCCTTGTAAACTAGCCTACATAGTAAAACTTCATGTGATTTCTACTAGCACCAGTTGGCGTGCTAGCTGCACACTTCTGACAAACTTCAGAAGTAACAATCTACTTATTTCATCTACTTTGTCTTCTAATTTTACAGCTATCTCAATCGAAAGGGGGAACTTCTATTGGTGGATTGTCACATTGATGGCTGTGGTTCTGGGTGTTTAGGAAAGATGATTAAAATTTTCAGCATTCGTCACCCAAAAATTCTGCAGTAGCAGTTTGAAGAGCTTAGAGCATCCTGTAAAAAAATATTGACTGTAAGTGTAGGTGATTAAAATTTTCAGCATTCGTCGCCCAAAAATCTGCAGTAGCAATAAGAACAGAGATCGAATACGAATGCTCTTTTCTGAAGGGTTGACGTTTACTTGCAAATTATTCATGTAAATTTTACCATCATTTGGATACCTTACTGTTTCCATGGATTACTTAATGCTCATGTACTCTGGGACTAGTTCCAGTTGGTTCTCTTCTGCTTGCGGAGGTTCAGCTGGTGTGCTTGTCCAGGTTCAGCTAGTGTTGTAGGTTTACTTGACATGGAGTAGAACAATTTTATAGATTACAAAATGTTACTACGAGTTTCCTTGTTAAATTTCATCAAGTCTAAAGATGTAGCAGAATGTTTTGCAGTTTGTTAGGCTGCCTCTTTCATGCTTAAGTTTCCGATTATTGGATAGAGGGCCAATGTCTCTTAAGTTGCAATACTTGCATCTGCAGGGTCTTCTTAATGCTCCTTAGCATATGTCGCTCTTAAGCAAAGTTTTAGCTGTCATTCATTCCCTCTCTTATGGCCTTTTGTCCGTCCTCTCACGAAATCCCTAGGGTAACCCTATCTCCTTGACTCAGCTTACACATTACTTTTTTTTTTTGGTAAATAAGAAAGTGACATTAATTAAAAACTTTACCCGCCTTTCGGCTTGTGGTACCAAAATGATCACGGCATGCCCGTGATTCAAAATTACAGTTATCCAAATCGGCCAAGACGATTATCTTTCAATATCACAATAAAGTCGTCCAAATGATATTATTATGATCCCCCACAATCCATACCAAGTCCTGATAGACTTCGGTTCCAGCATGATGTGCAAAAGTAGTGACAAGCAATCTTGCTTTCGTAAGCTGAGCTGTTATGCTACGTTGATACGAAAATAGTGAAAATTTGAGACAACATAGCAAAAGTCATGCAATTAGTTCGGTTGTCTTCATAATATCATAATTGCCTTGCGAAAGCAAGAATTCGGAGCTGATAAGTAATGCAATCTGTAGCAGCTTATTTTTAAGAGCATAGGCAGTAGCATTTAGTAGACACAGCTTCTGTGCAGTTTATGAATCTGATGCACTGAACGAGAACAAACCCGATCCACTTCTACTGTTATTTTCTAAGAAGCATGCAAGCCCAAGACCAACTCTTAGCGTCCCTATCTCATAATAGCATGATATCGCAATTTGGATGGGATTTATGGGAGAACACTCGCACTGTAAGCAGTTCCCGTGGATGATGGTTTGCTGGATCTACTATGTTGGTTTTGACTGTGTAGTATGGCTGACAAATCACTTAAAACTTCTTGAATGTTATTTTAGCGAATTGGTTGTAAATTTTGAGATTTTTGGTCTGGTTCGTTGCTGCTACTGCTCATTCTTCTTAGGACAGTGAAACGAGCCAAGGTAGCGAGGGTCGACGACGACCAACCTAGGATAACACAAATTCTTTCAACTGTTCTACTTCAGTCCGTCACAACTGGAATCAAAGAATGATATCAAAGGCAATTTATGGTTACTATACGAATGAGTTGCATCTTACTCCTATTATTAGGGTTGCACCTTAGATCTTTGCGGCAAAGTATACCGTTTCCATGTAAAGGAAGCCATTAGAGTTGCCATGAAACACAGGCATTGCCATACATGGTAAGACATGGAGCTAAATTGAACCTAAGCTGCAAATCATTGATAAATGAACAGCGTAGGAGTAAACTTCCCAAGCTGTAGAAAGGCTTAGGCACAGGAAACGGTTGTTCCTGATATATCACCACCCGTAGGGTGGTCAAACATCCAATTGGACTATTGTAACAGTTTGTTTAAGGACTAAACACAGTGCATGTACATGGAGCCTAACTTGACTTCCTGTGGTTCCCTTGCTCTTCTTGTTCTTTTCTCATGGTACTTCGGCTGATTACTTCTTCCACACTATGTTTAGTTGGAAGCTAGGTTATACGAGTATCGGGTGCTTTGTCGTCGGTGGTAATTACCTAACTCTGTCGTGCAATAGTCCATTGATTTTGACGAACGCTTACCTGGGGTAAGCCCATTGTATATGTATTTAGTCTGCTATTGAATGTCAAAGAAAACAAGAGTATATGTAGGTTTCTAAAAGCATTTTCACATTGAAAAAGCACAAATATTAAGAGGGGACTAAGCCCAGCCCAGGAGAAAAGCGTTTTCATTTTAAATTGTGTTTTTCCAACGCATGTAGAGCGGGAGGAAAACTATGGCTCCCGATTTGTCCCTAAAGGTGGTCAACAGTTCACAGTTACGGATCTTGATTTGTCGCTAAAGGTGATCAACGGTTAAAATTCCGGTTCAAATGGTGACTCCAATTCATCTGAGATATTATGCATTTAAATGGAAAATGGTTTTATAAAAAAACTCAATTTCGCTTACGGATTCCATGTCACAGATGGAGCTAGGGTTCCAATGGAGAGAGGCTTTCTTCAAAGCAAAAACCACTACTGCATGAAACTTTTGTCTTCTTTGATTAGTCGCAAATATTTATAATAAATATTTAACTATCTAAAAATTATTTAAAAATTAGCTGATAAGTGTGAATCAGGTAAGAAGTGTTTCAAATGCCAAACTAGGACAAGAACGATAATAAAAGTTGATGTTTGCAGTTTTATTTTGAGCGAGCGAGCGAACGTTTGTATCACATAAAATGATCAACCAACTCTCACATTTTTTTTTTGCAAAACACTATTTTAATCTTCTTATATACTTTTACAGTCTCGTTTTGTCGCCAAAAGTATATTTTGATAATAAGTATCAATACTGAGCAATAAATAAGAAGGGAATACGAGGGAGTAGAAACGGTCTCTCTCTAATAATTGAGGTGGCATGGGAAGAAGGACCGCGACTCGTCAACGCATCCACATCACGGATCCGCAATCAGTAGGCCGACTGAGGCCCTTTTGGATAATCGTAAGGGCCACCTAGAAATTCACAAGATCTTGTACGGCCCAATACCCGCCCCATTCTTCAAAATAGGTGGGCCTTCTTTCGGGTTAAACTTCACTCCACCCGGTGCACGAACGATGACGTATTAAGTAAAGACAAAAGGAATATGACATTCCACCTTCTCGATGGATATTAGGGGAATCGGCGTGTTAAGATACAGAAGAATGTCGTATTCATTGAGAGGTCATCTACCATAAACTTTAAGTTGAATCAAAAATCGAAACAGCGTTGAGATTCTTTGTCAAATGAAACTCTAATTTAAAAAAAAAAAAAGACTCATCATCGAGTGTTATGGATTAAATATTTTGGTGTAAAGCTAATTGATACTTGGTCTGTTTTGTTATCGTTCATTGTAAACATCAAATGAAGTTCGAATTGTAAGTATTAAAGAATTTTGAAGAACATATATTTGAATTCTGTTATAAGAGTTTGAAAAAAGGCAAATCGGACGAGCATTATTAAACAGGGAAATAGGAGGAGTAACCGATATCACATGAAAGCTTTATTTTTGCAAAACTCTATCAGAGGAAAAAAGGAAGATCTCCAAATTTTAGAGTGAGATGGTCAATTCCTAATATCCATCGAGTTGTCTAAATAAATACATTTCTACTTACGGATGCATTTTATTTTCTAGGCAATATCAATTTCTTCCAAAAAAATTTTTTTGGTAGAGTACAACCTTAAGGTGTTTTGATTCTAAAACTAAGAACGCTTGAATCATTCTTGTTACATTCATAAGTAATGCTAGTGATATCAATCTAAAATTTAAAAGTATTTCAAACTACGACGTATTCGTTATATTTTCTAGGCAACATCAATTTCTTCTGATTTTTCTTTTTTCGGAGACTACAACCCTAAGGTGTTTCGATTTTACAACTAAGGATGCTTGATTCATTCTTGTTACGTTCGTGAGTATTAATACCGATCTCAATCTTAGTTTCACTATAACCACATTTAAGCAACTTGTTCTCACCGTTCCACATCATTTTAGATTCAACTTTAAAAACTGAAGTTAGGGTACCATTCTCAAACTTTTTTTTGCACAATTAGCAGAATCAAATTCTTCCACAAAAAGGTTAACGAAACACTAACCTATTACAATCTTTGACATCTTCATTTGTCCTTGAAATATCTATGTTTTGTCATTAATTCACTTTTTAGCAACAAAGTAAGGGCATTGAAAAGCATATATATTATGTACAAAAAAGATGCTCTTTATAGAATTATGCAGAATATCGTAGGGTAACAATTATTAAAAATCAGTTGTTCTAAAACTTTGAATTATTAAAAAACTAGGGTAACAATTAACATATATTATGCATTAAAGATAAATAAATAATTGTCTCAAACACAATATGACTTGGCCTTGGGTGAAATATCAACTGCTTGTTACATAGATATTTTGAAGTCACACACACCAAGTCACCAACCTCAGTGAAAAGCCAGTCTGTGATTCATAGCTGTAAGTACAGTGAATGCTAAGCCTAGGCTGTCTTGTCCGACTGAAATTCAACCCAGCGATCACCACCGCTGCAGTGTACGGCGCATCAGCCCTCTATCGGCGGCGTACGGCAGTGAGTTGAGCAAGTACATGTAAGGAAACTACTATAAGACAGCCTATACACAGAGACTCGTAGCCCCTTTCCTATGAACTGAATTGATTCCACAGTTTCTTTGGTTTTCGTGTATGAATTATTGCCACCTTTTTGCTTTCCTTTGTTGCCCTTTTCATTTATTTTTCCCACATCTCGGTCTGCGTTTCTTTTGAAAAAATTTCCCCTTTACTTAAATTTGTACATTTTCATCTTTTTTTTAATCATTTTAATAGCTTAAAATTTATTTACTTGAACTTTCAGTTGAACTGTGAACCAGTACCTTTACTAGTTCAATAACAAGTCCGGTTCTAATAACCATGATAATGACCATATCTTCTCATATTTAGTACAGTAATTTTGATCAGGTTGTAGTATCTGTTAGACTATGTTCTTTTAATTTCTATTATTAGTATATAACGGCCGGTGTACTTGAAAATCCAACCTACTTGTCGGAATGAAATTCCTGCTTAATTGAAAAAAAGAAAACACTCCTTGAGAAGGGAAAATGAAAAATCTTCATAAATATGACTTGCCTTGAGCTCAGCTTGTTGTCAAGACTACTGCAATTGCAGCTACCATCTTACGGAATTTTAACGACAATTAATAGTCATGATCATTGGAAATTGAAGGTGCACGCTGTTGTGGCTCCATTGGTCTGAATGCTTGTAATTTATGTGTTGAGAGTGAGAGATGTGATGCTAATCAACCCATGTCAACGTCTCTGGTGCACCCATTGCAGGGCAGAGAATGGTGATGGGGATGGTACCCTCACCCCGAAGTGGTCACTCTCTTGATTGATTTAGTAGCCTGCGACTTTCTTTGCTTACTACAAATTTTCCTTTTTTTTGGCTACCGGAGTTACAAAATACTCTTTCGTCTCAGAATACTTAATTGTTTTTACTTACACGCTTATTTAAGATATAAATTATATTTTATTTTATCTCAAGAAAAAGAGATAAGAAAATCAGAGGCGAAAAAAAAGTGAGTTTGTGGATAGTATAATATAAAAATAAATAAAATAAAATAAGTGTAAAGATGATTAAAAAAAAATACAATATCACGCATAGAATCTTGCTTAATATGCAAAAATGATTAACTTTTTTGAGATATCCCAATAATGACAAATGATAAAAAAAATTTGGGACGAGAGGAGTAATATGTGGATTAGTTTAAATGAAGAGCTATGAATATAGTTATTTAATTTTCTCCTTTTACATCGTTACTTTTGTTAATTCCGCTCATCTAAGATGCTTTTAATATTAAAATTTTAGTGAGTATCGTAAAGTGATTATATAACAATGCTTGTCAGAGCTTTAGCGATGAAACTGGAGCACGAATAGCTAAAAATAAAACTCATATATTAGTTTTCATACTTAATCAACTAGCTCGAACATCGCTATGAGTGAGCCAATGACACATTTTAGGTTCAAATAGAAGATTTCATTATCACTAGATGACTTCATTTCTATCTAGCGCATAGCAGTTGATCGATTCGTTAACAATTCACCACTACGCTAGAGAATTGCCCAAGTATCACTCAACTTTATCATTAAAATCCATAATTCAACAAGGCACTTCACTTCACACAAAAATGTTCACATTTACATTAATGGAATGCCTTGTTAATTGCTTGAACGTTTGTTCCGTGAAGAGGACACCCTTTAGCGTGATCAACGTAGTCCTCAATTAGATTAAGGATAAGATTGTGATGGCTTAGATAATTTCAACAGGACTAGATATAATTGCATGGGCTCTAAGGAATACTAACTAGATTGAGGTCCAATCATAAATGGGACATAAGATAGCAACCACCCTTTTCTTTTTCTTATTTTTTTGTTACGTTTTCTTCGGAGTTATGACTGCTGGCAAGTTAGCAATCACCCATTTTGATTGCGAACCATAATAACCATAAAATGGTACCTACAATTAAATGAATTGTAGGCACTTGATATCACGGACTAGATCCTACGTTGTACATCTATAATAGAAAAATATCACAAAATGTATTTTAGCGACAAAAGATTGCCACTACAGAATAACAACAAAATTCCTTTAGCAACAATCTTTTATCACTAAAGCTATTTTAGTAGAGGTACTGTATCGGAAGATCCTTATCTTATTTGAGTCACTCCCGTTACTTATTTAACACAATAAATGACTTGGTTACCTCGAAGGGCCGTGGTTACCTTGATACAATGAAAGGGCCTTACTAATCTTGGATCTTGATGAAAGACTTGACTCCATGGAAAATGGGCTGAAGAGCACGCACGAGAACGCCACTCCCTCCCTCTAACGTGCCCACCTAGTGATTCGAGTGCTAACAACATTTTTCGCAACCGATAAGTGGCTGCATTTTCAGTTCTGCTAATAACTTGCTCTCCTTGCTAGAGAGCTTAAATTACAGCCCTATCAGTTACAACCAGACGGGTTAGGCCTTATTCAAATGATCACTTGCACAACACTGACGAGAACGTAACTCACTCGATCAGTCACTCTAACGTGCCATCGTATGTATCCTAGTGCTAATAACAATCAGCGTCGTTTATTAGTAGCTTCGTTTTTAAACGATCCCCTTAATTTTCATGCATGTAGTACATGTCATTGTGCATTGATCGACTCAAATGCATGAAAACATGCACTCTTATTATGTTGAGTGAGCATTTTTGTTGACCAAGGCTTAGGTGCGGTGGTGAAAATCAAGATTCCATTGAGAAGGTAGTTGAAATCACTGATGAAGTTGATCAAGATTCCATGTATCCAATCCAACCCAAGCAAAGAATTCTGGGAAGCAAATTGAGTGGCTCACATCACCCTCATGACCTAGGAGGAGGTGGGTGCAGGGTTTTGTCTCCATTTAATTCCTCTCTTCTTCCCCACTGATTTATACATTATATATATATATATATATATATATATATATATATATATATATATATCTATATCTATGTCCCATCTCATGATGTCTCCTTTTGCTTCTTCTTCCCTCAGTTGTTACACACCGCCGCTCCACTAGCCATCGTAGATCAGTCCTTTTGGCTTTTGCCAAATAAGATTTCAGTACCAATTTTAAACATATGGTGCACATTTTATTGTTATATACTTGGAGCCCACCGGGCACTATCAAGCTTAGCAAGGCATTCATCGCATTAGCATCGGAATTTGCGGGACAGATCATGACTGGGTCAAATTGTGTTTCTGACTGCTACGGATAATCAATGCGCGATGTATTACGTTTTGAAAGAAAACTGCAAGTTGTTGCCGAATAAATTTGGATGAGCTTATCTGGAGAGATTTGGAAGAAACAAGAGAAATAGCGTTTACCACACCCGGGGGGGGGGGGCTGCGGGAGAGAAAGCCGATGAACAGACAAGAGTATTGCCGGTTAGGGATGGTAATGTTGCACCATATTCGGTGAAACTTTCAAGTTATATTCGATGATCAAAAATTAATAATTTTGACCATCTAAAAACGTTAAATAGTTTATTACAAAAATGAACTTCAGTGTCCTTCAGCCTTTTTTCTATCACTTCGATTCTCCTAGTTTAACCATGTTAGATGGTCGGAAGTAATATTCCATGATATGCAATATGTACTAAAATTAATTAAGTAAACATCGTATCGTCCTAGAATATTGGTCTTGATTATTTAGAACAGTCGGAAAAGGGGGAAAAGGGAGAACAACTGTTCTAAAAAGAGAAGTTAAATGGGCGGCACTTATGATTTCAAACCATCTAATATTTTTGGGAAAATTGCGTAAACCACCCTTGTGGTTTGGGTCAGTTGCAAAAAGATCCCTGCCTTTACAAAAGTTGCAAATGACCGCCTGAAGTAGCAAAAGTGTTGCAACTGATGATTTTCGTAACAGAATAGTTGAACTTCCTAAATTGCCCCTCTATATAACCCCTAAATTTAGATCTAGGGTTTTTAATTTTAATTTTTTTTGAATGATGCCCATCACCGAATTTACCCGTCCCAGTCTTGGTTGCCGACTGTTCTATGGTCATTCTGCCTGCACCTCAGCCTTCGCCGGTGATCGGCTCTCCCTCTCTTTCCCCTCTTTTTCCCTCTCCCTCGGCCTGCCATTAACCCTATTCAACTGCTCCACCGATTGACCGCCATAAACCCTAAGCAATTGCGCCGCCACTAGCCTGATTCAACAACCAAAACCCTAGCCTATCTGAAACCAGGACCATTCGGGGGGGGGGGGGGGAACCCTATAACTGCAATTTCGATCAAGCCCCGTTAGGCTCACCACTAACCCTGTCCACCCACCATGACCAGAGTCGCCCCCGCTAGCCCCGCCATCAACCCCATACTTGCTCTGGCACCACCATCTTGATCCATCATCCTCTTCCGGTTGCCTCACATGTTTGCTTGCGCCGGCCCTAATTAGGGGGTGGCTTGTGCCGATGAAGGGCCTCAATCGCAGGGGGAAAAATGGATCGATGTGACGATGCAGATCGAGTTCACGGTGGGGATGCAGATCGATTTTGTTGTGGGGTTCGTGGTGGGGGAAATGGACCTAGTAGTAGCAGCATGAAGGGTTCATGGCGGTGGTGGTGCAGTGGGTGGTGGGTGAAGGTTAGATTAGATTAGAGAGAAATTGGGATTTGAATAGGAGTAAAAAAAGAAAATGAGGGTATTTTTGTCTTTTTAAGGTATTAAAATCTATTAAAACACAATTTTCAAGAGTGTGACGAACACGCTCCGTTAATTTAGACGATTTATCTAACAGTTGTAACATTTTTGCTATTTCAGGCGGTCATTTGCAACTTTTGTAAAGGCAGGGGTCTTTTTGCAACTGACTCAAACCATGAGGGTGGTTTCTGCAATTTTTCCAATAATTTTTCTTAACCAACTCCAGTCATAAATATCACGGATGACAGCGCCTGCGCCATTCGAAGTTGTCCCGATCTTTATTTAACCCGTTCCACCCCCACTCCATCCCTTTAGATGCAATACCTGCCCCCATTTAACTTGATTTCATACGGGTCAACCACCCACGCTGCATAGATTAGGCATACACGTTAACCAGTCCATTTTAGTGGAAGGGCGTGCTATTTGTCGTTTACTTTCTATTTTGTTTTTGTATTAACTTAGTCACTTAATTTTTTACAAAAAAATGAATTTTTTTATTCTGTTGCTGGCAGTGAGTGGAGGTGACTGCCAAATTTCCTGGCAGCTGCGGCGGCTGGCAGAAACAATTGCCAGATTTTCCAGTAATGAGAGTCAAAAGTAGTGATTGCCGATGGTGGTTGCAGGAATTGGCTGGCCGAGGCTGTCAGAGTTTGCAGCCAACGGTAGTGGTTAGTAGTGATGCTGATCAGAAGCTTTTCTATATTCGTGAGTGAATAAGTTTCTAAAAAATCAATTTGGGTGAAGTTGGGAATGTAAATTTTTTTATTTAATTCTACTTAGTAAAATTCTTTATGTTACGTATCAATTTAGGACTTTCAAAAATAAGTATCATGTGACGCAAAACCGAAGGACGGAACTTCCATTAGACTCTCAAATTGTTATTACAAATAAATACGGGAAAGCATTCGGCACTAAGGGAAGGAACACCGATACTGTCCATCTCTGCTGCGGGTGCCCACCCGTTGCAATGATGATAAATTATCAGCCGGGTCATCTCGTACATGGGGTTATTTAAGGTTGTTTAAGAATCCCAGTGCTTGGACCAGAATGTTGTAAGGTTCATGTTTTGAAGCATTTCATTATTATTTTATTTAAGTTATACTCGTACCCTGTTTTTTTTAGCGATAAATTCTATTTTACAGTAATATTAACTAGTAATTGATAATATGGGCATCAAAAACCATTGGTTGGAATTTTAAGTAGCAAAAAAATGAAGGTCAAGCTATAAGTTTTTTCTTAAAATAATAATATCATTGAAGGGGTGGTGAAGTGGTATAGGGCTTTGAGGAATAACCTTAAGGTCTTGACTTTGAATCCCCACACAAATGAGCCATGAAAAATTGTTTTAAGAATAAATTTTTTTCGAATAAAAAGCTATTTTTTTTGTTATCACTATATCTATCTATATCTATACTACATATAAAAGTGTGGATCCTTAAACATTATTTTTTGGATCACGATACTCTTGTTACATTTAAAAATCACTTATTTGCCATTCAAACATTATAAAATGCTTTGAATCTAGATTATTATAACAATTCTATTTATTTCACTACTAATAAATACTACAATTAATGCATAGATGTCTATCTCAATTTCATAAGATTTAACAATAATAAAAAGTATATATGTTAATTGTCATTCACAACTTGATGTTTTATATAAATTGGGACATATAATACATTGATGATAACATCTTATGACATAAGTAAAATAATTAACTTTCTTCAAATGACTATTAGATTGTAGCAATCTTCTTTAAAGATAGATAAATTTTACTCTTATGTTGTTTTACGAATAATTGGTTCAGACTTTTAATTAGGCAAAAAAATTTGCTAATATAATTCAACAAACCAAAGAGATTAAAACTAGACATGACCGGCACCACAAACCCACCACCATTTCCCACGACCGGCACCACAACTACCGCCACCTCCTCACCCTTTCCCCTCAACACCCGTTGTCACCATCATGAAACCATAAACCTTCAACCACCACTGTAGCAACACAACCTCCACCAAGACCGTCGTACAACCGCCACCAGTAAGACCACCACGAATCCGCTGCCACCCCGAACTCGCCATAACCTCCATCAAGAGCACCACAAGACTACGGCCACCAAAGCCACAAACCTAAATCAGTTAAGTGGGATGTATTGGTACTAGAGTGAGCATTTAATGTGAGAAATGAACCTTCACCTTGTAACGATCCGAATGAATGGAACTCCAAAAACTTCAGAAGAGAAAAGCAAAAACATTTATGTTTGCTATGACAACAAAATTTTCTCACTACAATCTTAAACGTATTTATCAATAATACGTCACCCAAAGTCCCCGAAAAAAAGCACAAAATTAACTTCAAGCTACGGTCTTTCTTTGCTCAAAACAGCAACCCGCGGGAACAAAGGTTTGTCCTTTGTAACAACATGCCAAGGGCAAAACATGGAATGTTAGACAGTGACAGAAGGTGGTGCAAGTAAAAGATGGTTATTTCTAAGATAGAAAAAGCAAAAGCTGGTCCGCTGTGTTTGATGAAAAGCCTTTTAAAAATTTGTTTGGAGGCTTTTGGAGTGAACAGGGAAGACGAAGCACAAGAGAGGGGTATGATGACGTAGTCAGGGCACGCTCTCCATGCGAAGTTTCAGCTAAAGGACGTCCTTCTTGGTAATAAAACCGAAGAAACAAAATCCGGCTCTCTTGGTAGAATCACAGCGGAGAAGGGGTCGCACTTGGTAGAGAAAGGGTCGCTAAAATTTGTCAGGATCTCGGGTTTCTCTTTGAATCTGCCGGGGCAGAAGGGCCTGTGTGGGGGCAACGGAAGGGAAACACAATAATGGTTGGGCCACCACGCACCAGGGTGTGAGACCTTCTCCTTGACCGACTCCCTCCTCAGCCCTACAAATACATTATGCAGCTGTGAGGGTTGTACGGATGTTTCCACCTTGATGTGGTTTGGATAAGTACAAAGAGAGGTAGGGGGGTTGGGAAGGGAGCTGAGAAATTCAAGGATGTGGATCTTTAGAGTTTACAGTATTGAAGTGGTACGCACTTCTCAAGATGTGCCATGACCAAATTTGGTTTCACATCCTAATCACGACAATCACGTTGCCTTTCGTAGTAGCAGTAACTTTTCTTTTCTTTGGTTTAGTTTTGGATTCTCCACAATTTGCTTTGGAGCGTATGCTTTTGAGATTTTTGCTATGAAACTCTCGCAAACTTACGTCGTTATTGACTGCATGAGAAAACACCATCTTTAGCAGCACATTCTCTACTGGCCTTGTTCCTTTTTTTTTTTCTTTTCTGTCAAGACAAATTTCTCACAGGCCTTAACATGTTAGAGGGCTTGAACTTGAGGTGCAAGAATAATTACATTCACTTACAAAACTTCCAAATGTGTTCCTAAGGTTTCCCAAAGCAATCGCTCCATCTTCATGGCCCGACGCATCAATTCCGTCTGACAGAGATGCTCGTGTGCCAAGCACGTGACATCCGAACGAAGAGAACAGTTATCTGCCTATATCTCCACTCTAATTGAGGAGATATTAAGGTCGCTAAAGATTGATTTCATTAGCCAGTAGTTGCTAAAGATCAATTCTTACTGAACTTATCACAATAAATGCAACTTTCTAAACTATGACGAGGAAAATTAAAAGTGACCAGGATCCTCCTGCTGATCTGTTTTTGGTAGTACACGCTCCAAGTGTTTAACATTAATAAGCTTCAAAGGCATGTTATAAGCTTGTGCATATCAGCGTGCATTGCACCGGTACTGTTTCACATGAAAGACCTACTTCGATTGCCAACTTCTACACTCTTCTTGAAAGAAAAAAAAAATAACTTTGTTATTACTTGGGTTGAAAAAAAACTCTCTCCTATCCATTTTTTTCCCCTTTTTGTTGCATTGGTGAGGGTTGGGGGGGGGGGGGGGGGGAGAGAGAGAGAGAGAGAGATTGGGGATGGATATTTATGTAGACAATGCCAGCAAGTGACTAGGATGGCAAAGAGCTTGACCAGGATGATTGAAGCCAAGCAATTCCAAAACCGTAGGCCTAACATTTGCATCGCATGTGAAGGGTATTACTCCCAATCATTGATCTTCACTATATATTGATGGCTTTGGGGTTTGCCTCTTTCGAATCATAACTCACGACCTTTCCCTGAAATGGCCCATTCCTATAAATTTTCTATATGAATACAGTTCATAGATTGTGGGTCGGGTTTCGTGGGAGGTCACCGGGGCGGGGTTGATTTTGTTCAACGGAGTTTAAAGTTATGAATACATTACTTCAACGAGTCATAACTAATTTTTTTAGGAGTATTTTAGTTTTACGGCTACATATATTGTCCATACAAATTTGTAGTCATTGGATAGGATATGCCGATATGGATATTAATTTTTACGTACTATTTCGTATCCAATAGCTACAAGGCAGATACAAATCTACTTATACTCAAAATTTTCACAGTTAATGAAAGTCTATTTTACGGTATGTACGATCCCCTAACTTGAAACTTAATTGAAAGTCACCAATTTAAGATATATATTTTTATCTATTTATCTCTATTTCAGACCATATTATGATTATTTTTTGCCGACTTCCACTAGTGCCTCACACGGGAATGCTCTCACACACGAGAAACCAGTACAAATATAACCTACATGTCCGATTGAACTATGCAATGCAAGAGGAAACAAAGTGAGGATCAATGTAATTGACAATGAAAAGCACACTAAAAAATATTCAATACAACGAATTTGACAGACACGAGCTGACCTATAAGTTTTTCAAGGGAGCAGAGTATAACATGAGTAGTCTAAACATAATAATCGAAGGGTATACATGAGAAAAAAAAAATTCATCGTGTAAGATTAATTAGACGTTGTAAGGGCCATGGCCAGTGTGGCTGGGGACAAGCGCATCACAAGAACTTGATTTTCTACCATCTTTCGCTAATGAAATTGAATTTCCATCCCAGTAACATATGCCCTTAGCACCATTGCAATGAATACTCTCTTCTTGCATCGAGGTACGCTTCAGAGTATTAAGTGGCGGAGATTGAATCTAATGACAAATTATTCTCTTAATACAACTTGGACGGGGAGAAATTCATTTACTCAATCAAACATTAAAAAGAGAAAAAAAGAAAAGAAAAATGACAATTGAAAGCATAAGTTTTGATGCTTTCATATTATTTTTCTGGTTATCTTAGAAATTATAACAAAAATAATATAAACTAAAATAATATTCTCTTACAAAGATAAAGTCACTACTGTACATTGAAATTTATGATAAGAGAGGTAAAAGATTGGATGCATGGGTACTCATCTAATAAAACCTGCAGAGCAGCTAAGAAAAAAAAAAAAATTATCAATCCAGTGGTCTATGCATCTCACTGGGTCTGATTCAGCCTTTCCATCATTTCCAAGTCCAATCGTACGTGCGAAAAGACAACCCCACAGAGAGTTACAGAGCACCGTCAAACATCCAATCACTAACTGCTCATTTTCACTCTCACATTTCCTTCTCTTTCGATCAATATATATAATATATACAAGGAAAGTGATCCGAGACGAGTTAAGTCAAGTTGTCAATGTGATCTTACTATCTATTGGACGGATTATGTTTAACTTCTTTATTTTTTTAAAACTCGTCGTTGGTTACATTAAACGGCGTACGAGAATTTTGATCAAAATGTTTTGAAGAGATTTAATGAGTGAAGGATTCGCCGACAAATAGGTGATATAATATGATAAATTTATATAAAAAAAAATAGATATGACCCTTTTATTTATAATGGATGAATGACTAGATGATGCTGATAACCTAGGTAGCGTTTGAAAACTATTAAGTTTTTTGTTTTATCTCTAGTTTTGTAGACTGAAAAAAAAATGCATTTAACACACAATTTTTATTTTTTTTTTCCTTCTGTTTTTAAAACATGACTGTTTTTAAAAACTCTCATTTAGGAGTTATGAGTTTAGTTTTTATTTATGTTTTAAGACCACCACAATCACCACCCGCCGGCGACAGTCAGCTACCGCCGACAACCGCCGTTGGCCACCGTCAGGCCCATTAACTCCACCACAACCACCATTAAAAAAAAAACTCAAAATAAAAATTTCATAATCAAATACCTATTTATTTTTGTAAAAAATAAAAGCTAAATATTTTTTATTTTTTTAAAAAAATAAAAAATTAAAATTTGAAGTGATTTCAAACTGACCTAAAAAATAAAAAATCAAAATTTGAAGTGATTTCAAACCGACCTTTAACTTAAAATAAATAAGTATTTATATATATATATATATATATATATATATATATATATACACACATGTATATGTATAACACACACGGAGTCATTCACACACACGCACAAGCCTTAAAATACATCTACTGACATTCCGGCCGCTTTGTCTCTCCTATAAAACACCACTTCCAAACACTCACACTTACCTTAAAACTCCACTTCACTCACCCCAAACCAGACGGACTTCGCTCCACCACCACCCCGCCCCAACAAGAAAAAAGAAAGAAAAAGAACTACAGAAAAATGGACCCCGTTCAGCCGGCGTTTCTTTTCCGGCCACCGGAGACGCCAAGAGAGCCAATGGAGTTTCTATCGCGCTCCTGGAGCGTCTCAGCTCTAGAAGTCTCAAAGGCTCTAGCCCCCCCTCCTCCCCAAACCCTGTCAAAAACCTCCAGTGGCATCGTCAATGGCGGTAGCGGGACCATACCGGAGGAAGTCGCCGGAGAAGGGGAGGAACCGCCGGCGGAGACCGTCTCCGGGAACCCTTTTTCCTTTGCTTCCTCAGAGACCTGTCAGCTCGTTATGGAGCGGATAATGTCGCAGTCTGTAAGTATTAGTGTCACGCATGTAGACAAATTCTGGGATTTCTTTCGTATTTCCCTCGTGGGTCTGTAGTCAGTCTCTGATTCTTTCTATATCTTAAAAAGGAGGTTTCTCCTATCTTGTTTGGAGGCATTTGGATCTTTCTGTTTTTGTTTCCTTTGAGTAGGCTCTAAGATGTTCCTGAGGAAACCAGCTTTCTTGGGAGCAATGAAAATGGAGGCCCAGAGCACACTTGCTCTGGGCCGTCTATGATTCAATTCTTCACCTATCAGAACATGATACTTTAATCGCACACACCCCACTAGCTAACAGCAACAATCATTTCGATCTTCTCTCTCTTCAACCTCAAAACAATTTCCTTTAGTTTGTTTGTCATATCTTTATGTTTTCATGTCATAAATTGTTGACCCTTTATGGTTTTGGTACAAACAAAAACAGCAGGAGGTATCACCACGCACTTCTGGACGACTCTCTCACAGCAGTGGCCCTCTCACCGGCGGTGGCTCTCTCTCCGACAGTCCACCTGTCTCCCCCTCCGAAGTCGACGACATCAAGGTATGCATACCAATCAATATCTTGGCACTAAAACGCATTTTCTAGCGATAAAACAGTGGTCATTCCTAGTAATTCGCGCACGGCGGTGGCCTGGAAGTTCTTGGCCGGAATCTGACAAGGACCCAACAACCCAAATGGGGGTTGAAATTTGCATAACGTGAGCCAATCAGCTTTTTTGGTTACAAAGCACAAGTTCTGATCACCCACTGAGCCACTGACCAAAAACTCTGCTTTCTCTCCAACCAACAAATGTCCTTATTTTACACTAGCACCCCCAGCCTGTAACCTTACCGGTACGAGTACTGCCAGATGCTTTCCTTTCTTCCTCCATTTTCTCTTTCTGGTGCATTAAATTGAAATGAATTGAGAGACCCAAGTCACAATTGTGGCAATTTTTGCAATTTTCAAGAAGATTAAACAAGCATAAATCTTTTCACCATTTTGTTATTTCTGGAGAAGCTAACTTCTTCAATGCAAGTAATAACTCATCTTTCCCCAGGACAAGGTGGACAGGGAGCTAACTGAACTGCAACCCTCCCCAAATTCAAGAGTATTTGCAATTGTGTCAGAATTTACGAAACTGACCTTTTACTTGGTGGCCAAGCTTATGTTCAATGGGACCTTTTTAATTTTGATGATGGGTATAATTGGGAGCTAAGTTATGATAGCTGTAACCTTGGTCCTAGGGTGGTCCAATTTTATTTTTTTCTATTTTTTCCCCTCTAGTGTTGTCCGACCGTGGGCACATTGATATAAGTCACGAGGTGCACACCCTGCACATTTTAGAAATTCAGTGCGTTTTTCCATTAAATTGTACTGCTAGTTTCAATTAGGGGTGCGTACTTAACTCACCCTGTAATTTGTCATTTATTATGATCGAGTCTGATACCCAGAGATTTGTTTATGTGACAGTACTGTCGCCTGAGCAATCTAGTGAACACCACCCAGTACAGGGGAGGCGCCGCCGCCGTAGGCGGCGGTGGCAAGACGGTGGGGAGGTGGCTGAAGGACAGGAGGGAGAAGAAGAAGAGGAGGCGCGGGCCCAGAACGCGCAGGTCCACGCCGCCGTGTCGGTTGCCGGGGTAGCCGCGGCAGTGGCTGCGATTGCGGCCGCCACCGCCGCCTCGTCCGGGTCGCGGAAGGATGAGCACACGGCAAAGACCGACATGGCAGTGGCGTCTGCCGCGGCGCTTGTGGCGGCGCAGTGCGTCGAGGCGGCGGAGGGGATGGGGGCCGAGCGCGAACACCTGGCTTCCGTGGTCAGTTCGGCCGTTAATGTCCGGTCTGCCGGTGATATTATGACTCTAACGGCAGCTGCAGCTACAGGTATAATGCTCGGTTATGTTAACTGATTTACTCTACAGATATGCTTGATCACCATAGAGTAATTTTCTGCATGTGTTTCGAGTGTTGCTTTGTGGTAATTGTCGAACATGTCTTTGATTAGCATCTTTATCTTGCTGGGGGGATGGGGTGGTTGAATGTGATTAATGACAGTATATCATTGCCATCAATGAGACATTAATCTGTTCTAGATTGGCCTGTGGTAGCTCTCAAATTAATTGCGTTGTTGATGTTTTTATTGCTTTGTGTTAATTGATGAATCTTTCCTTGGAAACTTTGGAGTATCTTCTAATTAGAGGAGTTGTTTTTGTTTACTTTATGTGGTGGTGGGGATTGTAGCTCTTCGGGGTGTGGCCACGTTGAAGGCAAGGGCATTGAAGGAGGTGTGGAATATAGCGGCTGTGATTCCGGTGGAGAAAGGCGTGGGAGTTGGTGGTGGTGGAAATTGCGGTAGTAATGGTAGCTCGAATGGCAGCTTCAGTGGTGAGCTTTTGCCTGAAGAGAACTTCCTTGGCATTTGTAGTCGAGAATTACTTGCCAGAGGCTGTGAGCTTCTCAAGCGCACTCGCAAAGGTAGTTAATTTTCTTTCCCTGTCTGGTTGATGGTAAAATTTTGGAAACAAAATGATCTCTCAAGGGTTCAAATCCCCTATTTCTCCCTGTTGGACCACCTGAAACAATAAAAGCCAACAGTGAATTAAGCCTTTCTGCAAGCAAACAAATTGGCTCAGGTGGGGTGTCTCTTCTGCAGGAGCCAAGCCAACAGAGATAATCTACCAGCATTCCCTTTTTATCTCAACATTTTTGCACTTAACAAGGATGGCAACTTTCCCTTTCCTAATCTGAAGTTGCTGTAGAGGCCGGAGCTTGACATCTTTGTTTTTATGACTAATGCAGGTGATCTTCATTGGAAAATAGTCTCTGTTTATATCAACAAAATGGGTCAGGTGGGTTTACTTCTCTTCCAATTGATCATTAGTCCACTGATTTTGTCCCAAGCTCTAAAACCATTGCCAAAAAGTGTCGTTGTGTGACATGGAGCTCAAATGATTCCATTCCCTTGATAATCATACCAACTATGAGTGTCAGCTTTCTACATCTGTGCACTGATGATATGGCTTTGATTAGAACTTTGGGGTCATTGAGGAAACATCAGTTGAAAATTGAATAGGGAAAGTTAAGCTATACACGCATGCTAGAACAAAATGCGTCTGCTTTTGTCTTACATTTCTCTTCCTAGCAGGTAATGCTGAAGATGAAGAGCAGGCATGTAGCTGGGACCATCACCAAAAAGAAAAAGAGTATGTTTTCATTGCTTTTGTCTTTCCTTCATGATGTGAACTGAAATGGAGGTGGTGGGTCTTTCCTTCTATTTGGGGATTTGAGAAAGCAATGTGCAGTTTAGTGGAAAAGATACTAAAGAAAAGTTGTCATCTTTAATCTCTCTTTTGAATTTTGTAGATGTGGTCTTAGAGGTGCTGAAAGATATGCCGGCTTGGCCCGGCCGCCACTTGCTCGAGGGCGGCGAGCATCGGCGGTACTTTGCGCTCAAGACGGTGCTCCGTGGAGTCGTCGAATTTGAGTGCAGGAACGAGAGGGAATATGATATATGGACTCAAGGTGTCTCAAGGCTGCTCACAATTGCTGCAGAAAGGAATAATAAGCATAGGATGTGAAGTTTTAGTGATTTAGTACAAGCAGGATTAGAATTGGGAGATGGAGAATTTGTGGACCAGTTGTGGCTTTGAACTAACAATATGGTTTGAAATTTGGTGGGGTGTATTTCTTTTCTTTCTTGGTCTTTCTATCGTGTATAAAGGATAAATTAAAGTGTAACTTATCCAAATGGGGCCTCTCTACTTTGGAGAATGTAAGTTTTGGGCTTTGATTTTTGTTTTTGAACTGTTAAAGTGAAGGGATCTGCATGAAAGCAAAGAAGCCATGTGATCCAAGCTTTCGCTGTTTCCACTGTTGAGGAAAGAAAAGGACCATGTTGGACTATGGCGGTCAAAAAGAAGAGAAGAAGGAATCCGTGTCGAGTAAGGTATTTAGGAGGGTAAAGACAAGGTTCTGGATTCTGTGTGCTTTGTTGTTTAATGTGGATTTGGCCTCTTTTTCTAATGCTGTACATGTTGGAGCTTTGATTTAGGAGTCTAATCAAGTGGACCAAGATTTGTCTTGATCTACTCTTAAAAACAATTTTGTATGGGATTAGTGAAGCAGAATATGGGGAATATTTTAGTTAAACACAATGATTAAAGTAAGATGAAGCTTATATTTATTTAGAGGAATGCATAAACTACTGCAATAATATAGTATGTGTTACTCGATTTTCCCCAAGCTACAGATTTGGTCTGTGATAAGGCAGCAGCCAAATATTCTCTACAAATTCTCTCCTCTCTGTCGTCTTAGATACTTTTGGTTATCACGCTGCATCTGTATGTGCTTACTTTCGGAGTACTGGAGGTTGGCCTTCGGGACTGATTGATCAATAGTAAGAGGGGAGGAAGCAGAGGCTGCACAGTTCAGATCAATATTACAAGATGGGGATGTACTATATTGTTTTTGCCGAAATGATTGCTATTTTTGAAGCAACAGACCCAAGGGAACCATCGTATTAGCTTAGTGTACGACTTCGTCATATTGGTTTGAAGAGTTCATTAGGAGGAGGTAAGTTTTTTTTTTCCTTTCATAAATCGTAACTCAAAGGCTAAACCACCGGCTATCACCTTGATCTCTCTGAAGATTATATCTTGTAAAAGTGAGATCGATTGAGACGATAAGTTACGACACCATGGATAGGATCTCGGGATTGCCGAATTGAACCCTCCGTCTTATACTATCCTTCCTTCACACAAAAGTGGCAGCACAAAAATATGTTACCGTTGAAACGTGCATGGTATAGCTACCGCATTTATAATTTTAGACATCCTACTTCCGCCAAGACAAAATTGATAAAATTTGTAAAAGAAACTACCAACAAATATAGTGAGAGAAGTTATCCATCGAAAAGTCAAGATTGTCGTCAGTAAGTTAATCGCTCCAAACTTGTCTTCTCGTGTGGACAATTGGATAGAAACAGCTAAAAAGAATTCAAGTGCCTGTTAATTTTCCTTTCTCGAGAAGGTAAATAGATGGTTTGTGTTGACACCCGATCTCTGGAATCCAGATTTTTTTTGTGCGTCCTCAACGTTAGCACACCTAAAAATCTGGAAAAGATGTACTTGAAAAGCTTGAGCAACATGGCTTTTATGACTTCTTCACGAGGTTCCCTCTCCTCGAGAATTTGACCTTTGCACAAGTGCAATGAATTGGAAGATTTCTACTCCTCGTGTTAAGCATCTGTGCATAGTAGGGAATCGGATTGATGTTCCAAATTTGCTTGAACTCAAGTACATATAGAGCGGCACTCCCACCCCACGCCTTAGATTTACACGTGTTCGAAAGCACGTCTACAATACGTACAGGAGCAAACGCGCTTATCAAGGTTATCTTTCAGATCTTGACAAGACTAGAGAAAAATGGCTCCCAAGAAATTATGTGCCATATTAAGGACTCTTGTGAAGTTGGTTCACAAATCTCATTTTCGAAATGAAGAACCATGGAACTGCCAAGACATAATTTACGAGAACAGTTCTGCTGATTTGTACATGAATCACTCAGTAAACATATGATCAAGCAGCTGCAAGACTAATTTCAGGTGGTTATCAAATTAATTCAGATGAACATTCTAGTGTATACCACAACTAAGAAGGAAGGTAAAGAACTTGAATGCCATATTAAGATGTGTTTGAGGGTTCATGCTGCATATCAGCAAAGTAAAGAGCATATCAACTAGACCTTTGCTACCCTATTTTAGTGTTAGTATGTCTGAATACCTATATCTGAAGCTACCAGTGCCAAAGGAGTTAAAAAAAGTTGGGATTTACATGCTTAACCATCACCTTTTTGTTATAGAAACCTTTTAACCATCGTCTCCTTGTTAAAGAAACCTGCTAGGTAGTTCGCAAACAGCTAAGACAAACCGAGGTTGTCGTTGGAACCACCATCCATGGCACTTGCTATAGAGAGAAAGAGATTGAGTATGTCTAGGTAAAGAGTGATTGCAGCCGTGATGTACTCGTCGTAGGTGAAGCGCTTGATCAGGTTGTCAGTATCATATATAATAAAACCAGAGAATATCAATGCTCCAATGCACCCATAGATCGTATGCCCTAGCTTTCCCAGAGGAATGAAGATCTGACGTCCATATAAAATAACCCAGAAAGGGGTAAGGGGAAGAAGACCAATGAAAGAGAAAAGCGAAGTCCAAGTGAAGTCACGTACCTGAATGAGAGCAAAAGCAATGAGCATCAAGAGAGAAGCGAATAAGAATGGCCCAAGGAACTGAAAATCATGGCCTCTCTTGGCTGCCCAGAATGTGTAGAGGGTGAGGCTCACCACCACAACACAAGTCAGAATTCCAGCTTCCAGAATGACCTTCCCTGATGAAGATAAACATCAATCAGCATAAATATTGTGTATACGATATTTTCTCTATAATGTAACTGGATTACGCTTATACGGAATAATATCCACTGCATGATGCACATAAAATATTCGGAGCAAAAAAAAATCACGGTATAGCGAGTGCATTGATTATGAAAGAAATGCACAAAAAGTGTACGTAGGAATAGTTGTGGATATTAAATTAATACAACACAATAACCGGACATAGAAGTAGGCCTCAGCCCCTTCTCAGCTGCTTGCAGGAAGAGGCCTAAATCAGTTGATGCCTCGTTATGACATAACAGACCATTTTAAAGAAAGAGAAAAAGGTTTGAAGCGTGGATACCTGGTAAATTTTAGCTACTTGCATGTCTACGCAATGCTAGGATGCACGAATCCTGCACTTCGTCAACCCAAATTCAACAATGTTCTTTGAATACCAGCTAGTATTAATCTAAACTTGATCGTATAATATCATCACGAGCTTTTTAATTCTTATATGGGATCATAAGTGAGATTTAAATTGCTTTTGTTATGATCAAGTCATCCATAAATGCAGGTTTGAAAAATATATTTTAGCACCGGAAAGTTAATGCTCATTGACTAGTCACTGTTATTCGCTTGAGGATAAGATATGACTAAGTAGGCTACACATCAACAACGGAAATAAATATGGCTAATTTCAAGTGCAATGATACAAGCATATCTTCAGCCTGCTAATTTCTAAATCAAATAAGAGGGAATCAAGATGTCATAAAAATCACTAAAGTCGTGAAAGTATGAAAAAACTGATCCAAAAAAAATTAAAGCCTAAAACTGCAAGGAGCAGCAAACCATACCCACACATATTTTCACGGAATATCAAATGGCTCTTAAACTGGTGTATTACAATTCTATTCATCAAGAAACCAAGTGTTCCATCCTCTTTGCTCAAAGAGGCAGCTACAATTATTGAATTGTTTATTAACATTTTCTAACTCCCTCTTTGAATCTTTCCGGAATGAAAAAAGGAAAAGCAGTTCCTCACTTGTAACTGTAGATACCAACAAGTGTCCGACAATCAATTTTTGCACAAAATGGGGGAAGCAGAAAACAAAGTAACAGTAATATCCTAGAAATCTGATATGAAAAATTATCAAAACCAAAAAACTCCTCCAAAAAATCAAGCTTAGTAAAACAAGAGAAGCACCAATCTTCAAATTTTCTTCTACTTTCGTGGGAACCACATAGGGGGTCCTTTATGGGTTACCAGTCACAAAATTCAGATGTCAAAACCATAACCAACATGCGTACACCATAATCACTGAGGTATAACCAACTCTTTAACACAGGGTTCAGGATACAAACAAATTTCATATGTTCGTGCATTGCATGTCTATTAGCTAAAGAATGAGCAGCGGAAGTTGTATTAGTTACCCTTCGACATAGAACACAACAATCCCACAGCAGCAGCCATCATAATGGTAAACAGCATGAGAAGAAACAAGTTCACTGGATGTTGCTTGCGATAGGAATGCAACGGCCACAGAACTGCACATCGCAAAAGGCAGAAGAAAATCTGTTAAAATTCCACATCCAATCTATTATATGCCCCATGCACACACGCGCATACTCTTAACTATGGCCAGAGAACTGCATACTAGAAAGCAAGAAAAGATTCGTCATGGAGTTCCACACACAATCTGTGATATTCACAAACGAGCACCCACACACAAGACACATGCACACCCAATGGCCACAGAACTGCATACGAGAAAGCACAGTAACAGCTCCGTTAGAATTCCACATAAAATCTTTAAGATTCACACACACACACACACACTCACTAAATTACAATTTCCTATGCAATGCATAAAATTCAAACAGGCGCGCGCGCACAAACAGAAATTGGCCACTAAAATGCATTACAAGCCATACGCAATCTACTACAGAACACAAACACACGGTCACACAGAGACACCAAAACGAAGTGGCTGCAAAACTGCTTATCAGAAAACACAAAAACAACTCTATTACAATACCATATAAAATCCACAACAAAACGCGGGCGCGAGAGGACACACAACGGCCACAAAACTGCTTATCAGAGAAGACATATAAAAATCTGTCACAGTTCCGTAAGAAATCTACTACACACAGAGACACTCACACACACAACAACAACAAAATCGAACTGAAAAACAGAAATATCGAAAACCTCAAAATCACAACCAGAGAGAAAACTTACTCACGAACGGAAGGATCAGTAGCAGCACGAACACAACGATGCCAGGTGTGGTGTGGAGCAAGAACTTGGGTATCGGGCGCACAAGCACGACCGTGGCCGCCATGCCGACGGTGAGGAGCAGCTGCATCGATAGGATCATGTAAACCTTCCGGACGAACGACCACCGCAGCTTCGGGTCCTCCGTCATGCTAGGGTACAGTCCGCCTCCGCCGGCAGCCTCCACATCTCCGCCGCCGGCCTTCGCAGGGCCGCCGCTCTCCGGTGGTTCGCCTGGCTCGGCAACTCGCTTAGGTGCCATTCGCTGGACGGATTGTAGCGGAATTGACTCAAAGGAGCAGTGCCGTGTGCATATATGTGTGTTATGGGAGTTGTTAGGGGAATGAAGAGGAAGCTTCTTTAAAGGATCGTGTGAGCGCGGTGTCTGATTGTGTCCCCGGGAAAATAGGAGGGGCGTGGGTTGGGGTTTAAGGATCACGCTGCTGCTGCTGCAACAAACACAAACGTGTTCTTTAAGCCGCATCTAGCCACAAATTGGACTGCTATTTCGATCGAAAGAATCTTCTTCCTACCCCTGTACAACAACAATCAATTGTCTCTAAATATTTTTAGTGCTTTTATTTAGATGACGCTAGAAAAGTACTGCTAATAATTATCGCTGCTAGTGTTAGAACAAAAGTCGCTAAATGCTTTTAGTGGCCCAAAATGTATAGTAGTTGGAAGAAGATTCTTACAATCTGGGTAGGAGTTAAAATTTGTTCCCAAAATAATCCTTCCATTTTTATCGCGCTTTTGTCCTTTGATTTTTTTCCCGTATGTTTAGACCGATTCTCAACAACTCAAGGATCGGTCACAGGTTAAAAATGTACAGTTCGACAAATAAGGTTAAAAGCATAGTAACAAATTTGGTATTCGGGAATTATTCGGTTTGTGGCAATAATCCGGAATTCGGAAAATTTCGTCATTTAATTGGTAATAATTCGGTGTAATAACAAAATTCGTATTGTAAATAGGGAATAATTCGGTAATTAATCGTACAAGTTTCAATGATTTTAAGTGTATAAAATTTTGTAAAGTATGTAACTGAAATAACAAAAATATAAGAAATCTTCCATTCTTTAAGTGATGGGTAAAAAAAAATGAGAGAGAAATGTATAGCTAGTGTGTTATAATTATGTGTGGTTTACTGGAAATGTATTATTTTGCCGAGTTTAAGTAATAAACATGGGCTGGTGTGATGGCCCAATGCTTTCGAAACAGCTGGAGTTAATCGGGTTCGAATCCCACCAGAGGAAGCCTAGCTTTTATCCTTTTTCAAGAGGGTTTGAATCCCACCAGAGGAAGCCTAGCTTTTATCCCTTTTCAAGAAGGAGGAGGAGGTAATTTAACTCGCAATATTTGTGAGATATTCGAGAATCCTGCAATTAATCGCCAATTTATCGCGATTAAAACTTTCTAGAAATTTATCGCGATAAATTCACGAATGTCGCCAATAAATCGCGAAATTTGTTACTATGGTTAGAAGATAAGAAAAAGGGGAATGCAGATACCGAGCCTAATTATATTAGATCATTGAGGGTATATCAATCATTACACACTTTGAAAAATCAAGCCCTAGTTCCTCACCATCATTTCCTCTCTAGCCCCCTAATACTAGGTATTTCGGCAATCTACCTCCACCACCACGCCGGCGATCTCCTCCTCTACCATGTTAGTGTCACTGCCTCCTCCTTTCCCCCAATAGCTTCTTCCCATCCCGTTGCTCAGTGTTGCACTCTTTGTCCTATCTCCACCACAAAGTCACCCCCTCCTCCAAAAAGTTAGTGATCACCTCCTCCACCTCACCAACGGGATGCAATGAACCACCGACAAGATCTAAGAACCACATATGTGATTCAAGGACAATAGGGAACGCAATGAAGTCTCATATCTCGCTTCTTTGTCGTCGCTGCGAGCTACGGGTAGTGGTGACGACTGAGAAAGAAAGTGGACGATTAGGATTTGAACTGATTGAATATTAGGATTACCTAGTTACCGTTAATGAACTAATACATCTAGGATTAATATAAGGACATAATTGTCTTCTTAGTCTATGCCACAAAGAAGTTTTGAATGACATAGCTTCTGATTTTCCCTAAGAAAAATGAGTAAACTCATGCACAAAATCTGATCTCTTAAATGCCCCAAAAAGTCAGAGGAGATTTTAACAAAAAACAGGGTGCAATATTTGTAAGAATTAATATATTAGCTCCACTTTCATCGCTAAGTATCTTTCAATTGTCGTTATATAATCATATTACCGATACTTGTCAAGCTTAAATACTAAGAATGAAGCATAATTAGTACTTCCCTATCTTTAACAGCGAAACATGCATGCAAAATTGTTATGTTCGCCACATGAGAGGTAGGATGACGCGTGAGGGGGGTTCTTGTGTAGGAATCGAATCGGAGTATGTTTGTTGTGGAGTTGATTATGGGAGATCTTTCAATTTTTGCCCTTTTGAATACTAGATGGCGAACAAATATTGGAAACCAGACGATACTCCCATCCCTGTATTTGTTACTAACAGTGACGGCGTATCTTTACTTTTGGTAGTTCGGTTTGGACTTGTCTAGGTGGAAAAGTCCGGTTCAACTCCTACAAGTTTGGGCCCAAAATGGCTACCCATCTTGTGTTATTATGGTGGCCCATACTTTTTTTTTTGGTTTAAAGGAAGCAGAAAGAAATACAACAAACTAACTACGCCTCTCAAAGGCTATTCCACTAACATCTGCAAGCAAAAGTTGCTGTAACTCCAAGCTAAGTTCATCCAGGTGGACCAGGCTTTGTGGTTAATCGACTCCCATGTTTGCTAGGAGATCTGCACACTTGTTACCTTCACGGAGAGTGTGGGTTATCTGATATTTGAATCTCTGTATAATGAATTCGTAATCCGCGATCAGTCCCCTTAGTTGATGATTTGGATTTTCTTCCTTTGTTATCAGTTGGATCGCTAAAGTGGAGTCCGTTTCCAGTATCAAGTTTTGGATGTGTTGCTCCCTTGCCATCTTCAATCCTTGGTAGATGCCCCAAAGTTCCGCTGTTAGGCTAGTTATTTCTCCAAGATTTCCACAGAAGCCACATTGCCAAATGCCTCTTTCATTTCTCAAAAGTCCTCTGAAACCACCATGTCCTGGGTTTCCTCTAGCACATCCGTCTGTGTCTAGTTTGCAATGTCTTGCCATGGGAAAGGTCCAAGAAATCAAGCTATGTTTTCTACAGTTATTAGCTTTTATATGAGGTTGAAAAGCTTTCACCGTGTCTTCATGATGATGGATGATCTTAGCTCTTACTTTGCCAGCATCGTGTGGACTATCGTTGAAGATTCTGTCATTCCTGCTTTTCCATATAAACCACAAAATGATAGCAAATAGGTTGGGTGTTGGGAGATGGGAAGAATCAACCTTGTTTATGCGATGTGAACAATACTTTAGCAGCCAGTGAAGGAAGTTTAAGGTACTGTCCTCTATCATTGTGTTCTGGGGAAGGAAATGTTTCCAGATATCTTTGATTACCTGGCAACATCTCAGGACATGGATGGTGTCCTCTTGAGGATGGTGACAGAAATCGCAGGAAGTGTTGGAAGTCCAACCTCTAGAGGCACGAAGAAAATTAGTTGGGAGACGGTTATATGTAGACCTGGCAAACGGTTCGACCCGCCCGGGTACGGGTAAAACCCGGTCGGATCCGAGTAAAATCAGATCGGGTATATTTTACCCGATTTTTCTCGGGTAGGAATTGTGAGAACTCGTACCCTACCTTTGCGGGTAGGGTATTACCCGTAGATAAATCATTAATTTCTGATTAATTATTTTTTTGAATAAACATATTTTAATCACTGCTAATTAGATGTTTTAACCTCCAACAACAATCAAATAATTATGTGTGTCTCCATCAACATTCATTACACAAAATTTAAACATCTTTCGATCAAAGAAAAAACAACCTGAACATCTTTCCATCGGGAAAAAATATATATATGAACAATTTGAAAAAAAAAACCACCATTAAGATCTACCCAACAACCATCAAGATCTACCCAATCTGAAGAAAAAAAAAAGCAAACAACATCAAGATCTACCCAACCACAAGGCGCAAAATGACGATCGATGATGGTGGCGACCGATCGATCGTGGCGGGGGCACAGTGGTGGTCGACTGTTGGTAAGGGGGCCCGGTGGTGGCCGATCGGTGGCGATGGGGCCAGGGGTGACCAACCTGTGGCGACGAGGTGACGGAGTGACCGACTGGTGGCAACGGAGATGCAGTGGATCGGGACTGATCGATGTGGCGTCGTGGGTGGTCGTGACTTTGGCAGATCTTTGAGGGAGACTTAAGAAGAAGGGCGGCGGAAATAAGAGAAGAGGAGAGAATGAGATGTAACTTGTAACCCTAGAAGGTCTTATATATAGGCAAATAACCGGGTAAACCCAGATACCCGGTAACCGACCCGATTTTACTCGAATTTTACGGATCGGTTCGGGTACGGGTCTAATTTCGACGGGTATTGAATATTGGTACCCATACCCGACATTTTGGACCAGGTACGGTTCGGGTAACGGGTTCGGACATCATTTTGCCAGGTCTAGTTATATGCCACAATCCAAAGGAATAGGTTTATTCTTTTAGAGGTCTTGATTTTCCAAATACTGTTTTCTTGATAGTTTTGATCATCGTGGAGGGAAAAGAAGTGAGAATAGACAGATTTGGTGGAGAATAAACCATTGGTCTCCATTCCCCAAACATGAGTATCAGGGTAGGATATGTAAGTGGAGACAGGGGTTTTGAGAATTTCGTTTATGGTGCTGCTTCCTAGCTGTTCCTCCCAAAACTCCACATTCATTCTATCATTTGTAAGAAATCACTGACTTTCAGGGAGGGGTCAATATGGTATTAAAGACACTATTCAAGGGTTTTTCGCCACACCACCAATCCTCCCCAAAAGATATGTTCTTCCCATCACCAATCAACCATTTAATTCCCTCAATAATGCAACTTTTGGTACTTATAATGCCTTTCCAGATATGAGATCCTCCTTTTTTTGGTTCCCAAGTTCTAGGGTTTTTGGAGCTAGTATACTTGGCCGCTAACACTTGGGTCCATAGGGGTGTCACTTTCTTACACAGGTTCCAAAAGAGTTTGGTTAAAAGAACTAAGTTATTTTCTTTATTTCTTCTTAACCCAAGCCCTCCCACTTTTTTAGGCTTACAAACTGTTTCCCAATTACCAAGGTGTATCTTTCTTTGGTCTTCCGTGTTCCCCCATAAGAAATTCCTATTAATTTTTTCTAAAGTGTTGCATGTTTCCGTGGGAAGGATATTGGTTTGCATGATATAATTGGGAATGACAACTAAAACTGATTGAATGAGGGTAAGTCTTTCAGCAGTGGAGAGGAGTTTTGCTTTTGAAGAAGTGAGTCTGCTTTGGATTTTTTCAATGATATGGTTGAAATGACTCTTTGAATATCTTCTGTGTATGAGAGGGGCACCCAAGTACAAACCAAGGTCTTGGGATAAAGGGAAGCCACAGCAATGGCTTAGCTCTTTGGCCTGGTTCTGGTTTATGTTTGGCGATATGAACATTTTGGATTTGTTGGGCTTAATTTTTTGACCCGATTCAGAACAAAACTAGTTCAAAGTGTCAAGAATGGTTAGGCAGTGATGGGTATCGGCTTTTGCGAAAATGAAAAGGTCGTCTGCAAAGAAGAGATGGGTGATATTAGGGCCATTCATAGAAGCTTGGAGCCCTTTTTCCAATCATTATCAAGCACACAGTTGCAAATGAGATTGGATAGTCTTTCCATGCATAACATGAATATGTAGGGGGACAGGGGGTCCCCCTGTCTGATACGCCTACCCGGTATGAAAGGGGGAGAGGGGCACCATTCCATAAGAGGGAGATCGTATTATTAGTGATGCAATCCATGATAAGATCAATCCATTCCTTAGGAAAGTTCAGGTTAATTAGAGTATACTTTATGAAATCCCAACTCCATAAGTCATAAGCTTTCTCGAGATCTATCTTAATTATCATTCCACCATTTTTTCCTTTCCAATGTTTGGGAAGGGAGTGTATGATTTCTTACGCAATCATAATATTATCAGAAGTGGATCTTCCAAGAAGAAAATTGCTTTGGTAAGGACCTATGAGGTTGTTAAGTTTAGGCCTTAATCTATCAACAAGGATTTTGGTGATGATTTTATAACTAATATTAAATAAGCTAATAGGCCGGACTTGGCTTGTTGTTTCAGGGTTATCAACCTTGGGGATGAGAGTTATATGAATTTTCTTAGCGTCAGCAGAAAGTTTTTTCTCATGGAAGCAATTTTTGGCGAAGGTATAGGTATGGGGGCCAACCACGTCCCAAAAACGTTGATAGAGGATGGCCTCGATGCCATCAGGTCCCGAAGCCTTAAGGGCTTTTATTTGGAAAACAACTTCTTTAATTTCCTCATTCGAAGGAGGGTGGTTAAGGTCCTTGTGGTCTTCTTGGGTGAGTCTGACAGGGAAATGATCATTTTTGCTTAATTGTTGGGAATATTCCCTCATGAAGAGCTTTAGGTAGTGGTGTTGGATAAGGTTTTTAAGTTCTTCCAGATCAGATATCCAGGTTCCAGTGTGGTCTTTAAGTCTTTCGATTCGGTTTCTCTTTCTTCTTCTAAGGGTAGTCACACGATAGAATCTAGTGTTACCGTCTCCTTTAGAAATATTTAGGTGTCTAGATCTTTAGAGCCAATACATTTCCTCCTAGTTGAGGGTATGGTTGTACTGGGTTCGCAAAATACTATCTAGCCTCTCCAAATTATAGGAGTAGTGAGAACTGAGGGCTTTTTGAATACCATTCAGGCGAGCTAAGAAGCATTTTTTTCTTTTGGAAGATATTTTTGAAGATGTTTTTATTCCAAGAGGAGGCTTTGTGAGAGAAAGAGTTCAGGGCTTCCAACAAGTTGTCACTACTTTGCCAAGTAGATTGGACCAGCTGGGAAAATCTTCATGATCAAACCACATAACTTATATTTTAAAAGGTCGGTTGTTGGTGTAAGTGAAGGACATACCTTTGTAACGAATCAGGATTGAAGAATGGTCAGAAGAAGTACGGGTTAAATTTGTTACCGTGACTTCCGGGTAGGTGATCATCCAGCTGCTCGTAGCCATTGCACGGTCAAGTCTTTCTTGCGTGTTTGCGAGCCCCTGATGTCCATTAGTCCATGTGAGCTTTGGTCCACTACATCCGAGGTCAATTAGTGCCCACTTGTCAATATTGTGGACAAACTTTTGGCATCTTCATTCATTAGGTCATGTGCAGTCGTTAAAGTCCCCTGCTAGGAGCCAGGGGAGTTTGGAGGAGTTGGCTGGGGAAATGAGGTTGTCCCATAGCACTTCTCTTGTTTTTGTGCACGGGCTGGCATAGATGGCGGTCAGGATCCAGGGGTTAGAATTGGGTTCGGTGATTTTGAGGTGGATGGCTTGCCGGGCTTTTTTAATAGGGCAGATTTGGGTTAATCCTAGTTTCCAGATCACCCAAATACCTCCAGAGAAACCAATAGGGTCAACATAGCAATTTTTGGTGTAGCCAAGCTTGTTGAAAAATGAGTGTCTCAAAATAGATCCAAGTTTCGGTTAAGATTAAGATTTCTGGTCTAAAAGATCTGGTCATTCCCAGAGATTCATTTTGAAGGCCGATTTAGCTGCTCTTTGGACGTTCCAGGCAATGATAGACATCGGGTTAACAGGTTGGTCTTGCTAATTGGCGGAATCAGACAAATTCTTAAAATGTTTCGAAGAGGGCTTCGAAACAGGTTGGTCTTGCTCTTTTTTCTTTTCTTCCTCGTTCACTTTGATGTGCTCTCAGTAGATCATCGCGGTTGGTTTGCTTGCATGGTTCAGTCGGAAAAAAGGGGCCCATTATTGTCTGGTGGTTTCGGGTTAAGGTGAGCATCACTGGTGTTTGAGGGAGGCAAGAAGAATGTATCCAAAGAAAGATGATTTTGGTCAGGGCTCTCTGTAAGACCAGCTTTTCATGTGTTGTTGGGATTTAAAAGGCAGAATTTTGAAGTGGTGGCTGATTGGAAGTTTATCTTAGGCAAAAGGGGTTGTTGGATCAACACCACAGAAGGTGGGCTTGATTCTTTTGTGGAAATTTCATGGGCTTTCTAGTTGGTTGTTACTTGAGTTTAGGGTCCAAGAGGACTACTTGTGGTTGTTCTTTGGGTAATCTTTGGTTTAAAAGTGGCTTTGGCTGTACTGTTTTTGTGTTGGTTTTGGGTTAAGGTAGAGTAGGTTGTGGTTTACGGGCTAGAATTATTGGCCAAAGTCTCAAAACAGTTTCTGTGTAAGGCTACTTTGGGGCCAAGATGGTTTTGGGTTAGGCCCTTTCGGATAGGTTCTACTCTTGATTTATATGTCCTTCTTTTAACTATCATCTAGTCCCCGTACATAGGTGGTTGAGGGGAGTTAATGCTTAGCATAGGGGTAGGTAAAGTTCTGTCAATGGTTTGCAGGTTACTATTACCGGTTAATGTTGCAACAGCTTAGTGAGAATTGACAGATTTCGGCTTGTCTATTGCCGGAGATCAGTTACAGACTTCCTTCCAGTGACATATCCTGCCACAAGACAAACAAATTGTAAGAATGAATTCATAGATGACTTTATAATCTTGGATCATCGGTTGGGAGATATCGATCTCCACAAAGATTCTTGCGTACTTGCCGCGGGCTTGAGGTTGCTGTATTGAAGTCGACTATGATTGGTTTACCGAAGCTCTTTGCAATCTTAAATAGCACCTTTTCCTTGTAATATTCGATTGGTAATTCCGGGAGTCTGATCCACATGGCGGTGGTAGTTTTCACTGCATCTGAGGGTTTAAAATTCGGCTCCCATTTTCTAATTGTCAAATAGTGGTTCATGATGATCCAAGGTCCCCCATGGAAAACCAGTTTGTAGTCTTCAAAGGTGTCAAACTTTATGAGGAAGTATCCTTCGTCTAGATCCACAATTTCAAAATCTTCTTGAAGATTCCATAGAGATTTAATTTTGGTGCTGAGGGCTCGGAAACCGATCAATTTTCCCAACATGCGAATTATCAAGCTGTCTTTCCATTGGTCTCTGATGGATTCTAGTAATCTCTTTGATAGTCTGATATCAGGAATGGTTGGGGTTTGATTGTTTGTTTGCTGTTTTTCTGGGTTTTGATTTCCTTCTATTTCCTCATCTTCTTCTGAGCTGTAATCTTCAATCGAGTCTCCAAAATATATAGCATCTTCGGAGAGGTTTTTTGACTTAACAATCTCTCTGTAGGACAAAGGCTTTATTTTTGGATGCTATGTTTCTGTGGTAGTACCTTGTTGTTTTCCTGACAATGGGTTAATTGCCTCCTCCGAAGGAGATTGACATTCCACTGTCCTTTGTACTTCAATTTCTGCCATAACTTGATCAGGGTGGGTGTCGTGGTTAATGGGTTCTGTCCCCGAATTAAGCTTCTTGAGCTCTTTGGAGTTTCTCTCCCTTCCATTAATGGCTGTTGATGTGGTATTTAATGGTGCATGGACCTCCAGGTATTTATGGATGTTAGGTGGTCAAGTGGAGGTTTCATCTTCAATCATTGGTTCTTCATCTCCATCTTGATCTTGATTCACAAACCAAAATTTCCCCATAATTTGTGAAGCAATCTGTGTATCATGAGGTAAGAGAGCAAGCTCTGAGTTTAGGTTTACCGGGGTTGACGCAATAGTAAGAGATCCTCCACCGACCGCTGTGGGGAAAGGGAAATTGGGAAGAGGGGGTGGGTCGGGGGGGGCTCTCTGGTTCGTCAAAGAAGAGTGGTCGAAAATCGCAGAGCTGTTTTCTCTCATGACTTTCAAAGAGAGCACATTTGGTGGCCCCTACTTTATTTGAATCAAACCATGCTCACTTCGTCCATTCTAAAATTAAGTAATATATTTGTAAATAGTAACAATACTCGTACAAATAAGAGTATGAACATAAATGCCCACAAAGACATACTAAAATAGTATTAAATATGCGAGTAATGCCACCTCAATTTGTAGCTTCAAAAATTTATTGATACTTTTTACTAATTAATATCATGTACAATTAATAAATGGCTACCATGCCAACAAATCCACTTGCATGCCTTAAAAAATGCATACAATTACCCAGAATTCAAAATCGTGACAGAAACATATACAAATAATATTGGA
Source organism: Escallonia herrerae (assembly GCA_033070095.1). Classification (NCBI taxonomy): domain Eukaryota; kingdom Viridiplantae; phylum Streptophyta; class Magnoliopsida; order Escalloniales; family Escalloniaceae; genus Escallonia; species Escallonia herrerae. The sequence continues at coordinate 342,229 of JAVXUP010000052.1, read as the reverse complement.
CAAGTGGACAAATAAGGAAAAAGAAGACAGACAAAGTATGCATGTAACACCAAACAACTTGCGTTTTCCTTCAACAAACATGGAATTTTCCAAAAGAAAATCGTCAACAGCTGCTTCACATAACATTAATCAGTGACGGAGCCAGATATTTTTTTTAAGGTGAGCACCAAAATTTTAATCTAAAATTAATAATCCCATTAGCAGTAGTAATTATCAAATTCTACCAATTTCTAATTGCATATTGTAAGTTCCAAAACACAGCTGCCACATTCTAGATTGATACAAAAAAAGGAAGGGTTCTTAGAAGTAGAAAATTTAAGAATCAATCATTGGATTCTTTCATTACTTTCACCGACTGCCGTGACCATTAGTATCATCGTCGAAAAATTGACATGCTGACTGCTGTCCGTGAGCACCGTCACCGGTGAGCTTGTTGATCACCCCCTGCGGCCACGCGGCCCACGTCTAAGCACGTGAGGCCGTGACCTTTGAGCTTAGAGTGTCGTGACTCGCGAACTCGTGACCTACTGGATATGGACCGGCCAGTGGAGGTAGTGGCTTGGCCATTGAGGGAGTGCTGGCGGAAGGTAAGGCCAGTGGACAATGAGAGAACTGAGGAGGAGATGGTGCTCTCTTGTCCGCATATGTGTCTTTAAGGTTTTCAAAATATTGAGACTTTAGAAACCATAAAAATAAGAGTAACAATTTTTTTTTGTCGGCTTTATGTGTAGATTTAAGTTTTTATTTCTATTTTTTTTATTTATGTGTATAAGTTTAACATTTTGAATGATTGAAAGGATATTTTTTTTTAACCATCTTTGAAACTTTAAGGTATATTAACATGTAAAATGACCACAAATACATCTCTTTCAAGCTATTTTTAAATTTTTAGGTGAGTACTTTCACTAATAGGGATAAAAATACACCATGTAAAGAGGAAAAATTCTGGAGAAGCAGGTGGGCACTGGCCACGGGTGCCCACCCGCTCCCTCCGCCACTGACAGTTCTCTTGTATCTAATGCTAAAGTGGACAAAAATGACTCCATAATACTATATCATATGCACATCGGGCTTTGAAGCGTCTGACGAGCTGTGAAACACTGTTGGTGAGGCGTACCGAAAACGAGGTAGCCTATAAATTAGCTAAACATGCTAGTTGTGTTAGTGACTTCAAGTTGTGGAAGGAGGAGACCTTTAAATTTGTTATGATATCTATTTTAGAAGATAGTATCGTTTGATTAATGAAATCGATTTATCATGAACAAAAAGTAAACATTTATTTCAATACCATTTTATCTTATACTCTTTCTGTCCCACATAAATCGATCATTTTTTTTACACGCAGATTAAGAATTTAGGTTATATATTACGCATTTCTCATTTCATTCTTTAAAGAGAGGAGATGAAGAAAGCGAGTTAGGAGAGGAAAAATAAGTTAGTGGAGTGTTAAACGTAGAGAGAGAAATATAATAAAAAAGTGTAAGAAAGTAGGTCAGGGAGAAAAAAAATGAGTTGGTGGATAGTTAATGTGAAAAGAGAAATAAAATAAAAAATATTAAAATGATAAATATATAAAAATATTTACAAAATTTTTTTAATTTAAAAAGTAAATAATTTTTATGAATTGATTCAAAAAGAAAAAATATCAATAACGAGTACAACGTGTCAAGGTGGTACACCAACATGGTTCAAGAATCAAAATATCTAGCACACTTGCACGGCATATACAGAATCTAATTACACTTAAAAAGTTACCTACTCTTCCCACTAGGTGGGGCGGTGAAGGCCGCTCAAGTAAACTTATCCCAAAAAGAGACCAGATACAAGTACATAGAAGGAAAGCTGGAACAGGATCGCAGAGGCTAGAAGAGTTTTCGCAACGGGGTCATGTCTCCTTCCTCTTCAGTGGCTGCTCCTACTGATACCGATGTGTTCTGTACTGGAAAGTACACAGCAGTGACTGCAAAAATTGAGCTTGAGAGATGCACCACCAGGCCTTCACTCTCTAATCCCCCTCCGAAGCCTCTCTTGCTTGTGTCACCATCAGAAGCAGGAGAATACCCAGTTTTTGTGTTCCTTCATGGTTATCTTTTCTATAATACTTTTTACTCCCAGCTTCTCAAGCATATTGCTTCCCATGGTTTCATCGCCGTCGCTCCACAGGTTAGTTTGTTAATTACTCTGGGATTTGGTGCAATTTCTGTGGTTTATGATCGACAGACTCAAGTCCATTTCATTGCCCTCGCGTTCGTAAAGTGAATTTGGACAAATCAATAGGATCCCTCTGCTGGAATTATGTAAAAATTATCGTTAAATGCATTTTAGCGACGAGTGATCGTCACTATAAGGTTTATTGGTCAAGATAAAATATATTTGTTGACAACAAGGTGATGGCCTTGTTTAGTTCGTGCTGATTATTGGTCAAGATGTCCAAGTTCTTTAATCAACGGCCAGAGACCTAACGATGGGGCTCGTTGTGGTTCAAGTGTTTTGTTGAGACACTTTTTCTTTTGGGTCATCATGAGACACGCAATACTAGTACTACTACCATTATACATACCGTGACTTGGAACTCATACCGAAATTTACAGATCTTTAAGGTGTTAAAGCGTGCAATTTGTGTCAAATCCGTTGCTGCTAATTTAAATCGTTAAAGTTATAAATACTCATTGAGATACATTAAAATACGTTAGCAGCCTAATTGGAGGATCGCAGTCCGTATCTATGTAGCTCCATTGATTAGAAAATGCCTAATTGAGGACAGACAGATTATTAGTTTTGAAAAAATCGAATTTCATTCTTAGGTGTTTGTTTGGTTACAAATTTTGTCAAATTCGGAATAAATTAAATGACGATTTTGCCCTCGACACTGGACCCAATAATGGCTAAAATCGAACACACGCTGACAAAAAAGATGAGTTGGCAAACTTTTGATGCTAAAAGCACGAAATGGCGAGAAAAAAAAATTAAGGAACAATGCAGAAGAATTGCTTATAGTTCAGAGATGTTTTGTGGTTTGTCCCTAAAAATATTTTTCTCATACATATCATAAGATCGTTGTGGATAGATCATTCAGATTATATGTATCTTTAGGTTCGGAATAGTGTTTTCGGGGTAGATTTTTGCCTAAAGATGCTACTGTTTGATTGGCATAAACAAATTTATTCAAAGTGTCCAACTTTTTACGCTGTCTTCGATATGTTCGTCATCGCTACATATTCAAAATTTAGTGTACACTCTGCATGTGCGTGTGCGTGTTTCTTCCTATCATTTTGGTGGCTCGTTCATTTTTGGCTCATTGATTTCATTTGATGTTCCATTTGCTGCAGTTATATTCCGCGGCTGGACCTGATGCAACTGCTGAAATCCAGTCTACAGCTGCAGTAACCAATTGGTTACCAGATGGACTCGACGACTCGCTTCCGCCCGATGTTCATCCCAATCTAAGCAGGCTAGCACTTGCCGGTCATAGCCGCGGAGGCAAAGCTGCGTTTGCACTTCTTCTCAAGAAGGTGCCCAAATCAGCCACGACCCTAAAGTTCTCAGCCTTAATAGGTGTTGATCCGGTCGATGGCATGGACAAAGGAAAACAAACTCCTCCGCCAGTACTCTCGTACGTTCCCCGCTCTTTCGACCTCCATATGCCGGTTTTGGTCATCGGTTCGGGATTGGGTGACGTTAAAAAGAACCCTTTGTTTCCGGCTTGCGCTCCGAAAGGGGTGAACCACGAGGATTTTTTTAGCGAATGTCGCAAGCCAGCTTGTCACCTTGTTGCCAGGGATTTTGGACATGTTGATATGCTGGATGATGATACTAAGGGGATCAGGGGGAAGGCCAGTTATTGTTTGTGCAAAAATGGGAAGTCTAGGGAACCAATGAGGAGGTTTGTTGGAGGGATTACGGTCGCTTTTCTTAGAGCCTATTTGGAAGGGAATTCAAGTGACCTAATGGCTATCAGAGAGAGGCACGAGTTAGCGCCTTTGGAGCTCCAAGAAGTTGAATTTCTTCTGTAGAAGCTCAATTTAGGTAGGATCTGCAGGTGGTGGGTGATTCAGAACTGTCTTGAGGGCTCATAGGTGCCCCTTAAATTTGATGCAACAAAGTTTGGCTTCTTAATATTTTGATTGTCACTAAAGAAAAAGGTTATCGTGAATTGCCTTGGTACGTGTATAATTACGTGTGTAATCTTACGAAGGCTGGAGCTAAATGGACACGACACTTGTTGCTAATTAATGGCAACGACTGCTATGCTGCCAACTTCTCCATTTCGTTATGTGACAGTCTTTTTACATTAGATAGATGTCTATTCTATTCTATTCTACTGAGCGTTGTTCTTGTTTTTTGATATATATGTTACACAAAGTGTAGCTTGTACCATTGTCTCAAATATTTTGTACAAAATTTGTTGGGGTCAATTACACTGAATGCCCTCAAGTTTGCTCGTGATAGTGTTTGGTGCCTAAAAGTTCATATTAGATATCTCCAGAAAAAAGATATCTCCCACCACAAAATAATGTGGCACCAAACTACCCCTTTTGTTTTTTATCTAGCCAAAAGTTTCGCCGAATAAGTCATTTGATTGAAATAATGGGATATTTTTGTCAGATCAATTGAGACCGCAACTCTTATAACGCTAACGACCAAAAACATGCATGATTGTGGCACCAAACAACCTCGCCGGAGAGGTCATTTGATTCAAATTTTTGTCGTATCAATTACGACCACAACTCTTATGATGTTAGCAATCAATCAACCATTGAAACCCACCATCTGTACCTTCTAGTAGATCTGGTTTGATTTTTATTGTATTAACTACTCCGTATCACTTTACTGTTAGACAAATTCAAATACGGATTTGTGTCAAAAGTGACTGCTAAGTTCTTAAATGAGCTAATTATACCTATGTCTCTGAGATTAGGGAATAATTACAGGTAAGGATAATAGTTTGTACAAATTACATTTATGTTCGTTGACCAAACGAAATCTAAAAAACCCTAACGGTTTTAACGAAAAGTCTTTATTGCTCCTAATTAAAATTAAAATTAAAATTCCATTTTTCTTTTTATCTTTTTTTTTTGTTCTCTCTCAAATTCACTCTCATATTCAACCTCCCCGTACCCCCACCCCCACCCCGCCCCCTCCCCTCTCCACACGCCGCTGTCGCACGCTCCCCCTACGCCGACGCTGCCCCCGCTCTTCCCCCCGCACGCCGTCGCTGTCCCTCCCTACCAGGCCGCAAGATCCCTCTCTGCCGCAAGACCCCTATCTGGACCCACCACGAATCGCCCATCTCTCTCTCTTATGCCATGACTTGGAATCACAGTAGATATTTTTCTTGGGTTTTTGAATTGATAGTGGGTTTTTTTTTTTGGTTAATAAGAGAATAGCATTGATAATTAAACGGTTACAAAGATGCCCAACGGCGAGTAAAGGTCACGACATTTTCATGACTCTGTGTATACATGACCACAAAGGTCAGAAACTAACAACGAACCTATAGACCCGAAACCATTTACAATTAAACTAAAGCAAAGCATATCCTACACTTTAGATTAACTTTAAGCAATAAGCGGAGGCCTAAAGATTATAAAAACACAAAGTAAACTAAAAAGAAACACTATAAATCTAAACAACACAATGAGGAAGTCAACTGGAGTCGGACAAAAGACAAAGATGTACTCGGCAATCAAAGGGATCACGATGCAAATACAAGAGACAGGTAACCTTGCATAGTTCACAATATTTCGCCGGCGATTTCCTCCAAAACACGGCCACCATTAGGCTGGGCATCAAACCAACAGTCACAAAACAGACCTAAGTTAGACTGTATATGACTTTTTCTTCTCCCCCCAAAAACCCCACCCAAAACCCCTAGAGCAGATACCCTGGAAACCCCTTCTCCCCCACCCCCCTCCCGAGGGCCCCAACCCCCCATCCCCACCCCCACCCAAACGCGCCTAAAACCCCTAATACCCACCCGAGGCCCTATCCCTCCCCCACCTGCAGGAGATCACGGCATAACCCAGCAAAAACCTAGGCACCAAAACCTAGAAACAGAGCCTAGTAACCAAAACGGACACCCTACAGCCAACTAAAGAGCCCTAATTTCTGTTGGCAAAAATTTCGACCGCCGCCGATAGGATCTCTATCACCGCCGGTTGAAATCCGGCCACTGCCGGCAATTACAGATCGAACCTGAGCAAAGGCAAACCACTTCAATCAACAATACAAACAAACAAAACCATGACCATCACTCCGATCTAGATCTATCAGATCTAAAAAATCAAGAAAAAAGCCTAGATCTTCATAGATCTGAAGAAATCCGGTGAAACAACGCCGGTGCAGACATCACTGTCCCCGATCGTGGCTGGTTATGATGGCGTTGGCCACCGCATCGTAGTCGTCCACCGCCTTCCATCCTCGATCTGCTGCCGGCCTCGGAAGAAGACGTTCCTCAGAGCATAAACTCATTAAAAGAATACAAACTGTGTACCTAGTCCTAGGCCGGATTCAGGCCACCGCCCCATGCGCGCCATCGCACGGTGGGGCTGCTGCGGTGGCTGCCTGTGAGAGTTTGCTTAGAGAGATGTGAGAGAGATATTTTAGAGAGTGGTTTTTTATGTGCAGCAATTGGGGTGATAGTGGGTTTTGGTTTGGAAAGAAAGAAGAGTGGGTTATGGCGGTGGTGCAGGGTGGTGGGTAAAGGCGGTGATGCTGGGTATTTGGGTCACGGAGGTTGGGATGTTGGTTGGTAGTGGTGTGTAAGTACTGTGGGGTGGCGGCTACGGGGTGGGGGAGGGATGGGGCGATGGAGCTGCCGGCCATGAAAACAGATTTGCAAATTAGGGTTTTGAAACCCTAATTTGCAAATTTGGGTTTTGAAACCTTAATTTGCAAATTGAGACCCTAGTTTTGATGTTGTATATGCAAGGACGGTAGAAATTTTGATGAAATTTATGGATTGATGAAATTTTGATGAAATAGACGTAAGAGCAAACAAGTTTAGATGCAGATTGATGAATCTTGAAATCTTAATTTAAAAATTTTAAAAATATTCAGTATATACAAAACAAGGGTAGTATTGTCATTTTTTAAATACGTATACACTTTTTGGACGGAATCCTGACGGAAGGACACAGCTGATATATTTTAAAAGTATTTGGTCACAGAATGTTACATTTTAAACTTAATGTCCTTGACTTTAATTATACCCTAACATGAGACAATGGTATAATTACCCTTTCTTAAATTCATTTCAATTACCTGCACCCAATAGTTTGTCATTTACTGTGACCGAGTTTGACAGATTTTCTATGCGACTGTACTGTTGTTTGAGCAATCAAGTGAACACCACCCAATACAGGGGCGGAGCCACTGCCGGCACCACAGTGGGAAGCGGAGGAAGGACTGTGGGGAGGTGACTGAAGGACAAGACGGTAGCTTTGTCTATTCTCAACTTCCCCCTTCATTCTCGCCTGCGGTCCCATCCCACCGACCAGCCAGCAGCAAATTAGTTCGTGCCATATCTCTCCCCATCAGCAAAAATCTCACCAAGTTCACTGCATTGGCTATTCGTAGGATTCTCCCTCGGGTAATCTTAACCCTATTCAATTTGCTATAAGCTGATCATACACTCCAAACACTATTTCTTTATCTTTACATATTCTTTTTCTACCGACATTCCAAACGTGAAATCAACACTTTGTTTTCGAATTAAGTTATTTCTGTACTGCCCACCAGGTGTTCGATCATATTCCTCGTGAACTAGGTATAACTTATTTCTACCTTCGTATTGCTTTGAGTATGATCGTTACCCTAGACTTATTTTGTAAGTTTTCTTAATTGCAGCACAATCAGAACTTGTTCTTTCTATACAATCATTCATGATTCATTAGGTTTTGCATCTTTTGTATGAATTGTTTTGATGAGTATTGATACTATAAAATCATATGAAATTTGTTAAACTTGTGGTGATAGCAATTTTGTAGCTAGTCACAATAAGCTTCATGGGGCTTCCAGAATAATGCTGTTTTGGGTTTTCGCGCAGCCATGGTGTTTTATGCATCAATCAAAAACGGTGTCTATGCGATTTCTTGTAGTCTACTGTATGCGGCATTTCCTAAGTGGACGCGTTTTGTTCTGAAGATGTCTTAAAGTTAAAGTTGCTTAAAGTGGGTTAAAATGTCCATATTCTTCATCAACAACTATCATGAACAAGTTTTTCTTTTGAGTGTTTGTGTGAGTGTGTGCTGGGGCTGAGGTGGGGTGGGGTGTTGGGCGCTGCTCTAAATGTTTGCATGTGAATGAAGGAGGACAAAGAGAAGCCAGAACAATGGACAAAAAGAAAAAGCTAGAACAGGAGAGTTCCGGGATTATGGGAGGCAGAGAGAAATACTGGCCGTGGTTAGATTTATCTTCTAGGTTGCCTTCACATGGTCCTAACCTCTGAATATTTGACACTTGGTCCTTTACATTCTTGGTCAAGTGACATGCTACCTAGAAGCTTGTTACAAAGTTACAACGGGCTAGTAGGTAACAGTTGCCAAGAGGCTAAAAGATGTAAAGCATGTTTAATAGTTCTTCTTAAGGAATTTTTCAGGCTCAAGCACTTCCTTGACGCACACAACCACACACATTTGCACTTTAGTTATTAATTCTACAAGTGAGCTTTTAAAAGAAAATCCCACTGGTTCTTCTCCAGTGATGGTTTGGTTTTACTGTGGAGCAGAACAAAAATGAGAACCATCCCCTGCAACCCTGCTCCCAAAAAAGATAAAAAGATGCAAAAGTTAAAGAAAATGGTCGTATGGGGCTTTTGTTCTTATTAGTGTAGCTCGAGTGTTTACATTACTTGGTCAAAGACTTGAAAAATGCTTCTAGATGTGAATTTCACAAGTTTATTTTGATTCTTGGCTAACGACTCGAACATTTATGATTGAATTTGTAGACTACATTGGCTGAGAGGCGGTTGTAAGTTTTAGAAGATTGGTCTCGACTCTATAATTCAGTGATGAAGATGTATGTACTTAACATCATATTCAGTCGTCCCCTTAGCTCTTGTTGCTTTTACATACTTTGCGTGACTTCAGGCTGAGCTTCAGCCGTTATTCGTGTTTCATTTTTCTTCTGTGGATTAAATAACGTAATTTGACTTTTGGAAGAGTCAAAGCCAACGATGGTGTACTGACCAACTTCGAAGTACTTAACTTTCTCCGATCAAGAGGAGCTGGAAAGGATCTCACACGGGTTATTGCTCCTATAGCGCCTTCAGAGTTCAAGGTGTGTAATATGTTTCCAAAAATCATATCTTCCCTTTTTACCCGTTTCTCTGTTCTGGTAATGGGAACCTTAGCTTGGTGATTTTGATATTTATTATGTTTACTTGTAGGTTTATGATTACTTGGAGCAGACTGCTGCTTGCAGCCAAACTAGAGAGAGCATCATCAGCTTTGTGGGAAAAAGCAAACAGTACAAGCTTGCAGAGGCTGAGATTCTCAATCTTATCAACATCAGACCATCTTCCGTCGTTGAAATTGACCCGGTAACTCCATCATATTCCTTTATTACTAATTTGTCTTTAGCTGTTTGGTTGAATGTGCTTTGTTCGATATCTCTTGTATATCTCTGCAATTAAGTGTAAGGATGCTTGAAGTAGTTAATTTGGTTATTGCGGTGATATTTGTATGTCAGCCGAATCTGTATGCTGGCTGTGGGTTGTGTACTTATATACTACGAAGCAGTAGCCTTCATCGACCGGTTTTTTTTTTTCCCTTCCTTTAAGGTGTTTTAGTTTGCAAAACCTCTCTTATTGCCCAATAATGTCTAGCAATGAAAAGATATAAGCATCATTTTGGGTCTTTAGTGCAGTCGTTGTTCACTTCCAATCACTGTTTATGATTTCTTGTGCGACGGGTTATGATATCAATCTTAAATCGTATCTTTTTCAAATATGACAGTAATACAAATCTGGTGGTGGGAATTATTTCTTCAACCATTTATCGTATCTCTTTTAGAGATGCCCCCCGTGCTACCGTTGTATAAGGAAAAATAGAATTGATTTTGTGACCAGCAACTTGGAAGTTCTTGTCGCTCATCGTTCTCGGTAAGTGTATCCTGAACATAGTTTGGTGATACAAAGAAACCTTTGATCCTTAAAAAGTCTCTTGTTTGGCCATGCAGCAGTTTGGCAAAACTCGTGGACAAAATATCGAAAATGAGCCAAACTCAAAGATGTGATGTCCTTGTATCTAGGTCAGTGTACGAAGGTTTTAGGGAAGATACTATCTTGGTCTTGCTCTAAAAGCTCCAAGTTGTGTGAGAATGGGCCAGAAATTTAGATCGTGCTTTCACTCCCCCTCACGTTCTATTGCGCAATTGCACGTCAAGAGGAAAATATGAAGGTCCACCACCACCACGAAGTCATAAATAAACAGGGTGCATATGCACTAATATAAAGTGTGACCAGGATTAAACCCAAGACCTTGCCAATTGGAGCTCTCGCTTAGCCAATTAGAGAAATGGGTCCAATACTGTGTCATGCTTTTACATTCTTGTAAGCCTTTGAGTGTGAAGGACTTCCAAATGAATAGATTATTTTACGGTGTATATGAAGATGGTGAAGAAAGCAAAAATGCAAAAGAAAAGATGAAATAATTTCAAGTGAACTGTTAAACAGAAATCTACTTTTTACCGAACAGGAGATGAATTAGAACTATGGAACACAGAAAATTGGCAAAAAGAAAGGACAAACTACAGACTAGAGCAAAAAACTAGAGTTCAAGGGACATCTGAAAACCGAACAAATTGCTAGAGATTCATGAAGTTCGGGCATATCTGAGTAAAGCTTCATTCGTTTAGTCTGCCCCTTTTTGGAGATCTTCGGTGACAAACTCCATGATAGTATATAGGAAAATTGGTCCAACGATCACCAACGTAAATGACTGCCAAATTGATATAGATTTCAGACTGATATTTTGTAATAACTTAAAAATATACTTTCGTTACTGATAAGTTGTCATGATGTCACGAAGATCTCCTCTTCCTTTCCCCTCCAAATCCAGAGTCAGCAGTCATCTGGGATCATGTGAGCTCAATCTCATCCGTCTGATTTTGGCAAGATTCACGTGCCAATTGAGAGAAAGAAGCTCATTTAGTCCAGGTTACAGGCTTGAAATAAAGTACTGGAATTGCAAGAAAACTGAATTGGAGAGAGATTTGCCTCGTTTGGCCATGTTCTTGTGTAGAATACTAGGATGTCGTTTTTCTGAATACCCCTTAAATAGAGATTTTAAGTAGCTGCTTTCAAAATATGCTTCAATGCTTCTCCGTGTCAAATGCTTCAGTATTTAAATGGACATAAATAGCCGTCAGGCTGATTAGCAGTGAGACCGATACGATGAAAGGCAGAACAGGCCAATGTCTGAAACCGGCTTCATTCCTCGAAAATCTTGTACAATCCTGGTCTAGAAACCCCTCATCTACACTGACGTGTCATTATAAGCCTATTGGCCTATTATTTCTTAAAGCATCTAAGAATAATTATCCTACTTCTCTAAACCAATGCCAATAAAGTTGCCTCTTTTCATTTTCTTCCAGGCCCCGCTGGAACCATGTGGCTAAATCACAGCCATGTAGTTGTGGGATTTTAGGTGGTGTGTGGATTCTGGGAGGCCTATCCTTGGTTGCTGCAATTCTGTTGAATGTGGACATGGGTAGGCCTACCCTTGGTTTAAAGGGATTTACTTAGGATTCTGAACTTTGTTTTACTCAAGATTATTAGGTGAAGGCATCAGGCCTCAATTGGATTAGTTTGTGATTAACATGCTTGGTTAGGGTTTTTGGCAGAAGTTGCAGAAAACAAAAGGGTGTATGCCTGTATGCTATTTGTGGACACAATACAGCAAGCGAAACCTCAAATGGACTTGTTATATATAGTGGTTAGCTCTTTTAGGCTGTATCATTTGTGATGTGTATCCAAGGTGATCTTTGAGTATTGTAACGCATCCGTGACAGTGGTTCATTGAAATTCTGTGGAGCGACCACTCCCAGCTTCTACTTGTTGTAGAGTCACCAGTCCCTTGTAATTTGGTCATGCCAAGATTACCTTTCAATCATGGTATGACAGTGAGTGCGTGCCTGAATGGTTTCGATTGTATTTTTGTCTCTGGTGAGACTTTTATGTTGCTGTTTCAATATATTTGTCTTCAGCTGCATGGTTTTCAACGAGGTGGGATCGTTTTGCAAATGCATTATCTGTTTGAATTTCGTGTGTTCCACAGATTGTCGAGGAATGTGACAAGCGAATGGGAGAAGGTGTTGAAGAGTTGGTGGAAATGGTGTTGCAGGTGCTACCCACGCCTCCGTCCCAAATGCAATCGGATGACCAAGTTGAATTCAACAAGGACGATGTACGAGAAGGACAAGAAGTGGAGGCAAGTTGACACCAAATTTTTGCAGTTGCAAAATGATTACTTTTATATTAAAGAGAGTGAAAAGAGAAATGTAATCAAATAAATTTAGCAACATAAACTTGTAATACGTCATGGTACATTACTGTCTGACGCTAAGGTTTGCCTGCTTTCTCTTGATTTAGAGTGAAAAGAGAAATGTAATCAAATAAATTTAGCAACATAAACTTGTAGTACGTCATGGTACATTACTGTCTCACGCTAAGGTTTTCGTGCTTTCTCTTGCTTTAGAGTGATCTCTTCACTTGGTGGTTGTATAGAGATGGACTCTGTTGGGAGATTTTGCATTCTTGTCTTCTTTAAAAAGAAACAAAATATTATTTATACGATGTAATTTAGATTAGTTTTGTGTACAACCATATGTATCAGTATTATTGGGGCCTTCGCGCTTAAGGTTTGGATTGAGGGGTGTCAATAATTTTCTCTGTGTTCTTCTATCGGTGTCCATCGGATAGAGATGTCATCCGTGTATATGTATGTATATTTCTCTGCCCTTCATACACCTGTTTTAACAAGAATGCTTGCAGTCTATTCTCTCTCTCTCTCTCTCTCTCTCTCTCTCTCTCTCTCTCTCTCTCTCTATATATATATATATATATATATATATATATATATATAGAACATAATGTAAAACACAGAATTACTAGTACTTAAATCCTAGTATCCTGAGCAAATTCTGTTAGTGCAAATGTGTCACTGTGTCAAGCCATACTTCTTTTAGTAGCCTGCTAAAAATGTCTGGCAAAGCCTCCATAAAGCATTAGCTGAGACGAAAGTGATAGCCTAACGGTGAGGGCATCTTCCTTTCTTGTGTAAGGTCACAGGTTCAGGTTCGGAACTCGTGAGAGTAGAAGCAAGCATTGTGTAGCTCGTTCATTCGATGCACTAAGAGAAAGCAAGCATTAGGGCTTCTTCTTAGAGCTTCGATTGATTAGAGGCATGATAACAAATTATACTATTACAAAATTAGGGAATTTACAACGATAAATTGATGAAAAATTTTAAAATTCAAATTTATCGTGCTTAATTGAAGGATGCTCCTTAAGAATCACAGAATTTGCAATCTCAAAATATTATCTCGAGTGACATGCCTACCTTTTTCTTGGAAAATTGGGGAAGAGAGACCTTTAGGGACCAAATTCAAAACCGGGCCAGCACCAACATGCTACAACTTCATATATTTTGTAGAGCCCCTTGATTACTGTTTTTTGAGTACACTTTAAGGCCACTGCCACTCTTTCTTTTCTTTTTCCCTCAGTGAAGAATCATTACTCCTCTGTTATTCCCAAATTAATTACATAGTTTAAGAATATCATCAAATTAAAACCATTATAACTTAGACAATTAGTTACTAATTATTTCAGATTTACGGTTTGAATGTTGTTATTCCACCGAATCTTTCCGATTCATTGATGAAGTTTTACGAATAATTTTTGAATTCTGAATTATTGCCAATTCTGTATAATTCTCAAACACCGAATTTATCACTATGGTTAGAGGCTACAAGCCACAAAGACCTACCAGCCTGCTAAGCCCAAATTACATAGAGTTCAAGGCTCCAAAAAGAAAAGTTGGGCCTAACAGACCACAAAAAAAAAAAAAAAAAACAAAGAAAGAAAGAAAGAACAGTTGGGCCTGAAGAAACAAGTCATGCTTTTTATGTATGCAAGCATCAAGTGTTGTAATAAAATTATTGTAGTCACTAACTTTTATCCATTATTTTTCTCACTCTCTTATATTTTCAGGTTGTTTTAGATAATAGTATTTAGATGCATCAAAAAGACGGTTTTTTTTTTTAAATTCAAATTAAGCCAAATTTTACTTTTACTCAACCTAAAAATAAAAGCTGATTTGACTCATTTATCTTAGGGGCTAATTCACAGCTAATGCTAGAAGAACCCCCTATTTTTTTCAATCTAACTGAGGGCGAGATCTTTTTTCAAAATCTCATTTCTCACCTAACCGCCTATAAGACTAGCTGTTAGTTAACTTTTCAAATATGCTCTTTGGGTGGGTGGGGGGGGGGGGGGACACTTTGGCCACCACCATCCCATCATCTACACTTGGCCACTATGGTGGTTGGTTGGTTTACTGAGGCAGTGGTGGTAGTGGTTGCTTCCAGATCTGGGCAGGAAAATCTGATTAAGATGGGTTTGAGGTGGTGGTGACCAAATGGGAGGTGATCGGGATATAAGGTTGGCAAATTGGTGCCAGTGGTGGCTCAAATTGGTGGTAGCCATGGTGGGTCAGAATGGTGGTGGCACTTCTGACAAGAAAAGGCAACCAAGATGGGGTGGTGGTGACTGATGTGGATGGAAGATTGACGATGGCAGTTGGTAGAATCAGTGGTAGATCGAATTGGAGGCAGCGGTGATGGGTCTAATTAGTTCAGTTTATGGTTGGTAGTGGGTTACCGTGTAGTGGATGATGGTGGCCACGATGGTTCTGCATTGTGGGTAGGGCTGTAAATGAACCGAGTGTTCATGAACTGCTCGTAGTTCGTTCCCCAAAGAAACTCGTTCATAGTCATTTGTATAATATACGAGCCGAACATGAACAAAATATTAGAGCTCGTTTAAATATTAGAGCTCGTTTATTAAACGAGCCGAGTATGAACATTTCAAAGTGTTCACGAATGCATTCGTGAACAGCTCGTCTGGATAATAACTTAATTATAATATGTTCAAAGCCCAAAAGTCATATAACTTAATTAAAGTATAAATTAGTTTAAGCTTGGAAACCCTAAAATCAAGTAGACAATTGGATCAAGTAAAGTGTAATTCTGATTAGGAAAAGTTTTAACTTCAAGTTCAATTCATATATAAATAAAAGAACGAACTCGAGCCGAACACGAGTTTTGTGAAATGAACCGCGAACGAGTTCGAATAAAATTTTAAAGATTAAACAAACACGAACAAGGCATGAATCTAAACAAACGAGTTTGAACAGTCCTCTGTTCGGCTCGAACTCGGTTCATATACAGCCTTAATTGTGGGTGATATGGTAAGGGTGGTGGAAGTTGGTTAGGTTTGGTGATGGATGGTGGTTGGTTGAGAGTGCGATGGATGTTAATGGATACAGTTGTGCTAGGTTGTGGATATGAAGTGGTGGTGGTAGTAAATGTTGGCATTGTTGATTTTAAACTAAAGAGTCCACTCTAACTCAATTTTCAAATAGTTCCACACCATAATTTGGTTAGGAACAAATTGATCTATGTTAATCTATTAGAGTAGATGATCATAGTATAATCACAAGTTTAGAACAATTGAAGAGTGAATAAGAAAATCGAAGTTGAAGTTAGTGGTTCAACTTGAAGGGAAAAGAGAATCACACATAGAAGAGATAAAGTAAATGTAATATCCTTACAAGATCTAAACTTGGGCTAAGGGTTGGGCCCTTTGAGAGTACCCAATTTTGTAAGGAGAGAGGACGTAGGTTGATCTAAGTTCTATAGCACATGCGCGCACCACCTGCATGTCCGGGTCCGGTTCGGCCCATGGCTCGGGCATGGCCCATCAAGCTTTATTCTTTCGAGGACAAAAACTAAATAAATAAGTTTATTTATTAAATTATTTTTCAAAAAGTTGTAAGCTGCACTCTTTCCGTGAAGAGTTGCACCCTCCAGTGTACCTTTTCACTATAAAAACGTGTCTAGGGTTTGAAAAACAAAATAAAAAAATTTCTAACTCTCCCAAAATTTTGCTCTTCGATTTTTCGTTCCTGTGTCCAAAAGAGAACGAATTCTACACCGGGTCTGTGAATTTAGAGTACTCCTATTTTCCAACATTGTACCATTGTATTATGAGAGACTTTCGTAAAGAGACCATTAGCACCGTTACGGGACGAATAAAGTCCCAAATAAAGTCTTTAGGACAATTAAAATCAATTTTACGCCTCGGTTTCTCCATTGTTGTTTCTGTAATTCTGTAGTGAGTTATTTAATACAATTGTTGCCTAATTCTGTTCGTTCAATCAGTTTAGTATACTGCATTAATTTTACTACGTGTTTTCTGCACAAGTACACAAAGCCATTTTTCCAACAGTAAATAACTTGTAGGAGGGGAAGTACTTTGGAGCAAAATTGTAACGCCCATCTTTGAGGCTAATAGGGAAATATCAATCAATATAAAAAGAAAAGAGGTAATTATTACTAAACGCATGAAGTCAGGGTATGCGTACATATGTGTTCGTCGACCACAGAAAAATATCAAATGTATCCTTTGATTGGATGATATACAAATGGAGGTATCAAATTTTTAATGACTCGTTTACCCCTTTGTTTGCTTTGAATTTTCATTTCAAATCATCTTTTTTCTTTCTCTTGGTCTTCACCCACTAATTATTGTCGTAAATGCTAATCAACCACCCACTCCACCACAATCACCAATACCTATACCACCGCTTTCTGTTGGCTCAGGTACAAAACCACCCACAATCTCATATACAGATAATCTACAACCACATATTTGTGCCAAAAATTTGTGAGAGTGCCTATCTACACACATTTTGTGCCCAAATCTGCGTGCGTGCACGTGTGTGTGTGTGTGTGTGAGAGAGAGAGAGAGAGAGAGAGAACAAATACAGTCTGTGCATATCCCTAATACAACCACCACCAATCCACAGTTGTTGTAGTGAGCAAAGAATTGTGGTCGTCACACCCACCACCAGGTGCCAAAACCATCACCACCTCCGATCGTCAACCATTGAACCCACCACATATAGTACACACTTACAAGCAAATTGGCTATTTTTTCTTGATGGGCTATTTTTTCTTTAGTATCCAAAGTTATTACTTCTTCTAAGTATGGGGTTATATTTGGCATTCTAGGATGTATAGGTGAAGGCTAAAGGTGAGTGTGTTGAAAAAACAAATCACCAAGAGGTGTATTTGCATTTTTAGTACTAGCTAAAATCTCGTACTATGCATAGAAATAGTATTAATTTATTATGAAATTGAAGAATTGAGGTCATGGGATTTGATGGTTAGAAGTCATGAAATTGGAAGTTATTTTGTGTCCAATCAAAATTTAACACATATTAAACTTTATTTTAAAATGATAAGAATTCAAAAAAAAAATAGGATTTGGTGTTTGAAAGGCATAGAAGATGCCAACCAAATTTAAGTATATATAGTATAGATATTGTATACTGACTTAAGCAAAAACGTATAAAATACTGTTATTATAACGAAAGGGCATATATGTTACGGATCATTAGAATCCTAGTCTGACATGTAAGGCTCTGAAAGTCGATGGAGTTGAATGTAATTATACTTTAACCTTACGACGTTTGGTGATATTTTTTTTTAATAAAAAAAAGTAGTATCTTAGTCATCCATTTTGTGAAGTGAACGATAAAGATGCATTGGGAACATAAGAAAATTTTCAAGCACTAACTTTGGATCAGTCCCTTTTATCAGCAATTTTTTCCTGAGCAAAACCTGAGTAGTTGAACTTGTTTTTAGGGCAAACTACACCTTTGGTCCTTTAAATTTGGGTTAAATGTTTAAATTGTATCTGTCTTTTGATTTGTTTAGAAGTCATTATTTATCATGATTTCCGTCTTACATCCAGTTAAGTAGTCACATGCCGGGCATGTGACTATTTATATGGGGCACAATTCTAAAAATAAATAAAATTGAATGGGTAATTGCACTTTTAGTCCTTTAAGTTTGGGATAAATGTTTAAGTGATTTCGTCTTTTGATTTGGTCTAAATTAGTTCTTTATCTCGATGACCTTTGTCCAAGATGGTCCTTGCATCCACTGAAAGCGAGTTAAGTTGTCCGATTGTTAGACTCTTGACCTATTTTAAAGAAAAATACATCACATTTTACCTAGTCAAGAATAAACATGGGTCTATTGTTTAAGTCAATCATACGACTAGTTGACTGGGTCACTCAATAGATGAGTCAACCAATTTTTTTAAGTCATCACATTCATCCAATATTTCACCATTATAACAATTCATTATCTACTTTATATCACCCACCAACTTGCTCCCTTTCAAAACATGTATACATAAAATTTATTAGCATAACCATTCATATATGCACGCATTGAACCCAAAACCAATGTTAAGAAAAAATGGCCTTGTAAATCATCTGTCACCACTCCATTTATTGAAGATATAATTCCAATCGTTTGTTGTATTCGTGTTCGAATAAAAATGATTGAAGAAATTGTTATATGGTATGATAAGGTGTCTAACACATTTTCATCGTGTAGCTTAGACCCCTAACTAACTTCCAGATCTAGTAAGTTGGATAACTTAATTGCAAAAGTAGTGAAAATTTAGGATGTTTTTGGTTTTCTCATTTATTATGTTTGATTAATTCTAAAAATAAGATGCCGACTAGAAAAACTAGTCTTTTTGAAGATACGCATCGCCAGATCAAATCTTTCCTAGTTTTTAGAAGCCCAATATATTATTTAGTTTTTCCTGTAACAAACATAATCTCCGTCGTTTTATTTCATTTTAAGTCATATATACTTTACCTCTAATTTTATTTTTTACCATTTTTATATCTTTTATTCTCTTGTTGGTGGCGTTTATTAATACATACATCAACACATGAGTTATCGGTATCATTCTCATTTTTTGAGCGAACCTGTTTCTAACATTTCATATAATTTCTTCATTTGTTGCAGGCTGAAATTGAGGATGGCATCCCCAGTGTGTAACGTGTAGAGTCAAAACTATTAAATAAAATAAGATCCAAAAACAAATAATACTGAAGATGAGTGGATGCCATAATTCGTATGGAGAAAGTTTCAAATCTAAAAGGGAAATCGAAAAGGAAAAGGACAACGGAAACAACGAGAATTGGGTGCAGATGTACGAGAGTATAAAATATTGAATGATTCGAAACAATTAATTCTAAATATATCTATATAAACTGTTGAATAATTGCTTATTCTCTGATATACCTCAAATATAACTCTCAATAATTGGGGAATACCCTGCAATCCTAATCGAACTAGAAGACCGATAATTATCTTATCAGGGATCTACCCCACAGGTATGGAAGGACTAGACACATTCATGCTTTTTCAGAGTTATTATAATGTGTTGCGCTCTGACTTAAGTATCGGAGAGTTCTCTGCTGGGAACCCCATCCGGTATCTCGTAGGTCATCGATTCAGACTCGGGTTCCGCAACATACGCGAAGCATATTTTTAGCAGCAACACTCTCCTTTGTGTTCGTGTTTCTGTCACGTTAACCTTCTCTGATTCACTTACCGTATTTCTGTCACGTTAACCTTCTCTGATTCACTTACCGTAGGTGATTTTCAACCGTGCAATTTGCTTATGGGAGCGGATTATAAGTAAGTCTAAATTTCCATACCACCCAATCACCGGCAGCACCGGCAACACTGTCAAATCAAATCTCAATTCAAATCATGTCCATGCTTTATTCAAACCAAAGTGAACTGCATAATGAAGTACATCAGAGAAAAAGAAATACGTGTGCGTGTGCGTGAAAATGGGAATGGGCAAACTGACTAGACCTTTGGGTCCTTTGATTAATTAAATCTAATGAGGCCAACCCACAGCCCAGCTGCCACCATCTTCTCCACCAACTTGTGTCACCAACTCCTGTATTTAAATATTGCCATGGTCATGCCGTACCAAGAGGGAAACAATTCCAGCTCTCTGAAGAAATAGTAAAATAGGTCAGGTCTCATTGAGAGGACAGCTAATTCCATGGACGCTTCTTTGAAGTTATCTTTCTATTGTTCAAAGAGAAGCGTCTCTGCTTCAAGAAATTTTTTCATGTTACAGCAAGGTAGCATGATCGAATGGTGTCACTGCAGAATTCATTGATTAGCTGAAAAATAGGCACAAAAACCTAGTTAGTATTATCATATCAGTATAATTGCTCAAGAACACTCAGCAATACGTTCAACAATAAGCACCTCGACCTCCTAACAAAACGACGGCTTTATAAGCATTTAACGGTAATGGATATCATATTTGACAGCATTTACAATAAATTGGGATAGTCCGCTCTCGTATTATGTCGTATTTAGCACTATAGTACTGAATATTTACTTGACTCTTCTATCTTCAAACCGTCTAAGAGTAAAACGGGTGACGACGAGTAATGGAACAGGAGCCGGATGTGGTCAAACCATCCGTGAAGAAATCAAGGCATCATATCTTTGCTACTGCAGGAGAAATCTGAGGAAGAAAAGTGCGGAAAGGAACAACGACTTGCAGTGGTCCTTGGATGAACCAAATTGCTAACCTTTAATGTCTCTTTTTGTGGGCGTGTGAGTGAGTTTCTACCTTCTGCAGTTCTCTACTTGGAAAATATTGGAACCATGCCTTCAATAAATGGACACCCATCTTTCACATTCAGATGTCAAATGCTAATGACCCCAGTTTTCTACCCACCATCCACACCCAAAAGAACGAGTAGCAACGTCTATGGCTTCGTGCCTTAATATTGCAGCTAGGCTGGTATATGGAGTGAGAAGTCTGAATCTCTATCTTGGGTGCTTGTTATTTTGTTATGAATGATGCGTTTGACATCTACTTGAACTATATTATCAAGGGCTACTTTGCAGGATTCCAAATGCAACGTGAATTGGCCTGGCCAATGCTTGAAGCTACTCGATCCATTACTTCTGGGAGACCTGAACATTGCGTTGCATGCTTTGGGAATTGGAGATGGCAAGAGTATGTGGCTTATGTTATTATGGAACCAGATGCAACACAAGAGAAAAACACTTGTAAACGGAAATTACGTAAGTGGACATTCTATACAACTTGAGACTAAAATCACCTGTCGTTCAACATTTCTGCTATAACTAGCGTTAGCCATTGCAACTTACGATTGCATCTCTGCTAACTATAACTAGCATTAGCTATTACAATTTAGAATGTAGAAGCAACTTGGATCTTTTCATATTCAACAGCGTCCATGCCGTTTTTGCACACCTACAGAGCACAATTATTGAAACTATGAAAGTGACAGTAGCTGCAAATATGGCATATTTTCCTCCTAAAGAGAGCTTGTGTTAATTACAGTCTCTCCTTCCAATTTGTCTCATAAATGTCAGTTGCATTAATACTGCAAGTCCAAGAGAAAAGCCTTAAAAGAATGAAGAAAACAGATCATGATGAACTCAGCCAAAGAGAGATCCCTCTTGAGAGTCTCACCCTAAACATTACATTCCCAACGTTTCTCTGTCACTCTCACATGCATGGAAGAGAAAATCAACACCCTGAAGAGACTCGCTATAAACCAAAAAATTTACGAGAAAAGCTGAAATAACTCAGACCAAACTGCTGAAAACTTGGTTAGTTGTCTTATACCAAGGTAGTATAATGTGTGGATGCAAATTGTAGGTTTACATTTCTCTAAGGCATGAAGAGCTTGCTGCCGCACTTGCAGCGCCAAGCTTCTGGGTAGTACTCTAGGGGAATGCTCAAACCGGGTTGAATCGGGACTTGAACCGGTCTGCACGGCGAGCACCTGCCACACTTTGATCTACACGTGGGTGGTGACGATCCTGGCCCACCGAGTCTCCTCCGAGTCATAGCCGCAACTCGCTCCCCCACAACCTCAGATGGCGACCCACCTCCCCTCTTAGCTTCCTCTCCTACACAAACCCAAAAAGAAAACATAAGACATTGTTAGACTGACCGAACTCAGTCTCAGAGAGTTTGGTCATAATTACTTTGCTGAGAGAGTGTTCTTACCGAGATGGGGAGATGGGTTGAGAGTAGTGGCGGTGGCGGAAGAAGCAAGTATGAGAAAAGCTAGAGCGGTGATGGTGGCAAGTGATCGCGGCCTGCGGCGGTGGTGGTGGCTGAGAGGTACGCCCATGGACGAGTTGCAATAGCTGCTTATTATGTGAGAGTGATTAACAGAGGCTCGGAAGCTGAAGAAGATTTTCATGGCCAAGAAAGTGTCATCCTATTACTGCTAATTTTGCGTGTGAGCGTGCGAGTCCAAGTCAAAGACGCTTGCATTAAAGATGAGAGAGAAGAAAACATTTTCACAGGGAGAGGGGCTGGGGTTGGGGGGGGGGGGGGGGGGGGGGGGGGGGGGTTTGAAGGTTAGAGTGAAAAACAAACATTTGCAGATGTGAGGTGAAATTAGATTAGAAAATATTAAGTGGCCTCCAGGGAACGAGTATTTAGAATGGTTAAATATAATACTCCGTAATTTTAGAAAAAAGGATGTAATTTGAAATGGGTAACCCGTGTCAGCTCATACAAATAGGGGCGTGGACTTAATATTATAATGAGTGTGATGGACGCTCACACTAATTTTGAGCCCTTAAAAAATATGGGCCAGGTATGAGTAAAGATTTTTAGAAACTAGTACTACTTGCAAAAAAACTAACCCGTCGAACTTTTATATAATATATATGAATTACATATATAAACTCTATGAGAACGAGATGTGTGATTTTCAATTTTTTTAGTCTTTAAAATTCTCTAATCATATGTTTAGAGACATTTAAAGAAAGGAGGAAAATAACAAACCTGGGTTGACGATTTAATTTCTCTTCAAAGTAAGGGATTTGGAATGAAGTACTTACTAATGACAAAATTGAAACTCCAGACCTTCGCCATGTAAAAACAAAAAAGTTTGGTCGTTCTCAAGTGACATTTTTGCGCACTCCCGAGGTACGTAAGTGTATCTAACCTTACTATTAAGACAGGAAATAAAGCAAGTCATTTACCCAAGGTATGGGCCAACGTTGTAACTGATGTAATCCCATCATCACACTTTGAAATATTTAAGGATTTTAGGGTTTAGGAAACTAAAATTTAGGGCTGTAACTCCCCGAGTGCTGAACGGGTTCATGGGTCAGATCATTCCCAACCCACCCTAAAAAATTCGTGTCCGTCTCCAGCCCAGCCCATCTTATCTACAGGACAAATAATATATGTCTATTCCCAATTCATGAAGGTTTTGGTGGGCGCAGGCTGGACATGTGCTACCCGCAGGTCATATCCATGGTTTCATATTAGCTATTAACGCATAACGCATATCAATTATGGGAAGCAGATGCCACCCCCATAACTCAGCTGTCTCAGCATGTACCTTGGAACACAGAGTGCTGTCCTATGCCTGCTTAACAACCTCTTCCTTCAGGATTTATTACCCTTCTCATATCATATCTCAAATTTTCACATTCCCTTCTCATTAGTACACTAGTACTGCCAACTACTATGGTGTGACTTCGAATAATCACATCCATGATCAACCGCACATGGAAGTAAAAATAAGAGCGTGAAAAAAGATAAAAAATTAACGTTACAAGTGCTAAATGATAAAAGCGTAATACCAAAATGATAGCGAGACCGAAATAGAAGATCGTGCGTACCCAAAAAAAATTGATTAACCATCATTCTCTCGTAAGTTTTACACAAAATAATTCAACCTCATGTTGGGGCCCACCTCTGGACCTAAAAAGGTCTTTTTTCCTTCAAATTTTCTGCGTGTCCTGCAATCTTTATGTGTTTTAACTGCAAGTTGGACTTCAACTGGAATTTGACTTTCTTGACTCATTGTTGGATGTCTGTAATCCCGGCGTACGAAGACTTTAATGCATCATAGAGCCAATGGCTTTAACTCCCGCACTTGGATTTTACTTCAAAGAATGTCCATTTTAATATGGATAAATTTCTCTCCTTTGATCGTCATAGGAAAATAAAGAAATAATTTAGAGCGTAAAAAGAGTAGCGCACTAATTTTATCTTTTGAAAGATAAAATAGACGGAGATAATGGTAGACCCCCATCACTTGAGGTTTCAAAAGTGTCATTAGGATGCGTTCTTAATTAGTGACAACTTAAGTAATTTTGGCAAACGAACAGAAGGTGAATGTGGAGTTCAAAAAATACTAGTTCCATGTTGCGAGCAGCTTTTGTAGCGAGAACATATGAGCATATGGTACCGGCAAGGTACTGCATGAACCTAGCCATTTTTTTGCGGAAGAAGATCAACTGTGATTTGTTATTCTCCTCTGACCTCTCCGAAGATTCGTGGAGGTATGTCAAAATACCAAAGCTAGTATTAAATGTAGTAACAATGGAAAATTGAGACGATCTGCCTTACATTGAGTTGTGTATCTCAAACAGATGAGCTACGTCAATAAGTTATTGTAGACGTAGGAACAACGCATGTGCGAAGAAAGCTCGATGAACTACAACATCAAAACCGATGAGCTATCTGTGACCTAGGTTGACCAATGTATTGACTTTAACAAATTTCCGAATATATTATAACGAAGGAAAAAATTGTCTTGTCAAGACAACTTGACTTCATTATTTAAGACTCTCGGATATATTATCAAAATAACTTTGTCCGCTTATTTTATTTTTCTGTCACATCAGTAGTTGGTCATCAGATTTGTAGCTTGCATAAAGAATTATAATTTCAGGAATGATATCCTTTTTTGGGTAATGTATTAATTCTATTTTCATGAAAATGGTGGGATGTTCCCACTGATGGATCATTAACATGCAAACGGTAAGTAAAGGCAAAACAGTTTTCATTATCTTTCTGCGAGTGCGGGCCGACAAAGTTGGGTTGGGTCAATTGGCTCGGCAATCGATGGGCCAGGGTCTGGGTTCAGTCGGACAGGGGGGTTCAGATTCTTCTGAATATGCAACTAATGCTGGCCCAGATCAGGGACTTGCATATGGGCCCAAGAGAGCCTTTTTGTGGAATAACTTTTCCATCACGTACCTTACCTCACCGTCTGAATCATAATTACCAGAGTAAGGTTAGCTTTATATTAGTATTAGTCCACAAAAAAATGCCTTCCGAACCTTATAATGTGGGAGATTCGAATCTTACCAAAACCGTAAAGATTGCGCTTTTCATGCCCGGTCCTATCTAAGAGTAAGGTAGTTAAGCGTTGTCGTAAAATGATGCACCTATGGGATTGATAACTGCGTAAAGCTTTTGTATTGAAAAGCGATGTTTTGACGGTCAATCATACTCTATTTGCCTTTATAACTAAAAGAAAGGAAAAAGGCAATGCTGAGCACACGGGAAATCAGCAAGTCGATCTACCTCCAAGTGCTTCAAATGCCGGATGATGGAGCCTAAAGGTTGTCTTGATGTTGTATTCATCGCCTTCTTCCTTCACCTCATTTGTCGTGTAAAATTTCATTTGTAGCAAAAGAGCTTCAAAGGCATAAACATACGTAATTTAAAATTTAACAGTCATTCTATCTTTCTTACGATACGACTAAAATTTTCAGATCTCTTCTTCTTTTCCAAGGCCTCTATTCCTTCATAAGAAGAATAGAATGAGGCATTGACCTTCGTCGAGTCACGAGCACCTCAAAAAATTTTACATTTTTTATTTGTCCTATGAAATA
Source organism: Escallonia herrerae (assembly GCA_033070095.1). Lineage (NCBI taxonomy): Eukaryota > Viridiplantae > Streptophyta > Magnoliopsida > Escalloniales > Escalloniaceae > Escallonia > Escallonia herrerae. The sequence goes on along the minus strand of JAVXUP010000052.1, from coordinate 316,405 downwards.
AGAATTTCTTTACCATGTAACTCCTCTGAATTGACTCTAACTTCTCCCGTATATGGAGCTACTTTCTTCACTCAGACAATGCTACTTCTGAAGCTCTGACTCTGAAAAGAAAAGAAGCCTTTTAGTATTACTAATTCCATTGTCCTTTTCATTACATGCCGAAAAAAAACGTTAGTTTTGATTTCCGCGTGACTATCTCTTCTTGTACGGTAGTTGATAACATTATTTCTTTCCAAAATAACTTGAATTCAAACCATTTTCACTAAGATAAACTAAGATGCGCTTTTAACTCAAAGATCAGGCATGAATCGGCAACGCAAATTTTTTATCGAAAAAAGTAAACCACTTGCACAACGTTTGCAATTCAACGTCCTAAAGACTTTTGTGGATGAAATTCTCCATTTTGTCAATGTTCTTCATCCTTTTCTACCATGGAAGGAAAGCACTAGTAACCAAAATCCGTCCAGGGATGATATTTTCAAGAAGAACAAGTTAAACAAACGCTCGCCGCAACATTTAATGAACGTAAAACAGTACACGTGAGTACTGGCAAAGAATTCCAGCCTCAATTCTATTCCAACGGAAACATCGAGAGAGGTAGAGAGCAGCTATAAATCACAACATTCCTTTCTAATTTGCTCTTGTTTGACAGAAGTCTCTGCTCAACCCGCTAATTTTCAGCAGATTGTGTGTCAACCATGGCGATCAAAGTGAGTGATTAACCTCAGTCTTCTTGGAAATCGATGCTCAGTCCGTTTCACTAGATTTTCGCCGTATTGGCGAATCTCTTAGCACCCGACACGTTCTTATTTTTCTTTATTTTTTAACGTAACTTGACTTGTTATGTATAGCTTACATTTGCAACTTGGGTTCGATGCAATATTTATGCAGTACTGAGTTCACTTCAAGAATTTGCAAAGAAAAATAACTTGATTTGATGCTGTGTCATGATTGTACTGTGTGCAAGCATGTGTGCAGGCGTGGTTCATGGATGAAAATGATGAGGATCAAAGGCTGCCTCATCATCTTGACCAGGAGCAGTTTGTCTCACTTGACCACTTAGAAGGTTTGCCATTTGTTTCATTTTTCTCCGTGTTTGTGTGCAAGTTCCAAATACTCTGTTGTGGGTTATACTTAGCTTTGATGGGTCGAGGTTTAAACAGATCTTGGGGTGTTATACTGGCATTTGAACCCGATGGATTACAAGAACGACGAAGAACTGCAGAAGATCAGAGCAGCCAGGGGATACAATTACATGGTACATTTACCTCGGTCCGATGCTTTACCTAGTTTTTGCTTGAGCATCGAGTAAAATGCTTATGATTATGCGACACCAAATTTACTTGTCACTAGAATGGCCGTCTAAATATTTGGCGAGGAAAACATGAGAAAGCTTATTCTTTTTGACTATTTACCGACAAAATTGCCCTTGATTTCCGAAACTTGACTACCCCAAATGATCATATGGGATCCAGAATGACCAAAAATGACCAATTTGTTGTCACTCAATACAATAAACTTTACTGCTGACAAATAAGTTGGCAGCGAAACCATAAACTTGATGATGTAGTACAAAATGTAGTAGTAGGGAAGCTTCACGAGCAGCAGAGATGATAATCTGTAATCCAGCCGTCCTCCCAAGCTGTAATCTGTTATGATTAATATAAGTTCTTAATATTGCCCAAAAATAAAGGTGCACAACTTTAGCTAGCTAATGGCTGCTAGATTTTGTTGAAACATATGGTAACAAACATCCATTGTAATGACAAAAACTAGTATATGGAATGGGCTTAATATGCCAAAACTTCTAAGGTTTAGTGGAAAAATTTTCTTTTACTGACCTAGATCTGCCATTTTACCAACGAGTGGAATAGGATTTGCTGGACCTGTGCCCTGAGAAGGTGGAAAATTACGACCAGAAGCTGAAGAACTTCTACACGGAGCACATTCATGGGGACGAAGAGATACGCTAATGTCTAGAAGGGAGTGGATATTTCGACGTTCGAGGCAAGGACGACCGCTGGATTCGCATCTGGATCAGGGCTGGTGACCTTATAGTCTTGCCGGCCGGGATCTACCACCGGTTTACGTTGGACACAAGCAACTATGTCAAGGTAATTAAGATGCAAACCAAAGTGATCAATTGAAGTTATGCTGGAATGTGGTCTTTGCTGAATGAGACCAAGTTGGTTGATTTGGTGCTTGCTTGTGTGATGTTGGTGCAGCTGATGAGACTGTTCGTGGGCGAACCGGTTTGGACGGCATACAATCGTCCGCAGGAGGATCATCCGGCAAGGAAAGGGTACATCAAGAACTTAACTGAGAAGGTGGGAGTTGCTCTTGAGGCTCGTTGAGGCACTCAATGATTCACTCACAAAATGTACTCGACTAGGATCTTTATACAAACACCAAGAAGCATGCGTTGCATACTTGTAACGTCTGCAATAAAACCATCTTTACTCGCGTGCTGTAATAGGATTGAAGCGAAAGCCTTTTCAAAAAATCTTTCACAAGTTCTCTTTAAAAGGTCTTCAAAAACTGAAAGCAGCTAGCTCTCACTTAGCAGCTACTGGGAGAGCGAGTCTGGCCGGGTTGTGGAGTGACTCAGAGGCTGTTTCCGAGATCATACCCTAAGATTATAGCATGGCTTGCTCAACCAGTAGTCTCACGAGCTTTCGAGTTTTACTGGCTCAATCCGTGAGACACGGAGAGTCAACGGAACTCTTGTCGGGACTACACTTAGGCCAGAGAGGTCTGTGTCAAAAGGCTCTGGGGCCCTAAATTTTATTCCGACTAATTAAGGTGTGGACTGGATATCATCAACCAGACTACGCTATGGCACAAGCCTCGGTGCAATAAAATGGATACTAGTCTTCGGACGACGCCACCCAAAATGTTCTTTGGGTGGCGTCGAGCTACTGTAAGTTAAATTATAGAGGTCGAACTTATCTACTTCTTAAGCATACATATATTATTATTATTATTGAAAAGAGGTAAGAACTTTACTATCAATTGTATTTCCATCCGAGAGAAATTATAGGAAAACTAAAGACTATGGTAGTTCTTTGCAGTAAATACAAGTTATAATTATAACAGAAAAATTAAAGCTAAACAAAGACAAAACATAGGCTAAATCAGATAATTATAAAAGCTAAAACAAATAAAAACTAAAAAACACAACCAATGAAAAAACTAAACAAAAGCTAAATAGTAGAAAAATACACCAAAAAAAAAAACAGCCATTGTAGCCAGCTGTCAACCATAGCCATCTGAAGACAAGCCACGTGCTAGCCTCCAAGACAGCCCACTCGCAGGCACATCTCCACGCGTCACCTTCACCACATGCAGCACTTGAAGCTGACACCTGTCAATCATCATCCGGCCACCAAGATCCGGCACCGAAAACGGACCGGGAATGGTCGCTTGGCCCTGTCAGTCCATAAACTGCCACCTCAACCACCACCACATCCCCACAAGCCAACCGCCAGATCATCCTTCCAAATCCCGACTAGAGCCACCACCACCACGAACACCCACCGTCAGAGCACCCTGACATCCCAAAGCACCTTAATAACCACCAATAGCAAGAAGCCCACCAACCTTTCTGTGAACAGGGGGAGGGGAATACAAATCCTGGAAGAATAATAACCCATCCACAGACTCCATTCTCCAGCCACCACACCGAAACCCACTGACTCCCTTCTTCGACTACACCCAAGACCCACAAACACACTTCTCTGGCCACCAAGCCCAAAACCGACCAAGCAATAACCCATGCATGATTCCCTACCCATCAACTTCCACCTTGCTATCCAACCAACCTTAGCAACCCAAATTGAAACCCTTACCCACAGACACGACCAATCACACAAGATGCCGTCTGTAGAAAGGCCAGTGCAGAGATCGATCAACAACCAGCGGAGATCGAACAACAACCACAGGTAATAGCCATCACAGTCGCAAGAAGGAATTGACACAAAGACAACACTAAAAACCCACTCAACAGCAGATACCTACTTTACCATGCCACCACACGCCGGATTAAGCCGGCGGTGTCAGCGAAGACACAGAACCTGTGTGGGGAAGAGGGTGGCTTTTTTTCTTTTAATTTTGGGGGGGAGAGAGAGCCTATGTGGGGGGAGTGGATTTTTCAATTTGTCCCGAAGCATACAATTATAAATAAAATAAAAAAAAGGTTAAAGACGTACCCATATTCTCGAGAAGAGAATCGACCTACTACTGGAAAAAATTTACTCTCTCCTCAAGGATATTTGACTAGGTCTAATGGGAAGATTGCAATTTATTACGGGAGAGTAGGGACTTAACTCTTATTTTTGTACTTTGAAATGACACACAACAAAACTCAAAAAATGCGCTGCAAGTACACACATAAAGGTCAAACTGATCACAACCATTAAGTGTAATTATTGGTATACTTTCATTTGTTTAGCATTCTATCAATCCTGCTTTTTGACTAAAACTAATAAACGAATTGTTCTAAGCCCACAGAAAATTCGTACGGCCACTGTTCTCTTTTACCATGTGCACTGATCGTGACCCATTGAGAACTGATATCCAAACGGACATTGGAGTGTATTTGATTGTCAAAATGCAACGTCCTGGTGGCCTGAATTCCATGCTGTTGTTGGGAAAATGCATGGATGCAGTTGGTCGAGGAGCTTATCCTTGTCACTTCAACTGCTCATAAAAGAGCTATAAACACAGCTTTACAAAACATAAAAATGAGTACAAATTCGTTACATGAAGAATGGTGACTCCCGACAAACAAAAATCAAAAGAAAAAAGAAGTGACTTCCACCTTGCAGCTTATTTCAAATAACAATTACACGAGATACAACATACAAACACGTTAACCGTATTCGTTTTCTATTTTCATATTGTGTTTTCATAATTTTCGTATTCAATTAGAAAATATGCTCCTTGTACTTTTTTCATTTTCGCCAAAAAAAATTAACTACTTTTTCTTATATTAGGTTAATTTCGAAGTGTTTTCCGTTTGAGTAATTGTACCCAAAACGAAAACAAAAAATGATAAAAGTATAAAAAAAATTTTATCATTATTGCAAAAAATAAAAAACGAACATGGTAAACGTTTAGACCCTTACTATCTAGAAATCTTGCGTAAAGCTTTTGTCTCGTTTTTGGAAATTTTTGTCAAGTAAATTTACTCAATCAAATCAAATAAAACAAATATTGTGCATCATTTGTCATAATATTTGTGAAAATTTGATGGACCGAACGATCCAAGATGGCCACATGTTTTTTTTTTTTAAGTATTTTTATCAGATGGTCGTGCATGATTTGAACCAATTACTTTGAGAAGATTGATTTAAGCTAAAAGACCGATCCTTACCATCTGATTTATTTTACCATTAAAAGTCAATACGAATTCCGTCGCCATAGACTAACGGCGGCTTTTCATAGGGAATTCTCTTCCTGGATAATCGCTTTCCCATTTAAAATGACTATAAGACCCTCATCGCCTTAACATGCAATCCAAAAAGTTCAGTTAACCTGGACATAGAATCGCAGGTTTGACCATGGTAATCAAAATGGCAATTTCGTCACTTCAACATTATTAGACAGATTTTTCTACATTAGGTGGCATGAATTGGAGCAGATTTTATGATAATGGTCGTCGCGTAGCCTCAAAGATCAGGAAAGTCACAGAACATTGCGATTCAGACTTGAGAATTCTAGAGAGAGAAAGCGAACCAAAAGAGGAAGGATGGGATCTGCAGGCAAGGTAAATATCATGAATTAGGGTTTTCGCTAATTAGCTTATGAACATATGTCATGGTATTGCGTGCGCGAGTGTCTGGGGGTTTTCTGTTTTCTTTTTTTTTTGTTTTGTTTGTAGGGGGGGTCATGTGGGTACGGTCTTCTATGCAAGGTGAAAGCGTATCTATGAAACAGGGGTTTTTCAACTTTCTGATGATGTAGTGGTTTAACCAATTTTGGTGTTCAGTTACTCCTCCTGTGATTGATGGGTGATGGTTGTGTATAGGCCCGAGCTGCATATAAAATTTTGTGTGTGTGTGTGGGGGGGGGGGGGGGGGGGGGATGAAAACGCATAGAAGGACTTTTGGATAATCCTCAATTATATGGAGATCGCGAAGTTTGATTGATAATTCTTTTAGGCCCCTGCTTGTACCTCCAATCAATTTTGGTTGATTAAAAAGAATGCATGTCTGGAAGGTGCGCGCAACGCACTTCTATCAAGAAGCAGGCTTTTAGAGTGGAAATAACTAGACGCTTTAGCTACTCCTTAATGAAGGCTTTCGTAGTTCTACGAGCCCTTTTAGTTTGCAGGGTTGGTCAGATTTCAGAGGATAATTAAGTTTTAGAAGATGGTGTTACTAAGTGTTCTAGCATCATGTTATTTTGGGAGGTGCGTTCTGGCATTATTGGTTTGGGAAAAAGATACATGGAACAGGAATCTCAACAAAACTTGCTAACTTTACCAGTTTTAATGACGGCATATTTCAAGAGAAAAACTTCAGAGTTTTCATTTCCTTGTATCCCTGAGAAAAAAATGATCTTCAGGGAGTGCTAGAGGAGGCCCTTTTCACATCAGACTATTTTGGTTGTGGTTGTCCACATATGACACTCTTTTTCATGGTTTCAGGGAAAGAGGTGAGAAGGGTACGAGTCTCATAGTAATGTTAGTGCAGGATGTGTGTTATTAAAGTATGAAGCATCTTAAGAACTCTTTCGAGCACCATATTGGTAAACATGCCTCTTTACAGCAGTCCTCTGGTCACTCTACTAACGAAGGATCGTTGAAAACTCTGGGCCTCAGAAAACATGTTCCTAAATATCCTTTTTGGCATAGCGTATTTATCCTGCGTGTCTTACCTTTTTATCGTAGTGTTTAATTGCTTTTCCTATGTCACTGCCAATTTTTAAGTTGTGAAACGAGAGAAATGGCTGGTTGATGCAAAAGTGGATATGACGTTGTCATGCCATTTATTTATTTTGGAAAGGTTTATATAGTGGCAATAGTGTTTTGTTAAATAAGGAGTACACAAACTCTGTTGCCTATACTAGTTAGATGTTAATTTTCTTCTGCCTTTGTTGATAGCCAGCCTAATGACCTCTTAGTATGATATACAAAATTTTAGCACATACTCTGTCTATGACCATCCAATCAGTCATATTTTACCGCTTAGATTCTTTCTGTTTGGTGCTTTGCAGTGTGTTACTCGTGATTTTGTTTTCCTACAGGATGACAGGGAGGAAGTCATACAAGCATGGTACATGGATGATAGTGATGAAGATCAAAGACTTCCTCATCATCGTGACCCGAAGGAATTTGTCTCCCTGGACAAGCTTGCTGGTATAGACTTCTTTAAAAATTTGAAGGCCATCAAACTTGTAAACTCATCGACTTGCATCAATGAGCATTTCGGTTATCTTGCAGAGCTTGGAGTACTCAGCAGGCGATTAGACGCCGATAACTATGAAACGGATGAGGAATTGAAGAAAATTCGTGAATCCCGTGGATATTCCTATATGGTTTGTCAGAATGCTAATGTTTCTCTTATCTTCATACCTTATATGCATGTTAAAAGAATGAAATTATACTTGCTGTTTATATGTGTTATGCCTGTTATCTTGTGACCTCCAAGTTTTTTCCCCATGTAAGTATTCTCAGGTATATTGAAACTCCCTAACTTTTTAATCAGGACTTCTGTGAGGTTTGCCCCGAAAAGCTGCCTAATTATGAAGAGAAAATCAAGAACTTTTTCGAAGAACATCTTCACACTGATGAGGAGATCCGTTACTGTGTGGCAGGAAGTGGTAAGATAGTCTTATAATAAACTTTGACTTTGTTTGTGATATTTTGCCCAGTATCCAGGCAGCCTAAACTTTGACCACACCGTGAAGGTTACTTTGATGTGAGAGATCATAATGATGCTTGGATCCGTGTTTGGGTGAAGAAAGGGGGAATGATTGTACTGCCTGCTGGAATATATCACCGCTTTACACTTGATACAGATAACTACATTAAGGTACCAATCCCTACGTTCATAGCTTGATGAATTGATGGTACAGAATATTATTATTATACTTATAAAGGACAACTGCTGTACATGTTAAGCATGAAATTCGGCTCCAACAAGCGGTCATAACCCCCCTGATCCAGGATTGGCCCCTTGGCCTGCCTTCAGGCTGAACACCGTTAGTTTGCTAGCTAGGACCGCACTTCATTGTTATATCAATCTTATCATTGAGACTGCAATTCCTGCTGAATAAGAAGCTTCCATAGTGGTGGGGATATCAGTCCATTACATAGTTACTTCTCTCTGATGACGACGGACATTTCTCCAAAGTTTCTGATTTTTCTCTCCCAAAGCGACGAGGTAATTACATTGGGACCTTTGACCAGGGCACTTGTCCACCACGGCAGTGGGGTTCAGTAAGCGAAACTGACATCCATTTGCATCTTCCACATGAGATATTCTACCTCATAAACATTAATAGTTGGTCAATTTTATCATCTCTGTGATAAATCATTCATCTTTGTGTTGTTTTATGGCGAAATTGAGCTCCCGGAAGTTATTACTACTACTTTTTATATTGTAAAAGGGCGAGTTTTGACATAATGACAACTTTGCTCCGTTGTGAGTTCGAGATCAATTCGAAATGCACCCACTGGCTGTGTGTTCTCTGATCCTCCTTGTGCACTGGGCCACCTATGATAAGAAGAAAACATATGTTAATTCAGTAGAAAGATTGCACATAATTATGCAATAAGCATGCTCCCGTGTCCCACTGGCTTCCAGATATGGAAGTGCACACGATTCAAATGCAAATGGTGCTTTTCCTTTGACAGTATTCTCTCTTTGTCGTGTCTTTGTTCTAATGCAACTAAAGAAATAGAACATCAAAAGCAAGTGCAAGGAGAGAGAAGATTAGGCTTCATTTATATGCTATGAATGTATGTCCTCGAATGTTGCTGCATCAGACTAGCCTTTGCTTCTCTTTCTTTCTTTTTGTTCTTCCTTGTTCATTGCCTAATCAGGGTGTGTGAATGTGTTGTCAAAGTAGTTGTGTCTTGACTACTGAAACATAACCAACAGCTTGTAGTCATCATGCATGTTTTGATCTTGTTTGAGATGCGCCCTTTTGACAATGGCCCTCTTAGACTACTTGTTTCAAATTGTCAATATATTTGAGAAGACATAGTGTCCTGGAACAAGAGAGATTCTAACGACAATGTTTGAATTTGTAGGCAATGCGGCTATTTGTTGGCGATCCGGTCTGGACTCCCTTTAATCGTCCGCATGACTTTCTTCCTGCACGGTATAATTTTTGATATGCTACGGATTTTCCTCATGTAGTTTTATTATCACCTTTGGGATATGCTGCGTGTGTTTAAAACTTTGATATTAAACGGGCTTATTATCTGCAGGAAAGGGTATCTTGAAGCTTTGGGGAAGAAGGAAGCTGCTAATACTGCTGTTGATGCTGCGGCTTGAGATATGTTTTAGTTACGAAGAAGTTCCAGAATGTTGTGGCTCCAATAAAGATATCTACAATGGCTGTATAAATAAGTACCTGCAATAGTTGTCTAATACTTGCTCTGTAATTCAACCTCTTATCTACATCAGATGGCTTGCTTATATGGAATGCACGCATCTTGTTAGAGTTATGAGATTATTCAAGAACCCTAAGATTCCACTTTTTCTTTTTCCTCCTGGTAAACATCAGATGGCTTGCTTATATGGAATGCATGCATCCTGTTAGAGTTGTGAGATTATTCAAGAGCCGTACGATTCCACTTTTTCATTTCCTCCTGGTAAACGGCAATAACTTCATTGACAAAATAAATTTAGTCATAATGTATGCGTGATCAACTGAGAGGTTCACCTTATTAGGCTGTCAGGATGCTGATACTGTCCATTTAAATGCTGTGTGTGAGAGACTAAACGAAGTGGAGTGCCAATGGTACTGACTTTCTTGGGGCGAGATACGGTAGTTCCTGAAGAAATGTAGTCCAAATATTTGTGCTCGGACTCTTTTCTCATGGGGATTGAGCTCTCCAAAAGGCTCAAGCTTACTTGGTAGCAACTTATGTTGGGATCGGGATGAGAATTTAAGGGGCTGTACGTTTATGTTTTTCAGTTTTCGTTTTTGTAATGATGATGAAAAAGATATTTTTTTTTTCTTGTATGTTTACGTTTTTTGTTCCGTTTTAGATAAAAAATTTAAATAATATCAAAAAAGCTGAAAACACTCAAAGGGTGTTTTCACCTTTTTCCTTGAACTGTATTCTCCTAATCAAAATACCACCTCTTCTCGTTCATATCTACCACCTTGTTTCAACAAACACTCACCAAACTAGACCACCCATTTCACTGGGTCTTCCTAGAAATGGAAATAGTGGGGTCCATTAATGAATTAGTTCAGAAAAAAATTGGTGAAAACGAAAATGATAAACGTACAGAAAAAATTGAAAAAGTAGATACGGAAAAAAGTAAAAGTACACAATACGATTTTAGAACTGAATACTAAATTTTGGAAACCAAAAACAGAATATAGAATACAGAAAAAAAATCTCGTAAGCGTATAGGCTCTAAACTGTTCAAATCGACCCAATTGCTGAAACTGAAGCGACCGATTATGGCTCACGACTGTTTTCGTTTTTTTTTTTTTCAAATTGAATGTTCGGTTCGGTCGATTCAATTTAGTCTTTTTGAAACCGAACCAAACCGTACCCTATTTATATTCACATACACGCTCATAAGAACGAATCTTAAATTGTAATCCAATCATATTTATTATCTAGTTTTTTTTTCCTACTTATAATTTAATCACAACCGATATCAACAAAATATATCTTAACTTCAATAGGTAGGCTCCAAAAAACTTGTGATCGTATATATCATAAAGACCCATAGTCATGTATATTACAAAAGTTCAATGCTATCTAGTTTTTACCCTACTATTGATCTAATCATCAACATATATATGTAAATTATACCCTAAATTTTAAATCGGTTATTTTATCCGTCTAACGAGTTAAAACTGAAGTGTTAAAGCAGAACCATTTAATTATGCTTGAATTTTTTTTTTAAACCGATAGTAGTCAGTTCAATTTTTTATTCAGCTTTCAAAATGAACCGACCGAACCATGCTTATCGCTACTTCGGATACCAAAGACCATTAGTTGTGAAATTTGAAGTGGTGTACCAACTAGCAAGTCAGCTGAGCTTGCTTTGGCAGAGGAATTGGCTCATCCTCTCCATATTTACGTAACAAAATTTCAATTTCATTCTCGAACAGCATGAATATTAATAGAATAAGGTACAACGTCACGTGTGATGTTGCTGCTTAAAATTTGAAATTTAGGAGAAAGGGGAAATGGCAAATGTTATTCGTACAATAATTATCTGGAGTGTCACTTTCTCCTCTTTTCACACTAAGTCCATGGTAAGCCGTCCACCTGTTGAGCCGTGTTTCCGCCTTTGAAACATGGATTAATTAATAATAATAACAATGATAATAGTTAATCAATTGACACTAAGCCAAAGTTGAATGCTGCTTTATTAGGGCTATAATAATTGTCCAAGGATGTGGCAGTGTCCTATTGCTTCTGCCCTCACACTTTTGTGTTTGGGAAAGATGTGGAGGGTCACATGGAAATGACAAAATCCATCACATGTCTAACAGAACCCCCAAAAAGTGATTTAAATGCATAAACTAATCTTCAGTTGCCAAGATATTTTTGCTACTTTGTGCGTTGAGCTTAAGATATTTTAATCAATCGCCCTTTGACCTCCTCGACTATCTTGAATCTTTGGATTGACCCCCTCGAGTACTAATTGTGACGCTGAACGGTACAAAACTCACCCGGATACAGTTAGAAGTGGAACTGTATATTTGCTCTTAATTATTTACTAAAATGCCAATATCATCTCCTACCTCAGTCTTTCTAGAAATAATAAAAAAAAAATGACCAGCAAACTCTAACTCTCCCCGTCCACCATCACTCTGGCCCATTCAAACCCACCTCCGGAAACATAAAATATCTGCAAAAAGACAAACTCACGATCTCTCAGTTGATGGGCGATGAAGGTTTGTTGTTTTGACGATGATGGTGGCACTGGATCTTCCAAGAGTTGGTAAAGGACGGTGAGGGGAGGGAGTCAAACCTTTTGATGGTGGTGATGGGGGCAACTTTTGGAGTCGGGAGAAGCGAATGTGGGTCTGATATGGTGGTGTTGTCGTTTAGTTAGGTCATTAGGTTTGATGTCGTAGTGTTGCAGCTATGTGTTTAGAGAAGCCAATGTACGAGGAACAGAGAGAGATAAGGATTAATCAAATGTAAGAACATTTATGTCTTTTTACGAATCAATGGACCGATTAATTGTCTAAAAATCCAATATTTGTCCTTATTTAATCAAATTCTAAACTTTGAGGGGTCGATTGTGTCAATTAGTACTCGAAAGGGCCGACCTAAAATTGCGAGATAGTTGAGGGGGTCAGATGTAATTATCCCTTTCTATAATGTAAATGTGATGGTGTTAAAGTTATCATCCGTTCCAATGTTTGAATTCTTATCTCTCTTATATCAATCACTCGTTCTAAAATTCTGTATGATACAGGTGCATAAAAGTAGAAGTATTGAACTTCATTCACAAAGTTTGGGAATGATTTTTTTTTCATCCTTCTGAGATTTTAACCCATAGAACATATTGATAAGAGATCAAAATGGTTTTCAATATTACAATCCACGTAAAAAGTCCAATAAAAAAACAAGTATAAAATAAATTTTGAAAGTGTTGGAGTAATACATTAGACTTCAACAATGGTTAATATTAATTCGTAGGAGAAACATAAATTCTCCCATAATTTTGATATTTATGTAAGCAAACATAAACTGGAGAAACATTTTATTAGTATTATATGAAGCCATCGTGGTTACATGTTGGCAGAGCGTATATTTTACATGTTTAATAAACCAAACAAAGAATAAATTAATTAATGTCCATATTTACAAAAATATATCTAAAAGTATTCAATGCTGAAGATGACCGATGCATCCAACTAACTCATGCCATGAGTTGTATAATAAGGTTGGTGCCTCGTGGGGGACATTGGTGGTGGTACCTCTGACCAAGCAAAATAAGAAAACTATTAGGATCTGATTTTTGAACAGAAGGAAACAGATTGCCACGCGGATCTCCCCGAAGGAGAAAGAGGATGATGGGGATGAAAATATCTCAAAGACCTTCTTGGTACTTTTTGGCCCTTTGGTCTTGTCAACTCTTCACCTGTTCCTGGCCCCAAAGACCAAGGAAAATGTACACGTTTCCTTGGTCTCTCACTAAAAAAACTGATGATTCAAGACTTCATATTTGATCCCTTTGTATCTCTTTCTTGCAGCACTTTCTTGATCTGCATTTCTTCCTAATCCAAACTTCAGTATCACCAAAACCCAGTTACTTCCTGCTAATTCTCCTCGGGAAGCTTGAAATCAGCAAGGTTGAAGTGTTTAGGTTTCACATCTCCTCGTGACCTTCGTTCTTGGAACCCCATTCACCAAAATCCATTTTCAGTCTTTTAGGGAGTTTGGTTATCAGTTGAAGGGAAGTGGTTCTGTTCTTCTGTGTTTGTGCATGTGTCCATTACATCTGTATTGTTTTCAGTGGACCTGCCTGCATCCTAATTAGGCCAAACATATCTTTCCCATCAACCGAACCACCTTCTTGTAGGGACATTCGAAGGAGGTTTGCTCAGATTCCAGCTATGGATCCTATAGGTCTTGTGGAGGAGGAGTTTCTGGGAGGAAATTCATCGTATTCTGGTGAGCCATCATGGTTCATTCCGCAACCATTGGAGGGGCTTCATGACACAACACCCCCACCTTTCCTCCTCAAGACTTACGACCTTCTGGATGATCCCCAAACTAATAATGTTGTTTCATGGAGCAAAGGAAACAACAGTTTCATTGTCTCGGATCCCCAAGCTTTTTCAGTTAATCTTCTTCCTAGATACTTCAAGCATAGCAATTTCTCAAGCTTTGTCAGGCAGCTAAACACTTATGTAAGTCCGATTACTATCATCTTCAGTCTTCACAACGATGATTCGAACAGTTTAATGATCCAAGTTTGTACTAACTTCTTTGTGCTATAGTCCCACATGAGTGCCTTGGATTTGTTTGCTTTCAAGTCCAAGAAGCAGCGTATGCCACTCTTTCTATATTTTTCCTTTTCAGCTACAGATGGAGAACATGGTATTTCTTTTGCTTTGTTTAATGGGTTTCTCAGTGTAGATACTTTCTTATTTAGTGGCTTTACATGGAAAAAGTCATTATTCTTGAGCTTTTCTTCACCTTTTCCTCTGATGCCTAATCAATCTCTTATTATATGTCATGGGTCCTGTAGATCTGTCTTCTTGGGTTCAAGGTTCTATATGACTTGTCTAATATTACGTAGTGTTCACTGGTTTTCAGAATAAGCCTTAGGACTGTAAATTGTGCAGGGTTTTAGAAAGGTTGATCCAGATAACTGGGAGTTTGCCAATGAAGGGTTTTTGAGAGGAAAAAAGCATCTTCTGAAGAATATTAGGAGGAGAAAGACACCACCTCTATCTCGAAGTCTAGACCCTTGTTTTGAAGTGGGTCGGTTTGGATCAGAAGCAGAGATTGATCAGTTGAAGCGTGACAAGCAGATCTTAATGGTGGAGTTGGTGCAAATCAGACAGCAACAGCAGAGCACTAAAGCTTACCTTAGAGCAATGGAGCAAAGACTTAAAGGGACGGAAATAAAACAACAACAGATGATGGGCTTCTTGGCAAGAGCAATACAACATCCAAATTTTATTCAGCAATTAGTCCTCCAGGGCCAAAGGAAAGAACTTGAGGAAGCAATTAGTAGGAAGAGAAGGAGGCCAATCGAGCAAGGACTTAGCAATGTGGAGGTCAGTAAACTTGGCCAAGGTGGGTATGGGCACGCTTATGTTGAACTGGAACATCAGGATTATGGTCATACTTTAGGAAACTATGTTTCGGAGTTGGATACACTTGCTATTGGCATGCAGGGAGTGAATGAAACCTCGGATGATTTGGAAGCAAATTGTGTAGAGAAACAAGAGAGGCGTGACGGTGTAGATAAGGAACTTGATGCGGGGTTTTGGGAAGACTTGATGAATGAGGGGATTGAAGGAGGGACGTGTTTCCTTAGTGTCGAAGGAGCAGATGAGGAAGATTTGGAAGTATTGGCTGAGCACCTTGATCAATAGGATTCTAATCCTAGGTAGAGTCTAAATTTTCTATTACTTGCATTCTTTTCTGCTCCGCTGATCTGTGCAAAGACCATTTAGCTCAGATATTGTTATCATGTGCAAAGTCTAATAAATCTCATGTGACCTGGTCATAAGTGGCGGATGCCAATCTCTCGTAGAGAAAGAAGCAATTCCACCTGCGTTAGTCTATATGCGACAATCAATTTGATCTTGGAATGTTGAGAGTCCTGCAGTTCCTTAATTAATGCATAATATCTATTGAGGTTCATCTGATATATATATATATATATATATATATATATATATATATATATATATATATATATATATATATATATATATATATATATATATATCATGGCATTGTTGTGGTGTAGCTTATCTCCATTCTAGTCTTGTCTGGAAGAAATGTGCATTTACCAGTTCAACGAAGAAGCAGCCTGAATCAATGTCCTGCAAAAGGGTGTCTCGATCGAATTGTTTGGCATTCGTTGCTGTAGCTCATTCGAGGCTTTGTTGTCGGTAAGATCAGATTCTTACGCTAGACAGCTTGAAGATTAATTTGAGATGTAGTCTTAACGTGGTCGACTATTATAGCCTCAGTAAAAGGATTCAGTATTTGAAAACACCTCTTACTTGTTTATGAATGTCATTAGCTTTCTTACCCCATCTGATTTATGTGAACAAATTACAAACTATACCTATGTTGTGCTAGACTAAACTCTGGTCGTTGAATTAACCGAACTAATTAACATTTTCTTGATGATGGCAACCTAATGTCCTCGGGTTTCCCTGGTAAAACCAACATCTGATGCATCAGTATATAGTACTGTAGTTTGTGCTATCAACGGCGACATATACTGCACTTTGTGTCGGTCTAAGAGCACTGGAGGAGTGTATCATTGTAGCTGTCCCAAGTCTTGAAGCATGTTTGGTCATCATTTTGCATACTGTGAATATTAGCCAAAAGTTTGGTTGCTTGATTCCCCAAGCTAGCAATGGCAAAAGTTTAATGGTGTGCCACTGAATTCGGATCAGTTCACACTGGACGTTGCCAATGGTATGTCTGCACAAAGGAAAGGGTTGTACATGATGTGTGCATGATCAATTGAACAGTCTGTGTTGTATAGTTTTGGCAAGTGAATTTAGTACTCAGTACATAACCTTCCATCTCTTGAACAGTGTGTGTAGTATAGAGTTGGACATGCTGTAAATGAATAACTGAACCAAAGGTGGATTAAACCTGTTTGTAATTAATTATGAGATGCTCAAATTTAAATCAGGTTGTTAGGTTTCTGACATACATTCAAAATTGATTTAAGTCATTTTCAGAAGCTTAAAAACGATTAAATGATAATTAAAGAAAAAGTGGATAATGGATCAGTCACTTTTTGATAATCAGGTTTGACCAAATAAATTACTAAAATACCAGTATTTATTACGAAGATCTTTAGCAACATTTTAGTCAAACAGTAAACTTGTGGTTATTTTACCTCACTGAAACTGTTTTTAGTACTTTTACTCAAGCACCATCTATTCTGAAAGATTCTTTTGATTAAAACTTGATATGAAGTCTAATTTCGAGAATCAATTCCAAACATGCCTAATCTATTTCAAAAACAATCAGTTGAAAACTGCGAATGGTATTCAGATGATAAGTACTGAAAGTAGTATGCCTGGTAAGACAAAATGATCAAATAATATTTTCTGATTAAGATACAGTATTTCATGTCTATTTATATATGAAGATATATTGATAAATCTTTAGTCAAACTTGATTCTTAAGAACCAATCTAAGGAGTTGTTTGATAAAATTAAAATTTAAGTGTTGAAAATTCAAGCGCTAAATTTCGTAAAAATGAAAACTTTGAGCGACTGAATTTTTATCACTGAAAAATAAGTTAATCTGTTTGATAAACTAAAAGCAAATGTCTGAAAATTATTTTATTTACAAATTTGTACACTTTACCAAAATTATGTATTAATTTATGTACTTTATGATTTTTTTCTTTGCCAAAACTGTGTTGGTGGTAGTTGTGACAGTAGCGATGGAGTAATAATGGTGGTGGCGGCGCCAAAAAGATATGAATAATGGTGCATGAAAACGTGATGTTGGTAATTGTGGTAGAGGCGATAGGCGGATTGAGATGGCGGTCATGGCAGTAGTTACAATATAGTAGATATTTAAATAATCTTGGCGAACGTGGACGTGGTGATGGCAGCAATGGTGTGGTAGAGGTGGCAGGTCCTTGTGTTGGTGGTGGTGGCAGCTAGATCATGGTAATTATGGTGATGGTAGCAAAAAGAATAATGATTGTGGTGATAGTTGTAGTGTGGTAGAGACGGTGGTGTCACAAAATAAATTGAGTCGGCGGCATTATTGTAGTTATTCTTTTTTATGTAAAATTATGTTCAATAACTTTGAACCATCTCAATTATAAATAAGTGATAAGTATTAAATAAGTCCACTCTGACTTAAAATTTTAATATATTTTTTGTAAAAATTAATTTTTTAGGTTATATAACACGGAGTACTAAGTATTATCACATTATCAAATACGCCTTAAATGATTTTAAATCGAACCCAATGGATTGACCTGATCTTAGCTAAAATTGATGGAAACCCATGGGCCCCAAAATTAAATTCATAGCTGCTCCGAAATCTGGACTACAAGCCCTTGCTTTTTATTTTTGGGGAGTCAAATGTGGACCACGTGGAGTGACAATTAATTAGGCACTTGGCATAATTGGTGGTTGTTGGCATGTCAGATGGAGAGTGCGATCTACGCCCCCAAATCGCGAGTGGGGCCTCTCTATCTCTTAATGCAAGATTAACTTCCTCGGAATGCTGCCACGTTGACTCTTCACCGACAAAATGAAAAACCAGCTGCAAATGACAACAAAACGGCTATTAATAGTGAAACTCTACCCACATTTCAATGACTAAGATGCCCCTTGTATCCCCCATTATGCAAATTTTGTATAAACAGATGTTAAAAAAAGGAAAAGATTTTGGCTCTTATGCCGCTAGTACGAATAGCTAGAATAGTTGCACTTTTACACAGCATCTTTAACGTCAATTCTTAACGTTAGTTTTTATTTTCACTAATTTATAGCACTGAGCATATGTATTGGTCACTGTTTGTCGTGTATGAGGGTCACCATCTCCCTTGGTCCCGTAGGCTTAGACATCAGGCCAATAAGAAATGGTCTCTCTTCTCACCCTGGTAGAGCCGTTAATAAAGATGAATTCCCAAAGGTTGTATACTTCAATGCTTTGACAATGGTCGTTGTGCGATGCGGCGTTGGGGATGTGGGGGTGTTGTTCCGGTCATGTGATGGTTTTGTGGTTTGCAGTGGTGGGGAGTGTGGCGTTGGGTGGCTGGTTCGTGACATGGAGGTAGTGGTTAGTTGCAGCGGTCTTGTTTTTTGGTGGGCGGGTGGGGGTGGGTGCCATTGTCGAGAGATATTTGGGGGGGGGGGGGGTATAGGATGTAAATACTGTAGAAGGGCAGTATTGATTTAAAGTACGTATTCGTGATATTAGTTAAAAAATATTTACTTTTTTAACGGATAAATGGCACATGGGAGGAAGGGAAAGGAAAGTATATTGTACGTAGGATGTAAATACCGTAGAAGAACAATATTGATATTTTAAAGTATAGTTAAAAAAATTATTATTCTAACAGGTAAACGACACATTGACACAAATGACACAAATTTCATGTCTTTAGCTTGTATGTTGCCTTTTTAAACCTTATGTCATTGACCATAGTTTCATCCTAACTTCAAAGACTTAGGTGTATTAATCATTTCTTTCATCTTACCTTGACTTGCTAAAGGTTAGAGCTGCAACTTGGGTACGCTTTTTATGGAATTAACCAACCTAGCCAAAAAAAATGTGAGCTTTTATCTAACTCGGTCCACCTGAATGCAAAATAAGTTATGATAAGTTGAGGCTATATTATTAGGGAAATAGATTGATTTTGTATTATTGGATATTGAATCCTCGCAGAATCTTCAAATTTGAGAGTATATTTGCATTGAGGTTGCCTTTCTTTTTGTTATTAGATTAGTTTAACAGATATAGAATTTCATGTCTAAGATGCCATATTATCCTGCCTCTGTTTATATGTTGCGTTGTTATAAGATGGAATTTAAAATGATGATGTTCCAATGTTACACGCGTGCGTGCGCGCTCACACACACACACACATGGACGTGTGTTGACACCAAAAGAAATAAATTATCAATCGATAGGTCATTGACTTAAACAATATCGATAGCCATTCACTAAAAGTTGATGGTTTGTCCTCAAGTAATTGCCACTAAATGTCTTTAATGTACAGATTATTGTTTACAAAAGGAGATGATGATTGATTCAAGTTTCAAATGGGATTTTTTTTTAAGTGGTAGTAGTTATTTGGGCTAATTACACCTATGTCCCTGAGGTTTGGGGGTAATTACACGCGAAGACACAAAGTTTCAAAATGTAACACTTATGTCCGTTGACAAACGGAACCCTAAAAATTCTAACAGTTTTAACAAAATGACTTTATTGCCCTTATGTTAGAAAGTTATTTTTTTAAATGCCATTGTCTCTTTGAAAAGAAAACCCTAAATTTTTTTGTCTCTCTCTCTCTCTTCCCCCACCCTTTCCCCATCCACTTCGCCGCCACCCACACCCCTGCCCTTCGCGGCCCCCCAAGCCCTCCCTCCCCCGGTCACCCCCCACCCACCCCGTCTGCCTCCGCCCTTCGCCGTCGCTACAATCACTGACCCTATCCCCATCACCGCAACACCCTCCCCCTTCCTCGGCCACCGCACCACCCTCCCCCGTCACCGCACAGCTTTCTCTCCTCGAGTCGGACGCCGATCATCGCTCAAAGACCCCCGTCGCCCAAGAAATGACGACGACACTCCGTTGAATTGAATTACTGAATTGAATTGAAATGGGGTTTAGAGTGAGAAATGGTTGCCGGCGGTGTCTAAATGGCGTGGGTTTGCCAAGGGGCTTGCCGGCAGCGTATCAGCGGTGTGGGTTTGCCGACGTGGTGGGGTGGGTTTGCCAAGGGGCTTGCCGGCGTGGTGGGGTGAGTCTGCCGGATGGTGGGCCAAGAGAGGCTGCCGGCGGCGTGGGGTGAGGGAGGAGGCTTGGGCTGCCGGCGGCGAGATCAGATCTGGAGATAGAAATCCTAATTTGAAAATTAGGGTTTTGAAACCCTAATTTTCAAATTAGGTTCTTAATTTCAGGGTTTGATAAGCCTAATTTTCAAATTAGGTTTTAAAACCCTAATTTTAAAAAATTAGGGTTTGATATCCTAATTTAAAAATTAAAAATTATAATTATTCACTATATACTGTATAGGGGCAGTATTGCCATTTTCAAAATACGTAATGACGAAAATTACACTTTTTGGACGGAACCCTAACGGTTGGATAAAAGTGTTACTTTTTAAACTTTTTTTGGTCACGTATGTTACATTTTGAAACTTTGTATCCTTGCGTGTAATTACCCCTAAACCTCAGGGACATAGCTGTAATTAGCCCTAGTTATTTTCTATTTTATAGTTACTTTATATGGGGTATTTATTTTCTAGATGTAGTTTGTATATTATAAATATAAATATTAGATATAATACTCATTGCAAGGATCATCAATCATCATCAACGAAAAATCAGGACTTGACTTTTCACATCTTTTTCCTTTCATGTTTAAAGGCTCTTACTGGCTATAGATAGGAATTTTAATTTTCAGAAACATTACTTTATAAACATTCACAATTAATCAGAAGTCTCTTTGTCCTTTATGGGCGTGCAATCTTTTGCTTTCAATTTTCATTTGTTTGTAAAAAAATTTCACTTTTAGGGAAGTTCTCAGGCTATAAGGATAAAAAAAATCCTACACTTTTAATCAAACGTGTTACAGGTGTACAAATCGATTGTGAGTTTGTCTTCGGTGCAGACAGCGTGATCCCGTGTGTGTGTGGACATATGTATAGATGTATACGTTCAAGGTGTAGAGTTTAATCAAAATTTTTATCAAATATCAAATATAATTACTCAAACATGATTAAAAATTGATCCCCAACACCCTATGGGAGTATTTATGCTCGAGGAGTTAAGAAGGTCATATTATGTTAGTTGCTTTCCAGGTGAACAAGTCATAAAAGAAACAATCTCAAAGCTTTTATAACACGCAATTTCAAGCCCTTGAATGAATTCCTTGACCACCGATACTCTTTGTTGCAAAAAATAATACTCCGTAGTAAGAAAGAGAGAGAGACACTTACTGCGTTAGTCTTATGGTTGGATTCAGTAGTGGAGTCACCATTTTTTTTTTAAGTTGGGCATCACTTATTATAGGATAAAGCTTGAGAATTAAAGTTCGAGCTCCAGTTTAGTTATTTGAGCTCTACTTTATCGCTAAAGTGACAATTGAGCGACACTTAAAAGGCTTTACCATCGAAAGTGGAGTTCAAATGGTAACAAGTAACGCTTAAATATGACTTTACTCTATCTGTATAAGTTTGACATGCAAGACAATCAAAATGACATCCCTTTTTAAGCAATTTCAAAAACTTATATGTGAGCGTTTTCGTTCACATATCCTAAGATGTCTAGTTTAAGGAAAAGAAAGCGCAAGGAGCAGGTGGACACTTGTCCATCGGTGCAACTTGCTGTCACTAGCCGGATTAAAAGACATTGAACGAACCATAAAATTTAGACATCTTGTCTTCGACTTTTGCTATGCATATTTTAGGACCAGTCATAAATTTCAGCCATAAACGTAAATAAGATAACCACACTGTATCAAGGTAATCAATTTTGTTTCTTATGTCAAAGCGAGATATCTCGTGTTCAACTCGTATCATGCGTATTTAAAGACCAGATTTCAACCATAGTAGAATAGAAATGAGGTAACTATACTCGATTATGGAAATCGGTCATGTCCCCCCCCCCCCCCCCCACCCACGCACCCACCCACCCACCCACACCCCAACCCCAACCAAAAAAAAAAAGAAAAGAAAAGAAAAGAAAAACGTTTGCTTTTCATAATGGTAAGGGCAGTTTAGTCAAACAAATCCACAATTTGTCTTGTAAGTTAATGAGACACCATCATCCCAAAAACCAAAATTGCTAAGAAAGAAAGTCCTTCTCGGCCTAAATCTCTTTCCTCGCTCAAAGTCTTCACAAAAACCTTGTTTTCCAATCCCCCTCTCCCTCCCGGACCAGCATTGAGCCCACAATCACCGTTTCCTAAGAGCCAATCTCCACCCCCCAATGCCGCCGCTTAATCCGGTCTCCAAGCCGTAGATCCCTCAAATTTGTTTAATCGCTAGTATCACCTACACACGGAGAGGGACAGAGAGAGTTTCCGCAGGTGGTTGACACGCGATTGAATGGGCGCCGTGCCGTCAACGCCGAGGTGGGGAGGCGGCGCGCTGCCGCAGGGCCCGGCGGAGTACCTGATCGGAGTCTTCGTCGGAGAGAAGTCGTTCCCCCTCGGCTCGGATTACTGGCAGAAGCTGCTTGAGCTCCCGTTCGACCTCCGCTGGCAGCCTCACCGCGTTCGTCATGCCTGCGAGGCCTTCGGTCAGTACCACGCCTCGTGAATTTGCACTTTTTTTTTTTCGTTTCTGTTTTCTTCGAGTTTGTTTGTTTTTTGGGCTGCATCGCGGTAATTGTTATTGATAAGCTGTGTATCGCCTTTATTTGGTTCTAAGAGCTTGCATATACTCTTCAAGTGGAAGATTGAATGAATGTACACTCTTCGTTTGGAAGATTGGATGAGCGTAATGTGAGAAAAACTGTATTCTCGTGACGACTGGATGATTGGATGAGTGTTTTTGTGTAGCCAACGGAAGACTTTTACGAATTACCAGTGTTTTCGTTCTGTTTTTCTGCACTAAGAGCTTGCATATACTATTGAATTGGATCATTCGATCAATTGAATACGAGAAATTCTGATTTTATATGACAATTGGATGGCTGGATGAATTTCATCGTGCTTTGGTTTTGCTTTTTTTTTTTGTAGTGAATGGAATCACTAGCAGTGTCATTTCTGTTTTTGCGAATCAACTGCGAACCTTGGTTGATGGTTGTTTTTAGGGTATCAGAGCTTGTCTGTACAGTTTCATCAGAAGATTGAGTGAATTTAATGTGAGAAATTATGTTTTCCGGTGATGAATGGAAGATTGAATGAGCGTTTATCGAACGGAAGATTGAACTAACTATTAGTGTTTTCGTTCTGTTTCTTCTGCTTTATGAATGTGAATCTTATTTCCATTGCACAACTTAGTTTACTGGGCTACTGTTGTCGTTCTTTTGTGTTATCATTTATCAAGTATTATTGCCAAATTTAGCTAGCTGGAACAAAGTCTTGTGAACTATACATATGTAAATTGGCCTTCTGAAGAATTAGATTTATGGTTTCTTTTGAGGTAGAAAGTTACTTAAAACAATGTGGAGGTTACAAGCAGAAAAGCTATTAGTGTAGCTTTGGTTGTACATTGCATATTTGGTCCAAAAATGAAAGAGTTTGAGACCACGTTATATGTCGCAGCAGTCCACTTTAAGAGCTTCCCTTCAGTCCACATTTCTCATGCTAGCTGCCATCTGGGGGTTTCACACAATTAATGCCTGAGATAGACTTTATAACAGAAAACCGCTCTGTAATAGAGCAGGATTCTTATTTATTTCGCGAATTTTCCCGTATCGCCTTCTTTATGACCAAAGCTAAGAGACGCGTTAACTAATGTCTTGCCCATCTGAAGCTTATGGTGTTAAGCCCTTCTAGTTTTGTGAATTGGTGGTAAATGGTAACTCTGTTTTCCACGAGCAGAAATGGAATTTTGTCCCTTTTTTTGCTGAAGTGGGCTTATATTTTCACAGCATTTTAAATAAAAAATCTATCATCTTGAAAGGAGCAACCAAGCAATTATGGTAAGTGGCAGCTATTCCAGGAACAATTCTTAAAACAATTATTTTTAATTCAATAGGACCGTTTTGTCTACCGTCTACAACTATGAAGCACCGGTGCGGCACTTGGGGTGAAGCACCGGGGCTCCGGGTACGCGTCGGGTGGGGTTGCGGCATCGGTGCGTGTCCGATAATTTTGATTTATTTTTTTAATGTCCTTAATACTCGGTGCGGCTCAAGTGTGTATCCGATCTGTGAAGGCACGATCTTTGCACAGATCTGTGACTACTGGGGACCACCGGCAAGGAATATGAGAGGAGAGAGGAGAGAAAAAGGAGGAGGAGAAGGAAGAAAAACTTACGGGCGACCCAACGCGGCGTGCGGCATGCGGCGCTGTGGCGTGCCGATTATTCCAGAGAAGAACATTATTCCAGAATAACAGTAGAAAACCCAAATACTGATGTTATCAAATGTGGCTGGAAATTGATTAGATAATGGTTGACTTTTGACATATCCACAAATTTGCTATTTCATTTTAGTACTCACAAATTTGCTATTTCATTTTAGTACCCACTTATGAACTTATTACTTGAATCAGCCCAATACTTCCGAGAAATAAAATTAGTACACATACAAACTTCAATGTGTTCAGTTATACAATTTAATATTTAGAAAACAGCCCATTAAACTTAACAAACTCACTAATTTGGTTAAAAACTTCAAAATTCACAAAGCAACCCATTAAACTTAACAAACTCTCACTACTTTAGTTGCAATATTTATGTTTCTTACATATATCTAATACATATTAAGATTCAAATTGTTTAGAAATTCAATACTAAGTGTATATAGTTAAAAAAAATATTTATAAAATTTGCCATATCCCCGCTGCATCCATATTCTAAAATTTTCAAAAATGCCATATCCGCACCCGTGTCGTATCCACACCCGCACCCATGTCTGTGCTTCATAGCTCTACAAGTAATAAATCTTAATTGGAAGTCTTCGGATTGTCGAATGGAAAACGGAGCATGCTCTTTTTTCAGTGCCGAGGTTCTAAATCACTTCAAGCTGTGAATATTGAAATTGAAAAGTCTAGGGGTTCTAAGTGTAGATAACCATTTAGTAGTGTTTATTTCTCCATAAAAGGAGTCACGAAAAATGGTTAGCCTGGGGAGAGATGAAAATGATAATCTTCACTGTCAACTGAAAGAGTTGTCTCATACTACAGTAAACAATCACCGAGAATACCGAGTTATGGAATTCTATTAATGATGCTTGTTGATTGACGATCATAGTTTCTTTAATTTCAGGATGCATGAAGTGGTTAATCTAGACGGTCTATTTTTCGTAATACTTTGTATCTCACCATCCACATTTACTTGACATGATCCCTTGTACACATGCCACATATATCATACAGATTAGAGCACTTGGCCCAAAAAAAAAAAAGATGGAGAATATTTGTGGTTTGCCTGCGCATATTTAGTTCCAACTAATTATGAAAACCGTGTATTAGATATTCTTACTTTATTGTTGTTGGGTGCTATATTTTTTAGACTCTCTCGCTTCCCTTTCCCTTCCTATATGAGTTGCTTGTAGAACTTAAATTCTTCTATACAGTCTACTTATTCCTTTCCTTGTTTTGCTTTCTATTACTGTCTGCTTGTCTGTTACTAGTAATTCTTCGCTGTTTTGTCCTGTGCAGCACAGAACAATTGTTACACAAGGCATCTAGCGAAGCTTTTCATCCACCTTGCGTGGTGTTTGCAAGAGGCTACTTCTACTTCTGATGTGCAGTCCTTGGCAATTATGAAGGCTGTTAATGCCCTGTATATCTCCTCTGTATTTTTGAAGTACTTGATTGAGAATGCTGAGAAAGACACATTTGAGGAATTTTACCTCTCCATAGACGAAAGTGAGGCAATACCAAACAATTTCTCAAGAGGTATTATCTTGCAGACACAATGCAATATCTGTGTATTCCCTGGGTCATTCTTGCTTGTTTACTCTTGGCTAAGTTAATTAGCTCGTATATGGAATTTGTCTAGAACATCAGTGACGCCAAATCCAGATAATTTAGCAGCTTTGAAGGGTTTAACACGGTAGTCAAGTGAATTCCAATCCACGAAATAATTTGATCTCTGGAAAGCATCGTTGTGGTAAAGGCCCCTAATCACAACTCATCCGTTGATTCTTCAACATCGGATTTCCAATCCTAGCAGGAAAAGGAGGGAAACGGATACTCAATTATCCTTAACTTTTCGAGGAATCCTTCATCATTGGTTGTGAATGACTGATTTTTTCGAAAAGATTGGAAAATAGGACCATCATAGTGATCATTTATCGAAGAATGACTCTGGTTATCAAATGATTGAACAACCGGGAGCGTGACCTTCTCTTGAATTCTCAAAACTTCTGTCGCTCCATCCCGCGGGGGCAGAGAACCCGTCGCATTTCCTGTTTAGTCCCCTTCGTTTCGGAAGCTGTTTCTATATCTCCATCTGTTCTTCCTCACTTTCCCCCCTTTCTTCCATTTACACCATTGGATTTTAGGTAATCTTGCCTTAGCGGTGCAGCAAAATGGCTATTAGGTGGGTTCATGAATGATGAACCATCATTTTAACAGGCGGAGTGTTCAGGGTGCAGTGCCTTACGTTGTCTTTTCTGCTCAATTGGTTGGTGAGACATGATAGTTACATAAGCGTCTTGCTGTCTTATTGTGCCAACTATCATGTTGCTAACCGATCTATGTTTGCTAGCCCCAAGGCAGATTTAATCCCTGAAATGGTCACAAATTAAATACGTCATCCATGTTTGTGGATTGTAAACAACCAAAGCACGATAACATACATCAACTTTGCCACAACAGAGTCGTATCAATATTTGATTGCTTTCTTATTTACATTTGAAGACTCCAAACTCCAAAGCGCGTGCAACCCTTTTAGCTACCAGTATCTAAAACTGAGTTGAAAGTTGGGTGCAGTAGTGTTGTAGACAATGGTGCTGAGGTTTCAATCCCTAGGTAACCTTCCCCCCAAAACAAAAAAATAATAATAAAAAATAATAATAATAATTATTATTAAAAAAATAAAAAACCAAATTTAGGAAAAACAGAATTAAAACCAGAAAAATAGTGACAAGTAAAAAAAGCAAGAAATGTAGGTTTCTATGTCAATCGGCAGGTTATCCTTCCCCAAAGCCTATCCTGCAAAACATGTTCCCTACCACGTGGCTCTACCTGATATAGGTGTGATGCGGTGCGCTTAGTTTGGGGGTGGGCAAATTTGATCAGGATACCACCATATGTAGTCCTAGAAAAGATCGTTGACATATCAAAATATCAGACAAACTTAGGAAATGTGCAAAATTACGGTTTCTAAAAGCAATTGCGACACTGTGATGACAGTGTAAATTTTGATTCTCTTCTGAGTATGTAGGAAGGGTTAATTTCGGAATAAAAGTCTGTATTGTGTCCTTAATTGAATGAGGTTTTTGGTTGATTTGCATTATTTCCTCCATCTTTGAATTGATGCGGTATGATTTCTTTCCCCATACCATACCTGCCCCTACCCTATCTTACACCCTTGAAGCCTTTTCTGCTATGAATGGAGGGGCAAATTTGACAACCCTATTTAGCTCAGCTTTGGCTGGGGATGGGAGCTTTATCTAAAGGGTTAAGAAGGTACACAGAGACATTCAAAACCCTCAAGATGAAAATTTGAAGAGATTCTACTGAAATTTCCTTAAACTTGAACATATTGGTTTAATTATAAACAAGAGAAAAGTGGTCGCGACAAAGGTGTCGGCTTTTGTAGGGTTCCGCAATTGAGCAAAGCAAACTCTTAGACTCAACTTTTGTGCTTAATCACCTTTTGAGTGGAAGCCTGAGTTTGTCTGATGGCTTCTATTCTGAACTGCTCTTAGAAGATTGCATTAATTAGTAACTGTTTATCTCTAACATATTAAAAGAGAGTTTACGTCACTGATGTTTGGTAAGTGCAAACCAAAAGATATCATCATGAACTGTAATCCATGAGACACAAATGTAACCATCGGCAACCAAAGCACTCCTGTTTGGGGGGAGCAGAGGTGGGTCGCTTACCCTAACTTAGCTCCTCAATTTGCCAAGGTTAGGTTGCGGATGAAGATCAGACCTGAAAGGTGAGCCACTCGCTAATTGCTTTCTGCCACAGCAGAGAAAGCATAACTTGAAGACCAACAAGATTTTAAATGTAACTGCTTTTGAGAAGCAAGATTAGTAGCCATTGGTTTAGTATCAGTTCATTCCTTTATACATGTGATCGTGCTTTCATTCCTTGATTTTGTTTATATTGTTTTGGGCAAATGCAGATCAGAACATCAAGAATCTTGTTATGCATAATGTGCTTAGCTTTATCGGCAAAGTAGATGTAAGGTATGTTGATGTCTTTCAATTATTTTTCTTGATGCTGAACTCTATTTAATGACCTAATTCTGTACCATTTCTTCTTGAAGTCCTGAAACATATCTCCTACACCATGAACTGCTTAACTTCATGCTTATCGCCATGTCCACTCAGCTTGTTTCTGGGCCATCGCCTGGGCCCGATGATGTTCACCCATTCACAGATGCAGCAATGGCTCAGGTGAAAACAGAAAATGTGTTGTTTGTCAGCATCTTGCAACGGCATTTTGTGTTTGTTAACCATGTATTGCTTTTTGCAGGAAAGTTCCTTAGTTGGTTTGGTTGTTCACAGACTGCTACTTAATTACATCATGCTTCGCCAGTTCCCCTCGAACAGTTCATCTTATACCATATTTTCTGAGGGAAGTCAGCTTGGTGTTTTGCAAAAAATTGGTTCTGCAGCTGGTATGATCTACTATCACTGCTCATTTTGCAGCCTGAAATCTTGACTTTCCCTTTTGCATCTATTGCTTGTAACAACCCAATCCACGTCCAACACATGGGGCAATGCCTCCCTTAAACGGGCTAGCCAAATCAGGTACATCTAAGATATAGGCAGGGTCTTATAAGGTTAATCTTATACTATCCCATATCCGATGTGCGATAGCACAATCTGCCTCCTTATGCCTTAACGTTCTCGCTAAGGCGCAATCAAACATAGCGTACAATATTCCTTGTGGACATACCCAACGTCAACGTCCTCTTGACGAGGGACATACCCAGGCTTGCCTTCATGTTCCCCAACCATAGGCCAGCCCGAGCTTTTGAGAGTCGGCTCTGGTACCATCTGTAATGACCCGGTCCACGGCCTCACACAGGGTAATGCCTCCTTCAAAATGGCTAGCCAAAGTAGGTACTTCTAACATCGGCAAGGTCGTATAAGGCCAATGTCATATTATCCCCATCTGATGTGGGATATCACAGTGCTCCTTTGTCTGGATTAAAGCATATAAACTGTTTTGAGCATGGAAGTATTGTCGATCATGAATGGTGATGTTTGAAAAACGTTCCCTGCTCCAAAAACACGCTAAAAAAATGCAAGAACAAAAAAACCCTGAATAAGCAAGGATGTTGATAGTACATTATTTGCCTAAGCTTCCTAAAAATAGTTTGCATCGGTACAAATAGGTCTTTTATTTCCTCCCTAGAGGCAGTTTGATTATCAACAAAGAAGGGCTTCTTCCTTATTTGCATTGTTGTTAGGGAAAAATGCCAAAAACACCCTCATGGTTTGAGCCATTTGCAAAAAGACCCCTGTAGTTACAAAAGTTGCAAAGATACACCTGTGGTCGCAAAAGTATTGCAACCTTCAAAAAAATCGTTCAAACTAACGGCAACAGTACGTTTGGTAGAGATTAATTCAACAAAATGACAAAGTTGCCCTCTATTTCTTCTTCTCTTCCCAAACCCTAATTTTCTTTCCTACTCTAATCACCTATACCCTAACCGCCGCCACCTCCTGCTCCACCCAATCGCTTGCTGCCATCAGCCCCTCAAGCCAAAAACCCTAACCGCTCTCACCAAGCCCCATCCACCACCACCCCTCATTTTTGCCACCACCCAACCTTGTGCGGCTATGCTGCCGCAGCCCTGTCACCGTGCGCCGTCGATGTAAGCCCTTCACAATCCCGCCGCCACCATCCTGTTTGCCAGCCACAACCGGCGCCACCATCAGCCCCACCCAATCCCACTGCAGCCATCACCGCCCAAACTTATCGCACAAAAATTCGCACAAGCTAAGATTAATTTCGGTGCAGCCGTCGACAATTCGAACCCTAATCGCACAAACTAAGATCTAGGTTTTCAAATTGCAATGTGCAATTGAAACCCTAGATCTGACTTTGTGCAATTCGGGTAAATCAGATCTGGGCTTAGATCTAGGGTTTCACAAACTTTGATGTTGCTGATTTACCCGAATTGCACAAACTTAGATCTATGGTTTCAATTGCACCTTGCGATCGAAACCCTAGATCTAAGTATGTGCAATTAGGGTTCGAATTGAAACCCTTGATTAAAACCCTTGATTGTTGTTGACGTGGGTATGTGGTGTTTGGTTGTGGTGTAGTGGTGGTATGCGGATGACGGTGATGGGACTAGGCGGTGATGGCTGCTGCTGCATTGGACGGTAATGGCGACAGCGAGATTGGGTGGGGGGTGTTGCGGTGATGGGATTTGATGAGGCAGTGGCGGCGATAGGTTTGGATGATGCAGGTAGCAACGGGGCGGTCGTGGGTAAGGTAGGTGGCAGACGTGGTGGGGTGATGGAGGCAGTGGCGGCGACGGGTTTCGATTAGGCGGAGTTGTGGTGGTGATGAGAGAGAACTGCTTCGGCTTGTGGACACGACAGGCATGGCTGGGTGATGTTGGTAGGGGCGGCGTGGCTGTGAGAGAGAGAGGGCTTGGGCTTGTGTCCATGAATGGCAGGCTGGAGTGGCGGCGGTGTGGCTGGGGTGGTCTCTGCTGGAGACTTTTGTTGGCAGGGGTATTTTGGACAATATTTTCATTTCGTTACAAAAACCATTGGTTGCAACACTTTTGCGACCACAGGTGTATCTTTGCAACTTTTGTAACTACAGAGGTCTTTTTGCAAATGGCTCAAACCACGAGGGTGTTTTTTGCAATTTTCCCTTGTTATAGTGTGTCTGCTTCCTTCCTAGAGGAATTTTGTCAGCAAAAGGAGGTCAGCTAAGCTATTTCCTGTTTGGTGCAATTTCAATTTTTCTTTAGCTATGTTTGCACGTAGTAATGAATGTCGCCCATGTATTAAAATTTCAACTTCTCGTCGTTAATAGCAGAAAAAATGTAACAATGGTATCTTACATGTTAGTTAGTTTTCCATCATTTTTCATCACTAATACGCAAAATAATGCGCAAGTTATCATTTGGTACAATTTTAGATCTACTAACTTCCCTCAATTCCCAAGCCTTACAACATTGTCTTCATTTTTCCCCTACCAAAATTGCTTCCATCTTCCATTTGTTATTTGTATGATTGATAGAACGAGAGAGTATATCCTGTGAAACTCAATATTATCCTTCTTTTGCATATATGTTATCAATTTTGAATACTACACTGCACACGCATCTCGTGTGCCCACAAGTATATGCATATGCGTCATAGTCATGGCACCGTTACCAAGTAGCATAAGCTTCATGATTGGCTCATGATATCTGTATCTTTCCTTACATACCATCCTTTTTTACCAGTTGCCATTCTTCTTGAAATTTTATTTTGTTTAACATTGTTCTGACAACCTTGGTTTCTTCTTTTGCATATAAGCTCCTGAAGGGGGGAAAAAGGGCTTCTAACTGTAATTTTAAATTTGCAGTAAACTTGGTGCTAGTTCCATTGAATTATTTAGTGGGCTCCAGTGGAGAAGCTTCAAGGAGTCCATTGGCCAACATCAGTCTTAATGTATTACTTACTCTCATTCACTATCGTAAATGCGTTCTGGTGGAATCTGTGAAAGATAGTAATGATGGCAGTGCCGCTTCAGAATCACTCGTGAAGGAAGAAACACATTTTGCTGAAAACCCTTATTACAAGGCCTTAGAATCTGCTAAGGATATTGAATGTGAGATCCTGTAACTTCTAATCTTTTGAATTTCTACATTGGGGCTAAGTCTGTTTGTACCTGCTTGCAGTTGATATCGTGGACATTGAAGGCAATGCACATAGAAGTCCACTTTTGAGACTTCCTTTTGCGTCTCTTTTTGATACTCTTGGCATGTGAGTGCCCTTCTTGCCTTCTCTTTCATTTGGTGATAATCGCTTTTTTGTACGTTGTCTTGTGAGACTACAATTCACTTCACTGATTTTACTGCATTTGACATAGAATCACTATTCTAGTCGACCTTTCTACATATGCTTTCTTTAATGTAGTATTTTGTGATCATTGAACAATTGGAAACACACACACACACACACACACACACACACACAGGTGATATGGTGTCGGTGGCCCATGGATGGTGCAATATGATCAATCTTGTTTCCCAGGGGAAGGGACGTTTGAAGTCACTGTCGCTGGGGAGGGCGAGGTGGAGGCTGCCATCAGGGATATGTACGTCAATATTTGCTTTTCCCTTTTTGACCGTGCTTTCGGTGGCTGGAGGAGTGGGGTTAGTACGTAAGCAAGTTGTGGATGCTTTTCACTCTAGGTAGTCGACCCTAGATATAATTAATTGCACTCTCGATCAGAGTTTCTAGGTCTACTTGCACTTCTTTCCATGATCAGGTAACATGATTCAAAAGCTCGGTTGAGACATCGAGTTTTTGGCTGCTCGGTTCTGTTTTGGAATCCACCGAACTGAAACCGAACACCCAGTCAATTACATGCTGAGAATATATTTTCTGAGATGTCGGCCAAGAAGCCGAGATCTTGGCAAAACAGCAACGTGGCAAAAGAACAGCAGAAAGTTGATGTCATAACGGTGTTAAAAACGAAATTGCATACATTTCTGCAAAGCAGAGATCCAATGGGATGTGGAATCCCGTAGACCCACAAACTCCCAGATTGGTTTCCTATTGATTTTTCGTTCTTCCGGTCGATTTTACCTGCGATCTACTCCCTCGGCATGCAAGGGGAGATGTTTCGGCATGTGGCATCCCTCTGGCGACATGGAAGTATCTCATTCTCACACACTCTCTCTCGTCCTTCGTCAATCATTTTCCTTTAGTGACTCTGATTTAGGTTAGCTTAAATAATTAGGTTTCTTTTTATGTCTTCTGTTTTGTAATTGTTTTGTTTGTCTCTAATATTATACGACCGTTACTTTTATTATATTTTTTATATGTATGATTACATAACTTTAGCTAATTACAAAAATGGTACTAATTTCACTTACTCTGTTTTTTTTAATCTCTTGCTAATGAAGATACTTTTCTTTCTTTTGTTTTTTTTTTGGTTACACGAACTCATTTGATAAGTTATAGACCTTCAAAATTTTCCCTAAGAGTTAAGAAATGTAATTATCAATATGCACAGCTTAATATGTCAGAGTGAATTTAGGAACATTACTATGTTATTTCTTTGTTTTTTTCTTTTCCGGTACACTGTTTTTTGCTTGAACATATGGTAACTTCCATACTACGAGACAAAATGATGGTTTCTCCTGAGTTCGATGCGATGGAGAAGTGATACCAATTTCCAATGTCATTCTGTCCTGCGATCTTCCTGTCTACGTGCTTTTGTTTTGACTTCCGAGGAATTGATGGTGCCGGAGGTGGAGGAAAGTTGTGGGAGGCTGTCTATTACTATTTCCTTCAATAATTGTGTCGGGGCAAGAGTCGTGATTGAGTTAGCTTCCTGCAATCCTGCTCTGAAACAGCATAAGCAGGCTTTTTAGCTAATAAACAATGATAGGGCCGGACAGGATTTTGCGCCCATGTGCTCTAATATCAGAGTAAAGAGCTCACTAGTATGCACGATTCAACCCATCTGCATAGCTCTTTGTTATAGGTGCTCCTTTCTCCTCCTGTTCTTGAGTTGCTTCGACTTTCAGTTTGCTGGGTACATTAAGTTCTGTTGCACGTGACTGGACCATGGGGTGACATGACATTGTAGAGAATGTACTTAGCTGTATGTGTGTAGTTTGTTCTATCAACTCCTTTATCTTAAGAGGAATTTTGTCTCACTTCATTATCCTGCTCAAACATCCTCATCCTTCCTAATTGTATTCGTATATATGTGTTCTGTTTGATATCCGGGAGTTTCCGTGTCCTCAGGTGCTTGGCTGATGAGGGTGCCGTCCTACTGCTTTACACACTGGTGCACGGGAACTCAGATTTTCTGGAGTATGTTTTGGTGCGAACTGATCTGGATACTTTGGTATGAATCAGCAGCTTTACTTTTCCACTCTTAGTTCAGTACATTCCAAATCCCTTTCCATTTTTATTAGTAAATAAAGAGTATGTTAAGAGCACCGGTTGTCGGTTAATTTATCATTGTAGCAAAGGTTCTTATACAAAACGTCGTTATAAATGTGATCTGTAAGAAAATTTACATAATAGTTCGATAATGTTTTGGTTGGTCACCTGTTGAACATAAGGTATAAAGTTGACTTACTGACCATTTTTTTATTATGATATTTTTTGGCAAATATTGGAAGATATTATTTGAACTTTTGAACTCCTTTTCACTTTCCCACATGATCATGCATCATGAGCATACTTGCATGTCATAATTGCTGCAGCTTTATTTGAGTTGTTTTATGTATTGACATCAGCTGATGCCTTTGCTGGAAACGCTATATGATGCTGCAAGAAGAACATCCAATCAAATCTATATGGTGCTGATTATCCTTCTTATTCTTAGTCAGGATTCCTCTTTCAACGCCAGTATCCACAAGCTTGTAAGAATTGCTTCTATAGCTCAAGTGTTTGACTTCTAAAATTCGTATTAATCTTTTTATGGTTGAACAGATGCTGCCTAGTGTTCCATGGTACGAAGAGCGCCTTCTTCATCAAACATCTCTGGGTTCTCTCATGATCATAATTCTAATAAGGACTGTGAAGTACAACCTGTCCAAGTTGCGGGTATGAATTTTCCATTTAGCTGACTAATAACGTTGCTGTATTGGGAAGATATTTTCATAGAATTAATGAGATGAATAAGTTTTGGTATTAATATCGACTTCTGTGGCATTTGAATGATTATTTTGTCATCAACAATAGGAACACGTGATAATTTAATTTGCAAATTAGTTGGATTGAGTCCTTCAAATTTCTCTCCCCGACACAATGGGGAAGAGACCTTTTTTCTGCGTAGAAAATGAAGAATACATTAACTTGCAAGAAAAGAAGGCCCTCAATGCACTAGGCTCCCGTTATTCGGTAGGGAATGAGTGAATGTACTCCTAGCTCATCCCCGTTAGCCCCATTAGATTAAGTGATCTGGTGAAACTGCTGAGAAATCTAAAGCTTAACGGCTCATTTGTAATTTCCTTGATCTAGAAGCCAACTGAGGTTTATGCCGGCACGGCAGACTGACTAAAGTACCACCTTCTGCATGAGCTTGCAGTGCTTTGATACGGCAAGAGGGACAAAGACCGGAACAGGATCTGGGGGGGGTTAGATATGTGCAGCCTTGCTCCTGCTTAGTAAGGCTGCTTCTTTGTGACTAGATTTTAAAAATCCTAATATAGTCTAACAGTGCCAGAATATCTTAACATTAGATAAAACTTAACACTTGATCTTATTATAAGTTTTTTATGGCAATAACACAAACATATCATCAGTATCCCTTGTTTCATTAGAACTGAGATGTTGAAAGATAGAAAGTTTTCTTAAACAAAGCAAAAGACTGTAGTCCATTAATGAAACACATGAAGGATAAATTGATCACATATTAGTCTCTCTGTGAAATGCCATTATCAGAGGAACTCACTTCAAGCAAATGATTGCCGGAATCTACACTGTTGTTATTCAATTGTATTACATTTTTAAATTGCATATGGGGAAGGATAAATTGTCTTTGATGGACATTGATACTTTAGTTGACAGTTAAATGTGTTGAATAATTGTCAGGAAGAACTCAATCAATTCGTTACATGCTAGAAATGTTAATATATCTGTCCACTTGTAAAGATAATCAAACACTGGATTTCAAGCACGTTCCTGCAACCCTGCCATAGTTTTCTGACATGTTTTATTTAAACAGGATGTTTATCTCCACACAAATTGTCTGGCAACTTTGGCAAACATGGCACCTCATGTCCATCGTTTGAGTGCATATGCATCACAGCGATTAGTTAGCCTCTTCTATATGCTCTCGCGCAAGTATGCCTCTTCGTACAGTCTCTGTTGCTCTTCCTTATTCAGATGTTGCATGTTAGAGATTCTGATTGAGAATTTATTTTGCTGGCACTGTAACATAGTCTCGTGATGTTAACTAAAAATTCAGGTACACCAAATTAGCAGAGCTGAAAAATAATAAGATGCACATAAGCAATGGTGAATCAAGGGATGGCGATAACCTTCCAGAAGATATGGTAGTCATTTTGTATTTTCCTTTCTATTTGCAATTTGAATACTACCTGGTTGTAACCCTACTTCCTACTTTTATTTTGTGCTACTAAATTAGAATTTCTTTTGCAGTCAACAGAGTTGCATATTTATACAGACTTCCTGAGGATTGTCTTGGAAATAATAAATGCAATTTTGACTTACGCCCTACCACGAAACCCAGAGGTACTTACTTATCTTTCAGTTTTATATTCCATTGTCATACCAAGTATCCTGAAAACTTACTTGCAACCTGTGATGACATCTGTTATTTGTTTCTTGCATGAATAGGTTGTCTATGCAATTATGCACAGACAAGAAGTTTTTCAGCCTTTCAGGAACCATCCGCGCTTCAATGAGCTGCTTGAGAACATATTTAATGTATGCTACCTTGTCTCTCGTGTCTTTCATGTGCAACATCTCAACAATATTTATCACAAGCTATCTCTTAGTGCTCCTGTCCTAATGATGCTCTTATTGCTTTCTAGGTCCTGGATTTTTTCAATAGTCGGATAGATGCCCAAAAAGTGGATGGTGAGTGGTCAGTGGAAAAAGTACTTGAAGTCATCATTATCACTTGCCGATTTTGGCGAGGTGAAGGAATGAAGGTATAAACTAAAAGTTTGTACGCTTTTAATAATTAGGAATATATTTGCATACTTTTTTTTTTTTTTTCTGTTTTTCCCCCTTCATTTCATCTAATTACTTACCCCTGATTTCTGGCAGATGTTTAATCAGTTGCGCTTTACATATGAGCAAGAGAGCCATCCCGAGGAGTTCTTCATCCCGTATGTGTGGCAGCTAGTTGTGTCTCGTAGGTATGTGTCCTGCATCATTCCTCTCTCTTAAATTTTTCTATATAATTCAACTTTCAAAACCACTTAAAGCTCTTCTTTTCCTTACAAAGAAAGAGATGTGTCCATTTATGAAGATTGAATGCCTTTTTTCGCTATCTAAGACTTACTACCATGTTTCTCAATTAACATGCCTTCTTTGCATGCTATACACACTGCGCATTCTTGGTCAGATAATTGGCCCCTAATCTTAGTTAAGCATATTTAAAAATGTATATATTGCTCTGTCCTCCGTATTTTTGCAATCATGTGTTTACAATCTTCTCACCAAGTCCTTTATCTTCCTGCAGTGGTTTTAGTTTCAATCCCAGTAGCATAAACTTATTCCCAGTTGAGCAGCCATTAGAGGTAAGTAATTTGTGTTCTTTCTTTTTCTAAAAATGTCAATATTGATGCAACGTGGATTGTGTTTAATTTTTTGTATCTTTTATTTCTGCTGATCTTATCCTTTTTGTGGCATTTCTGCTATATTTCTCTTGGCCTAGCAAATGTACCCGAGTTTGTGTAACATGTGGTGTACTAGTTGGAATAAAGGACAAGTATATTGGTTTTTTTTTTTTCTTATGGTTAGAATTTAAGTTGCTCCTGTTACCAAAGGCTTGATCGCGAATGCAAGAAAGTGATGCGATGCTTTGCTTTGCTTTGAGTTCTTCAGTTTAACAATGTTCGTTGTTCACTTGTAAATATGTCTGACGACTAATGCTTCGTGATCTTTGCTCCTGCTGCTGGATATACAGGTAAGTTATGGAGCAGAGGCGGCTAATCAGCTCCCAAATGGTGAGGTACATGGGAATGCAGTTGAGGTTGATCTACCGGTTTAACATATGACCCGTCTCAGCGGATATGTACATAGCTATACATATACACACTGCATATGAAATGGTAAAAATGTATTATTCTTCTCATTCTTTATGTTTATTATTAGTAATATGTATATGTATATCCGAGACTGTTTAGCATGGAGCCTCTACATTTACATTTTGCTTCTGCAATAAATAGAAGATGTTGCTCAATCCAATTTGAGAGAATCAACTTTCCCCATCTGTAAACATGTTTAAATGCCCCTTCCACAAGCTTCTCAACAAATGTTGTAACTTGTTCTTCACGATCTAAGGCATTACCAAAAAAAAAAGAAAAAAGAAAAAATCCAAGGCAATAAGCTGCACAAGAATTGCACAACAATGGAGGTTGCGTTTGGACGGCCGGACTGGAATGGGATATGGTGGAATAAGGCAGGAAACGATGTCCAGTGGGAGAAAGCCGCGATTATAAGCCAGATTCGCCCGCTGTGAAACGAGATCAGCTACAAGCAGATCGCATCATGACCGGCTACAACGTCAAAACTTCATCTGACCATTTCATTATGATCATCTGCTCTGGGAAACATATTCAACGTAAGAGGAAGAAAGGGCAGAGGGAACATCAAGACGTCAACGCAGTTTCCCTGTGGAGTCAACAAGAGTAAGGTGACAAAACCAGTCACCAATCAACGTAAATCTGAGAAATATCTACACCGCATCACGCTATTAAGCAAGAAATGGTTTGTGGGCATTGGAAGATTCTTTGTAGGATAACAAATAAGATGATAGACATAATATGGCTTGAATAACACATCAGACGAGAGGCTAATAATTGTAGAACTTTTATTGTTAGAAAATTCATCCATCTCAATATCTCACTATACCAAATCACGTCTACTCTCGATACAGTAATTATTTCTCATAGCATGCGGTAAATACATATTATTTGTAATAGTTTGGACTTTTTTTTTTTGGGTTTCGATCGGTGGTTATAAATCTTTTCATGCCACATTTTACTGCTGTAATATTGACCCCCTAAAAGAAACATATGGGCAACGAACATCTCTGCACACGAAAGGTTGAACCCAAACCTCCTCTCTCTCCAAACGTCCCTTCTTTGAAAACCCCTCTCTGTCCAACCTAATCAGCATCACTGTCAGCTTCCCTTGCATGTGGTGGGTTTTTATTTATTAATCTTTCTAGGGATTGTGTAGGGTGGGATAGATCTAGAGGTCACATTATTGGGTGCCAACGGGTTTTGATGGTTGCGGTCGTGAGGTGTGAGCTTGGCTTCCTTTCCTGTGAATTGGACAGGATATCGATGTGATGTCGTTCGTGGGGCTGTGGTCAATCGCTTGGAGTGCTTGCTGTGGTAACACACGTCGACTTTAGAATATTTTGTGACTAGACGTGTAAGATCCTATTAATGATTTCATAAGTACCTTTTTAACTAGTCGAAGGAAAGCCTCATCATGTGGTGGGGTCGTGGATCGATTGCTCCATATGGTATTAGAGCTGACTCTTGAAAAGTTCGGGTTAAGTCATCCAGTCAGGTTGCTAGATTGTTAGTGTAGGTCAGGTGTACTCCACATTGGCCAGAGGAAGAGTATTCGTGGCCTATGTGTAACTAAGTCTTGGTGATGACGCTAAGACATTAGGAAGAAAGATTGTGATATCCCACGTTGACTAAGAGATAGTTTGTTATTGGCCTTATAAAACCATACTAATGATCTCAATATTATCTACTTGGCTATACCTTCTGAGGGAGACATTATCTTGCGATTGGGCCTTGGATCAGGTTGAACTCGTCTTCTTTATTGGTGGTCTATGTTCAAGTTATCATCATCTCCCTTTTTTTGAGTTGGGTGTCTAGGTTGTGTGGTGGTAGATCATGATGGTTGTGCACGGGTGTATGTGGTGGATAGTTGAAGATGGTTCGATGGTCTGCATTTTTCGTGCTAGGTTTTCTTTCCCCCTTCCGGTCCTAGTTAGGTCCTCATTTCTCCTCTATTGAAATAATCGTGGTTGGAATGGTTTTTGTGAATAGAGTTTCGACTAGCTGACATGGTGGGGTGTGGGTTGGCTTATTGGTCTCAGTGGGGTGGTCTAGGTGGGTGCTCTGGATTCGAGGGTCGCGCTCGGCGATAAGAGTGCAGTTGGTGTGTTCAGATCGACCTACGGGTATGAGGTGCCTTTGGTGTGTTGGTGGTGTCCTACAGTGGTCAGTTGCAAAGTGGTCTTCCATCGGCAGCAGTGGCTCGTGGACCTGTTGTCCGTGGCAGTGACGTCCGTGGCAGTGACGTAAGCAATGATGCATAGTGCATCCTCAGGAAATATGGCTTCATGTTGGCAAGTGTCGGCTTGCTATGTTGGTAGGTGTTGGCTCGCGATGGCAAGTGACATTGACATGTGCCAGGTGCTTGTAAAGATGATGATGTTTTTGATTGTGCGCTTTTATCGTTATAATTCTGAAAAGTTTTCTTGGTTAT
Organism: Escallonia herrerae; assembly: GCA_033070095.1. Taxonomy (NCBI): domain Eukaryota; kingdom Viridiplantae; phylum Streptophyta; class Magnoliopsida; order Escalloniales; family Escalloniaceae; genus Escallonia; species Escallonia herrerae. Next base: position 275,613 of record JAVXUP010000052.1, on the reverse strand, counting down.
TATGATTTATTTTATGTCATTTTGGGTACACAACATTATCAACTTATTTTTGTTGCTTATAGTTGCAGATTTGGTTAGGATAAAAACATCCCAATCCTTAATAAAGGTAGTCATCGGTAGGAATGTCTTACAATGAAACTAATTGTTCTTTGGCCCTTTAGATAGTACAAGGATGGTAGGCTACATGCTTCATTTTGGCCGAAGTTCCGCCATTTAGAGGGAGTTTATACATTTTTTTCATTCTTTTAATTCATCTTATACTGCATATGATTTGTAAGTTGTTATACAAAACCAACATACAAAAACATCTCGTGCTGAGATTCCAAAGAAACGAAGCAGCCCAGGAAAACCTAAAGAAACCCTTGCCTCTCTTCTCTCGAGAAAGCCCAGCCGCCACCGCCCCTTCCTCCTTCGGCTTCCATGGCTGTGAGGATGGAAGGGAAGGCCCCCTCTCCGGTACTCCTTCCTTTTTTGTTTCTCTTTTTCATGTCTTTTGCTTCCCCCACCTGGACACTCCACCTTTGCCGCCATTCGCCACCACCCTCCTCCATTCTCCAATCTCCACCACCACCCACAGATCGGAAGTTCTCCGGCCACAACTTTACCCCCTCCTACTCGCTACCCTCAGATCTGAAAGGTTCTTTCAGATATGTCGTGATCACAGCCAGACCTCCGATCCGATTGGTTTGTGTTGAAATCTATGACGCCTGTCCGATATGGTGAGGTTGTGGCTTGCAGAAGAAGAATCTAGTAGAGGATAATGATGCCGACTCCCTTCGAGCTGCGGATCAATCTGATCTAGCCTTGGGAACTTACTTCATTTTCTTTGGATCCGACGATAACCACGACAATAATCTAAACTGTCACTTTATGCGACCCCTGGAAATGATGCCTTGCTATTACCATTTGATTTGGATTTTGTAAATCCAATGATGATAATACTTATCGTTTTTGCTTTCTGTCAAAGCCATGTTAGCCGGTTTAAATTTCAGGGTTAAGCTGCTACTTGTGCATTTTTAGTTGTACTTTGGTACTTGTTTTTCCGAGTTAAATAGTGGTCAATCTGCTACTTGTGCATTTTTAGTTATACTTTTGGTACTTGTCTTTTCGAGTCAAATAGTTATTTGTCCGCTTTTAATTTGTATATTTGTTCCTTAGTTAACGAGTTTTCCGTTTGACCAAAAAAAAAAAAAACACAAACATCTCTGACCATCTTCCAGAAAAAATGAGGCGAGTTTTCGCTATATTTATATCATCTTTTTCATCAGTTCATTAATATACACCCGTGTACATCAACTTTTTAACCCAAAATGCACCCATCAGCAAATATTTTGCTGCGACACATTACACAAGAGCACCACCTTTCACATACTCGGTGAAGGCCAGAGCAACCAAACCCAGCATGGCAAATCTCCCATTCCAAAGCTCAGCATCAGATGTCATGATACCATCTGACTTTGATGCCACACTCACCCCTTTGAAAAGAGGTACCAGAGAAGCAGCAGACAGTACTATGCTGGTGCCCAGGAACGCCGGAATCCCACCGTTGGCCAGCTGCTGGAAAACATCTTGTCCGCTGGCTAGCTCAGCCCCTAGGGCTGCTACAAATCCGATCATGGCTAGCCGGCCGTTGATTACCTCCGGTGCTGGTCCACTGAATGCTAGCACGTCAGTGAATTTCGTGCTCACCTGCCACGAATAAAAGTAGTCACTCAGCCCATTTATTCAACAAATATACGACAATTTAAGGTCACTGATCGTGACAATGTATCCTACAGTATCTCTGGCTCTATAGGACTATGCTCCACTAACTGAACAATGTCCATTTTAGCAACACAAGGGTATCGAATAACTCCAATTTGGATTTGAATTTGGATCAGGTGTCGTATAGCAAAAGTCCCTTGTCCCTCTGCAGCAAAGTCAATACATCCAAATATTTTCACCATTTCTTCACTTTTCCTATGTAATTTTGTCTTTCTCAATTTTCAATGGCGGAAGTCTCACTTCCTATTTATGTGAACTTATATATGTGGGGTAAAGTGTATTATTGTTGTAACACAATACTGAAAACCATACAAGGGGTGACTTATTTTTCCATTTTAACTGAGATCAAAGGAGGTCAAGTGACAACCTTTGGTGCACGAGGAGGAGTAGGCTTCGGCGACGGTGGTGGAGGGACTGCCACTGGTTCTGCTTCCTCCTTCTGACCATCCTGCCATGCCAACCAATCTAATCCTCAGCAAACATACGAACAGCAAAAACACTAGAAACAGAAGACACACCATGCTGAAGCTGAATCAATGGTTGAGTGCAAAAGAAATCATACCTCTGCCGTGGCCCGCACTCTCAGCGCAGCACTCCTCTTCGTCGAACGAGGCGCAAAGCCGGAAGCTGGCACAGCCTGGTTCAACCCAGTAGTCCGGTTACTGACACGGGTAACCGGGCTTGCTGTAATGGTCTGCATAACAGTCGACATGGCCATTTACAGATCTTTATGACCTAGTGAAAAGCAAAGATAAGCTTGTAAGCAGGTAACCAAAGAAACTGAGGTTAAAAGACGCTTTGGTTGTGAAGATCCTGGATGAACTTTGGAGGTAGGAGGAAGACACTATATAGAGAACAGTGGGGAGTGCAAACACGGTGAAGAGAGGACAAAGGTGGTTGGATATTTGGAGCTCCACGTAACAAGACTGGCTTATGGGCCTAGTAAAAGGGTCAAGGAGTCGCGAGAAGCCATAATATCCCCACACATACAATACAGTACATAGCAGAGTTTGAAGGTTGGCGTGGCCTACGAATCAACCAGAACCAGCCCACTGATGATTCTGTGGCCAGTGTAGTTTCTATGTTTTTGAAATTTAGGTATGCAGTGGCTAGAACTTTTTAGTAGTGTTACTGACTGGTCACCCTCTTGCACATAAATTCAAGATTCATATCAAAATTAAAGTTCAACATTGGAGGTGGGTACCATATATGGCCTGAATTCAGTTTTTTGGTGTCGACCCTAAAAATTGGCGGTCTTATCCTCTTTACTTATGTGGATGTGATAACTATTGTTTAGAACTAGTTCAGTAATTCGTATCAAATATTGACACATAATTAAATATGCAGTTTAAATTTTTATGATTATCTTATTAAAGAGTCATGTTCGTTCTGAAGTCGCTGAAATTCAACTTAATAGAAAAGTTAACATTAATGTTGAAATATCAATACATAATGTCCTTGTACATTTTGCTACTACTGGTTTGATAAGATATTTTATCGTTATAGGCAAGAATAAATCATGCATTGTAATCATATAGAAGGCCAAACATTGGTACTTTATCTGGGAACAGAAAAAGGGGCTCGATAAATAAGATTATGCGAAGAAAATGTTGAGATATTTGTTATTGCATGAGACGTGATAGAAAAACATAGGTCCATACTTCTTTTTTACCATATGATTTATCGAAGCAAACCAACATGACTTGTCATAATAATAATCAGATGGCGATACAATGCCGAGAAAATAGTAAGACCAGCATATTCTCACACGAGACAATTTATAAAGTTTAACCAACATGGTTGAACTTAACAGTAAGTAAATTATTCCCAAAAATTTAACTGAGAGTAAACAGATTATTAAATTGACTTGCTTAGAATTTTAGATTTATCTTTAGATATACTAAAGTTTCGAAGCTAAGTTGGGATCGAAGTTAATTATGGTGTAATATATATATATCCTTTTAGAATTTTACATGTAATTTTTTTTGTTGTAGGTATCTAATTTTTTTTTATTTTTCGCAATAGAGTGTTGTTAGGAACATAATAGTCAAAATAAAGTCATGCTATATTGGTACATTGTTAAGTTAGAATTCTGAACGCGTAGGAGTTTTGATACCAATATAGAAGCATCATGGAAAATGATTGGGAAGCCTGGGAATTAGCCTTGACATCGTCACTCATAGAAAGGATTTTTTTTTTGGTTAACAAACTTCAATCCGTATGTGCATGTTGGAAATCTCTCCTTCTGAATAAAGCCGGAAGCGAAATCTGATCAGAGCTGTTCTTTCTTCTCTGTTAGTCTACCTTATGCAGGTATTCAAATTCCCAGCTCATACATGCACTCAACTGGATAATATCTTCAAGAGATTTTACTGGGCGGGTTCACCAGAAGGTAAGGCCTTGCATCTAGTCAACTGGTTCACCTTATGTGAGCCAATTTCTTGGGGGTGGCTTGGGCTTCAGAAAATCTGATCTCTTCAACTCAGCCCTTTTGGCTAAAACCAGTTGGTCTATAATCCAGGATCAAAACTCTCTGTTGAGTCAAGTCTTTTCCTTTCTTGAGGTAAGTATTAATTAAAGGTAATATTTCTTGGGCTTGGCGAGGAGTCCTCCAAGGAAAGGACTTCCTTCTTCCAGGACTCGATCAGGTGACACCCAGATACTCCTCCATCAGTTCTTCAAGAATATCGAACTCTTGACTCTTCAAGGGTTTTGATAGCTGATCTGATACAGAATAAACTTTGGAATTCGAGAGTTATCAAAGACATTTTCCCTGATGATATTTATTTGCTCCAAAATTCTCAGCACACATATCTCACTTGGGGAGTTTCCAGATAAAATCATTTGGGATCTCTCAAATTCTGGCCACTATTCTGTAAGTTCGGGTTACTTTTTTCATTATTCTCGGGACGGAGGTGTTGAAAAAGGAGGAAGAAAATCCAAGCTATAACCCTGGCTCTTCTACTCCTGCTAAAACATGGAACTGCCTATGGAAAATTGAATGATCTCACAAGATTCAACTTTTTCTGTGGCAACTGCTTCTCCGGCGTCTCCCTACCAAAGACCGCCTCAAAAGACTGGGTGTTATCCACCATAATGAGTGCATCTTCTGCCAAGGGGAAATCAAAACCATCCAACATCTTTTTTGTCAACGCCAGTGTATAAGAAGAGTATGGTTCGGCCTTGATCTGGGCATTACCTTTCCTCAGTCTAGACCAGATTTCTTTGAATGGCTCATCGCCTGGGTCAATAAAGGGTCGGCTCCCTCATCTCACCAGTCCAACGTTACGAACACTATTTTTTCCACTCTCTGGAAAATTTGGATTCATACGAATGAAATAGTCTTTAAGGGGATTGCCTTTGATCCTGCTAGCATAATCATGAAAGCCCAAGGCCTGGCACAAGCGTTACAGAAGTCACTCAAACAAACCTGCTATAAAAGGAGTGCAATTGGTAGCTTTTGATAGCTGTGCTTGCAGCTTGTTTAAAGGTCTTTTAAACTCCTTAACCAAGCTATACTGCAAACCTTTTTAAGGTTGCTACAAGGGGGCGAGAGCTTCTAGAAGCCAATTTGTCAGGCTAATAGTGGTTTTGGGCAATGGCAATTAACAATCGTTGGCTACACGTCACACAGTTTGCATATATGGTGAAGCACTTGCAGAATGCTTTAGGGTTGTTCGCAGCTTTTTGTATTACGCAAGTTCTGCTGGTGGAAGTATGGGCTAAAGTTCCTCAGTTAACGCGGCGCTGCATGGTTTTCTCTTATAACCTTGCACGTTGGCACCTAAAAACGATTCTTTCTTGGAAAAAATGTGACTGTTATTCGGATGAACAGCATCGAAAGATTCTTCCTCCTATCCCTTATATAGCGACAATTAATAGTCGCTACATATTTCTAGCGACCTTCATTAGAAGAAATGTTGTTAAGAAGTGTTGTTTTAAGTATCAGTAGAAACTATTAATTGTTATTATATGGAGGGTTAGAAGAAGATTCCTTACGACCTGAGTAGCAGTCAAAATTTGTTATTCTTCTTTTGCCTGTTAAAACACTTAGACTACTGATTTTTTTCAATTAATGAACTAGACATATAGAACCCAGTCAAAGAGAGAGATCCACGTACAACCAAAAATTTAAAAACAGTTATAATCATAACATAATTATCACATTACTTTGTATCACTTGTTATTACGACGTCTTGTACCTTTAAAAATTAAAAATGACGAAGTTCTTGAGGAACCGTTGCCTTCACATGGAATGCTTTATGACGTTCTCGCCCAATGGTTTCTTAGCAAATTTTAGAGGTTACATAATACACGTTTTGAACGAACACTTGCAACTTTCCACGTACAAATGTTACTTATGCGTGAGAGATCGTCACGTAATTATTGCTTATGCTTGGTGTACATTTGGATAGTATGCATGTTTTATTCAATGTGGAAACTTATAGTTAACATCAAGATCCGTCATTTTGCTTTATTTACTACATGTATGAAAAGTTTTTGTTCTCAACATTGTTGATCTAGTACACTACACGGGGTTCTTTTTTACTTTTCACATAACAACATTAGTTAAGAACGTTCTAAAATAACGTCAGATCCTTGTCATTAAAGCTTATGCAAAAGGATTTGAAGTTTCTGAAGCGACGTCGATTGATGAGAGAAAGAGGAGTGGGTTTCTTTGGCTTCAAATACTCTTGGAAGGGAAGAGAGTGAGAGAAAACAGTGTACATAGAGTTCTATATGGCATCAAAGGTATGAAGGAGGCCTTCATTTATATAGGCCAACGAATGAAGTACAAACTAGATGAAATTAAATACATCTAGTCAATCCTAGACAATATAAACACAAAGTAATTACATCTAGACAATACCTTGTATACTTTCTTACAATGTCATGGAGACTGTGATGCATCCAACAATGCAGAAATTCCACACCTCAAAATCACAACCTGAAACGAGAATTAACCTGGCTTCTTCTTGCAAATTATGTTTATTACCAGCCTGTCGCTAACCCAATCAAGAATATATCTAAAGTCGCAACCATAGCTGCCAATTGCCACTAGTTTTCAAGTTGTAATAACAAATGAAAACCCTTGATCGCGTACCAAAGAGAACCAAGCCAAATAACGCATCACCACCAGGCCAACCAAGCAACACATTTCTCCGATCTCAAAAGTAAAGATGGCAACACCAACACTACTTAGGCTCGACAACAAACGAACCAAAGTCATGCCAAAAATGGTGCTCAGCTGCAATTTCAAACTTCATATTTGATACATGTTGGATTTATATGCGAGAAGCTGACCAAATCAAGAACTCGACTAGAAAGTTTGGTCACTGCATACCTAAAGTTTGATAAACGAAGAAACTATACTGGCCATAGAATCATCTGTGGGCTGGTTCTGGTTGATTTGTAGGCCACGCCAAGTCGCCAACCTTCAAACTCTTTTGTGTTTACTGAGTGTGGGGGAATGTGATGTTGCATTGATCGGTCCAATCAAATTAGGTGGCCTAACGGTCATATTAATGTTAACTATTTATTTGACTTAAATATTAATTAATTAAATTGACTAAATAATATTATGAGCCTATTTAATTTTACCATCCAATACAATAATAATTTGTGGCGTATAAAAGGCTTATAGACCCTAATCTCTTAACTTCGATAGAAGGTTGAAATTTGATAAGCTTATGGTCGATCCCACTACTCTCTATATAAATATATATTTTTCTTGGAGGTTAGGGTATGATAATGTTTAGCTATTATTTTACCTCCTAGACTAATGAAAAGAATATACAATTTTATTGAATTATCAAGAATAAAGAAGAGTAATGAAGATCAATACTAAAAGGATACGTTCGCTTCCGTGTCTTGATGTTCTTTCATCATCGGACTAAAGCTTTTGATAATTTATGACTTCTTACGATTACTGTGAGTTAGAAACCCTATTGTTCTTATGTTCATGGTATCGTAAGATTCTAATAGTCTTGATTATGAGGTCAAAATGAATGAAATAATCCTAAGATGTGGTATCAGAGCCACGTTAATCAATTGCATGAACATAGAACTTCCCCTTTAAGATTCTTGAAATATTTGATGAATTATGTTCAATGTTAACGTAAGAATAAAAAAAATAGAAAGGCATTGCTGAGCCGAAAGTCTGCTCCGAAAAGGGTTTCGAATATTGTTATCAGTGATAACATATATATATATATATATATATATATATATATATATATATATATATTGGAATATCTTGTTGGGATACTAATGAATTTAAAGTGCCAATATTATTATTAATTTCAAGAGTTAGTATAAAATTATGAGATCATGCTAAAACCGCTTACACTTCGTTTGACATGTTTAAACTACTATAATGAACCGGAAATAATTAGTGGTCTTACTTATTTTGGTAGTAAACAGCCCAACGGAAGTTTATTGTCCTTGATAAGCTGATATAATTATAAAACTACATCATATTACGTTTGTTAATTAAAAATATTAATCGGCCCAATGGAAGATTATATTTTAATTTTTAAGTGGAAAGAAAGGAAATAATAAGTTTCATGAGTCAAATTATTTTATGCCCAACGGTGATACAATTCGTGTTCATGTTGCTCATAATGATTTCCAAATTGCTAAGCGCACAAAATCACTTATATGTTAATAATCGGCCAAATGGAAGGTTATAAGTGATATGTTATATTTTTCTTGGGAAAAGAGTTTGTGTATTTACCTTCTTCATACAAATCAATTGTTTATCCCTTAGTTTATATTATTATGTTAAATGATGAACTAACTATTTTCATCATGTAGATTTTCGGTACTAACGTGCATGATTATTGTTATTATTTAGCGTATTGTTATTATTTAGCGTATAGTCATGCGGCAATTACTGACTATCTTTCCTCTTTGAATCATTGAGCGACACTAACTTTAATAAATAGAAACAACAGATTAGCATAATTCTTAGAGTTATAGATTTGGATTATGCTTTATGGATTGACGCGACGGCTGAAAGCTCTACTTAACAAAAACTGACTTATGAAAAATGAGAGTGTTCAAACCGCATATCCCTAATAATTATGAAAAAGTCTATTATGACTGCAATTTGCGGAGCTATTCTTGACTCAGCTAATGCTAAGATGTACCTTGCTCATATTGAAGAGCAATTTCAAGACTCTTCCAAGGCTCATGCTACTCTTCTCGTCATTAAAATGGTTACGCTCAAGTACAGAGGATCCAATGGTATTTGTGAGCATATTTTACAGATGAATGATATGGCTTCTCAACTAAATGGCTTGGACTTGAAAATCTCTAAGGGTTTTTTAGTGCATCTTATTATGACTTCCCTTCATACGCAGTTTGATCCTACTAAGATCAAGTATAACACGCAGAAAGAGAAATGAAAGATGAGCGAGTTAATTTTTATGCGTGTCCAAAAAGAAGAAAGGCTAAAATCCGAACAACCTGATGGTGCTCATGTTGCCATAATTGGTCCATCTAAAGGAAATGAAAGAAATTTGAAAAAGGTCGCGTGCAAGAGTGCTCCTATAATTATGACTGATAAGGCAAGCTCTTGTAGTACCAAGGGTCCTTCTGGTCCTAAGTGTCACTTTTGTAGAGTTAAAGGACATATGAGGAAAGAATGTCGAAAATTCATAGAGTGGTTTGAAAGGAAAGATAATTTATCTAGTTGCGTTTGTTTCGAATCTTATACAATTGATACTCCTTTAAATACATGGTGGGTTGACACAAGTACAACTGTTCACATAACTAATTCATTGCATGGATTCCTTTCTGTGAAGAAGTTAAACAATAATGTGCTAGTAAAAAATAGAGAGAAAGCTCAAGTTGAAGCTGTAGGAACTCGTTGTTTAGTTTTGGAGAGTGGCTTCAATTTAGATTTGGTTGATACTGTTTATGTTCCTCGTATGATTGAAAATCTTATTTCTGTTTCTAGAATTTTATGAATATTCGTTTAAGTTTGAGAATAAAGACTTCTCTCTTTCTTCCGTCAAAAGCTATTGGTTCTAGTTTGTTAGAGGGAAACCTCTGCTAATTACATTTGGATGCTTCTTTCACTGAATCCTTGAAAACAATGAACGTGGATGATGTAGTTGCTAAAATTTATGGTAAGAGAAAACGAGATAATGAAAATTATGCTAAATTGTGGCATGAAGTCGAAGTCACATATCACGAGGCAGAATGGAACGAGCTCATTAAGGATGAAAATTTTCATTCTTTAGATTTATCAGATTTTGACAAATGTATTGAATGTATTAACATAAATTTGTATAAGGTAATAAACATGGTGTCACTCAAAGTAAGGACTTTTAAAAGGTCGTCCACATTGACATTTATAGACCCTTCCCAACACTTGGTATTGGTGGTCATAGATATTTTATCAGCTTTATTAATGGTCATTCTCATTATGGATATGTTTACCGCGTTCATCAAATATCCAAACCACTTGCCATGTTTAAGACTCACAAAGTTGAAGTTGAAAATTAACTCGACCTAAAGATTAAAGTTGTAAGATCTGACAAAGGAGGACAATATTATGGAAAATGTTTTGAAACGGGTCGTAACCCTAATCATTTTGCCTTTTATTTGGAAGAACATGGCATTGTTGCTTAATATACAATGTCGAGTACACTCTAACAAATTAGTATAGTTGAGCACTCTACCAGAATTTTTGTGGATTGAAGCACTTAAAACTGCTATGCATATTCTTTACGGAGTTCCTAATAAGTATGCGCCTAAAACACCTTTTGAATTGTGGACATAGAGGAAACCAAGTTTGGGAAGGGTTGTTTAGTCGAATCAAAAGTTTACTATCCACATACTAAGAAACTTGATCCCAAGACCATAACCTGACATTTATAGGTTATCCTAAAGGGTTTAAGGGTTTCAGATTTTACTGTCCATTACATACCACTAGAATTGTTGAAACTAGGCATGCAATTTTTTTGAAGATGCTGAGTGTAGTGGAAGTAGTACAACAAGAATAATAAACCTTGAAAAAAATTCAGGATCATGTTTCAATTCATTTTATCCAAAAGGTTGGTGCCATTACTTCATATAAAGGATAATGAGGCACTCGAGGTAGTAACTAATGATGTGCCTCCTATTATAGATCCTGCTCCAATTCCTGTTAACGAGTAACCTCTTCGAAGGTTAGGAAGAGAGAGATAAACAACTATCTTTGATGACTATATTGTGTACCTAGATGAGACTGACTTTAATATAATCCAGGCATAGAAAATGATTCTACATCCTTGGAAGAAGTTATTATGAGTGATGACTCAACTTAGTAGCTTGAAGCTATAAAATATGAGTTAGAGTCAATAAAAATAAATGAGTTTGCGACCTTGTTGACTTACCTGAAGGATGAGGCTAGACTTGTCACTAAAGGTTTCACTCAAAGAGAGGGAATATATTATAATGAAATAGTTTCTATTGTGTCGAAAAAGAATTCTTTTCGAATGGTCATGGCTTTAGTACTCATTACGGTTTAGAGCTGAATCAAATAAATGTAAAGACTACATTTCTTAATGGTGACTTGTATAAAAATGTCTATATGACACAATCAGAAGGGTGTATGATTGAAGGAAAGGAACATATAAAATGTCAGTTGAAGAAATCTATATACAAATTAAAGCAAGCCTCTGGAGAATGGCATCTTATGTTCCACGATGTGATCAATAAATTTGGCTTTAAAGAAAATGTAGTAGACCAATGTATATACCTAAGGATCAGTGGGAGTAAGCTAATCATTCTATTTTCGCTTGTCGATGATTTCTTATCTTATTTACTATTAGGGATATGCATATGTTGCAAAAAAAAAATAAGAATTTTGTTATGAAAGATATTGGAGAGACCTCAGACGTTACAGGCATTTAGACTCACCCAGATTGGTCTCGTAAAATATTGGGATTGTCCTAAAGAGCCTCTATCGATAAGATTCTCAAAAGGTTCAGAATGCATAACTGCGCTCCCATGTTGCCCGTGTTGTTAAAGGTGACAAATTAAATTTGTTACAATGTCCTAGGAACCAACTGAAGCAAGAAAAAATGGAGCTTATTCCCTATGCCTCAGCAGTAGGGAGTCTCGTGTATGCTCAAGTCTGTACTCGCCCAAATATAATGTATGTTGTTGGCATGCTTGGACGTTTCCAAATAAATCCAGGAATGGGTCATTGAAAAGCAGCCAAGAAAGTCATGCGATACTTACATGGTACTAAGAATTTCATGCTTACCTATAGAAAGTCAGATAACCTTGAGGTTATTGGTTATTTTGGTTCCGATTATGCAGGATGTGTAGATACCTTTGAGATTATTAATTAAGTACCTCGCTACGAGGGAAAGAATCCAGAATCACATATTGTCTATTCAGCATATTAGTACGACTACTATGTTAGCGAATCCCATTACGAAACGCTTACCACCTATTCCTTTAAGAGAAAATATTGTGGGTTTGGTTGATAGCATTTTGTTATAGTTGATGGGATTTTGATTTAAGATATTTATTTACTTAATCACCTTATGTTTTGGATTTTGGATATGATGCTTATGGTTTGTTGCTTCTCGTTAAAGTCCACATTTTGAAGTATTCTGAAATAAACACTGATGTTAAGATTACATGAACTCATTTATATTATTATTTATTATGAAACGGTGCAGTTCATGCCTATTAAGCTAATTGACTGTCATTTTTGGCAAAAGTTTAAGATTGTAACGGGAGAATGGTTCTGTGGCATTGAGAAACATGGATACTATTTTCGATTCGGTGTTAATATTTTTGTTAGGTTTGGCCTAACTTGCGGGATGTTTTGTTCAATTTCATTGTGTCAAAACTTATGAGGTTAACCCTAAGTATGACCAATGTTATTAAAGGCGCAGGCACACCTAAGGCGCAAAAGGTCCTTGGAGCCTAAGAGCTTCAAAGTGAGGCTCAAAATTAAAATAAATAAATAAAAATAAGTAATAGTGCATTAAGACAATAAATTTATGTTTTAAAAAATTAAGAACATAACAATTAACAAAGTTCCAAGCACTAGAAAAAAGTTCTAAATTTCATAACATCATAATTTAACTATTGGTGTCTGCCAAGTACAAAACTAAAGTTTAATTCTATATTGAAGAACATTATAATTTTGTGTATGCCCCTTAAACCGTAGCCTTAAAACTAGTGCTTTTGATGAACAACATTCAGGTGTATCTAAATATTTCGTTTTGAACACATAAACATGGATGGCCGTTTGATACTTTCTCTCACTATATATGTACAACCAAAGCAAGCATTTAGGTGTATCTAAATGTTCTATTTTGAACACGTAAAAATAGTTAATTACAGATAATTCCAACTACAAAGCAAGTGTGTATGTACAACCAAAAGTTTTATAGGGATCCAATAGAAAGTTAGACAGACTGTCTCACTGTCATAGCTGGGAGTAAGGGAGGGAGTGACAGTCTGACGGAGTGAAGGAGAGAGGGGGAGAGAGAGAGAGAGAGACAAACTAGTGGGGTGGAGGCGTGGAGTAGCGGCAAGAGCGGCTGCAGCAGCGACATAGGCAGCGGAGCAACTAGCGGCTGGCAACGAGGGGACAGGCGATGGCAGCGATGACGGCGACTGGTCACTGGAGCACAGAACAATCGCATGCAGTGACGAGGAGTGAGTTTGTGATAGTGAAATTGATTTGGGATTTTGGACTTTGGGTTAATAATTAAAAAGCTAAAAAAGAAAACAAGATCCAACGACTCATGTAACAAAATGATATAACATCCAACAACCAAAACTTATGCGCCTTGCTTCGCGCCTCCCGCCCTGTTATGCGCCTAGCGCCTAAGCGCCCAGGCCCACAAGGCGCGGCCTACTTGAATGCGCTGCGCCTAGGCTTAGGCGAGGCGCGGATTATGAGCCTGAGCGCACCTTGGGCACAAGGCGCACTTTTAATAACACTGAGTATAACCCTTGACCAAGTGGGAAAATATTGGATTTGATTGGTCCAATCCAATTAGGTGGCCTTACGGGTCATACTAATGTTAATGATTTATTTCACTTGGACATTAGTTAATTAAATTGGCTAAATAATATTATGGGCCTATTTAATTTTACCATCTAATACACTAATAATTTGTGGTGTATAAAAGGCTTGTAAATCATAATCCCTTAACTTTGATGGTCAGTTGACATTTGGCAAGCTTAGGATTGATTCCATTACTCTTTTTATATGAATATATCTTTTTTCTTGGAGGCTAGGGTATGATAATGTTTGGCTACTATTTTGCGCCCTAGACTATTGAAAAGAATAAACAACCTTTTTCTATAATCAAGAATAGAAAAGAGTGGTGAAGATTAATACCAATGGGATACGTTCGCTTCCGCATCCTAGTGTTCTTTTATCATCGGAATAAAGCTTTTAACAATTTATGCCTTCTTACGATTCCGGTGAGTTCAAAACCTGGTTGTTCTTATGTTTATATTATTGTAAGATTCTAATGATCTTGATTATAGAGTCAAGATAAATGAAATAATCCTTACATATGACTCCACGGGACATCAATGATCTCTTACTAGGCCCAACATTAAGCATGGTTACGTGGATCTCCGAACATCCAATTGCCCCGTATTTTCTGCTCCCTGTACATGTATATATAGTTGCCTATGCTTCTTAAGCTATGTACTTACAAGCTCCTTGTTATCCTTTCTAATTCTTGCCATTTAAGTATCTGCTAGAAGCATTTCTTTAGGTTCAACCAAAGGGTCCAACGTTCTGTAAAAATGGCCATGTCAACTGTTATGCAGTCCATTACATCAAGCCCAGGTGCTCGCGTTACTAGCCAGATAGGGTTGAACCAGGTCGTGCCTTCTTCCAGCTATGTGCCTCGTCTAACAAATAGAACTGTTACCATGCGAGTGAGGTCCATGGCAGAGGTACGTTTTCAGACTCCCTACCCTTCAAACTCTCCATTCCTGCGTTTTTTGGGTCTGTTCCTAATGGTTTTTTTATTGGTAAGAGTAATATAATGGTTTCGGATTGGCTGGCACAGCAGGAAAGTCAGAAGGAGGAAGCAGAACCACCAGTCCCCGTCCTAACTCTGTCGTCTCAGCCAAGCCCTAATGTTTGTTAGCTTACCTCCTTAGCACAAACAACCAAGAACACAAATTACGACTCCTTTTTTAATTGAAACCATCTCAAACAAGAATTAAAATTAAATAGAAGAAAAGCAGTTTTGTTTTCCTTCTTCTAGCAATGCCTTCTACCTCACATATTTCTCGACGTAAACATGCGACATTGTGTCATAGAATATGGTTAACCTCTTTAGGAAGTTTGAGTGAAGTTGTAAAATGGTGAAACAGTCTTGTGACCAACTGTAACTAGACTTAGTCCAGCGCAAGCTGTATGTTAAAGTGGTCGTTTCATGGTATCTCACTATAGTGTACAATGGCTATACGATAGCCGGATGATTAGTTTGAGTTCTTTTCAATGTTCTTAACAATAATTTTCACCGAACTTTTTCCCAGAGCAAGTAGTCTTAGGGGTGAGTACCACACCATTTAAACCGATCCGAACCGTTCAAACTGTACCAATCCAATCAGAACAGTTCAAAGATCTTAACGGTTATGTTTCACATTTCTCAAATCGACCTTGATTCAATTTGGTTCACGGTTCACATTTTTAAAACCGATTCTAAACCGACCTATGATATATTAATCTATTTTTAGTAAATTTCATTAATAACTTCACATATATGGTACTAAAAAACTCAAATAAATAAATCCTAAAGTTAAAAGAAAAGAAAAATAATGAGAACACTTATAACACAAAATTTTCATGACAAATATTTATTCTATAATTACTTATTCTTTCGCATACATTAATAATTACTTATATATATCAATTGTAACAAGATTATATGCAATTTAGAAAAAATATAATTTTAATTTTAATTATTATTAACTTCAATAGTAGCGTGCAAAAGAATTATATCTTTAATGATTCGATTTGCGGTTTACCCCCGATCCAAACCAAAATTGACCCGTGCTCACCCCTAAGTAATCTGATCATTCATTTCTCTCGTAAGCTATTGTGGCAGGTTAGCAGGAAGTTGTCTGACATGTTAGCATTCAGTGGACCAGCACCTGAGATCATCAACGGCAGGCTAGCCATGACCGGGTTCGTCGTGGCGATAGAGGCGGAGCTAGCAAGCGGAGAAGATGTTTTCCAGCAGCTAGCCAACGGTGGGATTACGACGTTCCTCAGCACCAACACAATACTGTCTGCTACTTCTCAGGTACCTCTTTTCAAAGGGGTGAACGTAGCATCAAAGACAGATAGGTTCATGACATCTAACGCTAAGCTTTGGAATGGTAGATTTGCTATGTTGGGTTTGGTTGCTTTGGCTTTCACGGAGTTCGTGAAAAGTGGTGCTCTTGTGTAATGTTAGAAATAATATTTTCTTTCCGGAGAGGTTTTCTCTCTTTTCTTTCTTCTTTCTCTGGTAGGTTGTTGTTGTATTCGATTAAAATAGATTTTTTTTAATACATAGGCAAGGGCATAATTGCACGCTCAATTCAAAGCTGATGAACATAACCTAATCAGGATACGCTAACATCCCAAGAACAGGCTTAACGAATCTAACCAGGAACAAAAAGAAAGAAAGAAAGAAAGAGAAGTTCTCAAAAGAACAGTTTGCCTCTACTTCTCCCCATCCACGTAGTGGCATGCGATACGACGGAGGTCTGAGCAAATGTTGACCATGTTGCCTTTGTTTGGTTTAGTAATTCCAGTTTCTTTTTTGTTGTATCTTGGCCAACTCATCTCCACAAGGCGCAGATGTAATTCCAGGACCAAGATCAAGTGGCTGGCGAGACCACTCTTAGGCTTCCAAGGCTTCACAACTTGTGACAAAGAGAATACACGGATTGTAAGGATCTTTTTTCAATCCTGTATATAGTGATAATTGATTATCACTAGATATTTCTAGTGACTTTTTTATTAACACTTTTAACGATAATTCTTAGCAACATTATTTTAGTGTCACTAAAAAAAAAGTTACTAAAAGTATTTAGCAACTATTAGATGTCGCTAAGTAGGGTTTAGGAGAAAGATTCTTTTAACCCGAGTAAAAGTCAAATTTTAGTCCAAGGAAAGACAGTGGTAATCAACCGTGCTTTCTATTCCCACTCACCAAAAGAAAAGCGGTGTTAAATATTACTGGTGCTTTTTTTAATTTTTTTTTTGCTAGAAAACGTAATAGAAATTAGCATTTATACCCAAAAAAAAGTTGCAGCCAAAATGGTTCATTTCTTAAGCCTATAATGTACGCTTCTGCCAATGGATTGACTTGAAACTTCACAACTTATAGCCTATTCTTTTCACTAAATTGTTTACTAATGATTTTGTTGTTCTTTGATAGTATAGTACAATACAAGAAAAAAGGGTTTTAGCGACGGAACGACTTACGTCGATGGAATTTCCGTGGGTAAAAATGTTGTCCAAAAAAATATTTTATCTACGGATTAATCCGTTGATAAAACCATTCCCGACGGACGTTTAACGACGGTCTTTTAACGACAGTATAAACTGTCGCTAAATGGTTTTACCGACGGATATTTAGTGACGGGACATGTCCGTCGCTAAATGTGTTCTTAAATACCCAGATTTTTTTTTTCTCTCTCTCTCTCCCCGTCTTTCCTCCCCACCAGCCCCCCACGCCGGCGACAGGCCCCCCCGCCACCACCACACCGCCCTTCCCTCTCCCCTCAGATATATCGTCCCCATTGCCACCTCGCCGCCCCGCAGCTACCCCACTACTGCCACAGTCACCTCACAGTCGCACCACCATCGCCACAGTCCTCCCCCTCCGCCGCACCACCACCCTCTGCCGCTGCCTTCCGTGCGCCACTGTCGTCATCCACTTCGCACCACCACTGCCTGAACTCACTTTTTTTCCCGGTTAGAAATTATTTATCATTTTTAATTAATCTGTTGTTATAATGTAATTGTATGCTAGAAATTAATCTGTTGTAATAATGTAATTGTGTGCTAGAAATTATTTATCGCATTAAATCTATTGTTATAATGTAATTGTATTTAATCTATTGTAATATAATTGTATTTGATTTGCTATAATGTAATTGAATTTAATTTGTTGTAATGTAATTAAATTTAATTTTTTGTAGTGTATTGTATTTAATTTGTTGTAATGTAATTGTAACGATTAAACCCTAATTATCCCTAATTTGTTCCCAAGTAACCCTAATTGAACCAAATTAACCCTAATCAAACCGTAATTATCCCTAATTTAACCAATTAACAGTAATTAACTCCGCGTAACCCTAATTGAACGAATTAACCCCAATTAAACCTGATTAACCCCAACTGAACCAATTAATTGTAATGAACCCCGATTCAACCTAATCTAACCAATTAGCCCTAATTAATCCCGATTTACCCTAATTGAACCAATAAACCCTAATTAGCCCTGATTGAACCAATTAACCGTAATTAGCTCCAATTAAACCTGTTTGAACCGGTTAACCTTAAACCCTAATTAAAGCATAATTAGCCCGGATAAACCCTAACTATCCTTAATTTGTTCCCAATTATTCCTAATCAAACTGTAATTATCCCTAATCTAACCAATTAACAGTAATTAACCCCGCGTAACCCTAATTGAACGAATTAACCCCAATTAAACCTGATTAATCCTAACTTAACCAATTAATTGTAATGAACCCCGATTCAACCTAAACTAACCAATTAATAGTAATTAATCCCGCGTAACCCTAATTGAACGAATTAACCCCAATTAAACCTGATTAACCCTGACTTAACCAATTAATTATAATGAACCCCGATTCAACCTAATTGAACCAATTAATTGTAATTGAACCCCTAATTGAATGCCCTGATCCAACCGAACCCTAAATTGAAATAATTGAACCCCCCTAATTGAACCCTAAATTGAATGCCTCAAATCAACCGAATCCTAAATTGAATCAATAGAACCCCCTAATTGAACCCTAAATTGAAGTAAATGAATGCCCTAATCGAATCGAACCCTAAATTGAATGCCCTAATCGAATCAAACCCTAAATTAACCCCTAATTGAATCCTAAATTGAATGCCCTAATCCAACTGAAACCTAAATTGAACCCTAAATTGAATGCCCCAAATCAACCGAACCGTAAATTGATTCAATAGAACCCCCTAATTGAACCCTAAATTGATGTAATTGATTAAACCCTAAATTGAATGCCCGTGATCGAACCGAACCCTAAATTAAACTAATTGAACCCTAAATTGAATGCCCTAATATAATCGAACCATAAATTGAAATAATTCAAGCGCATCAGATATGTGCATTTTGAACAATTTTTTCCTATTTGAACATTGATAATTTGTTTGATAATTTTAGGTTGTTAATTGTGTATTTGAGAATTGTGATTATTGATCTGTGATTTTAGGTTGTTAATTGATGATTTTAGGTTATTAGCTGTGCATTTGAAGTAATTGTGATTATTAATTGATGATTTTAGGTTGTTAGTTAATGATTTTAGATTGTTAATGTGCATTGAGCGTTTGAGATTATTGACGGAGGATAGGACCCAATTGGATTGAATGTGTGATTTTTGTTAATTTTTATTGCATTGGGCGGCATTTGAGAATTGAGATTGTTGACGGAGGATGGGACCCAATTGGATTGAGATACCTGTTAGTTAGCGCAGACACGGACACCACGTCTGATCGACGGTGTCCGACATTTAAAAAATAAATATTTTAATAAATCAATTAACCCTAATTAATTAGCTATAACGAGCCTAATTAGTTTTAATTAACCCTAAGAACCTAATGAAAATCAAAGTAGCTGTAATTACCCAAATTAGCCAAAATGAACCCAATTACACCCATATTGATTATAGTTAGACTAATTAGTCGTAATTTGCACTAACATAACCCAATTAAGCCTAATTAGTGCTAATTAGGACTAATCAACACTACTCGGCACAATTAAACCCTAATTAGGACTAAATAACCGTAATTAGTCCTAATCAACCCTAATTAGCTATAATTATCCAAAACTAGCCCTCATTAACATTAATTAGCCCTAACATAACCCAATTAAGCCTAAGTAGCCCTAATTAGGACTAATCAGCACTACTCGGCACAATTAAATCCTAATTAGGACTAAATAACCCTAATTAGTCCTAATCAACCCTAATTAGCTATAATTAGGCCAAACTAGCCCTCATTAACATGAATTAGCCCTAACATAACCCAATTAAGCCTAATTAGGACTAATCAGCACTACTCGGCACAATTAAACCCTAATTAGGACTGAATAACCCTAATTAGTCCTAATCAACCCTAATTAGCTATAATGAGGCCAAACTAGCCCTCATTAACATTAATTAGCCCTAACATAACCCAATTAAGCCTAATTTGGACTAATCAACACTACTCGGCACAATTAAACCCTAATTAGGACTGAATAACCCTAATTAGTCCTAATCAACCCTAATTAGCTATAATTAATACTCGTAATTAATCCTAATAACACAGTTAGCCCTAATTAGCCCTTGTCCTTCCCATAATTACTTCATATTGCCCAGAGAAGGTTCAATTACTCGTTGTTTACAAACCCTGCCTTCTTTATATTAGTTGTTGTTTTGAGAAGTCCATTGGCAAGGAGATGGTTCAACTCGTTGCCAACGAATTCTATTTAATGTGGAATTGGTAACATATGTAACGATCTTTCTGCAGTTTTGATATTTCAGAAAGATTCTTGCATATGTTATCAATTTCTGAACGCATGCATGCATAGAAACCCTTAGTTCCCGTTCAAAGGTACTCATTACAAAGTAATGCTTTGCACATCCGTTCATATGTATATATATAGCTATTGTGCTGATGATAATTTTTGCCAAATTATTACTTTTAATGTGTTAATGTCTTTGTAATTTATCAATATGAAGTCAGATATGGATAGGATACGGGCTATTCGTGGCCGGGCAGGACGCCGAGCAGCTTCCTCCCCGGTGGGTCCCACCTCGTCATTGCCTACTGATGACGAGGCACAGAGTGATCGCGAATAGCAGATGGGGCCCCAGCCCCAGCCGTCCCCATCGCCCCAGCCCCAGCTTGAGCCGTCTCCCCAGCCCGTCTCAGATTCATCCCACACGCGCGTGCATTCTCCATCTTCTGTGGGTTCTACCTCAGGTATAGTTGATAACGGTGTTTCGTACATTTTCGCTAGCCTTATATTTGAACTGTATTAATGTCTGTATTTTGTAGGATCTCGACGAGGCCGTGGTCCGACACGCGGGGTACGCATCGACCCCCAGCGTAAACAGAGAGTTACGCTCACGCAGGAGGGCCTGTAAGTACTAAAAATATCACCTCATGCCTTATATTTAAAATTTTGGGCTGTTAATTTATATTTGAACTGTATTAATTTATTTATTTACTTCTTTGGTAGGATCCTGGAGGCTTAGGCGAGGACGAAGATCGGCGTTCTTGTGAAGGGCCGATTCTTCGAGCCACGCCTGTACTGGAAGGACTGGGATGCCGCTGCGAGGGAGGCCTTATGGGAGGAGTGGCTGGTACGGTGAAGTATTTTTTTCAGCGTTAGTAAATGTTTAATTACAGTTTGTTTTATGTTGTTAATTTGTGTTATTGAATGCCTTACAGGAGGGGTTCACGTTTGACACGCCTCAGCAGCAGGTACTGGGGCAGCAGGCTTTCTTTGCCTACATCGGCAAGAATTACAGCCGATGGCTCCACGATGCACGGGACCGGGCGAAGAAGGCGCTGCCCGCGGGTGCCCCGATGACGGACATGACGAGATATCCCCCACATTGGATATCTCACCGTGTATCGGGAGAGATGATAGATCGGTGGGCTACGGATCCAGGTTGGGACGCCAAGAGTAAGAGCGGGGCTGAGAACAGACAGAACAGATATCCGACGCACACAGGGGGTCGGTGCCACACGACATCGTCCGACACATGAACGCGGTCGAGCACCCGGATCTGGAGGAGGATGAGGTCATAGCTCTGACCTATACTCAGACGCACGTGCGGAAGAAGGACAAGGACGAGATGCACCGGGCGGGCGACTATATTTCAGATATTTTCCGGCGGATCGATGTGAGTCAATTTATTTAAGTTGTTAATGTTTTTTCTTTCTATCCTCAATGTTCGTTTCGTTAATTAATGCCCTAACATATCGTTAAACCACTATTTTTGCAGGCCTCGTATGAACAGCTAAGGGGGTCCGAGCAGCAGTCGGACAGCCATCAGCGTCCACTAGTACAGTTGCGAGTACTGGGTGGTTGAAGCGATGGCTGGATACGCCGGAGGTCGTGAATCGGCCGAAAGGCCGCATACGCGGCCTGCCTAGCACGACTGCTCGTGCCTTGATAGGAGCGTCCTCACCCCCTGCTGCCCCTCCACAGACACCGGCTCCTCGTCCTCAGTTGGACGACGAGGAGATCCAGCGCATTGCTACAGTGGTGGTGAGGATGATCACGGAGCAGGGCACTGCTGGACAGGCTGAGCCAGCCCCGGATCAACAGGATCCAGATCCGGGACTCGCAACCCCTGATGAGCCCCTTCCCGTGCCCGTTCCTAGCTTCCCCCGCCCCCGACTTGTACTCTTCTCCCCTCTCCTAATCGGCTGTATCCGGTTCCCGGCTTGTACATATATGAGTTTTTTTTATAATAAATATTTTTTATAATTTTATATATATTTCTTTTTGTATTGATTATTACGCGTTGTTGTTGAGAATTAAAAATTGTATTACAGGTCTGGGTAATTGAAAAATAAAAAAAAATTCAAAAAAAAAATTGACTTTTGGCGACGGATTAATTCCGTCGCTAAAATATTTTATCCATCACTAATTTGATAAAAAAGAAAATAAATTAAAATTCTAAAAATATAATTAGCGATGGAATATTTGTCGCTAATTAAAAATAAATCCGTCGGAAAAAATGACATATTTAGCGACGGATTTAAAACATTCTGTCGCTAAACTATTAGTGACGGGCTTTTATACGAGGGATTTTTAGCGACGGTAAATCCGTCGCTAATTCTTTTAGCGACGGATTTTCCCGTCGCTAAAAGCCTGTTTTCTTGTAGTGGTAGTAGGATGACAATGGGCCGGGTAGGTTGCAGGTTTCATAAGATCCGCACCCGCCCCACACACACTAAAAGTGTGACTCTGCCCTGCCCCGTCCTCATTCGATTTTTCGATTTCAATTAGGAAGTTTGAAAGTACAACATTATATAATAGACCGATGATAGATCTGTGACCGCAGTGATCGAACTAGTTCGCTGGTGGACGGACCGACAATCAACAAATGGCGTTGGTGGACAATGCTTGTCCAATCTTCAACAAGCAAATATGTTTATAGAGTTTCATCCTGAATCTAGAGAAGCTTTATCTCCGGAGCACGACACTATGTTTACACTTAAAGCCACGTAGGAAGGTGACGGGGGAAGTCGACGGGATTGACAGGTGACCGTGGAAGGCTAAAAAGGAGTGGCGACCGGCGACTGAAGTGCATGTATATGGAATTGCAGTGGCTTTAGGAGAAGAAGAGAATATGGAGAACGATGAAAAGATTTAGGGTTTTTGGAGTTTATATAGAGGGAGATATGGACGGTTGAGATTAAATCTTGATTGTGATATAAAGTGGAGCAGGCCCAAGCGGGGCGGATATGCTTAAAACCATACCCGCCCCGTACTCGCTGCAGGTTATGAAAGAAAAAACCAAACATGCTCCATGACCTGTTATAGTAAAAAAAATCCGCTCCTATAAGAGCGGGGCGGGGCGGATATCATTCGGGTATGAGTCGTGTTGCCATCCCTACATAGTTGCAAGAGTGAAATTTAAGGGGGTAAAAAGTAGGTAATTCATACTGACGCTTCACTTTTCGATAAATGCACTTTACTTTCATCATTAGAGATAGATAAAGATGTCATTAATTGAGTTTTATTCAAAAACCGTCAATAAAGGTCAAGTATGAGCTGAAAAAAGTAAACTCCAATGATAAACTTAGGATAAAAAAATATTAATAGTTAGAAGAAAACGTATCTGCCGGTAACTATAGATAAATAATCCAAACTCATAACCCAAAGCATTTTTTACAAAAATTGGAAAATGAAGGGAGACAACCTTTATTCGCTCTCCAAAGTCACAGCCATCCTTACTTCCAACTGGGGTGGTGTTTGAGGGTTCATGGTATTAAGAAGATTAATTGGCTCTTAGTTTGGAGCAAAAATTAAATAATAAATAGGATTAAAATTCGAAACATCTTTCAATTCACCTCTTATTCGTGAGAGAAAATAATATTATACTTGCAAATATTAGGACAAAGACAAATACTACTATTGAGTAAATGTACCTTGATCTCGGATACGGATCCCGATCATTTAGGATTGTTGATTCAGAAAGAGTTAATGAAATAAGACGAGGGTTAAGGGAGAATAATGAAAATATATAACAATATAATGGAATTAGATGGTTGAGACAATTGGTCCGACCGCTCAATAATTAGTATATTTCGTGATGGAGATAAATTTAATGATGAGAACCATAATTTGGACAAAATTAAATGTTTTAAATGCTATCATATTCATTGTGTCGTAGATTGTTTCACTCCAATTAATTTTTTCCTAATAATTATAATCTAGATACCATTTGTGCAAAAGTTACGATCACAACTTATATCGATCAAATACTATGTTTAAACACGTTTACATGTCAAAACAAGTGATGCAATATTTTACAAGTGGCAGATCAGTAGTGGTTGAATTTTGCATTTTTAAATAGTAATCAAATACAACTCTCACTGTGATACGGCATGCAAAGTACAATATTCATCTCCCGATGAAAACATATATGGCAAGTCTTAATATGATTAAACATGTTTCGCCTCTGCAAGCATATTTGATTCTACCAAAACCAAGTTATGTATCAGGAGGTATATTCACCGATAAAAATATATTCTTTCGACAAAAGTAAATCCTGCTTTGTAACGCCACTCGCCACAAAATAAATGTTTCTACCATTCTATTAGACTCTAGCTCTTTGTCTATTGGCGAATTCCTAGCGTAAATGTTCTATTTACAAACGTCTCTAATTTTCATCATTTTTATTATTACTAATTAACTCCACTTATTTTGTGATTGGTTAATTGCCATTTTTATCCCCCCATATATGGCATGTTAGCATAATTCCAAACAGAGTTACTAACAAAATTCACCCCCTAGATATGGCAGGGATAGTTGATGGCATTCTTAATAGTTCACGTAAAGAATTTTGTAATTTAAGATTTTGGGATATTTTTGCAAATTTTGATAATGACATACATAAAAAGTGGGTCAATCTCTCTCTTTCTCTCTCTCTCTCTCTGTTTATATCTCTCTCCATTGTTTCTCAACTCCGTACCTTTATCACACACTCGACTATTAGTTTTTCGTGAGCTCCCTTCCTTCTCTCTTCTGAGAATTTCAACCTCACTCTCAATTAATCTCTCTGAATCTCAAACTCCTCCCAGAGTCACGCCCTCTCTTGACTTCAAGAATCATTGAGTCCCATAATAACAACCCTACTTCAACTTCCTCAAGTTGCTCACCAATGGTTGTTTTCGGTAACCGCCAACTACATTATTCGATAAAGATGTCATGGATAGTAAAGATGTTATTTCTCTGTCTCTCTATAATATTTTGAATAGAGTTACTGAACAAAAAAAAAATTAGAGCAAAAAATTTGCAGAAAATGCTATAAGGAAAATAGCGCTAAATACCCCTATGTCGGTTGTTACAAAAAGCCTCATGTGGTTAGAAGTATCGATCAAGGGACGGCAGCTTACTTGGACTCATACGCATAGACAACCCTAGGTCAACATCAACATCTCTAGGTTTTTTCTAGGATTTGTGATTTTGATACATATATCTAGGGTTTTACATAGATTTAAGGTTTTTGGTACATAGATATAGGGTTTGTCTGAGTTGTGGGCATGAAGATTGGTGGAAGGGGAACGAGGTAGTGATTATGAGAAGAGGGGGCGGCAACAACGGGGTTGTAGTGGTGACGAGAGTGAGGGGCTAGTGATGGTTGTGGCTTTAAGCTTGGGAGGTGATGGTGGCAATGAGCATGGTGGTGATATGTGGGATGTAGGTCCCTAAACACACCTAGAGGGGGGGGGGATGAATAGGTGTTTACAACTTTGAGCAAAATTTTAAAGCTAAATTTACAAAGTAATAAACAGAAAAAGTAAATATAAATCGACAGAGATATACTGGTTCGGCCCCACCAGCCTATATCCAGTCTCCGAGCACTCCACACAAGGGAGACCTACTCGAGCCTTTCAGTAAACGAACTAGCTTCGGGTGCAAGTTCAAACCACAGTACAGATTTTGAAATCCTTCAAGGTTTTCAACGATTACAAGTGAAAATAAGATTTACAATTGAGATACAACAATACATTCATTTACGAGTAGATATTACAATGAATATAATAAGGCTAAGCTTTCTTAAGTGAGAAGATCTATAATCTTTGAAGAACTAAACCAAGAAGCTTGCTTTCAACTTTCTCAAAGTATGAACTCACCCAATGAAGAATAGATGAAAGTGTGAATTAAGGTGAGAGAGTATTTTTGAGAAGTGAGAGAGATGATCAGATTAGCAATAAATACTCTCAAAGTCCCTTTTTATACTTGAAGAGAATAAGACCGTCAAAAAAGGGATGACACAAAGTTTGATTCCAACGAAAGTTTAAGTTGATTTGAATGCAAAACATCTCTGAAGAATTCGGTCGAATGAATCTCAGATTCATTCAAACGAAATGACAGATCAAAGAGATGTTGAAGCCACTGAAGGATTGAGTCGAATGAAAACTACTTTTCATTCAAATGAAAATGTTGCTTTTAATGAAAAGTTTGGCTTTGACGGAAAATCTTGGCTTAGACCAAAAACTTTGACTTCAACCGAAAATCTTGACTTCGACCGAAAATCTTGGCTTCGAAAGAACTTGAAGGATCAATTTGAATGAAAACATATTTTCTTTCGAATGAAAACTCATTTGGAGAAAAACTTCTTGGTTTGTTATATACTTGATTTATCTGGAAGATCTTTAAGAAATGCTTAGAAAAATTACAGCAACGATAAAAATACTCTAAGTCCAGTTTTGAATCTTCGTCCGAGTCCATGTCCAAGTCCAAGTCCAATTCCAAGTCCAATCTTTATCCAAGAAATGTTCCTTGTATTTGTTTGATTATGATTGAACCTGAAATAAATCTTAGATTAATGTTAGAGAAAGTAATTTTGGAATCATCAAAATCAGTCAAGTCAACATGGGATTGGTTGGGGCTGGTAGCGGCAGCGAGATTGGGTGGGGCGGATGGCTTGTAGGGTTGAAAGGGGTGCTCTAAAATGCTCTTAACCTGGTTCTAATGATGGAAGCTGGGTGATTGGATGGAGTATGTGGCAACGGCGATTGTGAGTGAGGCAGGTGGCGACAACTATTGTGGGTCAGGCAATTAATGGCTACGGTTGTGAGTGGGGCTAATGGCAACGACGCTGCATGGGGCTGTAATATGAGAAGGGCACTTGGGGGTTTGGTTGGTTAGAGTAGGAAATAAATTAGGACTTCGGGAGGGAAGAAGAATTATAGGGCATTTTAGCCATTCCATGGAACTTATCTCTACCTTACGCACTTTTCAAAAACGTGAGCATCACATGCCCTTAATTTGAACAATTTTTTTTTGCAGTTGCTACAGATTTGTTACATCAGATACTTCTTTGCAACTTTTCTAACCTGACGGGGTTTTTAGCAACAACCCCAAATTACTTAGGTACTTGGTGCAATTTTCTCAAAATTATAATTGAACGGATAAATTTGCAAGACCATAAATCCCCATATGTCCAAAAATTCCCTCTACATTTTGGGAGATAAATTTGTAAAAAAGAATTTAATGGAATTTGTTTTTAAAGAAGGCATAACGTTGCTTCTCTACCTTATGTGAAGGAAAATGTTTGGTATTTAAAAGTTTTTTGGAGAATAACGTGGCATAAAAATGTAATTAACCCTTTGGGGGTTGTTATTTGAGTTCCAAATCGTGGCCATTTGACATAAAACCTTGGACTCGCATAAAACGCTGCCGTACGCCATCTAACGCCTAACATCGAACCTGAAAAAATTCAGCGAAAAATGGAGTCGAGAAGAAGAGAGAGCAAGAGCATGAGGTTCAACTCGCAAGCACGCGCGCTGCTGGGGCTTGTACTCTTGAGCCTCGTTCGGAATCTCTCCGCCCTTTCCGTGACGGTAAACGACGTCGAGTGCGTGTACGAGTACGTGCTGTACGAGGGCGACAACATCACCGGCAACTTCGTCGTCGTCGATCACGACATCTTCTGGAGCAACGACCATCCCGGCATCGACTTTACAGTAAGCACCCGCTGCACTCTTTACGCGATTATCTGCTCCCGATCTGTGCCATGTCGGTTTGATGTCATTACTATCGAGATCGATTGAGAGAGCGATTCGACGTGAATCGTTTTGATTCGATACGGTTCTGCGTCCGTTCGATTTTTCGTTTCCTTTTTAGGATCTTTAATTGGACGAATTGGTCGTAGTTTTAGGTGAGCGATTGAAATTGTTGAAATTTTACTGGTAAAAGCGAATGTCTTATATAGGAAGTCTCTGAAGGAAGGTACTCTAATTGTGGGACGGGGGATGCTACAGCGCGATTGGAATAGTCCGGTTGACCTTTGGTTATGCTAGTTCGGTTTGAGGATTTGAGTCCTTTGATTTTTCATCTACTTAGGATAAATTATTGCGCTTTATTGCACGGATTAAATCACATTTTTTGCTGACATAGTGATCAAAAAGCTAAAATTTGTGCCATTTTGAAGTCAAAGGTGAGGGTCAAAGTGACGAGGAAGTTCCACGTTAATGTATTTGGACGTCTTTGACAGGAAGTCGCTGAAAGAAGGGATTTCAATTTTGAGACAGGGGGGTGTGCATATTATCCGTTAGATTCGCTGCTATTTGAGATTGTTTTATATTTGAGGTTTGTCATTTTAGTTGTCATGAACGCGAGAACATGCCACAAGATGATCACTTCGTTGTACGAAGAAATAATTAATTAGGTTGCTAAGGTATGTGCCTTGTTTGATATGTTTAAGCTTGAACGAACAAATTGTTGGAGTTATGATGCTAGATGATCACTAACCGGTATGAATAAGTAATTAGTGTGCCTTTTGTTAATTTGTCTAAAGTTTAACCAGCAAATTGTTTTGGTCATCATCTTATCTAGTACCAATACTCGATGATGTTCAGAAAAGATCTTTTGCCAGAAGTTGGCAAGATTATTTTGGGTCGGGCAAGCTCGCATGGTATTGTCTAAACTACGAACTTTTAGTTCTAAGAAGTTGATATATGTGCAGCAAATACACAATCTTAGCAACAAATTTTGATGTAAAGGTGTGAAATTCTCAACCGTTTAATTAGCAATATTGTACTTGGTATATGTACAATTTTTTTTGCGGCTCTATCCTCAGTGTGTCTGTATCCCACTTTTCGGATTTTTGTGTGGACATGTCCTTGTCGTGTCGTAAGCAAGTTTCTGCCTTGTAATTCATGGTTCCACTAAGGGGCAATAGGATGCTGGTGGTGGTGGTGGTGGTGTAGAGAAGCGGCCATCGTGGGGTCTGTAGGTTCATTTTATTTTTTGGGGGAAGGGGAGAATGAGTTATCTTCTTTGGCCACAAAGGCGACTTAAAAGCTATACATCAGAATCAGATAGCTATGTTTGGCCTCTCTTTATTGGTAAATGTTGGATAAGCAGTGGTGGGACCCACCGCACCTCTTCGTTTTCCATGGCTAAGAATGTCTTCCTTAGAATCCTTCTCCCTTGACCAAGGCCTCTCTTCCTCATCTCAAGTTCAGCTTCAGGCATCAAGACGGTTCTGTAGAATAAATGGTAGGCCAATTCCTTTGGTTGGCCTGTTTTGTTTCTGCTGAGCAGTCTTGAATGTGGTGTTAATTAATTTCCATGCGAGCATATAATGCTGATCTAAGTTCTTATTGCTGGATCACGAATTGGATTTATTTTTACATTTTATTTTCTGCATTTTAATGAAATTTTTTTTGACACCCTTCAAATTAACACAAACACGGAGTTAGTTAACAACAAAAAATACATCAGTGTCAAATTTTTACTTGCTTCTGCTTCTGATTTTTTTTTCTTAGTAATTTTGAGCTTCTGAGTAACGTCAAGCTAGCAGTTTGAATATTATAATTCCTGGATTTCATGCAGGTGACATCTCCTGGAGGAGATACGGTGCACACGATGAAGGGGACATCTGGGGACAAGTTTGATTTTAAAGCCCCACGAAGTGGAATGTTCAAATTCTGTTTTCACAATCCTTACTCAACTCCTGAGACCGTATCTTTCTACATACATGTTGGTCATATTCCCAATGAGCATGACCTTGCCAAAGATGGTGCGTTCGTGCTTGCATACATATTATACCTCATTTCTTGTGACTCGTGTACATATGTTTTTCAATTTTTTTTTTAAATCAGTCTTCATCCTCCATCAATCGAACTGCAATATCTTCGTTTTTAGTACTGTTAGCTTGCTAAGAGGTTTGATGCTTGTAAAAAGCTAGGATTGATGTATCATGCATTGTTTCTTAATTGCTATCCGATCATTTGTTGCAGAACATTTGGACCCTATCAATGTTAAAATTGCTGAGCTGAGGGAGGCATTGGAATCTGTTACGGTGGAACAGAAGTACTTGAAAGCACGTGATACTCGTCACCGTCATAGTAAGCACTTGCTTCGCTTGGTTGGTGATAATGAATTGATGCTTTCAAGCAATGTGTACAACTTCTTGCTCGTTCATAGCTAACATATCCAGTATGATGTGACAACACTTCACGCTGTTTTGATGCTAGCTGGGTCTTCCTGGGAGGCTCGCTAAAGACACCTCATGCTGGAACTTTTGAACCTTTTTAAGATGTCTTTTTTTTTTCTTTTCAAAATGCGACACATGTTGGTTTACAACTCAAAAAAAAAAAAGAGAAAAACCTTCCTCTCTCCTTGCAGGCTCTCTCTCTAGCCCCCTTGCAGACGGCAAGGTGTTTGAGATGGAAGTGGATTTTTAATGGTAAGTAAACTTTTGATAGATGAACAAGACCCTTCATCATTGATTGGATGAATCACGCGCGTCTGTGTGTGTGTGCCTGTATAAATTTATAAACATGATTAAATGCCTCTTGGCCTTTCTCTAAAGGTCCACAGGCCTTTACTTTTAAAACAGTCCCATTCCATTAGGCTGAATGGGCTGCTTTGAGCCGGTTAAGTTTACGAACTGGTTGCAGAGTGAACTTCCACGTAATTTTGCAGCATGATTGTTGCTCAGATATCTCTTTCAATACTATTTCACGTATTGTTAACTTTAATTTTCGAAGGTTTAGTAGCACGCATCTTTCTTTAGATAGTTTAATATATAGGTTGATGATCTGGACAATTGAACATAATCAAGCTCTTGCTTCTGCTCCCCACTCTACCCGCTGGTAATTGTATCCTAGATCAGGACGAGCTAAAACTTTATCGCTAGACATCTCTTATAGCTGGTAGTATGACTTTACACCCTCATCCTTTGATTGTGTCTAACTGTTTGGCGGTATGGAGTAATATTACTATCTCATGATTTTTAGTGAGTATGGGAAGTGTTGGTTTTGCACCTCTGTTTAGTTGTGCTTGCTGCTTTTGGGGTGAAGATTTGCACTTTGCACTTTATGCAATGTTTATGATGGTTCTGAATATACTACTCTCCCCAAATTAAATTCCCTAAAAATTGCATTATGCTGTGGTTCCGTGCTTGGCTCGAAGTGAACCACACAGCCATTTGGATGCCACTTTTGGGAACAGCATTCTCGAAGGCTATTAGTCAAGTAATGTCTCGCTTAATGCATATTGTCCATGTCTTGCAGCAAACGAGAGCACAAGGAAGCGTGTCGTCCTTTACACGGTTGGAGAGTACTGTTTGCTGGCTCTTGCAAGTGCTCTTCAAGTTGTGTACATACGCCGTCTGTTCAGTAAATCAGTTGCGTACAATCGAGTTTGAGGTATTGAGACAAGCTACCGGACTAAACTTATTGTCTTTATAGCAATTGGTTTGGTGTTAACATCGAGTTTAGAGCAAATGTAACAAACGATTATGTTGTTTCATACTTTTTACTTCTTTTAATTTAATTTATAGCGGTTTTTTTTTCAGAAGACCGGTCTGATATTTCGATCGGTATATTCAGTTTCAATAATTAGGGAATTAGAGCCAAGGACATTCTTATGAATTTCATTTTTGATTACGGGACTTCTAGTTTGATGAGTAATACCTTAATTTGCTACTAGTTATGGAGCTAAGCCAAGCTAGTCCCGCCCCTCGCTGTGGAACTTAACGAGACCAAAGAAATTTGATAGAGGAGATGAAAGGGATATGTGAATAACACCAGTTCTGTTAATGATATACAGATGGTAATATAAGGAGAAAAGGCAAAAAAAAAAAACTTTTATTTTATTTTATTTGGTTAAAAGTAAACATATATACTATCATCCAAGGAGTAGTATAAAGTCCAAAAGACAGCATCGTAAGTGCCGGTCAACGCAAAGCCAAAGGCATCCCCCATCCGGTAGGAGAAAAATACTTTTGTGTTGTTTTTGGTTAATTGGAGAATTGCATAGAAAGATTAAAGAGGTATTCGGCCTTAAGGCTTTACAGACAGGTACAATCCAGGAAACAACGATAACTGCAAATAAAACAGTGTACGCCACATATCTATGAATGACACATCACATACAAAACAAAAAGTATGTTAGTGCTGCACATGTTCATCGACCCAATCTTGGTAGATAGTAGTTCGGGCCTGACAAGCAAAGGTAGCAAGGAAGTGTGTTTCCTTCAAAAGATGTGGAGCTGCTCAGTCAATACTAAAGTGATGATATTCCATTACAGTATTACAAAAATCATAGATGATGAGTGCCACCGTATCTAGAATGTCCTCAGCGTCCGCCATCTGTTTAAGGATGAAAGAAGAATCCGTTAGCACTTTGATATGTAAAAAATTCTGTTTAAATGCCCATGAAGATGCAATTTGAAGATCATGAGCTAAAGCTGTATAAATGTCAGAAGAAGGGGTGGAGAAAGCTACAAAGCCACTTCTAGAGGTATTTGAATAACAAACTAACCCAATACCAGCCCGAAGCCTCTTATTATCGAAAGAAGATTGAATGACCATAGTAATGGTATGAGAGGTTAAACATGAACAAGGAATGGGGCTTTTATTCACAAGGATTGGTACAAAATGAAAGGCGAAAAATGAATTTTTATTATAAGTCGGACTTTGAGGTGGTGGTAAATCATGGGTAGAAAGGGGAACCCTATTCAAATCAGAAGTGAGGATATTGGTAACTGCAAGAATTTGTGGTATAATGGTCCATGGGTTAAAAGGTGCATTTCGAAAAACTCGATTGTTTTTGTGGATCCAAATGAACCATATTGTGACAAAAAAATATATGCAGGTCGTGGCATTTGTACTCCTAGAGAAGGAATTTATCCAGGCAATAAGCCATTCTCTCCCGGAGCAGTTGACATCTTCCGTATGAATTCCTAGAGGGGTACCAAACCAAGTTGGTCTAACGCTCGGGCATTTCATTAGAAGATGGTCAATGTCTTCAGAATGGAGTTCACACAGGGGCAGATGTCATCCTTGAAGTTGCTGCGTTTGCAAATGTTTGATCTCACCGGTAGACGATCCCATAGAATCTGCCAAAAAAAAAAAACAAATTTTTAAGGGCACTGGCAATCTCCATAGTTTTTGCCAGGTACGGTCTCCATAGTTTTTGCCAGGTACGGGCACTAGCGATGCTTGGTTGGAACAGAAGCTTGTTGTATGAATTGAATTCCAGAGCCTTTGCATTGTATAGCATGTTATATGCTGAAGATACTGAAAATTCTCCATGTACTGTTTGTCCCCAAACAAATTGATCCTCAAAATCCAATTGCGGAATATGGATAGCCATGATAGAAGTGGCAATATGAGGAGTAAATAAAGATTTAATCATGGTCTTATCCCACCTGCCATCCAAAATCAGTTCACTTGCGAGATTGATATTTAAAGCATGAGTTCCCGCATGTGTCAAAGAACTGTGATCAGTCGAGGGGATCCAATAATCATTCCAAATGGAGATACTTCTGTCGTTGCCAACCTGCCATCTCAGACCACGTAATAATGTGTTTCTTCCGTACAAAATGCTTTGCCATCCAGTTGAAAAATTGCCTCGAGACAGTGATGATAAGAAGCTATGTCTGGTACAGTACTTACCACGCATTACCTTGGCCAAGAGAGATTCCGGCTCTATCATGATTCTCTAGGCCAGTTTAGATAGAAGCGCTTGATTAAAAATTCTAGTATCCTTGAACCCCAGACCACCGATATGTCTTGGTCCACATAACATGTGCCAGTTAATCCAATGTATGCTTCGCTGATTTTCATTACCTGACCACTAGAAATTTGCCAAAAGGGAATCGATCCTTTGACATAGAGTTGTCAAAGGGCCGGGCTTGGGCCGGCCCAGCCCAAGCCCATCGGGCCTGCTGTGGGGCCGGGCCGGGGCCGGGCCAGTGGGCTGCCAACCGGGCCGGGCCGGGCCGGGCCTGCCGAAGGCAAACCTAGGCCCAGTCCAGGCCCTGGCCCTAGGCCCATTATCTAGGGCCGGGCTTGGGCCGGGCCCGGGCCCTTTTTTTTTTTTTTTTCTTGTTATTCAATTTTAAATTTCATCTCTAGGCAATATTCACAATTTAACGAACGTAATCTTTATCCTTTTATTTCATTATAAATAATATACATATATATGTATGTATATACATATTTATTTGTTAGCCATTATATTTTTTATTATATGTTAAACATTTTCATACTTTTCTTGGTGAGCTTTATTAATAAAATCTTAACACATAACAATGCTGTTGGGGGGGGGTAAAAGTGGAATTTTGGAAAAGGGGTGGAAGAAAGGGGGGGGAAAAGCAAAAAATTCAAACAAGTGGTGGGGCCAAAACCGGGCCAGACCCGGGCCAAACCGGGCCAGAACCGGGCCGGGCCAAAGCCGGGCCGGGCTTTTTTGCAGAAACTGAAGGCCTGGCCCAGGCCCAGGCCCCAAGCCCGCTGTGCTGGGGCCGCTACTGTTCATCGACGGGGCCGGGCCAGCCCGGGCCAGAACCGGGCCGGGCCGGGCCAGCCCACGGGCCGCCCGGCCCGTTTGACAACTCTACTTTGACATACATGAACGGGAAAAAGACATACCTGCATATGGTAAATTAGGAGGGATTGAAGGACGGATTTAATTAGCGTAGCTGGTCCAGCTCTGTTTAGGTCCTTTCTAGCTTGCACAACGATGCTGCATTCTCTCTAGTAAGCCTTGGTAGAATTCTTTCTTTTTTGTAATACCATCCAACATATTACCTAAGTAAGTCCTAAAAAATTGTGCCAGATTGAAACCCAAACCCTGGGAGACTAGATTTATATCTTCTTGGCTAGCGTTTGGGCTCAAAGTAATAGAGGACTTGATAAGAATAATTTGCTGGCCGGATTCAGAGTAGTAACGATCCAGGAGAGATTTAATAGATGCTTTTGAAGAAGGAGTAACCTTGGTAAAAATCATAGCATCATCAACAAAAAACATATGATTTATAAATGGGCACTGTTTTCCTACCTTAATACCATCGATCTCCTGCGTGCCCTGCGCATGGGTCAAAGCTACCGAAAACCCTTCTGCACAAAGAATAAATAAATACGGAGATAATGGATCCCCCTGCCTTAGCCCACACTTTGGTTGAAACCGAGTTGACGGTGATCCATTGACTAATACTTCATAAGAGATTGTAGACACACTGTATCACAAGCCTAATGAGATGAGCAGGAAATCGCATCTTTCTGAGAACTGCTTCCAGATAATTCCAATTTATTCGATTATAAGCTTTGCTCATGTCCATCTTGAATGGGCATATTTCCATCTAAGCCTAATAATTTTGGTACTAATCTATATTTCTCAAAGCATTTTCAAAGTTAAAAACTCCCACGCTCAAAAAAATCCAATTGAAAGGTGGTGACAATTTTGAAATGGAAAATAACAAAAATCATCCTCCTAGCTCTTTGATGTTTTCAAATGGTCCTTGTAAAAAAATTTTCATGTTTCACTAAGTCTTTTTCACCAATTTCATGCGTCAAATGTAATCGGGGAAGGGTTAAAAATTAACTTTCATGGCAAGTTTGGTCGATGAGGTTGACGAAAAGGACCTATTGAAAGATGGAAATCTTTTTAGAAGGACCATATTTAAAAAGATCAAGAGAGGGAGGTCGAAATCAAAATGGATGGTAAAGAAGGAGGACGATTTTTTACTATTTTTCCATTTGGAACAGGGAAGGAAAAAGGAAAATATTCTTAAATCCCTCGAGGTTAGGATATTATATTAGCCAAATCAATTGACTTTTAAAATTCTACTGTGTCAGAATCTTAAAAATTCTAAACATATACACCATTTCCGTGGTAACATTGTTTTTGTTTAATCCACTTTTTCCTTATGTCAGTATACTGTACTTTTAAAATATCAATCCAAGACTTTCTCTACCCTTAACTTTTCAAATACATATAAATTATGTATACATATTTTACCCACATTCCATCTTCCACGCTTTATTCCACTTCCTCGAACACAATAACACTCGTGCAAGCCAACACAAGGATCTGTAGAAATGCACAAATATGTGGGCAGATGCACATGCACACACTACACACACAACAAAAACATACTCGATCTGTGTGTGTGTGAATTCATTCAGTGTGCGCGTGTGTGTGGGTTTGGGTATGAATTCAATAGATCAGTGCGTGTTTTATGTGGGATCATGATTGTCGTTAGTGGTGTTGGGGTAGTGTTGTGGTCGTGTTTGGTGGCGGTGTTGTGGTGGTGGTGGGGTATTATGTTATAATCGGAAAAAAAAAAAGGCGAAAGGAAAATGAAAGGTGACAGGTGAAAAAATGCGAAAAAATTGTTAAATGCATTTTTTTTTATAACAAAATCTGTAATTTTTATAAATAATAATATCATCTAGTCAAAGACATATTTTATATAGTAAATAAATAAACACCCGTAATATTACTTCCAAACGCGTTATGGGCCGTGAGAAATTCCTGCACAGCCCAAGTTGTTTGGGCCAGGGAGAAAGAATATTTCCTCGGCCCTTCACTTGGGATGGAGCTTCGGGAACCGACACGTTACCGTCCAAATAAATAGCCAGTGGACTTCTTACCTCAATTTCCTCGTACTGAAAGTATTTAATTGGGTAATGATAACAATTATTATTTAATTCAAAACTTATTTTCCGAATAAATTATTATTAGGACCGCGACTGTCGCTACTGGCCACGCAATCATGCACTGTTTGGATAAGCACTACACTTTTTTGCGTCAACTCTCTGTACTAGATCGGAGCCCTCAGTTTGAGTTTACTTTACTGCCCCCATGGTTCTACAGATTTTACAGATATACTCTGTGAATAACCTTTTAAGGAGTGGGGTTCAATTAAACGAAAAAAAAGTATAAACCACAACCCAATTTATTGCATGATTTTATACAATGTATCACTGGTCGTGTTACTCTTTTTTGTCGATAATTTCTCTGTTTTATTCAGATTACTAAAATTAACTAATTGCTACTCGCAATTCTTTTGGTGGATGAATTTTTACTCGTAATTCTTATGGATAACATATTTTTATGGATTGATTACTTGAACTTTACTTTTTTTAACAATTGCATACATATTTTCTTGTAGGACTCATTAAGTAAAAATCATTCAGTTCTTTCCTTATTTTTTTTCCCTAATGATTCACTAAATTCTCTGATGAAAAATTTATACCCTCATAATATCTACGATAACTATAAGTAACAACAGAAAGACATTCCCAAGAAAAGTTATCAATGAAAAGAAAAAAAAAGCACACCTTAATACATGATTTCACATTCTCATTTGTTATTAAAGTTCATATTATATTGTCAGTGCACTTTTTAGCGTTATGTAGAGCGTAAAAATAGAGGGTATAACGAAGGGTAATTTCGGTAACAAAAAGTGTCATCGAAATTCAATAAATAACCACTTTCTGGAAAAGTCTCAAATCTCTCCCACTTTGCTAATTCTCCCTTCGCTCTCTTTACGCCTTTACACAGTACCAAGATTTTTGTGTGTGTGGGGTGATTTTTCGGATCAAGCAACCAGAAACAGAAATGCTGGCAGTTTTCGACAAATCGGTGGGCAAGAGCCCCGAGGCGCTGCAGAGTCCACACTCTGACCCGGTGAGTGCACTCAAGGACGGTTTCCTGGCCACCCACTTCTCGTCCGTACACCCTGGCTCGGTCATCATGCACCTGGGCGCGGCCGGCCTCTTGGCCTACGCCATTGACAAGCAGAACCCTCTGCTCCCGAGGT
The DNA here is from genome assembly GCA_033070095.1 of Escallonia herrerae. Classification (NCBI taxonomy): domain Eukaryota; kingdom Viridiplantae; phylum Streptophyta; class Magnoliopsida; order Escalloniales; family Escalloniaceae; genus Escallonia; species Escallonia herrerae. Next base: position 237,282 of record JAVXUP010000052.1, on the reverse strand, counting down.
CCAACAACACCCTTATCTCTGGTTTTGGTTTGTCTGTTTTTTCTTTCTTCTTTCGTTCTTGATCTCATGTTTCTCTTGTGTTGATATTGCTTAGATCATTTGAAAGTGAAAAGCAGAACCAGATCTTAGTGATATGCGTTATTGTTGTTATCTGATTGATTAATAGTGTTAATGTAAAATTGTTGTGTTAATATAGGTCCATAGGTCCTTGATAAATTAGGCTCTTCCTCTCCACACAATCCCTTCATTCTGCTCTATAAATAGAGCTTTGTACACTAGAAATACATTTCTCTATCTTCCTCTAATATCATGTAACATGGTATCAGAGCCACCACTGGTGGTGGTCTCTTGGACTCGGGCCACAACCAGTCACCACCGGTCCACTCACCTGACGGCACCATCAGTTCTCACCCAGAACACCGGACCATCATGCCCACCACAGGTGGTCTCACCAACGACCACCAACTCAAAGTAACTCCATGTCTCAATCACCAAAATCAACACCTGTAACAACCACCCACGGCCTCATCGTAACACCACAACAGGGCGGCCACACCACCCACCGAGATCACCAACATCGATCCTCACAGAAACAACAAATCCCATCTGCCACGATCTGCCGCCCTGTCACCACCGTGTCACTGCCGAACCACCAAATCACCTGATCATCACCCAACCCACGACCTCACCCAGTCACCCACGGCCTCATCGCGATACCACCCCTATCTGACCGGCGGCCACCGCCTCAAAATCTGGACCCACGACCCAACATCTGGAAACAACCAACCAATCTCCACGATCTGCCGTTCGTGTCACCACCGTAACGCTGGCAAACCACCACCATCACCACCAAATCACCACCACCCAACGGCTTCACCAAAATCACCATGGCTTCACCCATATTAGCAGATCAATAACCATCCACCACCAGCGTTACTACCCACATCAGTACCGCCAACATCGGCCACCGGCGCTCAGATCCAATCACCGCCGGTGACCGATCTCATCAAAGCATCGCCGGCATCACCGCTATCACTGTCGGCATCATCCCAGCGCTGTCGGCACCCAAAACCAAGCACCATCCATCGCCGGCGGTGACCCAAAACCACCATCACCGTCAATGTCTAGATCGGCACTTACCGTCCCCATCCACCACCGGCGTCAATACCCAGCACCGCCGCTTTGGTCACTCACAACCACTACTTCACCGCCTGACCCACCGGCGTAGACCGTCGCCGACCACCACCCACCACCAGATCGGCATCACCACCCGCACCCACCACCGGCCACAACACCCATCTCTTTCTCTCTCACCTTCCCTCTATCTCTGTCTCGAGGATATCCTTGGCTGATTCACATATCTATTCTTTTTGACCGGTTTCATAAATATTTAACAATCTGACTGAAAAATAAAAGGATGGAATTTTGACCGAAGATAAAGTCAAACAATTGTCAATATTATCCTTTTACCTCGGCTTAACATAGCGCACGCGATCCGTCGTTATGTTATTCTGGATATCGCTTCCGCTACCAACCATGACTCGCCGCCACTGGCAATCACTCACCCCTGTCACTGTTATGACTTTCTCGACCCCATCATCGAGCCAACGACGGCTGCCTCGCCTGTTGCTGAACATCACACACCATTGTTGATGAACCTGTCACGCCACTGTCTCTGCATCTCCACCCTATCGAAGTTTTGGGCCCACATTCCAAACTGGAACCACATTACTGTCACTTGCCTCGCATGGTCAACCTCCCTGTTGCCTTTGCCATCTCCTTTTCTTTGGAAAAATTGCCAACTCTGTTGTTCATCCAACTTCTCCCTTGTATCCATTGAACGAACAGGGGAGAGAGGTTTTAGACAAAAATTGTTCGGGGGGTGAAAGGTGAGAGAGGAGAGAAGAGTGAGGATAGAGAGATACAAGAGGTATCCGAGAGCAATATTCACCAAGGTCGTTGCAACTCAACCCCAGGTTGCCGGGAATCATGCCAAGACTGTCAAGACCCTCATTTTGTCCAGAAACTCAACCCCAGGAATGTCCGCAATCATGCCAAGACCGTCATTCACCGCGGTTGTTGGATCTCAACACCAGGATTATCCGAAATCATGCCAAGACTGTCACTCACCCTGGCCGCTGGATCTGTCTGCTGGGATCACCGAAAAATTGCCCCAGGACCTTTTGTCTCTTGGTCGCTGGACCTGTCTTCAAGGATCACAGGAAACCGCCCTAGGACCTCCAATCTTTGGATCGCTGGATCTGTACTTTGGGTTCACCAACCGCCCCAGGACCTCTGATTCCTTGGTCGTTGGATTTATCCTCAAATGTCACCAGAAATCGCCCCAGGACCTCTAATTCCTTGGTTGCTGGATCTGTCTTCAAGGATCACCCGAAACCGCCCGAGTATCTCCAATATCTTGGTCACTGGATCTGTCCTCTGGTTTCACCAATTCATGTCAGGAACATTGATTTACTCAGGCATCACTTGGATCATTTGTGTTACTTTAGGATACTACATTTTCAATGCTCTGAAGAGTCTTCATTCATAGCACCAATCATTAACCTCCAAACTTAAGCTGGTTTCATGTCGATCACCTTAATTTGAGGGGGGATGTTAATGTAAAATTGTTGTGTTAATATAGGTCCATAGGTCCTAGATAAGCTAGGCTCTTGCTCTCCACACTATCCCTTCATTCTGCTCTATAAATAGAGCTTTGTAGCCACCATTTGAAATACACCAGAAATGCATAACATTTCTCTATCTTCCTCTTCCTCTACCTCTAATATCATGTAACAAATAGTTTTCTAGTTAAGCCATGATCTTTCTTGAACCCTCATCTGAAGGGATATAATTTTCTCTACACTATTTATGAGATAATATCTTGATTGACCAGTTGGTTACTCTAGTACTTTTTTTGGTTCAACATTTAAGTCTTAAAGTTTTTGTGTTTTTAGCAGTTTGTCTTTTTCTAGAATTTAATATTGATGTTTGATCTGGATAGTTGAAGTACCAGCGCATGTAAGGGAACACGAAAATTAAATTCTTGTTTGCCCTTTCGATTGTATTTTAAGTTAGTTTACGCGTAGATTAATGGTGGTTAAGAGATAGGATAACGAAACTTTGCAGATTTAGACGAGAACTGACTTGATTTTGTTTATCAATAATAATAACTGCCTAAGTAGGGAAGTGTTGGGTGACCTGTTCGTAAAAAAATTGCTTCAGTGCCCCGTGTAGCGTTATGAGATGATTTGTCTGATTGCGACCTAATGGCAATCAACAATTATGGCTTGTTCATCTTTGTTGTGGATTGGCCAATTTAAGCCCTGCGTTGGAGGTTTATCTGAATTTAGTTAGATAGTTATTGCAGTAAGGATAACAATATCTTTTCTTAGTTTTAATGAGTTTCACCTCTGATAGGGCCATTTTAGTACAACTAAAAGAAAAACTACGCTATTCTTCCATATGTGACAAATATTACCGCTGGATGTAGTAGGCTGTTTCATGTCGTAATTTAGATTGACGTTATCGATGACTTATTTCGCCACTCCTGTTCTGGCTGCTTTCAAATGTTCTGCAAAATGACATTAAATGCTTCCATAAAGTTTCTCAACTTTTCATTTTCGTTCATTTGATCAGTAGAATTTTTTAATCTCTTCTGCTAGATTGTTCGCTGTTGTGGACGACATTTTCTGCTTGTTTCAAGGCCACCTTGAGAATGTTCCTTACCTTAAGCAACAGTATGGATTAAACAAGACAGCAAATGAAGTGATCATTGTTATTGAAGCTTACCGAACTTTAAGGGATAGAGGTCCTTATCCCGCTGATCAGGTTGTGCGCGATCTCCACGGAAAGTTTGCGTTTGTGCTCTATGACAGCTCTGCAAAAACTACTTTTGTAGCTGCTGTGAGTAATTGTTTTATCTTGCAAAGTTTCCTCCAGTTGCTGTCCTTTATTTGTGTGTATCTAGTTATAAACTCTTGAAGTATCCGTTGGTAGCTTGTAGTGTGCTTAATGTTGCCCTTGTTATGCAGGATGCTGATGGGGGTGTTCCCTTCTTCTGGGGAACTGATTCTGAGGGAAATCTTGTTCTCTCAGATGATAAAGAGATTGTGAGCAAGGGCTGCAGAAAATCCTTTGCACCCTTTCCCAAAGGTATTTATCACTCAACCTTTCAGGATTTCACATCCAAAAAGTGAAAATTTCACGGAGATAAGTATGATATGCTCCAGATCCTGTGAAATAAGTTTGGAATTATGAGGGAAGTGGCATCTAATACATTGAACCATTTATGAGTGTTTGGAGACATCAAAAATAAATCCTATAGGAGTAAATCTGTTGCCTTTTCTCATCACCTTGGTTGAAATTATTATTTGACGTTTTACGTAGTGTTAACACGTTTCCAGTGATCTCCCTATTGGCATATTGTGTTCCCATGTTTCTCCTTGTTCGAGTTCTTCCTTTCATGCTGACATTTTCTATGTAATCTCAAGAGTGATCTCTGAACCTTTTGCTTCTTCGCAGGATGCTTCTTTACATCTTCTGGAGGCTTGAGGAGCTTTGAGCACCCTCTCAATGAATTGAAGCCAGTGCCGAGGGTGGATAGTTCAGGTGAAGTGTGTGGTGCAACCTTTAAGGTGGATGCAGGATCTCGAAAGGAAACTAGCATTCCTAGGGTTGGAAGTGCTGCTAACTGGTCACAGCACTACTAAGCGCAAACCACGATCATGGCAAGGGCTTTTTTTTATCAGAGAGGCCTTCCACTTGCCGCCTCCTATTGTCTCTTGTGTTACTGAACTTCATGACATTAGGAATTGATATATGGGACTGAAACCTAATTCCAGGTCTCTGAGATATTTGTGAAATATTAGTACTTCGCATAAAAGCCGTGTTGCAAGTTTTTACTTGTTTGACATGTTGAACCCTTTTTCTTGTTCTGTTCTACCAGCCAAAACCATGTATCACCAGGAATGGTTATTTTGGTTTATATGTTTCATTTGACACCGATGTTGTTAATGGTAATGTTTATGCAGTTATAGCTTAACTCTAGATGATTTGCCGTGGCCAGCCCAAATGCCACAGGGTGTTGTATGCCAGAGGCCCGTGTGGGGTGATTGTTTGTCGATCTAACATTAGACGCGAGCCAGACCAGATCCTGATTGAGATTAGCCGTGAGCCGGATCCTTGAGATTTGTGGTTCAGTAATCAATGGACATCTTGAACTAGGATACATCATTAGAAAAGAGACTCCAGTGAAAAACTTGAAGTGAAACTTTTGCTGTTAACTCCAGGTAGAATACTTTGACGTGATCAACATGTATAGAGTTAGTATTATGATAGTGAGGGTTTAGGGCTCAGGTTTAATGCTGTACATTTTTTTTATTTTCCGAAGGAAGCGATGGGTTAACTTTTGTGTTTTTAACTGCTTTTAGCCATTTGCAGTTAAAGGTCTCGTGGTGCCTGCATACAAAGACTGAATTACTCGGACAATTTGTATTCCGAATTTGTCTATACAAATATTTTCACACATTTGTTATCGGATGCGTTAGAGCTAAAGGAATATCTAAATCCACATTACAATATATGCCCACTGCAACTCTAATGTTCCTTCAACAAAAAAGTGTTAAAAGTTTAAGCCATACTGGTATTAAGGGAATAATGTGTGGCCATGTGAATAAGTTATCTAATGCTTAATAAAACATGTGCTCTATGCTACGTGTTCTGAAGCATTATGTTTAAATCTCCCTCTTGAGCTGTATTGGAGGTTCTGATGACTCGCGTTGTTATGTTGCCAAGATTCAAACAGTCGGCTCACAGTTATCTTAGGAAATGCACTGAACTGAAAATAAGATACAATTATACCTCAACCTGGGGTCCGAAAATAAGTCTGCCCTGCAGCAGTGTGCCATTGCTCAATTTGGTCTTTACTTTTGTATATCTTCTTTGCTACTATACTTCCTCCTCCTTCCTTTTGTGTTTAACTTAGGACCCTCGCCACCAGGATTGCCTTCTAGCCTTAACTTTGCAGGTAGGCCTTAATACATAGAAGACAACATTGCAGGACTGGCTAAACTCCCCATGACTTTGTGCTATACATTAAAAGACGGCTATTTTCTTTTTCTGGCACACTTCTTAGACGTCATGTGTCTTCATTAGCTTTAAAAGATTCCTCCTGTATTCGCCTTTCTTTGGTAATTGGAGTTTTCCTCTTCTGCCCGAAGGAAAAGAGGGCATGTAAGCACAAGAATCATAGCCTGGACATCATAAGCTCGTTCATCTTGTATTTCAACTATACAGCGTAATGATCTATATGCAATAAACATTCAAGGAAGCAGCCATTCTCACCAGTAGTTACTAGTTTGTAAGATATCTAGTGTCTAGAGTTCTAAGCTAAGATTATCCGTAGAGAAACAGGATAAGAAGATAATGAAACTACCACTATATAGTAGGTAGGTAGGTAGATAGAGAGAGAGAGATTTGGGTGTATGGCATATTCTCCTGTACTAACTGAGAGAAAATCTGGCTGTGCTCTAGTCCTTTGCATCTGCAATTCCTCCTGGTGTTATCTGGAATACGTAGTTTAGTCAAGGACAACTAGTCAACAGGTCAATGACTATAAAGACAGTGGATGGTGGTGATCCTTAGGATTTAACCCCCGTCATGATAGAAAGATGCAAATTATGTAAAATTCAGATGCAGTGAGTTTGGTGGTGCTTGACATTAGAAACTTGATAAAAAGGAGGACAGGGAAGGATCTTGCTTCAGCCTCGGGGAGGTTTGGTGCATCAAAGACCTTGCAGACACGCTGCTCAGCTTTGCCTTTCCTGAACATTAACCTTATTGTGGCTGCATGAGCAAGCACGTGCCCTCCTGCTGGCTTCTTTGGATCTGATATAGTTGAAACGATTACAATATTTATTGTGCTACCACGTAACACGTAATGGGTTCGAAAACATACCGTACGAAGTCTCCGAACATTCCGACGTAGGATCCTTGTTGTTACGAGCCTCCAACACGCTTGATCTTTGGTGATTGCTCTAGAGAGAGTGCTATAGAGAGAGGGTTATTACTATTGACTTATTTGATTTATTGGGATATCTCTAACCTTTATGTAGAGATACAATTAAAGACTGACTTTACCTCCAACTCTTAGGAGATAAAGATTGTATTTATCTCAAACACTTAAGAGATAAATATTCTCTAAATAACTGTATTTATCCAAACTAACAAATACACATTATCTGTTAGTGGGCGGATAATAGGTCCATTGACCCAATTTATTAACAGATATAAATACCCCTCCACCTGGGTCGGCTATTACTGCAGTTATTAAATTCACGTGCACACTTCAGCGTAAGGCTTTAATGCCATTTGCCAGGATCATATCAACAGTAACCATTTTACATTCTTCTTGTGGTTTCAAGTATTCGTGTGCTTATACCCTGTAAAGATCGGTCACCTTGGTTTGTCATGTAGACTGCAACATTGAATTCCTCAGCTATCTTTATTAGCCTGGAAAGCATCTGAGCCAGCTTTTGCTGCATTACATAGCGTTGAATGTCAGTTAAGGGAACTAATATGCGAGAGGATCAGATATTCAAGTATGGGCACTCTTAAGGTAGTTACAATCAGGACAGAGTATTTAGTTAATTTTGTGGTGAACCTGGCGCTCTGCAAGTTCTCCTCGTCCTGTGAAATCCACTCGAAAGAGTGCAATCACCGAATCAACAATCTGAAAGTATCAATTCAGAGATCAGATGCCTCAGCCAGACGAGACCTACTGATATATGGATGATTAGGATGATACTGCTGCTAGAGACTCACCAGAAGTCTAAAAGGTTCTTCCGACATCTTTGCTGCCAGTCCGAGAAGCAGGTTATACTGATGCTCGTACGTGTATGCACTTGCATAAATGATCTGTCAAAGGATTCCAATGAACTCAACAGTTCGCTATGTAATTGGAGGTAAATAAGCAATATATGACGAGGCAACTAAGAGATGGAGAAGTTTGCTTTACGCCGTCAAGGACAGCTCCTGCATCCATGCCAAAACTTTCAGCAATAGGTACAATATGGTCAGGTCGGCTATGAGTGCATGAAGTTGAGGAGATAACCAACAGAAAGGGAGTAGGCCTTTTTGAATAGATGATTTCCAGCACAGAGACTTGTACATGCAGATAACGTCTATTACTAGTAACAAGGGAACGAATGGAAGGATACAAAGTTCCCTCAGTATCAAAATATGCAACTTTTCCATTCCCGCCTCTCATATTAATGGGAGCTGCACAAATTGAAGTAGTTGCAGGAAATTAAGTGCCATCATGGCGGATCTATGTCAAAATGGTTAGTCCCGCCAATTTACATTCTTTGGCAGCTGAATGTTAAGTTCAGAAATGGACCTGTGTGGAAACACATAGGGTATGAGCGAGTTGCGTCTTTCCAGATCTGAGACGCAAGTTTATGATAGAAATGGATTAGAAATGAGGTCCAAAAATAATAGGCGAAAAGGAAGTACCTAAAAAACTTAGCAGTCATAGATATATAAGAAAAAATTGGACATCCATGGTAACAATAATTATGGTTCTTACCTGAATTCCCCAAAAGCTTCTGTTATTGCCGAAGTTTCTATCCCACCTTCACAAGTTCAAACAAAAAGATAATTACTACAAAAATTATGCATGTGAATCCAAAGAAAAAGAAGGACAATAGATATAGGAATGCAGAAAGTATACCTCCTAATAGTTCATCTAGAGCCTGACTGCCAGTTGTGATGCGAACCACTGACTTCCTCTGAACAGGACAATTACATATCAGGTTCACTGAATAAGAACTAAGCCAACAATTATACAGCGTTGCTCTTATGCCCTTTGTAATCACAGTTATGCATTCCTGCTACAGAGTATTGACGTTTTATCAGAATGAGAGAACTAGGATCTTACCTTGAGCAGAGCATCACTTCCAGTGATGTAACCGAAATTCTGAGAAAATTTACAACACGAAAATACATAAAGATTTGGTCAAATAAATTATATAACAAAAAGACAACGTAATTTCAGTTTAAGAATGAACACGTTAAAGCTCTAACCACAATCTTCTCTGCAGCTTCGCAAATTTTGTCAACTTTAGCCTCCGATAATCCTTTGATGCCTGTCAAGCTCTGTAAAAAGGTAAGAAAAAATCTAGGCCAAATTTTTACAAACAAAAGAGAGCTTGTCTCAACTGTAAATGAAATAAAAACTGAAACTCAATTATCACCTTCTTAGTGTGCATCATCAAGCCATTGCAGGTGTAGATCCCTGCATCTTGAAGCTTCCTCACATCTCCGGCATTTATACCATGGGAAGTCACTTTGAAAAACCAGACAAAAATTGAGGATAAAATCAGGTGTCACAACAATAACTAGTAGAAGACCAATACGAGTGATAAATAATAGTTCCGAGCGAGTTTTTCAACATGTCATTAAACATATAGCAGAGAGAAAATTCCATCTATGCATGCAGATGCAAAGTAGGCAATCAATTATCTATACTAATTGATCGATGTGTTTCGAATACATGAACTGATTTAAAACTTCAAAAATTCTGGTGAAAAATTGTCAAACACGAAGCATCATTATTAGAACACTGAACAAGCGCATACTTAAAAATGACAAAACTAGCAGAAAACTGTAAAGCAAACAGAAATTCGAGCTTAAACCTTTAGCAATCAACTATGACGTGTTGAGAACTCGGATCACTTTAAATTGAACTGAAGTCCGATCAATGAACTCAACGAACAACTCGTCTAAACGAGACAATAACTTCTTGAAATTTACTAAATACTAGGACATTGAAGTGATCTTAACGATACACAAGTCATAAATCTAAATCATTCACAATTTCAAACGTTCAGCGCAACTTTTCAAACCACATGGGATCATTATGCAGCTCTTAAATCCAAAGGTCGAGGACAATCAAGCAAACATCTGAAACTGTGCGGAGATTCGAGCTCGAATCAGCAAAAAAATCGTGGAAAGCAATAAATAATTCTAAAATTGAACTGAACTTTTAGACGTATTTATTCATGATTGAATTCAAAAGTAACAACTCAATCACTAAATTAACTAACGAAATTACAGCAAACTTCAAGCTAAAATTATAATGTTAACAATTTCAACTGCTCGTGAAACTTATCAGGAAACATACTATTCACTATACGACACTTAAATCCAAAATAGGAGATGAGCTCAATTTAGAAGATAAATTAATACAAAGCAATACATATCAGTAAAAGCTGAACTAGATTCCTACATCAAACTTCAAGTGGAGACCGGAGATAGAATCTCTTTCATGCATGAATGGAAAAGTAAAATCTAATTACCACGGCAACTAACGGAATTACAGTCATCTTCAACCAGAGAACCGTAAATATGCAGAAATCCGAGTTCAAACGAGCCCGATCATACCATACTGGAAATTACGAGGAATTATCGGGAATGAAAACGGCTGCGTTTTGCTTACGTTTGTCAATGGCTTTGAAGAGGTCATCTTCGTCGTCGATCTCTTCTCGCTCAAAGAGCTGCAGCTGCTCTTCAGGCCTGAGCATTTGATCAGTCACATACGCACAAAAAAAACAAAAACAAATTGTTAGGTTAATTTCTCACGTAGCATTGCGAAATTGAAATGTAAAGGTGAATGCGTGCATCGGGACCAGAACTTACTTGAACGCATGCATTTTCAGGGAAAGAAAAAGTATTTGAACTCTGACGTGGAGATCCGGCCTTTATGTAGGCGTGTATAATCTTGCCGATCAGTTGGCCGAATAAGATAATTTATTTTTGTAATTGTTTACAAATTTGTGATATTTAAATGCATGTAAAATCAATATTCACTCCATATATTCGCTTTAAGTAGACATGTCAAACGATTTTTTTTTTAAATTTACAGCTGCTATTTTAGATCAGTTTGATGCTTATATATACAAAACTTTATCATGGGATTTCATGAAAAGTTTAAATTAAAAATGTAAAAGACAGTGGAAGTAGTACTTGTATGCTCGGTAAATCCTTTGTTAATTCATGTGAGAAATTGGTAGTACAACCTACGATTATAGGAATGTTCTAATATAACAAATCTCGAGATTATATAATTTCTTCTATTCCTTCCTTTTTATAGGCCTCAATATTTATGTTTTACTATCTATTTCAGATCCTCAAACATCTTGACAATCAATATTTAGAAATGCTTTTTTACTGAGCTTCTTACCGAATATTGTTTAAATTATATGTCTTATCTTAAATACTACTCAGTATCTACCAGTATTTTGTAATATTTGTGCTTTTTTTATTTGATGTCATGTCAATTATATATAAAATTTTGGTTTTCGTTAATGCGACATTATTCATATTCTTTTTATATTTGAATGATTCAATTTAAATAAAAAAGAATGATTCAATTAGTTGAGTGTAATCGATGGAAGTGGACCCTTTAAGATCAGAACTGAGGTACTGTTGTGGATCATGCACTTATTCTTTAGAAGAAAAATCTTAAAACTATCATAACCGATTATAGTTCACATGTATGGGTAAATCGAACCATTGGTTGCTCTTAGATAGGCTGTTTTTTTTGTTTTGTTTTTGGTAGTTTCGTTAGTTGAAATCCGTGAAGAACCCGAGCAGTACACAGTTTATGACCTGTGATAGCCAAGTGAGTACCGCCTCTTTTTCCCCTAACATCTGATGAAGAAGTATGCTGATGTAGAATCGAAGTAAGCACTATCACAACGCTTTTTAGCTCGTCGAACTTTTTCAATAGGTCAAGTCTGCATTTGCATTCTCTCGAAACACCCCATAAATTGTGTTGGTATGGAGTGTGACAATGATCTCTAAGGTCACTTTTATGAAGAATTTCAGAAAGGAAACAAAGGCTAGTTTTGACCTTTCCCTCTAGAAATAACTGCGCCCGTCGCAACAAGCCGTGCCTCGACCGTTCCAATTAAACTCACTCCTTCGTTCACATTCCAAGCATCCAATTTCTAGGGTTTCTTCCACCGCCGCTTTCTCTCTGTAACTTCTCTACTGCAAGAACTCACACAAGAACACATACAAGAACACGCACAAAACACACGAATTTATGTATTTATGCACACTATCACTCCGCACTCTTCTTCACCCAGTGGCTCCTCAGTCGCAACCTCCACCGAAACGCCGCCGCCTCAACAACCAATGCAGGTCGCCGATCCCTCCGTACCGGTTCCACCGAACGCCGATCCCCCAACCGAGCCCGACACTGACGAACCACCGCCAAACCCTACCGCCGCCGCAAGTCACGACTCCATCACCGATATCTCCGGCCAAATCCTCGACTTTCCAGTGGCCAACGTTGCCCCGCGCGCCGCAGAGGCGCTCTACATCTACAAGAACGTGTTTAATTTGATACCGCGCTCGGTATCGGTTGGGACCGGGAGATTGAAGACGTTGAAGTTCTTCGCGAACGAGATTAATCTGTTCCCTGCTGAGTTCAGGGATTTGGTTGACTTGGAGAGCGTGCAGGTGAAGGTGTCCACGCCGGGCTTGACTGGGCTGCCGCTGCATAAGTTAAAGAGTTTGAGGGAGCTTGAGCTCAGTAAGGTGCCGCCGCGCCCATCGGCGTTCCCGATACTTAGCGAGATCGCTGGGCTCAAGTGCTTGACTAGGCTCTCTGTTTGCCACTTTTCTATTAGGTGAGTCACGTTCGATGTTTGTTGTTCTGTTTCGTTGCTTAATATGATAATGTAGGATAGGCGGATAGGTTTTGTTAGCCGAGTGGGGACCTTTTTATGTGTAGCTAGAATAACAAGCTTGAAGGTTTGTGAATTCCTAGGATAGATTTTAGTACATGTACATGTTGAATTGAAGGCGATTAATGACCATAAGGTAAACAAATATTGTCTGGCAAGTCAAATTAGGGGAGAAACATTAGTAAAGCCAACGTTAGTATGTACTAAATTTATTGTTGAAATTCATGAAAACTCAAGAAGGAGGAAATCCTATAGAACTGAGTGAGTGAGAGTTATGACATGTGCAGTATATCAACATGTACGTGACTAGAATGTGAGATAGTTCGGTTTAGAAGCATATGCTGAGATATTGAACTTTCAACAGACACTTGTATATTGCAGGGTATTCTTTTGAGGAAGTCGTGGCGTATGTTAAGTGGTGAATGTGAATTTGAATGGGTAACTATAGGAACGTTGGGAAGGCATGAATTTTGGGTGAATATTATGAGGAAAGCTGTCCAAGTAGCAACATTTGACTACTGGAAGTCCATATATTTCATGCCAAAGGTGCATCGCATTTGGGCATAGACCCTAATGGTAACGATGCTGATGTGAGAATTTAGAAGTAATTGTCTTTCGACTTTCAACCATGTGTTGATTGATAAAGATGCCTTGCGGTTTGTATCAAAACGTGCTCGAAAAGAGGATATACAAGGATAAGATGAACTTTTTTCCCTGTGGAGTATTTTCGTTTGTGAACTCAGCCAAGGTGCTAGCATAGCATGCAAATTGATTTTTACACGGGAAACAGTCAAATTGATCAAGAGATGTCTAGAGAAAGTCAAGGTCCCCAAAATTTTCGCATTGTTTTTCTATAGGTTAACTATGCTAAAACCAATAAAAAATCACTTTCCACCTGTCATTCTGGTCTAGAGAAGTGCAACTGTGATCTAACTTGTGGAATATCCATCTAGTGGCATTATTTCTATCTTGTTGCAGTACTAACGGATATCAAGTGGGGCACCTGTGTGTTAGCAATGGAGGACTATTTGCTGAAGTGGAGCATTTTTTCCTTATTTCTTGGAGGTCGCTATTAAGCTCTGATATTATATTGAGAGGAACCATGATCTGATTGTAAAGTATATATATCTAGGTCATCAATCCGTCGTCTTTCTGTGATTTGCAAAATTATGAAATCAGTGTATATGCTAATCCGCTGTTACCTAAGGGTTAGATGACTAAATCTACCTCCACATTTGGCTGGTTTGCAGATTACCACCCCAACAAACCAAAATAGCATTTTCTTAGCTTAATATGTGGCCAAAGTTTGGGGGGTATTTTTGTTAAGCGGAAGGAAATTTTGGTCAAGCCACTTAATTCCACGGTATAATTTGCAAAATAGATTGTATACCAAAAAGACGGGAAAATTAAATCCCTTTCAACCTAATTCACTGCACACTTATACAGACTCACCAAATCACTAACAAACACCCATATAGAGAAACACATATCCATACGGAGAAACACACCACCACATGGATATTTAGAGAGAGGGAGGGAGGGAGGGCAATTGAAACCCTTTGATTTTTAAAGTTGGGACTTTGATTCAGGCATGGACACTGGGGCTTTTACTTTCGAAATTTCCATAGTTGTTTAGAAGACATAAATTTTGCTATGTTGGCGGTGTTCTTGTGGTGGCGGTCTTCAGGTGGCGGTGACATTCTTCTGGTGATGGGGATGTTCTTCTTTTGGTGGCTGTCTTCAGGTGATGGTGGTGGTAGTAATTGGTGGGTGGTGTATCAAACCCTACACGTTGTGGGATTTTTTTAGACTCTAGAGTCTAGACATTGAATATAGGCCATCTGAGGTAGCTCTTGCCAACTAACCCATTCACCTACGATTGGCACTAAGAGGAAAAATTTATTTTTTTATTCTGAAGCCAGACTGACTTGAAAAACTTCGATCTATGACAAAGTGGTGGTGGATGAAGTTGTCAAAAAAAGGACTGGTTTTAGCACTTTGCATATGGCTTTTTTCAAATTTGTGTTTTGTTTTATGGACGAGCTCCCCAACTCAATTTTTAGGAATTTGTTTCTTGCAGCAAGGTAACTTTTCTGAGAAATTAAAAATCCGTAATAGATTGTGAGAGCATGTGGTTTAATAATAATTGACCCCTTTGATAGCTGTGTGGAGGTGAGAGTCAAATGTGAGAGGGGAAGTGACTTGCGGATATCTAAGTCTATTAGGGCCTGTTGTGGCGACTGGCGAGACTTGTGGAGAAGCAACTACTTGGGCACTGTTTGGGTCCCTTTGATAAGCTGGCACAATGGCGCACGTATCTATAACCGTATCTCCTTGTGATGGTAATCAGGACTGCATTCTGTAGCAGACCATCTATTACTTGAGGGCTTCACTTTATTGAAACTAATGACCATTTTTGGTTTGCTGTAATGTAGTTATACATTATACAATGTTCCAAATGATCCAAACAAAATTACTTTATGCGTTAGTACACCAACTATCATTCTTTTCCTTTTTCTTCCGTGTTAGCGTGTCATATAATTACACTAAAGTGCCAGGCATGGTGTACAAGTGAGCTTTCATGCTCAAACCTGCCTACAATTTATTTACTCGAAAAGCCATCCTTTAGTGTTTGGTCTCCAACAGTATTTAAGATGACTATTTATGTACTATGTGATGATTCTTGTGAATGAAGTGGAAGTAATTACTCGATAGTTGCAATGTTGCACATTACTTTATTGGTCCCTCAATAGTTGTATTCTTTGGTATTCAAAATGTTTATCAATGTAAGTTCCTCAAGTTGAAGAGCATTTATCAGCTAAAATTTATCATACAAACTTAACCTTCTATGTTGATTTTTCCTGCAGATATCTGCCTCCAGAAATTGGTTGCCTTAATAATTTGGAGCACCTAGATCTTTCATTCAACAAGATGAGGACTTTACCTACTGAGATAACTTATTTGATTGCCTTGATATCACTGAAAGTCACTAATAATAAATTGGTCAAACTTCCTTCGGGGTTGTCCTCTCTGCATAGATTGGAGAATTTGGACCTGTCGAACAATAGGTTGATGTCGGTGGGCTCTCTCGAGCTTGGCTCAATGCATAACCTTCGGAGATTGAATCTTCAGGTATTTAAGGAGCTTGATGAGCTGAAATTTATGTTCAAAAAAGGCATCCTCCTTGTTCTATCTGTTAGGGTCCACATTCAATAGTCCTGAAGGTGTTTCCTGTTCTTTAATCTTGTTGTTTATTGCTGTAATTTGTTTCCACTATTGGTGGAATATGTTTGTTGCAGATCATATTTATGACTCATATCCATGTGGCATTTTGAGTGGAAGTTTCCCAGTATTACCTTTAAAATTCTCATATATTCAAATAAAAGCAGTTTGCTTTTTTCCTGATCCTACCTAGCAACCTTCATGACAGCAGCTTTAGTTAAAGCCTTTTGAGTCGCTTGTCATCAGTTCTCTCTATCTGTCAGCTTTGTCTTGTGTACAGCTTATGGTGGCTGTTCGGTTGGAAGTTGATAATTGCAAAAGGAACCAAACAAGCAAGGTGGACTGGTGGATATTGAGTATAATTATGTCTCGTCATGTCCGGTGCGAAGAGCCCACAAGCTGAGTCATATTGACATTTATTACTCGAAAAATTGCGAGCCATAGGTTGCGAAAGAGTCTTTGCCCTAGAAACTTGGGTCTTAGTGCTCCTTACTCTTTCGAAGAAAGTTGTCAGTGCAGTTATGTAATTTGTCTTGAATCTTATTTTTAATTACTTGTTAAAGTAGCTTGATTTCCCCACAGATTGGGGAACTTAATTATTTATTCGCTATGATATAATTGCATTCTCCATATCCACATTCCACAGTTTAAATCTGACATCTTTCTTGTGGGTTTTTATTTTTCATGTTCTTCAAGTGCAATAAGCTTCCCAGTTGTTCTGAAATACCTTCATGGATAAGCTGCAGCCTGGAGGGAAATGGCAAAGATGCGCCTGATGGCGACTTTGCCAGTTCTTTAGTAGAAATGGATGTACTTGAAAGTTCCATTCAGGAGATTCAAGATAGTCCAAGAAATGGTTAGACTTCTCTCTCTTTTGTGCTCTTTTTGGTGGAAGGGGAGTACTCTTCTATACACCCTTGACTTACTGATATAGTCAGCTATGAATGCATTTCTGATCTAGGCCCACCTATCACCTCGTCAAGCCATATAAGTGGATCCTCGTCAAACAGTAGATGTTTTGCGACACGGAGGTCAGGCAAAGGATGGAAGCGGCGATATTATTTGCAACAGAGAGCGCGTCAGGAGCGTTTAAACAGCAGTAGGAAGGTATTAGCTAAAAATGCAGCTGAAAGATGCAGCCCATGCAAACATACTGTCCTTTCTTCTGACACTCCTACAGAAAGTTCATCGGTCATTGCGGGGCCTGACATTGATGATAAAGAATTACTTGATGGGGAGGTTGATGTTGATAATTCGCTTATTAATGTCAAGGATGATGATGCTGGGAACTGCTCATGTATTGCACCTCAGTCTTTCAAAAGGTGCGACGATGATAAAAATGACTGTGGAGAGAATCTTGCACCTTTAGACTCTCTTTCAAATGCTACTAGTGTGCAGGATGAAAGCTCATCTCTGGAAGTATCTAATGGTAGTACAAAATCAAAAAGGCATCCCGAGGGAGATCTTGACAATCCCAAACCAAGCAAAACTCGGAAACCAACAGATGGGTTCTTAGATTTATCGTCCAAGTATAGTGTCATATCTTTCTGTAGCATTGATGATCGTCTCCCAGATGGTTTTTATGACGCAGGACGAGATCGACCATTCTTGCCCTTAAGGAGTTATGAGCAAAATCTGCTTCTTGATTCACGCGAAGTCATTCTTGTGGATAGGTATATCCTTGTACATGTTTGATTGTGAATTAGATCTTGCCGTTTCCAATAACTAAATATGCTCACTGTGTATTCTCTTTAGTGAATGTTATTATTTACTTTGTGTTCAGGGAAACAGATGAGGAACTAGATGCCTTGGCACTGTGTGCCCAAGCATTAGTGTTACGTTTTAAGCGGATTAATGGGTCAAATAAAGGAAGGGGACAGGTTGTTGATAATTTGCAGATTTCATCTTTGCTTGCGCTTTTTGTATCTGATCACTTTGGAGGCAGCGACAGAACTGCAACTATTGAGAGGACAAGAAAAGCTGTATCTGGCTCGAACTACTGGAAGCCTTTTGTTTGCACTTGTGCAACTGGAAACAGTGACAGTATGCTGAAATCCACGAAGCAAAATTTTGACACTGTAGAAAACGTTGTTTTCCTTGATCTTTGTGAAAAATCTCTGCAATCTATAAAAGCAAGACGAAATTCTAGCGTTGTTCCTATCGGGACCCTGCAGTTTGGCGTGTGCAGACATAGGGCTTTGCTTTTTAAGGTGATTCTTCTGCTACCCTCTGCTTCTTTTTCTAGTTATGTGAATCTGGCTGCCATTATTTCCTTCTTGCATTTGAACTGACAATTCTTATCATCTATATGTTCTATAGTACCTATGTGATCGTATGGAGCCCCGTGTACCTTGTGAACTTGTTAGGGGCTATCTAGATTTTGCTCCACATGCCTGGAACGTTGTTGTTGTCAAGAGGGGTGATTCATGGGTTCGCATGATCGTTGATGCGTGTAGGCCACTTGATATAAGAGAAGAGACAGATCCTGAATATTTTTGCAGGTAATCTTGTTTGAGGTATTTTTTCAGTACATTTTTCTTTCTCTTATTTGCTTTATACTTTTTTCTCATTCTCGTACTTGCGCATCTGAATGATGGTGAAACATATGTGTCATTCTTGGGCTTTAAACTAATATAAGCTACATAGGTACTGCTGGGTGTTTCCTGGTTTAATCCAGTTGCTGTGCAGTATTTCAAAATTTCTTCAGTTTTATTTGCTTGAAATCTGCACACAATAGGGCGTAATATCAGTAGAGGAGAACTTGACAGTTCAGTGTGCTATCCTTCAACTTTTTTTCTTTTGCTGTGCACACAAAGGAACTTCCTTTATCTCTATTCAGTCTCTGCGAGAGATGGCTCTTTTGCTGTGTGATTCTTTGACTTTTGTATCTGATGGGTATGCTTGTCTTTGCAGATATGTTCCTCTCAGTAGGATCAATATTTCTCCAATGATGGGCACCAAGCCTGGTACAAGCTCTTCCTTTCCATCTCTATCTGCATGTGACGAAATTGAAAAAGTAGCTTCGTCTACTCTCGTCCAGTGCAAATTTGGAGCCCTTGAAGCTGCTGCTAAGGTAAGCTTTGTGATCTTACACATTCACAGTACTTTGTTTTTGCCATGGAAACTTGTTTTGTCTTTGCCTATTATCTAATCACCACAGATTGTATAATGGTTATGCAGCTGATCACTACCGAGATTTACCATGTGGCAGTAATTTTGTTTCTTTTCCGAGTATGGTTGTATGGTGATAAACTGTACTCTACGGCTTTGCCATGAGCTTACTATGTCCCTGAAATTGTTGAGATTAGTGGCATTTCTAACTTATTTTTCATGCAGGTGCATACGTTGGAAGTCTTTGGGACTTCTACTTCTGCAGATGAAATCAAAAAGTTTGAATTTAACTGTTTGGGGGAAGTAAGAATTTTAAGTGCTTTGAAGCATTCCTGCATAGTAGAAATTTATGGTCATCAGATCTCTTCGAGGTGGGCCTTGTCAGTAGATGGAAATCCAGATCGTCGCATATTACAGTCTGCTATTCTGATGGAGTACATTAAAGGGGGATCCTTAAAGGTGAACTTTTCTTCTCAATCATCTGATATAGCTGAGTCTAATTTTTTGCTTGACTAATTTTTCATTGCCTATGCCCTAAATTTGAACAGAAATACATAGAGACATTGTCAAGAGCTGGCGAGAAGCATGTCCCAGTGGAATTGGCCTTGTACATCGCCAGAGATGTCAGCTCGGCATTGGTGGAACTGCATTCTAAAGACATTATTCATCGTGACATCAAGAGTGAAAACATTTTGATTGATCAAGATTCAAAGAGAGCTGATGGAACACCTGTTGTCAAGCTCTGCGATTTCGATAGAGCAATCCCCCTTCGGTCTTCCTTGCACACATGCTGTATTGCTCATTATGGGATACCTCCACCTGATATCTGTGTAGGGACACCCCGTTGGATGGCTCCTGAGGTGTTGCGGACGTTGCATGAAAAGAAGTTGTATGGGATGGTATGTTACTTCTCCTGTCAGTTTACTACTTTATTTGACTTTGTCCAGGCAATGATGAAATTCCAAATTGTATATGATTTATCGATGTGCAGGTACTTATTTTTCTAAGATGGCTAGCTACTTTTGCTCGTAGATCGGACGTAGCACTGACTTTAATTGTTTGAGTGGTGTCAAAGCATTATTGTAGCTTACTAAGAAGTATACCCTAACATACATATCGCAGCACATATAATTGAGCGATGTGAGGAACGTGTAGTCACAATAGACATTTCAAGAAATCCAGTTTTTGGCAAATGGCAATACAAAGGATCTGGCAGATTATACTGGGTCCATCTTTAGCTGGAAAATCTACCCACTGAATAGGCATCTAAAGGCTATGGGCAACTTTTTTGGAAAGTTTGATACAATGTGACTTAATGACTAGTTCATATACGGTAAACTGGAAAATGGAAATCAAGTATCTTAATCAATTATTGTCAAGCATGCCCAATTGCCCATCTATTATGTGTCACTCACTGTCCGCCCATTAACTGCTAAGCTGTTAATTGGTATGTCTTTGCATATGAGTGAGGTGATGGTGAATAGCTACATGAAGGAACCTTCTGGATGAGAACAGGGGCAATTGCTGTTGGCCTCCTTGTATGTTAGGTTTTCGGGTTGATCCCTCAGGTATTATTGTATTTTTTAACACCCATCAACTTTTTAGTTTTGAACTAAATAAGGATAATTTTGGGTTTTAGCAAATTAGTTAGTCAATTGACAAAACAAAATAATTAAATGCTCTAATTCTTGGAAGGTACATGACTTAAATGCCCCTCTCATCTCCTTTTATTGGACTGTTTACCCCTCTGGACCACCACCATCGCACCAGCTGTATTAAGCCACCCCTCCCCCGGTGTTCTCATTTTTATCTTTTCTCCTGATTGTTTTTGAATACTAAAATGTCAGATCAGCATCTATACCAAGATCTCAAGTCTGCCGATGAAGGTTCCCGCCAACGGCTAGGGGTGAGCATTTCAATCGTTCAAACCAATCCAACCGAACTGACCAAACTAGCCGATCACAAACTGATTTAAAAAATTAATAGGTTTCGTTTTTTTTTTCCTTTCAAACCGATGTTCGATTTGTTGGTTTGGTTTGTTTTTTTTTTTCAAACCGTCCTAAACTAAACCAAACCTACTTCAACAAATTCGAAATATATGAAGTTTAATCTAATTATAGTTACCATTTAGCTTTTAACATACTTAGGTTTTAATCACAGCATATATAAGTATCTCTATCCTAATTTCAATAGGTAGGCTCCAAAATACTTGTGGTTATGCATATTACAAACGCCAAATAATCAATGGATAGGCTAAAAAAATGTCCAAAAGTTACTACAAGCCCCAACTGGTCAATCCGTCCACACCAATCCGTTTGATCTGCCCAAACTGTTGAATCTGAACCGTACAACTATGTTTTTTTTTCTTCTTTCTTCTTTTCCAAATCTATCGTGGTCGCTTTAGTTTGGTATTCAGCTTCCAAACCGAATCAACTGAACCGTGCTCTTCCCTACCAATGGCATACCAATTTACGTCTCCCTTCTAGTTGACCAACATTCATGATAATGTCAACGCTGGGTTGGTTGGGTGTTTGTTCTTTTTTTCTTTTTTTTTTTTTTGGGGGGGGGGGGGGGTTGGTTTGTCGGTTGGTATGATTATTTCTTTAAGAATAATGCATTGGAAAGAGATACCGCCAATGTGCAAGGGATGATTTATATTGATGTCGGAACACAGGGTTCGATGTGGTTATATATTCAGCTTGTACCAGACCTAGGAATTGTGTATATCCGGGGCAAGGTATGGTTGCTGAAGAATTCGGATTAAAAGGCTTGTTCTGATGATTTCCATAGCAAAAAACTACAAAATGAATCACTAACATATGAAGATTACATTTTCATATTGAATATACCCTCTTTACTAAATGTTGGTCCTCATCTAATCGTCGAACATCTTCTGGGAAAATTTTGTAATCATATCAGCTATTCTATATTGATTTTTGTTTGTAGTTCTCATAGACAGGCTAAAGTAGTGAGATGTATTGTGCAAGGAAGCCCACCTAATATACTGGAAAATATTTCCACGGCCAACTTCATGTAAGTGGAGTGTATGATAAGATATATAATGGTTTTGGTTCAAAAATTGTGCTGGACATGAGCCCCCTCTGTGCTTACCATTGGTTCAGCTGCTTTTTAGTTGTGAGCAGGTGAAGCTGTATAGATGAAATTGGATATGCAGGTCCTTAGGCTATGTATCATCGCTACCTATCCATATTGGAAATATGCTGGAACTGTGCCTGAAGTCCTGAACAAATAGAACAAATACTTATTTTCACCTCTTGTTTTATCAAACGTATAATTATCTCTTTCGACACATCCGAAGACAGTGCCCTTGTAATTCCACTGATGTCGTGCTGATTCCAAATAGAAAAACTTCAATCATTTCAGATAGGGCCTCATTGGTTAGTGCTACAAGATCTCGTGCATTCGCTTGGAAAAGAAAATTTTCCATACTAATGGATTCGCCATCGAAGTAACCCCATCCCCAACGGTCCAAAGATTAAAATCTAGAGACTGTCTACCTGAGACTGTCCCTTGGCCCGTAGTTACCTTTTCTTTTTTATTTTATTTTTTGTAAATGAATGAATCTTCTTCGGATAATTTGTCCAACCCAAGGATTTTGAAGCGGTCAGCTGCGAACAAAATTCTGCTTGAGTTTTGTAGTCTACTTATACCTGCTGCTCCCAATTTTTGGGAAATGAGCTAGGTTGCACTCGGTAGCTGAAACCTTGCATCTACTTTGAATAGGCAAACCCCTGGTAGTTGGAGCTGTGCTTATGACGACAGACCTTTTACTTTAGGCTGTAGATACTTCATAGTTGATATTATAACTGATGCTGCGAGGCTACAAAGAGTTTGTCACTCATATGTAAAGAGGATATTACAGATATCACTTATCTGTAAAGGACTAGTGATGCACTTAACACGTGTTATTGTGGGTGCTTGTTTGTCTTCTTTTTTTTTTTTTGGGGGTGGGGGGGGGGGTGGGTGGGTGGGTGGTTTGTTTAATGGAAAAATAGCTGTTTGAAATCTGTTGCAAAAGATTCATTCTGAATTAAACTGCCCTCCTCTAATGTTGGCGACATATTACTCGTACATGTGCTAGAAGAAGGGCTAAATTTCGAAGTAACAAGTAGGTGGTGTTGTGGTAGCTGAAATAATACTAGCCTCCCACGGTAAATTGAGTGAATTAGGGGCCTGGATTTCAAATGTTCATTTATGGAATCCTATTGTAGTTGCTATTATTAGCTTTCCATACTGCAGAACGTTTAGCTCATAAAGTTTTCTTTCTTGGTGTGATTATAGGAAGTGGATATCTGGTCATTTGGGTGCCTGCTTTTGGAAATGTTGACGTTGCAAGTCCCTTATGCAGGGTTACCTGAATCTGAAATTCACGACCTTCTTCAGGTATGACTCTCTTCTCTCCGTTTTAGCAGATGTCGATTTTCTTGGAGAAATATACCAGATCATAAAGGTTTACTATTCATGCGGACAGTTTATTCCCCCCCTCCCCGGCCGGCGTGGGGTATGCAAATGGGCTGGCTACCACATGCTTCCACCACTTGGACTGCATAATTTAGCTTTCTACTGTCTGTCAATGTAGTCCATTGTTGGTAGTCATCAAATGCTTTTCCCTTGAAACTTGCTAGTAATTAGCTCATATGAATGGTGCTTTTGTGTTTAGTCAGTTTTGGATGAATGAAAATGAACACTAACCCATGAATTTAAGCAGATGGGGAAAAGGCCGCAACTGACTGATGAGCTCGAGGCGTCAAGGTCTCTGCAGGATCCTGCAATGTTTTCTGGCACGGAGCTCGAGGGACCAGAGGCAGAATCAGAAACACGACAATTTCTTGTTAACTTATACCGACAGTGCACCGAAGAAAATCCAAATAACCGCCCAACGGCTGAGCACCTTTACAATTTGTTACTTACCCGCACAAGCTCTATTACTCTTTGAAGAAATTAGAAGAGTAGGTTTCATTTAGGTAACCTTTTTTTTTGGGTCCTAATCCCCATTTTATCCTGTCATTTTTTATTTACATGAACCTATTTTTTTTGGGGCCAAATGTTTTTATTTACCTCCGATCCAATTTATCCTTGTCTTAGTAGCACTTGTTTTTGCAGCCTCAATAAGTTATTTTGTTGTACGTCGGCATATAGCCGATTAGGGTAACTCTTACTTCAGCAGTTAGGTAGGTAGGTAGATAGGTAGGTTGTGCGTTGTGTAAAATCTAGTTCCACAACTGGAGAGTCAACCATGTATTAGTCCAGTCGCTGTGTAGTTGACGTTGTACTCGTCCTTGCTGTAAAAGTAGATCTGGTTGCATTAGCAGCTCTGACTTTCTATTTTCTATAGACAATTATACTGAGCATCATACTGACCTGATTCTGAGTATGTATCCAAATTTTTACTGAACAGTTCTCGACTCACTTTTGATCATCACAATATTCCAGTTGTGCAGTTCAATACATGCACTCCGTGATTTCCTAGGGTTTGGGATGCTTATTTTTGTGAAGCATAGATCTGCCTCACATTCTGTGCCGTGAGGCTGAATTGGAGTTCTGTGGCTCAGAGGATGTTCTTGTTTTCACGATTGGTACTGTGAACCCGGTGCAGCATATTTTGGCATTAGTTTGCTGGGTTGGTCCAGCTGTGGGTGATTGTGAACAGGGCGCTGTTTGGGACCTGGTCCGTTCAGCCCATGAATCACACGTTCTGACTAGGGGTGGTAATGGGCGGGTTGTGTCAAAGAATTATGGGTCAGAAATGGGTAATATGGAGAGGAACTTCTGACCCTAGGAGAGTCGCGTCTCTTTCTTACCTTCCGCCCCCTCTTCCTTCTGCTGTCGAACGAGAGTTTTCTTGAATTTGTGCTTTATGTTGCTT
The DNA here is from genome assembly GCA_033070095.1 of Escallonia herrerae. Lineage (NCBI taxonomy): Eukaryota > Viridiplantae > Streptophyta > Magnoliopsida > Escalloniales > Escalloniaceae > Escallonia > Escallonia herrerae. The sequence continues at coordinate 212,307 of JAVXUP010000052.1, read as the reverse complement.
GGGATGCTTAATTTTTGGTGCTTAATGGTTTTCATTTGAGGATCTGCATGAGTTGAGAGCAACGAATCCCTAGATCTTTTGCTGCATCGCTAGTGATTTCTTTTTTTCTTTTTGGCGCAACAGAAATTAAATTAAAATATAACTTTACACCTCCTAACATGGTAAACACCTGCTGTATCGGTTATTAGCAAGGGGATGACAACCTTAGGTGGTTGTATGAGATATACAAAAAGTTTCCTTAGTTGTCCACCAATATTGGCTAATTGATTTGCAGATTGGTTGCCCTCTCTGTATACTACTAGTGCATAAATCACAACTTGTACATCCATTTCAAGTGCGCAGAAATGGCTAAAGGTGGGCTGCTAGTATAAAGGTAAAAATTGCGAGTATGATATACGCTCAAGCGCGCACAAACACACACAGAAAAAGAAGAAGAAGAAGAAAAAAAAAACCAAAATAGTGAGAGAGAATGGACCAACATGATCTGAACTTTAAACTGCTTACACTGCTTGCTTTTAAGAAATGAAAGGTCTCAAACTTGCTGCAGGAGAGAGAGGAAACATCCCGAGCGATTGTCCCTGTAGGAAGGAACAGAGATCTGCAGCAAAGACCTTTGAAACCTCTCGGTGCCTACTTGGGGATTTGGGTAATATAGAGAGGAAAGGAGACCCAATTGTGTAGTCCAAGCAAGCATAACTACCTCTCAAGTGACCTTTGATGGACCAAAAAGAGAAGAAAAATGAAAATTAAACTTTGTGACCTGAACCAAAATACGCTGAGCGGTTATTGCTATGGGCATGAATAATACTGTCGACGATCAGTTCTCTAAAGTCACTCAGCCGTCCCAACCCTTCCTCACGAGTCACCCCGGCTCAAAGTGTTGTAGCACACTGTATTGTGGTTCAACTAAGTGGAAATCTGGATCCTTATGCAGTTCCTTCGGGACTAAGAGTTGAATTCTGTCGAGAAACCCTAGGTGACAAACACATTAATCTCACTTGTCAAAAAAAATAAAGTAGCAAACAAGTTTACTAGAAGTTCGTCTATACTTCCTTCAGAAGATACAGAGGACCAATGTCCTTCAACTTTTGATTTATGTCTCATCTCGGTTTATATTTTCATCTTGGTTCGGTTCGCCTTTTGATTTCAGTTTTGTATGTGTTCGTTGTATTTCAACTTTTTGTAAAAATATACATATACAGAGCCTCTTGTATGCCTGATCAGGCCCCTTCAGTTATAAATGTTTTGGATTTTTTTTTTTTTTTAAAAATGTACAAAACAAGAGTTTCAAAGTGGGCAATGACGTGGTTGAACAGACGCTCTTTTGAGTTTTATACCAAGTGACCGGATTTCATCTTACTTTCGCATGCGTTCTGATGTTACATATTAGGTTGAATAAACTTTAGCTCCTATTCGGGTTGTAGGAATTTTTCTCCAATTCCGTATATAGTGACAATTAATAGTCGCTAAATGTTTAGTGTCTTTTCTTCTAACACTTTCACTAACAATTATTAGCAGCACTTTTTAGGGTCACTAAATAAAAGTCACTTGAGATATTTAGAAACGATTGATTGTCGCTATATTGGAGATAGGAGGAAGATTCCTCAAACCGGAGTAGCAGCCAAATTTTTTCCAGTTGGGCTTACACTTCATATTTTTTCATCTTTAGGAAACTTTGTAGCTGATGTATCTTTGAAATAGAAATCGCTCTTAAAAAGAGACAAAAAGTCATATGATATCCAATAACATCAAGGTAAATCAAAAGAAATTTGAACAAACTTTGGCTTCTACCCGGGTTGTAGGAATCTTCCTCCAACCCTGTGTATAGTGACAATCAATAGTCACTAAATATTTTTAATAACTTTTCTTCTAACACTTTCAACAACAATTATTAGCAGCACTTTTTTAGCGTTACTAAATAAATGTCACTAGAAACATTTTATGGACGATTGATTGTCACTATATACACTACAAGAAAACAGCTTTTTTCGACGGAATCCGTCGCTAAAAGTCACTTTTACCGATGAATTTTCCTTCAGTAAAGGTCCGTTGTTAAAAAAACTTTTCTGAGGGATTTTTCGTCGGTAAAGATCTTTAGCGACTGATCTTTACCGACGGAATATTCCGTCGCTAATTTTTATTTTTGATTTTCTCCCTTTTTTCTTTTGCCAAAAAAAAATTGAAAATGACTTTTATCGACGGACTTTTGCCAACGGAATAAATCCGTCGATAAAAGTCAAAATTTTTGAAATTTTTTTATGATCTTTAACGACGGATTTTTGGAGACGACCAAAATCTGTCGCTAAAAGTCATTAAAATTAAAAAACCCTACCCCTTCGTTCTTTTCTCCCCTCCGCTCACACCATTCCCTTCCTCTCTCTCTCAGTCTCTCTCTCTCTAACCCTAAATCGTAACCACTCACCTCCCACACACCCAACCCGCTGCTGCACCCCCACCTCGCCGCCTCTACTGCTTGTCGACACACAGGGGCGGAGCTACGTATGAACAAGGGGGGCTAATGTACCCCTTCAACTTCCCAAAAAAAAGTTCAGTCTACGACTCTCTCTCTACGCCAAGTCTCTCGCCCACTCCCCAGACCCAGACGACACACACCCACTCTGCCACTCACCTGCGACGGTCGATAGCGACACGCGGACATGGCAGGGGCTCCTGCCTCCTTGAGTCGACTCTCTCTATTGAGCTCGGCTCAGATTTGGAACGAGTGGAGCCGTGGACGCACCGATCTGGAAGTATAAGTGATCGGTGAATACCGATGGCGAGGCGAGGACTCCACCGGCCAAGAACCCACTACCGGTGACGACGTGTCGACGATCGGTGACCCTTGCGGTCAATTAGTCAATTGCCTAATTTACCTTCATCGTTTTCAGATTTAGGTATTCATTTTTCAGCTTGATGACTGATCATTTAGTCAATTGCCTAATTTGCCTTCATCCATCTCAGGTATTGAGCTTGCGTGAAACGCTTGCGGCATACGGGAGTGTACATTACATTGGAATCATTATTCCCATAGTACTGATCCTCCTCAGCCATGTGATTAAACCAGCAAAGCCTAGCAGATCTAAAGCTCCAAAAGAATAGTGAAGTAGAATCACATTTTTTATTTTTATCTTGTTGACGGTTGTCTGCTGCTATTGCCTATTGCTGAGCTTGCAGATTTATATAATCTCAAATGCAATTGCACTCAACCATGCAGGAGTCTTAGGAACTGCAACCTTTAATGAACTGTTCTTGACTTGAATGGGTTTTACGGTTTCTTTACTTGTACGCTGGGCATGTGGTTTATATTTTGTTTTTAGTTTTAGTGAAACTTGTAATTTTATTGTTGGGATTTGTAGATGTGATCGCTTTTACATCATATTTTTGGTGAACATGTAATTTTGGTAGTTAAAGTATTGAGTGTTAGTTGGTGGTATATATGACAATAAATCTTATTTGTGTTACTTGAAATTTAGTAAAAGATTATTGCTAGTTTAAAGAATTAAATTATTGTCGGATTATCAGAATCAGGTTTGGGTTTTTAAAAAACAATATAAAATAAAATAAAATAAAAAAGGCTTTTTTCACTTTTTTTAGCGACGAAATTCCTTCGTTAAAAGTCTTTCAACAGACTAGTAAATTTTTTAAAGACAAGATTTTAGCGACAGAAATCAAAATTTTGTCGCTAAAAGTCCTCCAGACTGGTAAATGTTTTTAGAGATAGACTTTTAGCGACGGAACAAATGTCGCTAAAGCTTTTTCGACGGAATTTTCGTCGCTAAATATTTTTCAAAACTTTTTCTTCAGAAATTTAGATTTTTTTAAAAAAATATAGAAAATACTTTTAGCGACGGAATTTTCCGTCGCTAAAAGTAAATAATTCCGTCGGTAAAAGTAATTTTTTTTTCCGACGGATGACATTATTCCATCCCTAATCTTTTAGCAACGGGGTTATAGACAACATATTTTTAGCGACGGGATGTCCGTCGCTAAAAGTCTTTGACGACGGATTTAAGATTTTAGCGACGGAAATATCCGTCGCTAAAAATCATTTTTCTTGTAGTGGTTATAAGGGGTAGGAGGAAGATTCCTCTGATAGCAGCCAAATCTTTTCCAAGAAATTTTCCTCTTTTTTGGGGCAAACTTTGCAGTTGCAGTTTAGTACCTGACCTAGGTGGTTTTCAGGTAATCTTTAAGAACCCTTTCGTCCCTGCCCAATAAAAAGGTAGTGGCAATCTTTTGAGAGAGAGAGAGAGAGAGAGAGAGGCATTGAGAAGACAAACAGCAGAGCAACTGGGATTTGAAGGGATAGGATAATGATCCTGAACTATCCTTGTCTAATACTCTCCTTAACTCCCTCCGCTCAGTCCATATATAACCAGAGACAGTAAAGCAAAGAGCGGCGCACAGACGAATTAATGATCACCCGCCCTAACCTCCACTGCATGCCTTCTGCTGTTGTTATCCTTTTCCCTTTCTTGGGTAACCACACACTCTGTAAATATGTTTCTCTCTCACTGTGTGTTCAGTATGTGTGTGTGTGTGTGAAAGAGTTAATGTTAGTTTTTCAGAGTTGTGTGCAGTATGCAAAAGCTACAGAGGACCACTCTAGTCTACTACCAGACCCATCACCACCATGTTTCCAGCTCCTCCTCTCTGCCACCCTATCACCAGGACCACCACCATCACACCCCCAGACCCACACACTGCAACCTTTATAGGCTTCTTAGGGTACAGAAACCAACCAGGCAACCACCACCTGTGTGTGTGTGTCTGTGAGGGGGAGGGAGGTAAATGTCATTGGAGGCAATATGTGGCAACTTGGCAAGGGATTCTATCAAGTCTCCTAATTGAAGGGGCTTCAGCTTTACACTGACACCAGCTAGAGCACGAGATATTGGATTTATATTTACTCTTGACCCCCTATAGTTTATTTTGCTCATGAGCTGAAGTTGTTGAAATTTGAATTTGGCGTGTTGTTTTGGTATTTATTTTCCTTTCCTTTCGCTTTTCCTCTACATGTTGGGGGTCTACTTACTTTGAGGAGGTGCTTCACGAGGGCTCGTGTGAATTTGCGACCTTGCTGAAGCATCAAAGAGGCACTTTATTAGAAGTGAAATCCGCCATTAAACCGGGAGATGCACTAATAACCCACAAAAAGGGAGAATTGATAGGCGGCGGTGGCGTCGCTCACGACCACAAATATGCAGCATATCTCCATAATATGTGCGAAATCTGTGACGAAAAAATATATACGAGATGCTTTAAACAAGCGCGCTATTCCCGAGCTTGTTCAAGCCAACAAACGTTCAACACTAGACAGTTAGTCTTGGGGAGCTTAGGCTTTGTAACAATGAGATTTTGGTCACCCAATCCCCAACACCAGAAAGTCTCCAATTAAGAGCCGTCAAAGTCTGTTAATGACTCGATTCGTTTGCAGTCCTATAATCAAGGTGAAAAATACTCTTAATACTCTTCATTTGCATGTTTTTGATGGAAAAGATATACACGAAAGAATTGAGATGGAAGTGAGACTATCTAGCTAAGTGGAACACGGTGCACGCAGACCAGTTCGAAGCTCAACAACAAAACAACCTTCTTGGAAAACATGCTCAAAATTAGTTGGCTAAACAAGTGTTACACCATATGTTCTGTGGGGGAGAGAGAGAGAGACGCTTACCGCAGTTTCTTCGCACCTAAAGTTACCATTAATTAAACACCATTCTGGCTTTTACAATGAAATCACCAACCTCTACGCTACTTGAGAGTGATTGCTTCCTAGCTAAGCAACAATGGATTTAACTTCATTAACAAGATTGCGTACAATGAGCTGACTTAGCATAATCGTTATCTTCAAAAAGGAGCAAGATGCAGCATGATGGTTCAGTTTTTAAATTTCCGCACTTTTATATGAAGGAAACCATACTTCAAACTACTTGAAAAGTTGAAAACTGAACCACATGATGACTTGAATATTTACATATTTCTTCCGTCAGTAAGTTTTATCAGCAGCACGGTTATCACCTAAGTTTAGAGGTTGGCTGCTATTCGTTTGCGCTCTTCTCCCTCCTCTCCTTTTGTTTCGGGGATTGGTTTTGGGAGACAGAAATTCTCAGATTGTCCTTAATTAACATGGCATCTGTGACAACCAAAATGCTCAGCTCCTCCATGTATGTTGTGGACAAGAAGTAAAGCGAAGAGATGTTCGATTTCTTCCCAATTACCGTCGCCACCATGCAAGGACTTTACATGGTAGCTGGTGTAGCCCTCCTGCTCCCTTAACCGTCCAACCCTGTGCTACGGTGTAGGCGGGATTTGATCCGACGCCAATAATAATGTCCTTCTGCAGGAACTAAAACTTAAAAGGAACATCTTTACATTGTGATTGTGCTACGTTTCCTCAGAGTCTAAACTTCAGTACAACATAATATTTTAGAAGATTTCTACACATAAAGTCTCCGTGTATGATGTCTCGACGTGTCTTATTCTTACTTTTGTGTTAATGACGATTTATTCCTACTTTTTGTTCATCCTTTCTCTTGTATATAGTATCTTCAGTGATGCACATACACAATTCTGGGGTTCTTTAATATTTCATGGGTGGATTCGAGTGAGCATATATGATTTGCCTAAGCCTAGCCTTAATTAGGCACAATGGGCTTGTCCCACCTAGAGAATTGAATAAATTGGAAGTACATGTGGTTTCTCTTTCTTTTCATTATGCATACCTTGTTATGCATATTCTGCAATCATAGTACACAGAACCAAAATGATGTTACCTAGGGAGGCTAGTAGGACTATAATGTGACATATTTGCCTTTTTCTTGATATGTAAAACAAAGAAGATGTTGTTGAAGCAAACCCTAAGTTCGGTTTTGTTAAATCAAAATGCAAGGTAACATGAACAAAATAAATCAAAATGCACACAATACGAAGACATAATTTATTTGATTTGGCTGTGTTTTTGTATCGATGGACATAGAAAGCACTGAGATTCACAAACATGTACATGGAGCACACGAGAAGCCCCAGTACGTTTCCCTTCTCATAGGACCAAAATGACACCGGCCCCTACGACGAACATGCCGTGGCTTTACAAAGTTGGTGGCATAACGAGCTTGAATTGGATCAAAATCGTACTGCAGAAGTTATAGCAACAAATTTTATCGTTAAAATATATCTAGCAATGTTTAAAGTTACAGCACATATTCTGCTAGGATAATTCCCACCAAGACGAGCCCGAATTGCATACGAGTGGGGTAAGGATTATTGGAGTGGTAACCAAGACATCAGAACCAAAAAAGCTTTTTTTAAAACGAAAATGAACAGATGAAATCTTAATGAAGTTTCTGAGGAAAGATCATTATTCCATTTGGCTTTCTACAGATTTGGCAAATCCGTTTATCCAGGTCACTAGTATACTTGGAACATTATTCTAGTTTGTAACTAAACAATTATTTCTTGGGCAATCATATATGGAGTGAACATGCATATATCCTGGTATATCTTGCCCACCTATCCTCCAAACTAGCAAATCAGACTGAAAAGCCTTTTAATATTTTTGTTACCAAGAAAAACTGTTTATCCAACACCAGGTCATTTTCCTTATTGTCTCCATCAGATCATATGCAGATATGAAATTAGCAGCCATTGGGCAGCTGGCACCAATCAGGTGTGAGGGTAGCAAGTATCCAACAAATGGCAAGTTTGGAAGAAAAGGCCAGTGTCACTGAACTAAGAAAAGATGCCTATAAGGATTGACATTAACTGCACACCACTTTTATTAATAACCGTGATAAAGGGGGAGATATATTAACATTATTGTTTTGTTTCTTGAGATGCCCTTTTCCTTCATTTCTTCCTTTTGTGTGAACCTTATGTAATACCTAACAAGCCATGCAATCTATGGTCCCCCAGTTGCAACTAGTGTTTATATTTACACCCACCTTTAGTGATGCTTTCTCACGGCGCGCGCGTGTTCAGAGAACTGTTTCGGTGAAGGGTTCTCATTACGTCATTTGTGACAACAATAACAGGAGCTGACTTTTATTCAATTAGCGAGCTCGATGGGAGCGCGCTGTCATCTCGAACGATAAAGCCACGCCTACAAAAATTTTCACACATACATAGATGTGTTTGTATATATGGGTGCACGAAAGGTCCCCACCCTCCCAACCCTAAAGTTAATGAATGCTCCTTACAATATATAGAAACTCTCACTAACCTGTCTGCGATCTGCATGGTAGTGGTATTGGCGTGACAATATTCAATTTGCATCACTAGGGACCACTTCATATAATTACAATTTGGTTTTATTCTTTGGTTTTTTCTTTTCCAAGCTTTTCATTCACCAGTTCTTTATCTCTGTATCCAATATAATGATAATTTCATCTTACTCCATCTGCTGCACACCTCTATATATATCCAACCTCATCCTCTCTTCTCCATACATCAAAAGATGAAGCAAATCCCAGTTTAAGGCCTCCTTTTTCTGGAGATTAAGCAGCCAGTCTGCTGGGGAGTGTTCATAAGCTATATCGTGCACCACTAGCAGTTGAAGCTGCCAGCATGATCTAAACCTCCCTACTTTGTTGAGGAAAGATCAGATCATGTGGTAGCTTCACCTGTTGTTGGTGGCACGAAGAAAACCCTACTTTCAAGCCAACCCTAATTCCCAATTATGGGTTTTGCTTTTATGGTTTCCCAGTAGCATACCTATATGTGTTGAGCTTTTCCATGTAAAACTGCTAGAGAAGGTACGAGTTCTTGTTTCTCACTTGACTTCATCTCAAGGTCCTAACTTTTTCTCTATATAAATTTATCATTAGTATTGTTGATTCTAATATGGTAATATTGTGAAATCAATGTTCTTGTGCTTAAGTACTTTGCTCGTTCTCCTCTTGACGAGTTATTGTTATGTGCCCAAGTGAGCGAACATTTGTACTGAATCATTGGGGATTTCCCCAGGTCCAAGGAATAAAATTTTGGGAGATCATGTCCATTCGAGCCTATGCTTAGGTTTTGTATGCCTTGTATAAATTTAATTGCAATCCAAGTGCTCAAGAATTTTGATTCTTGCTGATCAACCATATAATTTTGGAGTTGCAACTAAATCTTCTGTTCCATAATTCATCAAGAACCTACAATCCCAGGCTTCAAATCCTTCCAAATAGTGGCATTCTGTTCATCGATTTTGTAATGGTCTTCTGTTTTTGGGCTCCGATTCATCAGACACTTGACATCTATATGTTTTCATTTTTCAAAACTCTATAACAAAGTCTAGACTGCAGTAATTTTTTGTGTTCTATCTCTATGCTTTATGTGGGTGAGTCTTGGCAGGCGTTGTGGTTCAGTTACAAACTGGGATATCCAATTATTTCGCAGAGATTATCGCTAATGAATTGCTATATATCAAACGTTGTATTCCTGTCCGCTTTAGCTTAATAATCCTATTTGGTAGCATTTTGTTGTCAAATCTTGATCTTTCTAGGTATCATGAGGTGGGTTAAGGCTCTCCTGCATGTATCATACTTGTGGGGATTTGGGTTTTGCAGTTCTAGAGATTTGCTACAGTTAGTTTCATGATTTTGTTAATTTTTTGCTGCTCTTTTGGGACTGAATCTGGCCTAGCTATTAGTGCGAGATATATGTTACTTCGGTATCAAGAAGCGAAGAACACAAAAATTTTAGAGGGATCTTAGTCCGGTGCTCGTTGCTCCAGCCCATATGATTTGGATCCATTGAAGTTGGTAGGGAAACTTCGTAGGCTAGTTTCGTTGCTAAGACTGGCTTTGTCCTTAAAGGGTATCCACCCTATATCGAGAGGATCCGTAGGCATGTCGCGAACGGTTTTTCGAGATCGAGTTAATTTTTTTTGTTATTATTAGATGAGGTAGACACAAAGCGTGCAAGCATTTTTTGAATGATATTGTGCATCGGATGTCGGACACGTGGTGAATGACCTTATTAAACTCTGTCAAATAACCCATAAGTATCTACTTAGCTAGCTTTTTTGAGAAATGTATTGACTAGTGATGGAGCCATGTGCCGAAGCGTCACAAATGGTATTAGAGTCGATTCTTGAAAGCTAGGGTTGAGCTAGCTATCTAGTAGGGTTGTGGATGATGTAAGGAAACAAAGGCAAGACCCATCCCAAATCTAACACAGGATGTGAGAGACTTTACGCACGACGCTATAAGACCCTGTCAAAAAACTCATAGCTACTTCTTTGTTAACGTTTTTTAGAGAAACATTGCCCTATAGTGGAGACGTGGACCGAATCATTGAAATGTATGTGTACGCGCATACGAGAGATTGAGAGATAGCTGAACCCTTGGTCATTTGCTCTGCAATATTCATTTTCCCTCGGATACTCAAGGATGATCATGGGGCCTTATATGTAAACTAAATATGATTAGGTACTCAGATGCAAGCATGAGATAAAAATTCTAGCTAAGCCAGCAAACTTACTGTGGTGCAGACGGGAGAATGTTGATATGTAGCTTGGTTTTCCATGGAGATCATTATAGGCATATCACAACCCTCCTTTCTTTGTGTTGTCCAATTTAAGACATGGTATGTGTTACTGAATATAGCAACCTAGAAAGCTCAGAACTGCCACCTGAGTTATAGGGAATCGCAGAACCATAGGTCCCCAGCAACAGAATAGAAAGCTTTGTCCTATTTGGGTAGACGCAATGAAACCTCAGCATCGACCAGCTGATCTGATAGTGCATTTATTAGGTCACTTTTCTATCGTTTTGTTGAGAAAATGAGAGCTCAACTGTCCTGTACTTCAGGACACCCTTAATCATGTTATCGTGTCTAATTTTTTGGGTACAAGCTTTGCAATTTGCAGTTGGGTAGGCACTCTCATCTTTGTGCAGCTATCCGTGGTTGTACCTTATGCATTTGTTATTTGCACATGCACTGCCATTAGCCTAATAAATGAGTGCCAATATGGTCACATTTTGCGCTTTTGAAAACAATTGAAGTGTGCTTTGTAATTAAGATGAATTAGAATATTATGAGTGTCAATATGGTCAGACTGCAGTTAGCCTAATATGGGCTTCATGATCCTAATATATGAGTATGAGTACCAAGGTACAATCTTTGTTATTTTATTTTATTTTTGGTTGATTCCTCGAATCTCAAGTAGGTTTACATGGATGAACATGGATAAAAGCTCAGCTTTTATGCGTGCACAGGTTGAAAATATACTGTGTTAAGCACTAATTTTGCTTTGGTGAAGGACGTTTAGACACTCATTTTCTACAGATTAATGAACGGTGGCATGTGAACATAACATCAAGTCTTGCAACTTGGTAATGCGACCATCTCTCTCGGAAAAACAAAAAAAACTTGGGCAATGAAGCTAGAATGCACAGTCACGATTTATCAAATGAAGTTTAGAATTTGAATAATGGATCTCTGAAAATGTTATCGCGTTACTAGCTGTTTATGTGATCAATTGAGTCACGGAGTAGCAGTTTTCATGGAGACATGGTGTTGGATATGGGTGCTTATCATTTATTCGCTAAACTTGTTCACGTTATTTATGATGCTTATACACTTCTTCTCTCGTAAGAGCCAAATATTTGTAGCGAATACATCTTTAGCATCGAAAGAGGACGGGAAGATAACTCAAAGAAACTAGAAACAGACCCACCTTCTTTCTTTCATTTACCTCTTTGATGAAAGCCATTTTGGTTTTTTGGAGCTCAGTTGTAGGAGAATTTGAACACAGGCACCTTTCCTGCTGGGAAAGCTTCAAATAGAGAAGATGCCACAAACCATTCATGTGCCCTTCTCTCCCAAGTTCCCAAAGGAGTCAATAATGTCAAAACTTGATTCTCCCAACTACCTTGAGGGACCCTTGTTGGTAACTTTTACTCTTGATGGAAATAAGAGGAAGGAATCCGTTTCTAGGGTTTGTCACATGCTAGTTGAGGAATGATCCCTTGAAGAGCCATCTAGCAGGACACAGTCATGAAAATGACTCCTTTGACATCATGGTACTCGGGTTTAAGAGCTGAAAGAGATCAAATTTAGTGGTTTAGAAATAAAAGAAGCAAAAATTTGCTTGTGTTTATTGTTACATCTTTAAGCAAAACGTGCCTCAATGTAACTAAAAGTATTTCAAGTTAAATTGTATCAACAAAAAAAAATGCTTGTACCAAAAACAAGCGGATCTGTATAAAAGCGGATCAAGAGAAAGAGAAGTTCACTAGGTACTAGAAGCGATCCAAAACCTCATATATGGCCGATATGAGACTTTTATACATATTTGATGAGCTGTTCACTAGGTACTAGAAGCTATCCGAATTCTCATTGTTTATAGTGCATAATAGTGCCTTCTTTTTTAGTCGCCAAGTCATTCAGTAAATAAGATTTTTAAGTTAACAGAGCAGATTTCCTATTTCCAGAGTCAACAATATAATGGTATATTGTACTACCTGCTTCGAGGATTATACAGTTGTTCAGATGTCCAAGTCATTTGCCCCTTTTTCAAGCTCCTTGTTTTTTGCCTTGTGAACTATTACCAGGAAGGAAAGAATATATATGGAAAGGGAAGAGTGAGATATTAACATTTTTAACTTTTTCTCAGAAAACTGGAAAGAAACAAAGCTCCATTGAAACAGAAAAAAAGAGAACCCTAGGATGAACAAAATTCACAGAGTTCATCACTTTTGTACACTTCCACAATGGTTGAACCAAATTCACAGAAAAGGGGAAATTAACAAAGTTCAAGATGTCTTTCTATGATTTTTATTTTTGGCAATCACACCCTGACCCTACAGTTTCATTTTGATTTTTTGTTTTTCCATTTTGTCAGTCACATAGGCTTCTTGTATGTGTATATTGCTCTTGTCAATTCTTATTATACATTTTCCAGTTTTCATTTCAAGGTATAAAGCCAAAACTAATGAGCGTCTATCAATGATTCATCATATGTTAATCAATCACGTACTTACAATTTTTTTTAATAAATAAGGAGTGCGAGACCTAAATCACCGGTTTCTTGAGCTCAAGCAGAATCAAAGTGAAAGTTAGAGCTACAAAGTCAACAGCAACTGGTAACGAAAATTCGAAAGCGTGCATGAGCTAGAGTGAAGATCGAGACTCGGGACATCGACTTTAAAAAAATTAAGTGAATGAGGATAGTTGCGCTCTAGAAAAGATTTACTTTTATCTCCAAGTTGCAAAATCGTTTTACTCGAATCAAGTGACTTTGACCTTATCTTTCAATTATCGTCCGCTTTTCTAATTTCAAGTATTCACCACTTACAAGTAATTACAACACACTAAACCCCTATTAGAATTAAGTTATGTCACAATTTTTCTTTCTTTGTTCAAAATTTGAGTGTATTCTGTCTACATATTTTATATTGTAAACTATTTGTGAATATTATTTACTTATGTTGCATATTCCATAGCATTGCACGAGTGCAACCCCTTATGCGCGCAAGCATAGATGCAAAAAACTCTATGATAATGCACTTGCTGTTTTTAAGTACTTTTGTTTTGATAGACGAGTGGCTGAGGTCTTGAGGTATAATTTCAAGTTTGCTGGTCTCAATCTCCATACTAACGGGTCATATAAAATATGAATCAAATTGATACGTTCTAAAGAGTACTGTATAATCATCTATCTCACAAGTATCATACTACCAGATCTCATTAATCAAATCACTTCTTCGAGAGACACGAGACATCTAAGTGACACAGGTAAAGAGGTCCATTCATCGATGAGCAAAATAAAAAACATGAACAAGAATTCGATTGATGAAATATAGAAAATAAAATAAAGGCCAAATGGCACCACCATCCTTATACCATTTAGAATCTCAAATCGGCAGTTAAGCATCAAAATTGGGCGGGGCCGGACCAACCGAGCTCAGGTGTCTCTTGTTCCGAGTCTGAACAGGCCGAGGTGGTTGGACTTCAGATTTTTGGGCCGGTCCAGAAAGTTAAAAACTACGAAATCATTCGGCCGGCTATAGAGCCCAGAACCGAGGCTGGATTCCCGTTTACGCGAAAGAGCCCTAAACCAAAAAGATAAATTATTTTATAGCCTTAGGCCCTTAACAGATGCAACTGTAGCAAGTTTCTTGGTATCTCTATTTTCTGAAATTAAACTATACTGTTTCTTGGTATCTCTATTTTCTAAAATTAAACTAGACTTACCATAAAAGCGGGTATGTCTTCTGTCAAATTAGTGTGTACTTACGATGATTGTACCGTCTGCTTCTATGATTACACGTTTCTTTGACCAAAATAGTACGTGTTTTGTCTTTAGAGGTAGCTTTATACTATGGAGTTTGTACCTCTTTTACGTCTTTCCCTTCACACTTTGCAATATTTCCGGTACGTAGTAGCATTGGTTTTGTTTCCGTTTGCAAGGTTTAATTATAAGCTTTGATTCACTTTGCAGGACGATCAAATGGAGAAAGAGTACTAGTGAAAAGGGAAAAGAAAGTCTTATCTAGATTTTTATAGTAGTAAAACAACTCCTTTTCTTTTGGCCACAAATTAGACATCTCAACGATCAAAATTTAAGATTTTTTACGACCCGAGAACTAGAGGTGGAAGAGATTGTGTGTTTTGAAACAACTGCGTACGAGTCTGCTTTAAAAGTTTTTTTTATCGAATTGTTGGTTGTCATAGAATACAACGTGATTGACATGATCAATGTTTTTAAGTTCAGGATTGTCGCTATAATGATACCCGATGATTCAACCATAAAACTTGAGGGTCATGGTAAATTGGGTTCTCAAGTACCTTTGTTTTTATAGTCACTGTTCATTACGCATCACATACCAACAGGAGACCATGACAGATATTGCAAGTACTAGGCGATTGCTAATTCTTAGCCCATCCCTCGAATGCTAGTATTATAAAAAGAATGCTAGTTTTATAAAAGGAAGTCCATTGCTAATTCGTCACGGATGGAGTGCTCGACCTAAATCTCAAATGGCGTCTGCAGCAGACTTAATCCGGGATCACGAGACCCGGTGGATGGTGGCCTGCTCCAGTACCCTTCAGATCATGCAGCGGAGTGGTGGGCAGTCCGCGACGGCCTTGAGTTAGTGTGGAGTCCGGATTTGAAAAACATTTCCCGGGGAGGCACGGGTCCCCCTTTATTAAAATTTTGTTTCGTGATTGCAGGGCGCTCCTTCAACGCGCATGTAGGTCTCCCCTGTGTATAGGGAAACCAACTGCGTGGACTGCATGGCTAAATAGGCAGGTTGTCAGCAAAATGGGTAGCAATGTTGGAACCGTGAGCCGATTTTTTTTGCTACCCCTCCAATACTTTGATTTTGTTTGCTACCCCTCCCACGTTGTATGGCTCGGTTTGATGATTAATTAATAGATCTTCTGTTTTTTTTTTTTCTTTCAAATTTGTGTTTGCGGGTTTGAGTGCCTGCCTAAGGCTTGTCTTGGGCTGGTGTAGATGGGCCAAATTTGGTATCACTGTGAACCCAATGTCCATTTATTCCTTGAAGCCATCTTTCGAGCAGAAAAAAAATCAAAGGATTGTTATGAGACTAATCTAATAGGTGCAGTCCTTGTTCCTTTCTTTACAACACACAAACGGTTCAGCTCTGTGAATATTGAGCGTAGTTAACCACCGAGATGATCATCTATCCGATATTGAGAAAGAATCAGATTTAGTTTTACTTTTTTGTCATTTCGCTCTTAATTCTGTATGAGCGAGTTAAAAGTGCGAAAAGGGTCACTAATCTACGAAAAATTACTTGAAATGATATAGATTAGTATTCCCTTAAGAAAAATTAAAACGACTCGGTCTTATACACGCATCTGGGCCTTCAAATTTGTCCTTTAGATTTATATTTACACTAAATATTCAGAAGCTATACGATACAACAGGGATCATTGAAATTAGCAATTAGGTCCTAATATTTGGTGAAGGATAAGCTAGGTACTTAACAAAATTTTAAAGAACTTTGTCCAACTCCGTGGGGGAAGAAAGTTTGTACTGATGGGAACACTTCTCCCCACAGTCTAGTAAAGAATCTTTGTGCATGGCTTTAATCTTATGATAATAACTAGGCTATATGTTTTAATGACTTGACAACAAAGAAAATCATGAGGATTGTAAACGGGAATGAATCGCTGTAAACGGGAACGAATATTATGCCAAAAATTATGATAAGAGGATTGCGGAGAATTTCTTTTGAATTTTAGAAATAAAATACCGTTGAGACTCCGCTCAGAGATCATGGAAGAAAACAATAGTTTTATAATGGCAAGCCAAAGGTGTTGTACAGCCCCGAGTAGCTTATTGATAGAAGTGCTGGGGTGCCCTGCTTTGGTTTGTCATGTCCAAAGATTTGGTAAGTGGTCCTTATAACCGTGGGGGCTTTACATTGTCTTTGAGAGGAACCATAAGGAGTAATGATTGCGCCGCTTGATGTTGTTTATCGGATTTTAACCTCAATCACAATTTTCACTTCGAAAATCTAGAATAAGATCAACATAAAAGAAACAACATAGAGAATGCATCTATATTTATACTATGTATATAACGAGAACATCTATTTTGATATTACACAACTATCTATTATAATAATAACAAGTGACACTATGAGAAAATTCTTAAAAAATGATAAACAATAAAACATTAAATATTCAATAGCTACTTTAAAGACATTTTTTTTGCACGTGGGGTCATTTAAAATTCATTAAATAACATTGTCAAAATAAATTCTTAAGGTTAAGTTTTATATTATAAATAACTCGTTATTAACGTAAAACAAATAAAATCTCAACATGACATAACATCTGTTCTTCACTTTATACATTCGTTCTATCTGAAGCAAGTCCAGTACATGCTAGACGTACTTGGTGTGAGATCTAGCTAGCACTAGCTTCCAACAGGCCTCAAAACAGTTACGAAGTCAATTAAAAAGCTAGTAAAGAGTAGCCCTTTGAATTCTGGTTTTAATAGCTGAACCAACAATTCACAGTCACTCTGTGCATGCAATTAGAAGTGCATAAACAAAGAAGATGGCTTTGGAGAAAGCATGTGGTGGCTATACTGGTCAAAGACAATGATAGCAGAGGGCATTGCACATCAAACTCCTTGATGATGGGCCCAAACAAGACAACCTTTTGTCATCTCCAATAAAACTACAAAGTGAAAGTGAAGCCCTTTCGAGCTTGAGAAGCCCTTTTGATGTAACCATATCTTTAAGCTCCATGATTGAAGTGGAATCAAGCAGGCATTTCCTCTGGGGTCTGATGCACCGCTGTCACAGGGCTGGTTGAATCTATGTCCATTGCAAAGGGCTGGTTGAATATGGAGGGAAGCACAAGAGGACAGGATTAGATTACCTTAAACACTATTAGCATACATTATTAGCCTAAAAAGCTTAAAAAGTCTTATATTTAGACCGGGTAAGAACATTTTACCAATATGTTTTTAGCTTTTAATCAATTTCATCTTTGAATAAAACCCAAAGTGAGACACAAGCTAAACTCTGAGATGCACTTAGCCAAGAAAAGGGACCCACTCATGCTTGCACGTGTACGAAGTGGTGTGCATAAAGATTATTACTTTCATTTTTTGTTTACAATAGTGGAATCGCAGGAATAAGGAAAGTAAATAGATGATCTGGTATTAAGACTTGTACATGATAAAACTAAGAACATATTGATGGAAAAATCAATCAAACATAATTTTTTTTTATCCCTCTCTATTAACAACATTAGAGATATTATCAACTAAGGGACGTGATCCCCTTACCCTCGCTGGCGACTTAAATGAGTTGTCAGCTGGTTGTCCATACATGGTGGATGGATAGACCAGATCTAATACATTATAAATAAATAAAAAATTATCGTCCGCTAGATAATCGATGATTTTGACAAAATGTCTCGAATGTATTTAATGAGCCGGACAGAATAGCAGGCAAACGCGGGGAGACACGGGAGAGGGAGCAGTATTGTAAATTTAGTCATCCGAACAGATCTGGTCCGTCCATCCGCAATGGATGGACGGCCAGATGACGTTGACATCTTATCTTAAGTTGCTTGTGCGAGCAGCGGATCAGCTCCCATCAATTAAAGATGAAAGAGTTTGTGGAGTAGTAATTCCTAAATTGACAAGGATATGACTCGACATGATAACAAGGCAATATTTTTGGCTTCTTAAAGGAGTTCCTTTTCACCTGAATCTACATGAAAACTATGAGAATTCGTACAGATAAAACACTTACCGAAGAACATTAGAGTTTTCGAGGCCTATACGTTATTTGCACCTGTCATCTGAGATATAATAAACTGCGAGTACGTACGAAGAATAATGTGTTTGGTGCATCTTTTCCCGAGCCTAGCGACACGCTAAAAGGATAGACATAGCTTGAGTGATGTGATGGTTCAAAGATTTCAAGGATCGGAGTGATCACCAAAACCGTAACATTCTTGCTTCGTTCTATCGTCACGACATAAGTTCGTTACTAATGCACTTCTGTTTGGTTTTATTGTCTGCGATTATAAGATTGTTGCTGACACTTCTTTAACGACAAAACGAAGCACACCCTTTTTCGTTTGATTTGCTTTGCATGTAGCGATCTCACCAACGGGGGGACATTAAACTTCAGTGTTTGGGTGATTATATGTTGGGCCCCCACTAGAAATCCTGTGGCCGATGGCCTTTATGGTCGTTGGGGCCGAAAATGACACCCAAGACAAACTTTTTCGAACATGGCAAATAATGAGTAGTACTTTGTGGAGGAAGTAGAATAGTCCCCTTGCTTTTTAAGGAAAAAGTGTAGGATAAGGTATGCTGGTGAATAAAGTTGTAGTACAAGGACTTGATGTCTTTTGGGTGAATGGTGAAGGTTTTTGGTGCCTTTTCATGTGCATTTGGCAAAAAGAACCATTTTTAAAAAATGAAGCCGGATTGGGGGAGAGAAGGGGTTTTTTTTTTTAATCGAACAGATTACTCTTAGAACCCTTGAGATTTCAATAACTAACCTCTACTCCTACTACCTTTTTCTTTACGGTTAGTTCCCTCAACCCCCCCTCCCCACCCAAACCAAAACACCACTACCCATCTCGCTCGCTTGCGTGCACACACACGCGTAAGCACACAATGGCGACATTTTCTGCCTATCCCCACACACTAACAACCTCATTTCACCGATCTCCCCCGCGCGCGCACTCTATCTGCTCCGTACCCACCACTGAAACCCCAGTGACCAACCATCTCTCTCTCTCTCTCTCTCTCTCTCTCTCTCTCTCTCTCGCGCGCGCACATACCTTAACTGCTTTGTACCCAGCACTAAAGTCCCAGTGACCAACAAGTCGATGAGCAACCACCAAACCCTCAATGCCTAACAACTAGCATCGCAAACCAGCCTCCGCTACATTACCACCAAAAAAAAAAGGACACATCTAATGGAGCCATTACAATTAGGGGTGAGCAGCAAACCGATCAAACCGAGCCGAACCGTTCGAACTTAGGAAACCGAACCGATCGAATCCGAACTGTTGATGAGCTTGAACGGTTTGGATTCAAAATTTCAAACCGAGGTCGGTTCGGTTCGGTTCACGGTTCAGAAATTCCAAACCTGCACCAAACCGAACCGAACCGAGGGCTTATATTAAGAATAAAAAAAACCTTTACCATGACCCTAATTAGCTGAATAACTAGGGATACAATAGAACTGTATATACTTGTCCTTGACCCTAGTTAGTTCACGCCATCTCACCCTAATTCATTCATTTTCAGCCTGTCTTCCACACTTCAATCGCCCCATACTCTTCTTCACTTTAGCAACAGCCGTCCTCAACTCTTCTTCACTTCAGCTGCCCCTACTCTTTTTTGCTTCAATGGCAGTGCTCATCTAAAATCTTACTCAATCTCCAATGATATCCCTTTATCTTGAAGGATCTGGGGTTTGGATACACAGAGAAACAAATCTTGAATATATAGGGAATCCAATCTGAGCAATGGGGTTTGGATCTCTTCGACGACGTTGGGCTTTGGATCCGCAATAAATCTAGAAACAAGCTTCTCTTCGGCGTTATGCTCAAGCAACCTTGGTAAGCTTCAGAAGAGTTTCACTGTTGATTGATATATGTACTTGTTGCCACATTCTGGAATTGAAATAAGATCTTGAACTATACATGATCTTCTTCTCTATTTAATTTCAATGTATATATTTTGGGAATAAAAAATCTTCAAACTGAAACTGTTTTCCTCTTTTTTCTGGGACAGCAGGTAGCATTTGTGCATATGTTGCTAAAAGCCACTCCTTGGTAGATGTTTTTTGTGTAAGAAACTACAGAATGATACACTAATTTTTCAGATTGATCCTGAATGTCATTTTAATCACAGTAGAAACATACAAAATTCAAGATCTCAAGCCTTTATCTAAATCATTTGATATAAGTATGTGATATCTCGTAGAATGTATGAAGTGTGGAGTTTGATATTTAAAGTTTTTGAATGATAGTGAAGCTTGAAAATTTCTAATTACAATATACTCTTTCAAAGCAGTTTATAATTTAAAGCAAAATAATGTTCAAATCACACCCAAACCGATCCGAACCGTTTAATTTGAACCGTTTGAACCGTTCAAACCGAGGTGTCATGGTTTGGTTTGGTTCAGAATTTTGTGAACAGAGGTCTATCGGTTCGGTTTGCTATTTGGCTCCCAAACCGGATCAAACCGAACCGTGCTCACCCCTAATTACAATTGCGGGTCAATGTTGAAGTAAAAATTTAAGATTATCAGAATTTGACGAGAGCCTTGCACACTGAGATTGTCCCGTTTAACCAGCAAACAAAAGCCAATTTGGACTTGCAGATCTACACGCTCATTTAAGCTAGTATCTGACACGATAAAAAAATGAATAAAAACAGTAACAAATCTGAACAAGAACAGCCATCGTTAATGCTGGCCATATGCTAAATGTCATTGTTACAGCAGCTTGCTGTTTCATGATGGGGATATGGGAGAATGTCCTAGAACCCCTATATTTATATATATCCTTCAACCATACTCTATTCATCTGAATGCTCTCCTTGCAGTGAGCTTCCCAACATTCTAAATGATAAAATTAACCTAGTGACCAATGTGGATGTGCGCCTACATAGTATATAGATTCTCTATGAGCTAACTTTGTGGGGATGCTTGTGCCTCCCCATGGGCACCTTGAAGACATGGATTGCAAAAAGAAACTAATAATCAACATATCATAAGACTAAAGCTGTTGAGTTGGGAGTGGGAGTAATGACTTTTCTTAACATCAAGCGTGTTGGTACTGTTGAGTTGGGAGTGGGAGTAATGAGCACCCACTGGGGGGTGATTTTTGTACTCATTTGTTTCGGCTCATAAGCAAATGCAGATCATTATTATTGCAACCCATGCTTCATAGCTTGGTCAACAACTTATTATTGTAACCTATACTAGGTTGGGCGTGGGGGGCCTCATTTGGCTGTTATTATTAACGACTTCATTGTCACGTTTTTTGAAATATGAAACAAGTGGCTTTCTAGGGAAATTTTATACTATGCTAAGGTGTTGGATACCATAATTTAAGTACAAAAATAGTAGTATTGATTTGTTGAAAGTGCATTAGCGTTGCTTGAACTCCACTTTTTGTATAAAAAGCGTGCATGTAGAGAAATGATAAACACTTTTCTATCCTCATAACCCTTTTTTACAGCAATTTTCATCTTAGTTTTTCTAAAATTGTTCAAATACCCTTTTTCTATAACAATGTTTTCTCTTAGCTTTTAAAATTGTAAGAATGTTTTTGATCTTTGGATAGTTACAATTATTTTCTTAACAACCCTTTTAAGTTAATATATATATTACAATTTATACAGTAGTTTCTCATGTATTCCCGTGTTTCTAGCCTCTCCAATTTCACAACAGGGAGATTTCTTCATGGCTGAAGTCTGGCTGAAAAATTTTGCTAGCTGTTTGCTCGTGACACGTTGAGGCATGCGCCCTTGAATTGAAAAAAAAAATTATGGTGCTGGACGGGCGTATCAGGTCCTGACGGATTCATGTAAAACATAAATTTTAAATTAAATGGTCTAACATTTAAGAGAGTGTGCTCATAACTTCTTTCAAACGATTTACGAGGCTTTGAGAATACCTTTCAAGTTCTTTTTGTCTGAAATTTTAATACCTTTTCATAACTATTTCTGTTGTCGCCACTCCTATCTAATTTACGACTATTCCTAATCGAACCAAGCATTATAATACAATGAATTCAAATAGTTTACCTTAGAGTGTTTGCAGTGAATAGTTTTATAAAATAATAACACGATGAGGGTAAATAGCACTAGTTCAAAAAGTGAATACACTTTCTGTGACTGTTCAAGTGAATCAAACAGCTAGTTTGGTGGTCTTAAGGTAAACCTGCTTACTTGTGCTAAACAAAGGTTTAAATGACCTAAAAAGAAGGTGGATTGTTTTTGGTGCTGAAGAGGGTTACTTAAGATAATATTTATGGCTTTTATAGCTACGCTGTAATCGTTTAATCTCTGGTCAATCCAATCTGGAGCTACCCCGTATTCAAGCGTACATGTTTTATCTTCCCGTTCATGCCAATCTTCCTTCATTGATCTGATTTTGTCACGTATTGAGGATGGACGGGGCTTCCTTTTACCTTCTTGCCTAAGTTTTTATTTTACCTTCGTTTTATATCCTTTTACCAACGTTATTTGGTGTTGTCAAGATAAACTAGCATCATCTTTTCTTGGGCCAAAAAAGAAAGATGGTTTGCTCATAAATGCACTGTTTCCTCTCAAATCTTGCAATTAGCCCTACTAAATAACAAGACAAAAGCAGAAGTTAAGATAGAATATTTGCCATGCTTAGCCAAAAAGTGCACTGTCCAATGAAAAAGTGTAGCTTCCCCCCAACCTTTTTTTTTTTTTTTGTTGAAACTTTTAGCAATAAATGCATTTTTAGCTTTAGTTCACCTTTCTAGTGACCGACCCAGCCCCTCAATTTTTTGAAAATGCAGAAAAGCCCCTGAATCCACTCAAAGGGCGTTTTTTAAACATGAATGACAACCCTTTTTTATATTAGGAAATCACTATGTTAACCCTCTCTCGGTGATGGTGTCCATGGGAACCAAAATGTCCCCAGGAAAGCACTGAACTCAGATGAGTGGAATCATAGCAGCAACCCGACTGGGTATACATATTGGGTGCTCTCTCTCTCTCTCTCTCTCTCTCTCACGCCCGCTCGCGTACATACGCACATACAATAGAAAATATTACATTTTTCTCAAATTAATAAATACTCCCTCCCTCCAAAACAAATTTATCGTGTTTTCTATTTGGGATGTCCTCAAAAAAAAAATAAAAATGATCACGTTTCAAATTAAGAAAGTTTTCTTAAGTATTTTTTCATATGTACTTTTTTTACACATTTTTATTTATTCCTCCCTCCAGATTTAATTCTGCAACAATCCATTTTCTCTCTACTCGTCCATTTTACACCCCATCCCCTTATATAAGTCAAACATGATTAAATATTTGGAACGTAGAGAATATATCGTAAAATACTCCAATGCTTCTTTCCGCCACATCTGTTATCATATCCGCTCGCCTCACTGCACAATCCAAAATAATCCGATAACCGTAAGTTAGAACGATGCAATATCTACTCCGAAAACGCATGCACGCATGCGTGAGCATATATTTTGATGGTGGGTCTTACCACACGCACCCCTCCTCCACGCTTGGGCAAAGGTTACTTGGGAAACTCCACTCCACCCCACCCCATATCCCCATTAACCACACCTGTCAAATATCCCTCTCCTTTGTCCACAACCACAACTATGCCCTACGAACTCAGTGTTCTATCCTTTGTCCCAAAAAAACAAATCCCAAATTCAAAACAAAACAAACGCAGCCCATCTTTCATAGTATCACACACCCACCACCTCCCCTCAGGCATGTACAATCTGCTGTAATGTACCTTAATGAAATGGGAAAACTCCAAACCCTTTGCACCAAAAAACAAACACAGCCGGCCCATACCACCCCTCCCTTCTCCTTCTCTGTGTAAGAGTAATGATTTGATGCATTTATTGTGTGATGGGGGTTTGTGTTGATGGTACCAAAGCCATTGAGCCAGAGGTGTACATTCTTGTTGATGTAAAATAAAATCCACCATGATTGTCCTTCACAATTCTATCAGAGATCTTGTTCAAATATCCACTCCCTGGACTTTCACTTGATGGCTCTGCCAACAAGTGTTTTTTTGGCTCTTTTGCCTGGGAATGGTCCTTTCCACAAGACACTATCAACAGAGTTGTTAAATCATTTGTGATTCGGATGTAATTTCCTTGAGACCTCCTTTATATTTTACATTAAAGAGAAGAACTTATATAGAATAATAGAGCTACAATAATAACCAAGTTATTATTCACGAAGACAACTAGAAATTAATTACAGAAAGCAGTTCCGAACATTTGTCGTCTGAAGTAAATACAAGCAAAAGGTAATGTAGCAGTTAAGAAGCAAGAAACTCATGGAACATTTTGGCCGGAGTGGTCGGGATGAATCCAATCGGCTCTGGCCCGGAACGAGCATTCTTCATTCTTTCCTTGTAACACATGGCAAATAGAGTTTTGCCCTTTATCATCAATCCCCTTTTGAAGGAGATTTTTTTTAAGCCAAATCGAAATTCGATTAATATCTTTTGGTATGTAACATCACAAACTATTATAAAACAAGGTAACATCGTGTACTACTTTACTTCATACACACTAAACGACTGTGTTCACCGTATTGGAGTATGCCATTCACAGACAACTGTGATGCAATTTAATAGAGCAAGGAAATCTTTGCATTTGGATTGTACTCTCTTTTGACTAATAGAGCGATGCTTTGTGAAGGAAAAAAAGAAAGAAAAAGAACTCTCGTCTACCATAGTTGATAGGATTCAAGAAATTGAACACTTCATAACGGGTGAAGTTTGTAGATTGGACGCAACTCGTCATTAATATAGTTTTTAGTGAAATGAATGGACAAACTCGCGCTCGAGAAGGCATACAGATAAACCCTTTTACAACTTTAGCGATGCTTCAGTTTTTTTGCGTCGTAAACTGATTCGGTTCGCAAGCTGAGTTGGAATTATGAGAGAGTTGATAAACCAAATAAATTAACGAGCCTTGAATCAGTTAAGCTTGACTGACTAGTTTATCTCCCGACTTAATACCTAAGTAGCCTTAACATGGTTTCAACTTCCAGTAGTTTGGCTTATACCACCATCGTGAATACGACACTTTCACTCTAAAAATTTGGGGTAAATGCGAAAGAAAGTTTTACACAGTTATTACGCGTTAAATAACATCAAAAGAAAGTACAAATTACAGAGTATTTTTTAAGTTTTGCATATATTTTCTGCTTCTAAAGGTACTCAATTATGGAATTTTTGTTTTGTTATGATCTTTACCTCATTGTAACAAAAAAAGGAAAGAAAAAAAACAAATGTAAAAATCCAATGGTAGCATTTCTATCAATTATTTACATCTAAGGAGATGGAGTAATTGACTAAAGAACACCCTAATTTTATACCCTTTGCACACCCTAATTTTATTATTAAATATATATATATTAGTAATGATATATAAATTATTTAATAAATAAGAACATAAACAACATAACATGACGTGAAATTAAACGTCGAATTAAACATGATTTGCAATAGTAATACCATGAATACAAGATGCAGATAAAGCCAAAATGAGGCTCAGGGCCAACAAAACTAAAGTGGGCCCACTTCACACTCAGCTTAAAATCGACCGTTACAGCTTACAAGCGCTGAGTACATAAAATGATTTTTGGGGTAACATCAACTGACAACAACGACAAGAATTAGTCAATCTTTACAACCTTTTTCTAGTTATTCTCAGTATATATGTTGCTGCTCAACAACTTCTTCTTCTTTTTTTCAATTTTTTTTTGTTTAAAAAAAAAGAATTTTGCTACTCACCTTCTATACATGAATTTTGTTCCAAAGTTGTAAAGATAATAACCGCGGTTCACAGCCTTATGTTCATACTATCATATTCTTACTACTCATAACACTAATATCTCAAGGCCGCTAAACCATTTTTGCGCTCAAAATGAAAGCTCGTATCGCTTCCTAATATTTTAAGTAAAAGGAAACATCCCCGTGATTCGGTTCAGTACTTATACTCACGCAATTTAATTGCACAACTTGAGAGGTAAAGTTGGTATTTAATTAGCAGTAGAGAAAGGGAATTGGAATTTCACTTTTAGCCGTTTGATTTAAACATTTGTCGCTAAGAGTCTCGTAATATTGGCATGTAAATCACTTTGTTGACATTTGTGAAGCTCAAATGCCAAAAAAGAAACTCGATTATCTTAGTTCTTTTGCTGAAGCCTACTTGTAGCCTGTCACAGACATATATGACAGAAGGACGGACGTAGAACCATTCTCGGATAGATATTGTGTTTGACAATATAACTCATCTTAGAACATTTGCTCATAGGCACATATCGGTGTGCATTTAGGGAGACACAGACAGAGAGAGAGAGGACTGCAAGTCCGAATTATTCTTCTTCTGCCTACGACTGCTTTTGATCCCTACTAGAGAGAGTGCTTCTTTTGGGCTACCTCCCTCCCCCCTCCCTCCCCTGTCCCCATTTCCCATCTCTATCTTGTATATATTTCCTCTGTTTCGGAGTTTGTAATTTTATATAAATGGTGTACCTCCCCGAGGCTGCACGATCAGCCAGAAGCCAAACGAAAGAGAGGGCTGAGGAGAGAGAAAGCCTGCTTTTTAGAGAGAGAGGTAGTCTACAATGGCATGCTTTTTGGAGAGAGAACAAGACCAACTAAAAAAGAGCAAAGGGGGAGGCAGCAACAGCAAAGCCTTTTACACGTGATAAAGAAAACACCAAAAGCACTTGCATGCGTGTATAAAAGATTCATCACCACCATCATCATCATCATCAACAACACATAATCCCCCCAATCTTTCTCTCTCCCCTCCCTGCATATGCATTCTTGAATCCAAGATACCCCACAAGGAAAAGAGAACCCATCATTTTTGCCCCTCCTTTTGATGATTAAATCCCGTTTCTAGCTTTGCCAGATTCATTCAAGTTCTTTAGAGGCCTCTCTTGGCCTGCTTGGGAAGTGTAAGTCCACATTTTTCGATTTTTCGTGGTACTTATTTTCTTGATCAGGTCGGTTTCTTAATGTAGCAGTGAAACTGATCAAATGGGGTACTTCAGGGTTGTGATCTTTTAGCTGAGCTTTCCAACGTTTATTCCTCGCGTTTGTGGACGCTAATATTCGTGTTTTTTGTTTTCTTCTAGGTGTTTTCATTTTCTTTCTTGAGCAGTCATACATGATTTTATTGCATATATTTGTGTACTTGTAGCAGCACATATGTGTATGTTCTGTCTTCTTTTACTTGGATTTATTATTAGTTCAATTTTGTGATTTTCTGAAAACACGTTTGGTTTTGGTCAGGAGACAAGGTGAAGGCTTGTTTTGTCTTCTGGGTCTCTCCACTATTTGATTAATTCACCCTATACATAGACACACACACGCACGCACAAACACACACATACACAAACACGCAGATATTTCTATTCAAAATTTCTTACTGTCTTCCTGATTCGTGGTATTGGATATCCAACAGAAGCATCGAAGAGGGTTTGGATTTGGGATGATGTTCTGCTTTGTCTGCGCATGTATGTTCTTTTCTCTAAATAAACATTATTACTTTTGCAGCATAATTCTTTGGAAATTCTGTTTGATTCGTAAGATTTAATGGGTCTCTACGATTTGGGCACCACTTCCCCAACCCCCACACGGACACAAAAGAGAAGAGTAAACAAAATGCGCAAATCATGTACGTGTGGCTGCGTGTTTGTGTATGTACGTACACATACATTTTGATTTGGTTCCCTTTCCTCTCCATCAATGGCTCTGCAATTATTAACTCACAGAAACTTCAATGCGACTTTCATGCTTGGGTGCTGGATTTACCTTTTGTTCTTCTTCCGTAGTTCACTAGTTCTTTTGGTTGTGTGCATTTTTGGTTTAGTTGTTGAAAAAGATGTGAAAGACTGGGGTTTATGTTTTTGCAGAGGAATGGTAATGCCATAAGTCTGCAATAAAGAATGGATTTCTAATTTGCACCCACCCTTTTACTTTGCGTGTGAAACTTTGTCCATCATCATCATTTTCTCTATATGCACATATTTTTTTTCAGTTTGGGTCATCTTGCTGACATAATTGTGTTCTTTCTTATTCTTTTTTTTTATGCATTTCAGTACATTCAATCATAAATCTGTGGAGGGTGACGAGTAAAGACTAGACTAAGAAGACTGTCTCGAGTGTGGCATCTGGTGGAAATTTTTTTATACAAGTTTTAGTTAGAAAACCATCATCATGCCTATTAGGCAGATGAAAGAAGGCTCAGAACAGCACTTTGTGCTTAAACCCAACTTGCAGAACTCCATGAACCCAGCTCAAAAACTACCCAAAACTGCTCAAAATGGCAAAGGCCCTCCCGGCCAAGAAGCCCAGAGCACCAAGCTACATAACCAGTCATCACCTCCATCAAAGAATAGAGGAAGGAGAAGAGGAAGAGGCGGCCGGAAATCTGATCAAGGTGATGCCTGTATGCGGCCGAGTTCAAGGCCTTGTACTGTAATGCATAAGCCTGTCTCCGCTGTGCCGGTGGTCGCAACTGTTGAAGCAGCTATAGAAGCTGGGTCTGTTGAGAATGTGGGCAGCTTGGGGGGATTAGAAATGGGTTTTCCTACTTCAAGCAAGTCTTTGAGTTTTGCCCCTAGGCCAGGGTTTGGGCAACTTGGAACAAGATGCATTTTGAAGGCCAACCATTTCTTTGCCGAGTTACCAGATAAGGACTTGAACCAGTATGATGTAAGCTCAGTTTCTTTAGTAAGTTTTTATCAAACATAACTTATGAAGTATTATGAAGCAATTGGGGGCCACTGAGCTGACATTGAGTATGTTTGTGGCGTTGTTTTCTTCTCCTGTTGCTGTTACCTAGCAAATGGATTTGAATAGGGTTCTGTCTTCTACTTGTCCTTTGCTTTGATTGCATTGATGGGTTCTTAAATTTGGCCACCCAAATTGTTCTTATTGTTGGGTCTGGTGTATAAGCTTTCTTTTTACATTTGAGTCCTGTTACTTTGCAGGTTACCATAACTCCTGAAGTGGCATCAAGAGCTGTGAACAGAGCTATCATGGCAGAACTGGTGAAATTGTACAAGGATTCTGACTTGGGGATGAGGCTGCCTGCTTATGATGGTAGAAAGGGTCTTTACACAGCTGGTGAGCTTCCTTTTAGTTGGAAGGAGTTCAGAATTAAACTTGTGGATGAAGAGAATGGAACCAATGGTCCCAAGTAAGAATTAATTGCTCCCATCACACTTATACCATATATACCATCTGCCCATTTGGATTATTGTATCTTTAATGTGAAAGTTCTTACTAATGTAAACCATATCCGCACCCCCCCCCCCCCTCCTCCCCACACCCCCGCTCATGAAAAAAGAAAAGATTTGGAGACATTAAAATGGAAGACGGCATGTTTTCACGTCTTAGGTCTAATTTGTTTCTTATGCTTATTTTTAACGTGTGAGTTGACTGAGCATCTGTCCAAACTTTTAGAAGAGAGAGGGAGTACAAAGTGGTAATCAAGTTTGTGGCGCGGGCAAACTTGCATCACTTGGGACAATTTCTGGCTGGTAAGGGTGCAGATGCTCCGCAGGAGGCTCTTCAAATCCTTGACATTGTGTTGAGAGAGCTCTCAAACAGAAGGTACGTCCGCTTAAAGTGCTTTGTGTGGTTTTGATCTTGATTGGCAATGAGTGGTGGATACTTAAGTTGCATTCTTTATTTTCTTCTCATGCACTTTACAAGGTATTGCCCTGTTGGGAGATCTTTCTTTTCTCCTGGCATTAGGAAACCACAACGCCTTGGTGAGGGTTTGGAGTCATGGTGTGGATTCTACCAGAGTCTAAGACCTACACAGATGGGATTGTCCCTCAATATTGGTAAATCTAATTGTACAAGTTAAGAATTCAAATTTGATATGAAGGTAGTAATATAACCCTTTTATAGCAATCGTCCTCCACATTATTTTGGGGGGCACTATTCCATATTACAGATATGGCTTCAGCTGCATTTATTGAGGCTCTCCCTGTAGTAGACTTCGTTGCCCAGCTTTTGGGGAAAGATGTTTCATCGAGGCCATTGTCTGATTCTGACCGTGTAAAGGTACTTGGTTTAGTTCAATATCGTCTGAACTATTATTCCTTCATGTTTTGATTGATATTCTACCTTTGAAATGTATTGCAGATCAAGAAAGCGCTAAGAGGAGTAAAAGTTGAAGTAACACACCGAGGTCATGTACGCCGAAAGTATCGAGTCTCAGGATTAACATCTCAGCCCACTAGAGAACTAGTGTAAAATTTCTACTTGTCTGCTTTAGGTTGTTAGATATTTACCTGCATAAACCTGCCAGTGCCATCATTAGTCATGGTAATTTTATGCAGGTTTCCTGTTGATGATAAATCAAACATGAAGTCTGTTGTTGAGTACTTTCAAGAAATGTATGGCTTCACAATTCAGCATGCTCATCTACCCTGCCTTCAAGTAGGGAACCAGAGGAAGGCAAACTATTTACCATTAGAGGTGGAGAGAGTTTACTACAAGCTTACTAGTTTCTACCTATGTATTCAGTTTTATTGTTGTTTCCTTATTGTCTTGTATGGTACCTATAACCTAATGCTATCGCTTTGCAGGCCTGCAAGATTGTTGAGGGACAGCGATATACAAAAAGGTTGAATGAAAAGCAGATCACTGCTCTTCTGAAGGTTACATGCCAAAGACCTAGGGATCGTGAAAATGACATTTTGCAGGTACCTTTGATGTAATGTGTCGCTTCTCATGCTGTGGGGTAGCGTGCTAAACATCACTGAATTATTTACGAGTCTTTTTGTACATGCTATTGCTGAAAGATTGCAAGCAAGAGAATCTATCATCTTGCCGACCACATCGTATATGATTTTTTCCAATTGATTATGTGATTGAATGGTATAGTACTGACCTTCAGCAAGACATTTCAAGTGAAACTTTTCGGTTTAGATAGTGACCTTAATCTACTTACTGAAGCGAATTTGATGCGCTTGCTGGAAGAAGTAAGCCGTAGATGCATACATACCTAAAGGTCCAAAAGGAATGGAAATATGGATATACTTGGTTAATTGTAGCTCCTGTTGACACTTCCTTTCTGTCAAGTGTATGATTAATTGATTACAATGTTTCTTGGACTTGAGTAAGCTTGAGCAAATGAAACCATATACCCTTTGCACTACAGACAGTCAAACATAATGCTTATGACCAAGATCCGTATGCTAAGGAGTTTGGCATTAAAATCAGTGAGAAACCAGCTTCTGTGGAGGCACGAGTTCTGCCTGCTCCTTGGGTAAGATTGTCCTTCCAATATTGTTTCAGTGGTTTTTGAAAGATTTCTGATTTTTCTCCACCGTCCATCCCTTATGGCCTTTATATGTACAGCTGAAATATCATGAAACTGGCAAGGAAAAGGATTGTCTACCTCAAGTTGGTCAGTGGAATATGATGAATAAGGTGGTTTTCCTTTCTCATCTCATATCTTATGCACATTCATTGATGCTTCAATGTTTATGATCCTGATTAACCATATTGCAATACCGATAACTCATGCATGAAATTCAGTATTGTTTCATCTCCTCTACAGCGTAAAAGCAACCTAACTGCGTCTTTTCCAATGACTTCATTTTGGTTTCCTATTTTTTCGATTTCCCCATGTTTTCTTGTTGATATAGTGTCTCCTCATGTATCACAGAAAATGATAAATGGGATGACTGTTAGCAGATGGGCATGTATAAACTTCTCGCGGAACGTGCAAGAGAATGTGGCTCGCGGGTTTTGTAACGAATTGGCTCAAATGTGTCAAGTGTCTGGCATGGTAACCTTTGTTTCCCTACTCTTGTTTATGTAATGTTCAATAGATCAATAGACTAGCTGCTGCTATACTCCTTAACTTGTACTCTGCGTCTTTTTGCAGGAGTTTAATCCCGAACCTGTAATACCAATCTATACGGCTAGGCCTGAGCAAGTAGAGAAAGCTTTGAAGCATGTTTATCATGCAAGTGTGAACAAATTAAAGGGAAAAGACTTGGAGCTTCTACTTGCTATTTTGCCGGACAATAATGGCTCCTTATATGGTACACTATATGGAAACTTGAGTTGCCTGAGTTGGTATTAATCTGATAATCTAGTCTTTGACTTGACTTTGTAGAATCAGTTATTTAACTCTTTTTTGCCTAGGTGACATAAAGCGAATCTGTGAAACTGATCTTGGTTTGATATCACAATGCTGTCTTACGAAACACGTCTTCAAGATCAGCAAGCAATACTTGGCCAACGTATCTTTGAAGATTAATGTTAAGGTTCACGTAATCCTTGTAAATGTCCACAATTTTTTTCCCCTTGAGAGACTGACGTAGATGGATGTGTGTGTGTGTGTGTGTGTGTGTTCACAAGTTGTGTTTTGTCTAATCTTTACTCTATATTACCCGCTTAGTGTTTGACAATAGTGTGTTGCCGGTTCCTAATAATAACTGATTTCTGATTCTATTCTATGGGTGTAGATGGGTGGTAGAAACACTGTTCTGTTGGATGCTATCAGTTGTAGAATACCGTTAGTGAGTGATATACCAACCATAATATTTGGAGCAGATGTGACGCACCCAGAAAATGGAGAAGACTCCAGCCCCTCAATTGCTGCTGTATGGTTCCTTGACTGAATTTTAGAAATCAGTTAGCAGGCATCTCAGTACCTGCCGTATGGCAGCTTAAAGTTCTTGTTTTGGCCGTAGGTAGTAGCTTCTCAGGATTGGCCTGAAGTCACAAAATATGCGGGATTAGTTTGTGCTCAAGCTCATAGGCAGGAACTTATACAAGACTTGTACAAAACTTGGCAAGATCCTGTTCGTGGCACAGTTAGTGGTGGCATGATCAGGTACATAAAATTTCTGTTCTTTCTACTTTTGTCCATGTAAAGATTTACAACACTTCACATTTTGGAGCAGGGTTTTTTTGTTTTTGGTGAGGGGGTATGGGAGTTTGTAGCTTGTAGGTGAATGCATCGTTTTATATTTCATTTCTCTTTGTACAGGGATCTTTTGGTTTCCTTCCGAAAGGCAACTGGGCAGAAGCCACTGAGAATTATCTTTTACAGGTCACCACCCATTGTCCATTTTGCTGTACTTATTGAAAGGGAATTTGTTTTTGGATGGCTGGCAGTATATGCATTTTACTTGTATACCTTGTGATTTCCGCTTTGTGAGTACTAAGTATTTACAGCATCCTTTGCATTTACCTCCTCAACCCAAACTCTAGGGCGGTTCTAAGTACCTCTGTCACTCACTCGGATGATATCAGAAAAATCATCATGGTTCTTGCTAGCGCATTAGCTCCACCATTGCCAGCGTTGCTGCTAGCAGTACATGGACACTCGTTTGAAATTTAGTCAAAGAACAGGAACTTTCTATTTTTGGATTTTCAAGGATAAGTACCTCTGAAGAAGCATAAGACAGGATTCTTTGTGAACAACACCTCTGCTGTAACAGAAAAGGGCTGCTATAATGAACTTCATTGACAAAGTTTTGTTGCTAAAAATTTTAGCAATCGGGAAAACATCTGAAATTTTCTGGTCTGACGTTTTCATTAGTTGGTTGTCCCACCATGGTCGTACTTGTGCATGTGCAAAGTCGACAATATTACGTAGAATCGGCGAGTTTCCACCTTCTTTGTTCCAATGGTGACAATAACAGCTTCTTTGGTTGGACAACACCCCCCCCCCCAACACCCAATATGTATATACTGCCCTTGAAAGATGGAAGCAACACTTAGATGTATTATATCTCAATGACGCTATAGCTTTTGACATTATAATTGTCTCAAGCTCTTTTGTGCATATTTGTTTGCTGGTGCGTTGTGTGTATATCATCATCACGGTCAGGTAAATGACGTTGTGCTTGTGTGTGCGACTACTGTACCAACATGGATGGGTCTATACATGGTGCTACTATTACTGTGGCCATAGGTTCATCTTACTCTTAACCGCAAATTTATATGCATCAAAACATGCTTAAAAGTTAAAAGCTTCTGATAGAATAAGAACTTGAGCAGGGATGGTGTAAGTGAAGGGCAATTTTATCAAGTACTGCTTTATGAGTTAGATGCTATTCGGAAGGTTAGTGCTGCTATTCTCCTCTAGAACAAATTCTGAAGCAACCATCCTGTGGTGCTAATCAAAAAATTTATGCAGGCTTGTGCCTCTTTAGAACCGAACTACCAACCGCCTGTGACTTTCATTGTTGTCCAAAAACGCCATCACACCCGATTGTTTGCTAACAACCACAAGGACCGGAGCAGCACCGATAAGAGTGGGAACATCTTGCCTGGTAAAGTACTTTATTCCTGAAAACTATGCCATCTTTTGGTGCTTCTGATGTTTTCCATCTTATTTGATGAAATTTCTTGCATTCTCAGGCACAGTGGTTGATTCTAAGATCTGCCATCCAACAGAATTTGATTTTTATCTCTGCAGCCATGCTGGTATTCAGGTAAGAAAGTAGATTTTCTTCTACTTGCATACGTGACTGAAAGTGAAATTTTTAGAGGGCGGTAGTGAAGAATGGCAAAACATTATCAAGTGCATAATTAGCATTAAGGGTCGTTGGAATGATGAGATGCTCTCTTGCTTCTCAATCATTTCGTGGATTAAACTGCCCGAAATCATTTTGGTTGCTGAGTATTGATACCATTACCCTATAGTTATACTTGAATCTGATATTACACCTCCTGGATCTAAGAAACAGAGTTGTGGGTCCATATATTTCACCGTTCGACAAGCTTTCCAAGCAAAAATTGAAAATTTATGCTGTTCGTCACAAACGCTGTAAACTGCTTTTTCTGATTACTTACATTTGCAATGTTTACGTGATTGAAGGGGACAAGTCGACCGGCTCATTACCATGTTCTATGGGATGAAAATAATTTTACTGCAGATGGAATTCAGTCACTGACAAACAATCTATGTTACACATATGCGAGGTGCACACGTTCTGTATCTGTTGGTAGGTTAATTCTTTTATGCCTTTGTTTAAGGTAGTACTTGTGAAATGGCCAGTGTGTGCGCGGAGTAGGGCGAGATGCCGACTTATAACCTTTCCTAACCCTTATGCCATTCATGAGCCAAGGTTAAGCTGCCTTTCCTAACCCTTATGCCATTCATGAGCCAAGGTTAAGCTGCTATCCCCTTGAAAAGCATGACTTGGAACACGGTAATCTTGCAATCGAGACATCAGTGATCTGTAAAATGCAGGGAATGTACTCTGAAAAATCAAATAGGGACTGTATGCCTACAATATCAGCTGCAAAATTCAATTGAAAAAATTTTAGGGCGTTTTTTTATTTGTAGAGATCATCATAGTCATGGTTTTTAAAATGCTACTTTGATAACAACTTCTGGACGATTTGTAGATGTTTACGCTTGTAACTGAAGGTGTTGATTTTGTGCAGTTCCTCCAGCATATTATGCACATTTAGCTGCATTTAGAGCCAGATTTTACATGGAGCCGGATATGCAGGAAAATTGCTCTGGTGTTAGCCAAGGTGCCAAGAGTACTCGAGCAGGTGTACGACCACTCCCAGCCCTTAAGGAAAATGTGAAAAGAGTAATGTTTTACTGTTAGAAATGACTGGTCAAAGGAAGGATTTATTTTTATTTTTTTCAGGGGCCGGGGGGATGGGGTTGGTTGCTGGGTTGAGGGGAGCCCTTTTGTATATATGTAAGATGCTTCATTCAGGTTTTGCATGGTTTTAACAATTTCTAAATGTTGTTCTTGATCAAAGTAATTCATCTATGAATTAAACATGAGCACAATGTCACGATACTAGAGTTTGGCAAGCACAGCTCTATCCCAACCATTCGGCAACTAGGTGATTCATCACTGTGGATACCTACCTACCTACCCATCGCACAATTGGAGTAAAATTGTACTTGTCAAACTCTAAGGTCCTAACAGGTGGTGTCAGAGCAATCTTTTCTTAGGAACGGTTCCAAAGGATAACTGAGAGGGTATGTTGAGGAGCCAAGTGAGGATAATTAAAACAGCCAGGCCATCGTAGATCTCAATACCTTGGTTGCTCAGTTGCAAGTCACCATGAAAGAAGAAAGGCGCTCTATGGGGAGCTCTTTGGCCTGGTTCGAGAAGAAGCTTAGGGCACACCAACGCGAGCTAGGCAGCGAGTTCAGTCTCTACGAAAAGTAATATGCTAAATAAAACTTGAGCATAATATGGCCCCAGAGTTTGATAAGCACAACTCTACTCTAACCTTACAGGCGATCATTCCCAGGCATGCCTGAGTGTCGCACGCTTGGAGTAGAGTTGTGCTTGTCAAACTCTAGGGCTGTGATGGGTGGTATCAGAGCAATTATTTTTTTTTTGGAAAGATTGCAAAGTAAAGATGCCTAGAGGGGGTTACGCCCAAAGTGCCAAGGAAGGGTAACATGAATACCAGGCTAGTGCATACCTTAATGCCTTCGTTGATCAGTTACAAGTCACCCTTAATGCCTTCGTTGATCAGTTACAAGTCACCGTGGAAGCCGAATGTTGCCCCACAGAGAGCTCTTTGGCCTGGTCTGAGTAAAAGTTCGGGCACCGCAATGAGCTTGATATCGTGTTTAGTTTCTACCAATAGTTAGGAAATGCCTTCTTTAAGATGAATGACAAGGTCCGAAATTTGGTGGAGGGTGTGGAAACACTATCGAGGTAGGTTCTAATGTTGGTGTTGAAACGATTACAACAATTATCGTGCTACCACGTAACACGTAATGGGTTCGAAAACATACCGTACGAAGTCTTCGAAAATTCCGACGTAGGATCCTTGTTGTTACGAGCCTCCAACACGCTTGATCTTTTTCGCAGGTACGAAAACGGCTACTAGAGTCGAGTTCTTCGTCCACGAACCAAATCCTAGAGCTTGGTGATTGCTCTAGAGAGAGTGCTATAGAGAGAGGGATTATTGCTATGACTTCCTTTATTTATTGGGATATCTCTAGCCTTTATATAGAGATACAATTAGAGACTGGCTTTACCTCCAACTCTTAGGAGATAAAGATGTATTTACCTCAAACACTTAGGAGATAAATATCCTCTAATTAACTGTAATTATCCAGACTAACAAATACACATTATCTGTTAGTGGGCGGATAATGGGTCCATTGACCCAATTTATTAACAGCTCCCACTCGCCCACACACAGGGCAAATAAATCGTAGTCCCTCTTTATCTCTCGTCCACTCATCTCCTCATACAGGAAATGGAACGTGCGACCTACGAGAAAGGATGTCCAGTTGAGGAGTATTGTATTAAGTTATCACCAAACTAACACAATACATCACTCCAATAAATCTCGTATGTACCCCAGATAGTTCAATTACACCAGATTAAACACTCTCAAATCCCTCATAATGAGCAGTGTTAAACCTCTCATATGTTATGTATTCATGACTCATATCGAAACGAAAATCGACAAAGTCGCCCGGGCTATGAATCACACAACATGATGTAATATTGAACTTTCTTCCCAAAGCCCTCATGTCATTCCAATTAGACCCAACCGCTTTCCTAGACATGCCCCGCGAGACCGCATCATCCATGATCCAAGGGTACATGCTAAAGTAGCGACATTGAGTATCCTCTTCATGACATAGTCTAAGGTGAAAAGGGTACCATATATGATCAAAAATTTTGATCCAAGTGGCTCACACAGTGACGAAGCAGGGATTCATTCGTCACTCCCACTGTCGGTCTGCATTTAGCACATGCAGTATGATTTGCATGCTATGGCGTAACCCTCAAGGGCGTGTCACATAAATGTATAATAAATACGCCATACGAATCTAAGTCTAGTCGCTGTACAAGCGCCTAACCTGAGTTTTTCAGCCCAGTCACTCTCATAGTGCCTGCCTGAAATCTCACATTCGGCTGTAAACAGGCTACATAGAGTTGTGGAGATACTCTATGATCGACCTACATTTATTAGGTCTCATCTTAGCTCCAACTAAGGCGACATGTTTGCTTTATAAGCTGTATCATCTTATTCGCCCACTTGGCGGACAATTATGTCTCATCTTGCTCGCTATCTTAGCGCCAAGGTGAATTACCCGTGTGAGTGGGTCAATTCGAGCCTGGTGACACTCTCAACAAGGATGTATATGTAATCACAAAGATTATTCATTCATTCCATAATAAACTCAAATCAAGGAACGAAAATTTAATATAATAAATGTCAAGCACATAAGATGCCATAAACATGTCAAAACCTACGGAGTCCCATACTCCTAATGTGAGAAAGGAAAACATCTCTAGCAATGGGCTTGGTCAAAGGATCAGCCACCATTCTGCCAGTAGGTATATGTTTCATGGACACCTCTCCTTGCGCAACTAAAGTTCTAATGAAGTGATAACGAAGGCCTATGTGTTTGATATTTGGGGTCCGTTACAAAATCTAGGGTAGCTGTATTGACACAGTGAACAATGACAGACTCATCTGCATGAGCTGTAACCCCTAGAGCCTGTAAGAATGACCTCAACCAAACAGTTTCCTGGACTGCTGCTGAACAAGCAACATACTCCGACTCTATCGTGGATAGGGCGATGCAAGACTTTTTCTTGCTGTGCCAAGAGATAGCTCCACCCGAAGTGGATATGCGCTCATCTCTATCAGCGCCCCAATCAGCATCGCTGTATACTCTCAGTCTCAAGTCTCCACCATGATAACACAGGACGAGATCAGCGGTTCCACGCAAGTATCGAAGGATCCTCTTCACCGCATTCCAATGAGCGGGTCCAGGATTACTCTGATAACGACTCACCATTCCAACGGCAAAGCAGATGTCTGGACGCGTACACAGCATAGCGTACATCAGACTTCCTACTGCAGCCGCGTAAGGCACTTTGGACATCCGATTCTTTTCCTCATCATTCTTTGGGCATTGGTCTGTGGTCAAAGTACACGCCTTGTCCATTGGAGTGTCTATGGGTTTTGAGTTATGCATACGAAATCGTTCAATGACTTTCTTGATGTATGTCTCTTGAGACAAACCGAGAAGTCTCTTTGGACGATCACGTATGATTTTAACCCCGAGCACATAATTAGCTTCTCCCATGTCCTTCATCTCAAAAGTTGAGGACAACCACTGCTTAGTGGCGACAATGGAACTCATGTCATTTCCAGCTAAAAGAATGTCATCCACATACAAAGAAAGGATTAGAATATTTTTCTTGGATCGTTTTACGTAAACGCAATGGTCTTGTTCAATCATTTCAAAACCTATAGAGGTAATGGCATGATGAAACCTAAAGTACCACTGCCTAGACGATTGTTTGAGACCATATATAGAACGTTTGAGACGGCAAACTTTGCGCTCATGTCCTTTGACTTCAAAACCCTCGGGTTGAGCCATATAAATCTCTTCGTCTAGTTCTCCATTGAGAAACGCAGTCTTAACATCCATATGAAAAAGTTCTAAATCCTGCTGGGCGACAATAGCTAGGATCAGACGAATTGAAGCAAATCTCACCACTGGGGAGAAAGTATCTTCATAGTCCACACCCCGCAGTTGGGTATAGCCTTTCGCCACAAGACGTGCCTTATACTTGTCGATTAACCCATCTACCTTGCGTTTGACTTTAAAAACCCACTTGTTTCCAATAGTCTTGCGCCCTGGCGGAAGGTCAATCAACTCCCAGACTCGATTCTTTTCCATTGAGCTTAACTCATCCTTCATTGCAGCCATCCACTCATTTCTAGCAGATGAAGATAAGGCTTCTTCCACAGAAGTAGGCTCGTCTTCATCATTTGGAGTGCACATAAGAATTTCTCCGTCAATCTCAAAACGACGACGTGGAACTCTTCTTCGTGCACCTCTACGCAGTTGAGAATCTTGTTGACCTGATGGTCCTTGTGGTGTGCTCCCACTGTCTGGGATACTCCCACTAGGTTGAAGGTCACTTATACTATCTTCAGCGACAACCGGATGAGGAACTAATTCCCCACCTTCGCTTGAAGATGGTAAAGTGGGTTCAACCTCCTCTAACTCATAGAGGTCAAGATTCTTACTCGCATCTCCAATGCTAGGAAAATCACTCTCTATGAAATCGACATCACGAGACTCTATTTCAGTCCTTCCACCATTTGGATGTTCACCATACATTACATAACCTTTAGAGTTTTCAGAATACCTTAAAAAGATACTCTTCTTTGCTCTAGGCCCTAGTTTCCCATACTTATGAGAAGTACTGTGAACATAACCTGCTGAGCCCCATGGGCGCAAGTTATCCAAATTTGGCTTTTGGTCATTCCAAAG
Source organism: Escallonia herrerae (assembly GCA_033070095.1). Lineage (NCBI taxonomy): Eukaryota > Viridiplantae > Streptophyta > Magnoliopsida > Escalloniales > Escalloniaceae > Escallonia > Escallonia herrerae. The sequence goes on along the minus strand of JAVXUP010000052.1, from coordinate 171,798 downwards.
CTCATAAGGGGTGGATTTGACTGACTGTGAAGGCACACGATTAAGTATATAGGCTGCAGTCAAAAGGGCATCCCCCCAAAAAGATATAGGAAGGTTTGCTTGCGCCATCATAGACCTAACCATGTCTAACAATGTTCTATTCCTTCTTTCCGCAACACCATTTTGTTGTGGAGTATTAGGAATAGTAAGTTGCCTGCGTATCCCCTTTTCCTCACAAAACTTCTTGAAGTGATCTGACAAATATTCGCGTCCTCGGTCAGTGCGAAGAGTTTTTAAATTCTTCTCTTTCTGATTCTCAACCTCAGCTACAAAGCGTTTGAAACAGTCCAAAGCTTCGTAGCGGTGAGATATCAGATACACATAACCATATCGCGTATAATCGTCTATCAGTGTAAGGAAATAAGAGGCGCCATGGCGTGCCTTTACACTCATAGGTCCGCATATATCAGAGTGAACTAGCTCAAGTGGTTGAGTTGCTCTCACAGCCTTTCCAAAAGGCTTCCTGCATGCTTTACCGGCCAAACAAGCCTCACAAGTTTGTAGATTGACTTTTGCGAGTGGGCCTAAAAGGCCTTCTCTAGCCAAACGAGTCATTCTATCTTGGCCTATGTGGCCCAGTCTTGCATGCCAGGTGGTAGAATCATTCACAATATTATCATTCACCACATAAGAATAAGAAGACTGAGAATCAATTAAATCCAATTGAAAAAGACTATCCATGCGAAAACCATGTCCGAACAAAACATCATCCAAAAAAATGTCCAACTTATTACCCCTAAAAATAAAGGAAAAACCACTGTCTAATAAAGCAGTAACTGAAAGTAGATTAAGCCGAACTGTGGGTGCATATCGCACATCCTCTAGAATCAATGTGCGCCCAGTGCGCAACTTGAGCTGGTAAGAACCAACCCCTAGCACCTCTTCGGAACTATTGTTTCCCATGAAGATATGTTTGCTACCCGCTGGAATCCGGTGATAATCTACGAACCCCTCTCGATCACGTGCTACATGTTTTGTTGCACCTGTATCCACAAACCACACAGGTTGGGAATGAGCAACCATCACATGTGAGGAAACATATAACTGAGAGAGAGATTCTGAAAGTACCTTCTTCGGCTCAGTGCAATCACGAGCGAAGTGTCCTTTCTGTTGACAGTTGAAGCATTTAACTTTAGACAGATCCTTTTTCCCACCACGTTTTCCTCTCTTGCGTTTCTTCATTTTTCCTTCCTTTGGCGCAGAAGTGCTAGCCTCGCCTTTCTTACCTTTCTTACTTTGTCTTTCGCGCTTGCCATTTGCATTGCGCGATCCCCCTTGGGCGACATAAGCAAGGGTCTTGTCAGTATCTCGAGTCTCGTCCTCAAGGATGACATGCTGTGAAACATCAGAAAAGTTCTTGATGTTTTCACTGTGGGTCAATATCTGTTTCATATTGGCCCACGAGGCAGGAAGGGACCTTATGACAGCTCTGACTTGCTGCTCATCTGTGAGCGCATGGCCAGCATCCCTTAGCTTACCAATCATATTGGACATCATCCTTAGATGTTCACTCATGGTATGTTTAGGGTCTTTTGTGTACTCCTCAAACTTAATCACAAGGCTACGAAGCCGCGTAGTTGAGGTTCCACCAAAAGAAAACTTGAGCTGATCCCATAAAGCTTTGCAAGTTGGAAGTTCATCATACTGCCCAATTAGATCATTTTGCAAGCTGCTCAACAAGGTGTAGCGCGCACTACGATCTTTCTGATTCCATTTCTGGTAGGCAGTGTGGTCTCTTAGGGGTTGCGCCTCAGTTGGCGCGACCATCTCCTTGGTCAAGTGCTCCTCGAGCTCTTGTTCGTTCAGCATGAATTTCATCTTTTTGTGCCAAACGTCATAATTATCTCCGTTAAGTTTTTCACCCTTAACGAGATCAGCTATGACATTCTTGGTGGCCATTATATTCACTACATTAGATTGCACAAGGAAAAGACATTAATTATACATCCTTCTATTTATTTCAAAAAATTCAAATGAAAAACATAATCCTTCCTCACATCATGAAATCGAAAATCTGCTAAGCTCGTAATCATCTCCCATGTATGTGAGTTGGGAAAAATATTTTTCAAGTAATTTTTCGCAATAAATTTCATCATCATATAAGCCACAATATAATAAATCATCCACATGATAATTTAGAACAATATAAAATTGCACCATGCAATTAAATTTGCAAGGACTCCATTGAGCCCTATTGGCATTCTAATAACTTATGCTAAGAAAATTCTGCTTTGAATAATGTGCGTGCGAAATTACATCCCCGTACAAGGCTTTCTCGAAATATACAGGGAAATAGCAGAATACAACATCTTTGAGAATCCTACTACAAACTACTCCAATAAAACAAATGGAGATGCCGCACAGCACATTATTCTCAAAAGAATTTTCTTAAAGCAAGAGTAAACACATTAAACATAAGTTTCTTTAGAATGCCAATCTAATATCCATCCATTTAACCTAAAACTAGCATACTCAAATAAGAAGTTACAGGGTAATAAAATGGATGAATAGACCACATTCTCCTCCCAAGGAAAACGGGCGACAAGGGCCTTGAAAATATAAATGGTTTAAAAGTGTGGATTTACCAAAAACCCAACAAATATACCTCAAAAGTATATTTAAACCATAACACAAATCAAGGCAAGCATGTAACAAATTAGACATAATTTATCTATGTCATATAACTCTCCAAAAATATTTATTGCTACTCACGAAGTGCAAAAAATAATATTTACGCATTATTCGTATTTTTGGGAACCACAAAAGTACCACAAAAATACTCACAAATGACCAAAAACTGAGAGATAAATCCTAAAAAATTGGCAAACAGTAAATTTATCCTTAATATGCCCTCTGAAATTAAATAAAAATTCTGTGTGTATAAAACAAAATTTTAAAGTTAATTTTCCATAGAAAAAGTCGTTTAAAAATTAAACACAACACACACAGAGGGTATAAAGGTAATTCAACACCATTGAAAATTTTCAGAAGGCACGACAAGGCTCCACTCGCCGGCGGTGACGAACACTGGCTAAAAACCATCCTGCACGCGCCTCCACGCGCCGCCGTGCGCGTGGGACAGCGCAGCTATTCGTGGAGCAGGCGCGTGGCAGGCACGCGCGCGTGGAGCGCGTGGGCTCGTGGACGCAGCCTTGCTGGCGCGTGAGAGCGCGTGGGCGCGTTTCGAGCCTGGGCTCAGGCACGCTGGCGCGTGGATGAGCGTGACGGCTCGTTTCGGCGCGACTTTGCGCGTGTGGCGCGTGTACGGCTCGGCTTGAGCGCGTGGCGCGCGTGGGTTTACTGTTCATCATCTTCGTAGGAAAACCCTAATTTTTTCAGCGCCGCCATGTCGCGAAGCCAACTTCGGGATGCCATATCTCTCTCGTTTTTAAGCCAAATAATGCGTACGATATATCGTTGGAAAGCTTATACAACATAGATTAATTACGTACCAACCGATCATGATAAAAACAGAATATCATGCTCCGAATTTGAGTCCCAAAACTCGAAAAAACCACAGTTTTCTTGAAAAATAAAATCGTGATTTCTCACAAATCATGCATCCAAAAATCACGAAATTTTATGGAGTTCATCCTCAACCATAGGAGAACAAAAACATCTAATTATTTTTCAGAAAAACATGCTCAATAAATTTTGAATTTTAATAATGGGTCTCATTCATGTATCCGGAAAAAATCGTAACATGCACATTATTTAATCTAGCATGTTAAAAGCGAATCAACAAGTAATCATGCTCTGATACCAATGTTGAAACGATTACAACAATTATCGTGCTACCACGTAACACGTAATGGGTTCGAAAACATACCGTACGAAGTCTTCGAAAATTCCGACGTAGGATCCTTGTTGTTACGAGCCTCCAACGCGCTTGATCTTTTTCGCAGGTACGAAAACGGCTACTAGAGTCGAGTTCTTCGTCCACGAACCAAATCCTAGAGCTTGGTGATTGCTCTAGAGAGAGTGCTATAGAGAGAGGGATTATTGCTATGACTTCCTTTATTTATTGGGATATCTCTAACCTTTATATAGAGATACAATTAGAGACTGGCTTTACCTCCAACTCTTAGGAGATAAAGATGTATTTACCTCAAACACTTAGGAGATAAATATCCTCTAATTAACTGTAATTATCCAGACTAACAAATACACATTATCTGTTAGTGGGCGGATAATGGGTCCATTGACCCAATTTATTAACAGTTGGCAATAGCCTATTTTCGGTGTCCTTGTTTGGAAGAGGAAGAGGGAAGCACTAATAGAGCGTGTTAGAATTTTAAGCTTGCAAGAAGGTGCGCAGTCTCGAACTTGAGGCTTGTGGCGGCACGCGATATGCAAGTTCCATGGACAGCTTTGTGTGGGGCATGAAGCAATATTTTGCGGCGCTCGTAATTGGGAACGAGGACAAAAAAGTGCACGTTGCAGCACTGTACTTGAAAAAACAAAACAACACTCTGGTGGAGGAGTGGGGTGCCAATAAGGAGAAAGGTTGATACTTGGGTTGACTATTCTTGTTAAGATAAAACTCCACACTGTAACTAATATATTAGCATAAAAGTCCTGTGGCTCATTGCTTAATTAACATATGACTAAGATGATGATGATGGGAGGGTTTTGGTGCACCCATGGGAAAATGCACACTACCCTTTGTCAAGGCCAAAACCAATGAGAGAAGTATCGAAGCGCTTGGTGAAACATGAGTCAACGCAAACTTCATGGGACTTGCCAGTTGTTGCAGACGAGGGTATGATCAAATCTTTGAACTCCGGGGCCAAGGGCGTTGTATGGCATGGTAGAGGACGCCCAATTATAGTTTGGGGATTAAAGGGGCGAGGCCACTTTCACCATAGCAGACATCAATTACCATGGCGAGATGTTTGGAATGGGCTTCATGAGAGAATCTCCTGTCAATTCGTTCTTCCATACAATGCCATGCATTTGTTGGGTACAGAGTCCCCATCATCGGTCTCACATATGGAGTATGCCAACTTTAGGTGGAAGCCACTGAGCTCATCATGGGTAAGAACATGGATGGACAGCATGCAGTAGTAGTTAAATTTTCGCAAATTCAAGTGCTGAGATGCACGAATATTTGCAGTCGTTGGGGGTTTGGTGTAGGACAGTGTCACACAACCCATCAACCATAGCCTCTTCCTTATTAAGTACCGCAAAAAAGAAGAATGGACTGACACTACTCAAATGTCAAATAAAATATTTTGTACGAGATGACGGACAACTGCATATCATTGCATTCGGTGCATGTTGACCCGAGTAAAGAGTGGGTGTCCTTAGTCTAACTTCAGCATTACCATCTTTTGCTTTGAGCTCAGGAGAAGGGTTATGTTGAGAATGGTTCGACTGTGCACCGGTTGGTGTTTCCTTTGTTTGAGTTGCCATGATGCTTTTTTGGATCTTTTTTTCAGAGAAATTTTTGTCACAATCCAGAACTGTGGTTTTTTGCATGATGTCATCTAGATATGACCTACGGGATGCAGTTGTTATCCTAACTTTTATATATCTATAGACATATTAATCTTTTTAGATTACCTCTAAACCTCTTGTAAGTGAAAACTTTGAAAGCTTTTGATCATGGTATATATTTCCAAGACGATGTACCCCAACATTAGTGGAATAAAATCGTTTCAATATCAAAAAAAAAAGAAGAGCAAGCCCGATGGTCAAAAGAAAAAAAAATCAATCTTACCAAAAGAAAAAAAGAACTCTTTAATTCGAAGTTTGAGTTTTTGGAACTAATACAAATATTTCTTACAAGTTGGTGTTGACCCGTACAATATGAACAAGGAAGGTTGAGTAATATTGTGACCGCGTAAAACAACCATAGTATTGATAAACCTTATGTTATATTTTCAGATTTGTTCATGTATATCTGGCTTTATTTTTGGATGTTGTTTTCATCTTCTACCACCAAATATTATCGGGATAATTACAGCAGTGTCCCTGAGGTTAGGATGAAATTACATACGTGTCTATTTAGTTTGGACAAATTATACTTATGTCGTTGACTGAACAAAAATACCAAAATACATAACGGTTTGGATAAAATCACCAAAATGCCCATCACTTAGTGACACACGGTGGTCCTTGATGGCACAAAGGAAACCATGTGTAGCACTCGATTTGCCGCGTGCAAGAAGAGTCCGCAAACAAATCCCAACAATCTACAGCAAGCAGTGCATCAACATTGCACAAAACAGTGCATGGAGAAGTAAATTTCAACACAAGGGCAAAATGGTCCCAAACATTCTCATTACTTCAACAATATCATTACAACTTACAAAAGGCTTTGTTTGTATCCACAATATGCAATCTAGCTAAGACAAATAAGCTAAAACAAAGTAAGGGACTCTCGGGTATGGGTGTGCATGACTCACATATAGTACCATTACGAGGAAAACCAAAGTGACAGTAGTAGACGTAATTATGTGCGAGGAGTCATAGTGCCCCTTTTTAGAGAAATACAACTCAGAATGACTTGAAATTTTACAGGGAAACTTAAATATATACAAGGGTGGTCTCCACCAAAATTGAGCAAAAACGCACGCCTGGATTCAGATCTTCACGGTTGGCTTTTGGCGTGCGCGGGCACTGCAATTGGGCACGCGGGCGCTGTGCTTGACGGGCGCATGGGCGCGAGGCTTGAAGAACTTACGAGGGTGCGTGGGCACGTGTTGGAGGGGCGCGGGGGCGCTGTGCTGGATGGGCGCGGTGCTAGGCGGGTTCAAGGGGCAGCCCGTGACATTCTCCCCCGCTAGAGCTGTTGACGCCCTCGTCAACTTCTGCATCTGTTAGGCTTCAATCTTGTCGGTATAGGCTAATAAGTCTGCTGCTCATTCATAAGTGTTCTCTTCTTCCATATATCCCTGCCATTTGACTAGGTACTCTTGATGGAGCTTGCGGGATGCTGTAATCACTCTATCATTCAAAATGGCTTCGGCAACTCGCTTTCCTGCCGCTTTGGGTTTGAGTCCTTGTCTCTTGATTTGGCCCCTGGAGGGGTCGGCTGTGTCTTCATGAAATGGCTTCAACATGCTGACGTGAAAGACAGGATGGAGCTAGCGGCTCCACCAATGAGGCGAATCAACTTTGTAAGCCATCTTTCCTATCTTCTTCACTATAGTCAAGGGTCCCTCATATTTCTGCAAAAGACGAGAGTCTCTTCCCCTTAGAAATTTACGATCTTGTGGCAGTAGCTTAACCATAACTTTGTCGCCCATGTTAAACTCTTGAGATCTCATGTTCTTGTCCGCGCGTTTCTTCATTCTTCTAGCTGCTTTCTCAAGGTACGAGTGAGCTAGATCTATATTTTGCCTCCATTCTTCGCTGAAGCTTATGGCCCTTGGATATTTTCCTGCGTTGGGGACGTTTACTATGTGGGGTAGTAACAGTTGTTGTCCATTCACAATCTCAAAAGCACTCTTCCCTGTTGAAGAGCTTTTGCCTGAGTTGAAACACAGCTGGAGGTACTCTTCTAACATCGAATTGAACCGCTCCGTCTGACCGTCTGATTCTGGATGATAACTTGAACTCATCGAAAGTTGGGATCCAAATAACTTAAAGAGTTCAGTCCAAAAGTTTCCAGTGAAGCGGGAGTCCCGATCACTAACAATGTCCTGAGGCATGCCCCAATACTTCACCATATACTTAATGAAAAGATGTGTTGTGTCTTTGGCTGAGCAATACTTGGGTGTTGCGATAAAGCATGCGTACTTGCTAAACCGATCAACAACAACAAGAATTGTGCCTAATGCCACGTTTGACGCAGCTTTTTTTTCAGTTTTGGAAACTGGAAAAAAAAAGTGCGTTTGGTAACCATTTTTTTCCTTCTCCAATTTAAAAAGCCAGTTTTTAAACTGCAGAGTAAAAAAAAAACTCCAGAAATTGGTTTTTTTTTTTCACTTTTGGTTTTTTTTTTTGGAGACCACCACCAACACCCTCTCACCGCCGGCAGCCACCTCCGGCCGCCGGCCACCACTGCCGGCAGCCACCGCCGGCCACCGACAGCCACCTCCGGCTGCCGGCGACCACCGCCGGCTACTGCCGGCAGCCACCTCCGGCCGCCGGCAGCCACCGGCGACTGTCGGCAGCCACCTCCGGCCGCCGGCAGCCGACGGCCACCTCCGGCAGCCATCTCCGGCCGCCAGCCTCCGGCAGCCACCAGCCACCGCCGACCACCACCACTGTCGACCACCGCCACGCCCCACCACCGCCACCGCAAACCACCCAAAAAAAAAGTCAAAATAAAAAGGGTTACCAAACACAAAAAAAAAAAAACTCAAAAAAAAAAGGTTATCAAACATCCACTTGTTTTTGTAAAAAAAAAAAATTAAGCTGCTCTTTAAAAACTGAAAACCAAATTTTTTTTTTGTCAAACGAACCCTAAGTCTTCAACCTTCGGCAGCCCAGTGATGAAATCCAATGACACACTCTCCCACGGTCTCTTGGGGACCTGCAGCTATTGTAGTAACCCTGCTTTCTTCTTACGCTCCACCTTGTCCTGACAAGTAAGGCATGTCTTCACATACTCCTGCACTTTATCCCCCATTTGGGGCCAGTAGTAACCTTGTTGAAGGAGAGCTAATGTTCTTTCAACTCCGGCATGGCCTGCCCAAAGGGTGTCATGACATTCTCGAATCAATGTTCGTCTCAGATCATCGACTCTAGGGACGTATACCCGTCTTCCTTTGGTCATAAGCAAACCATCTTCTTGCCAAAACTGTCGAGTTTTACCTCTCTCAATTAGTTTCAACAGCTGTTGGGCAACCGGGTCCCTAGTAAGGGCCTTCCTGATCTTCTTTCCGATGTTGATGGCAACTCGGCTGTCTGATCCAACAATAGCATTCATGGCCATCAATGCTACCTGATCTAATTCGGCTCTTCTGTTGAGGGCGTCTGCTACGTTGTTGGTTGAGCCTGCCCTGTACTCGAGCATGAAGTTGAATTCTGCCAAAAGTTCCTGCCACCTGGCCTGTTTCGAGGTGAGCTTAGATTGATTCAAGAAGTGGCTCACTGCAGTGTTGTCTGTCCGCACTATGAAGCTAGAACCAAGTAGGTAGTGCCTCCAAATTCTGAGACAATGCACTACCGTGAGCAACTCTTTCTCATGAGTGGTGTAGCGAAGTTCTCCTTCGTTGAGCTTTCTACTCTCATATGCCACAGGGTGGCATTCTTGCATTAGAACCCCTCCTTGTGCAAAGTCAGAAGCATCTGTATGAACTTCAAAGGACTTTGACACATCAGGGAGATCAAGTACCGGATCTTCAGACATAGCCTGCTTCAGAGCCGAGAATGCCGATTGACACTCCTTGGACCATTCCCAAACATTGCTCTTCTTCAAAAGTTCGGTTAGGGGATGGGCCATTCTCGAATAATCTCTAACAAACTTCCTATAATAGTTGGTCAATCCAAGGAAAGGTCTCAGTTCTGAAACATTAGTTGGCGGCTGCCACTCCTGTATCACTTGAACTTTAGCTGAGTCTATCCTTATCTGACCCTGTTCTATCACATGGCCCAAGAATTTAATCTTGGTCTAGGCAAAAGTGCATTTCTACAGCTTCATGTATAGCTCGTGCTCCCTCAGTCAGGCAAGCACCTTCCTCAAGTGCTTCAGATGCTCGTCCAAGCTGGAACTGTAGATCACAATATCATCGAGATACACCACTACAAAATTGTCAATGTAGTCCCGCAAAACCTGATTCATCAAGGTGCAAAATGTGGCCGGGGCGTTGATCAAGCCGAACGGCATGACCAGGAACTCATACGCACCGTATCTGGTGACACAAGTTGTCTTTGCCTCATCACCTTCGGCGATTCGGACCTGCCAAGACCCAAACTTCAAGTCCAACTTGCTAAACACTCTCGCCCTATTAAGCTGATCAAAACAGTCAGCGACAAAAGGAATAGGATACTTATTCCGAATAGTCACCTTGTTTAGCGCCCTGTAGTCCACACACATCCGCAAGGAACCATCTTGTTTCTTCTGGAAGAGGACTGGTGCACCGTAAGGCGACTTCGTTGGAGTGATCAAACCCGCGTCTAGCAACTCCGTCAATTGTTTTTTGAGTTCAGCAAGTTCTGGTTGTGACATCCGATACGGAGCTTGGGCGGGTGGCTTCGTGCCTGGCACGAGCTCTATCTCATGGTCAATTGCCCTTCTAGGTGGTAATTTCTTCGGCAATTCATCAGGCATCACATCTTCAAAGTCATTTAATATCACTTTAACTTCTTTGGGTAATGGTCCCGATACTTCTTCAATTTTGTCCCACCGTAGCATGGCAAGGTAGGTTGTTTCGTCCCGTTTTAATCCCTTTTTCAACTGGAGGGCTGAGATAGAACGCTCTCCCGCCCTAGGAGATATAGCCGGGATGACACACAGTTTATTCCCAAGCATGGCCAGCGAGTTGGTGCATGGCATCACTGTGGTATTCGTGTCGCGTAGAAACTCCAACCCAAGGATCAGTTTAAAGTCGTCCATGATGACTACTGAAAAGTTGGTCCTTCCTTCGTATGGGCCAATCTTGATCAAAATAGATCTCGTTATCCCCGCCACTGGCTGGCGGCAGAGTTGATAGCCTTTACCCGTCCGCACCCTTTTTCTAGAGTTAGACCCAATCTTTCCACGTCGGTGCTAGAAATGTAATTATGGGTAGCTCCTGTGTCCACCATGGCCCTGATGGCCTTCCCGTTAACCTTGACGTCCACATACATCAAGCCTTTCCCTGGTACATTGCTCTTTTTCTTTGGCGGCATGTCTTTAGGCTTTTCCTCAGTCAAGCTCTCTTCAGGGTTCCTAACCTGCGTTGTCACAGCATTACACCACTGAGGAAAGGCCCCGACGGCATCTTCCTCTTCATAATCTTGTACGTCTGTTTGCTCATCTGTTGGTGGATGCCTTGATTGAGAGCCAGATTGTGCCCCACGTTGCACCTGCCCAATGTTGTCAAAGAAGGCATTCATCATCTGTCACTACAGACAGTTAGCGATCACGTGCGGTCCTTGGCACAAGAAGCAACCCCTAAAAGGAGGTTTCTTCACTTCTCCGTTGGTGCTAGCGTCGGGCTTGGCTTTGAACCAACTCCACTCTTCTGTTGGATAGAAGAGTTTGACACCCAACTGCTTTTACTGCCCCAACTTTGGTTTGGTGCTTGACCCCCTAGCTTCTTGCCACCAATACTTCTGCTTAGATTTCCTCTCTGAGGGGGTCTCTGTGGCTCAGAGTTGTAATATGAAAGGCTATCAACAGCGATGATGGCTTCGTTAAGGTTATTCACCCGACGTCTATTAAGCTCGGTGCGAGCCCATGGTTTTAACCCTTCCATGAAGAAGAAGAGTCTCTCGACTGCAGACATGTCGCTGATGTCCAACATCAAGGCAGAAAATGCCTGGCAATACTCCCCGACCGAACTGGTGTGCTTGCATTCCAACAACGCTTTCCTCACGTTGAATGCGGTGTTCTCTGAAAAAAAAAACTGGCTCTTTAGCTCTCGTTTGAGTATATCCCATGTGTTTATGACGCAAGACCCATATTCGATCTCTGCCGTCAGCAATGTGCTCATCCGAGACCAAGACGGCAAGCAGCTCCCCATCTACTATGTGAGCAAAGTTCTTCAAGGAGCTAAGCTGTGATATCCGAATACAAAAACACGCCTTTGCTTTTCTGATTGTTGCACAAAAGCTTCAACCATACTTCAAGTCTCATACGATAATGGTGCTCACTGACAAACCACTTAGACCAATATCACACAAGCTCAATCTATCCGGCCGTTTGGTGCCATGGTCAATTGAGCTGAGAGAGTTCAACATCCAATAGTATCGATAAAAAAAAGAAGTTAATCATGTAATCTTACTGTGAACAAATTTTGATAAGTGATTTGAGTCTGTTTGGGATTGATTGTCAAAAATTCATTTGAAATTGAATCACAATCACTTCTCAAAATGAGCTTTAAGCTGTTCTTAATAAAATTAGCTTTAAGTTATGCACAGTGTGTAAATAAAGTGTACCAAAATCAGTTTCGATGTGGCAAAATGACCAGAAAGTTTAGTATTTTGATAAACGATGCTAATGGTGTTTGTAGTTAATAGAGATATTTTGGTACTTTACTTGGTCAAACCTGATTATAAAAAAACAATTAATTCCGCCACCATAACTTGGCATCTCCAACTAGTACATGGTAGCCATCGACACCTTCGTCGCTTCTGAGTCTACTCTGATGGGTTGAAAGTATTGTTTTATATCGAAAATGAAGTTTTCTACTTCCTTGGCGTCACAGGCTCCCCCGTAACTCTTGGGCTCTGGCACTCGGATGCGTGCTCTGCACCCCCTGCGGGTGTGTTAACCGCTGCGCGACTAAGAAGCTCCACTCGATCCTGGAGCTCTTGAAATTTAGACTCCCAGTCTATACCTTCAACATGTCGTCCACATAATCAAGGGATATTTATAATTCTCTCTTCATCATAATGGTGTGGATTCAGGGAATTAGAAATTGTAAAACATTTCAGGTATCACAACCATCTAAAAAGTAACAATGCTCTTGATTTTTCCAAATTTTGTTGCTTAAGTCTAAAGATATATAAACCGACTAGCCAATCTGTACCTATGCTACAAGTAAGTTGCCTACTTGACTTTTTACCAACAAAAAAAAAAAAAGTTGCCTACTTGACTATACTATAATTAAATTCATTATAACGGGATTCCAAAACAACGAAATTTGAAAATAACAAAGTTTGGCGTTTCCGGTATATATTGAATTATAACATATTTAAACTACTAATGACTTGCTTAAGTCTAAAGAAATATAAAGTGAGTAGACAATCTGAACCTATGCTATAAGTAAGTTGCCAAACATATCCTGACTATACTATAATTAAATTCCTTATAACGGGCTTTCCAAAATAACGCAATTTGAAAATAACAAGTATGCTGATTTCAGTATTGAAAGATGACATATTTAAACTACTAATGACTTGCTTGTTACCGCGGCATCCTTATCGGAAAAGTTCACCTTTGCGAACTTATACAGGCATGGTAATTAGCATGTTATTGCCTATAACTTACATTTCAATTAAATTTTGTAAGTCAATTAGGTAATTAGGGTTTAAAAAGTTGGCGAGAAGCGTTTTATGTGCTCTATTGCGATGACTACTGTTTACAAAGTTGGCGAGAAGCGTTAAGCACTTAAGCCGCTTTATGTGCTGTATCGCGACAAGCAGTTATCGTTAAATGTAGTCGATAACATCTCTGTAAGCACAATTAGTGACAGATCTTGGTGCTCTCTCGACTGTCACCGAGCACACGGTACAGACGCCATGAGACCCTCAGACCCGAAGGTCCCAAACTTCAACCACCCAATCCTCCATCTCTTGCAGCAGTGCAAAACCCTAGGCAGCCTCAAGCAAGCCCATGCCCAGATGATCACAACGGGCCTCATCCTCCACACCTACCCTCTAAGCCGCATCCTGCTCTTATCCTCCACCCTAGCCACCTCCTTATCCTACGCACTAGCCATCTTCAACCAGGTCCCCAACCCAACCATCTTCCTCTTCAACACTCTCATCTCCTCATCCCTCACACCCAAGCACCGCCACACCCACGTGGCACTTTCTCTGTACAGTTGCATACTCACTCACACTAGCCTTAAACCCAATAACTACACTTACCCATCTCTCTTCAAGGCATGCGGGTGCCACCCATGGCTCCAGCATGGCTTAGCCCTTCATACCCATGTCTTAAAGTTCCTTGAACCCACCTCTTATGATAACTTTGTTCAAGCTTCTTTGTTGAATTTTTACTCAAATTGTGGTAAAGTGGGTGTATGTAAGTATCTGTTTGATCAGATCTGCAAACCAGATTTGGGCAGCTGGAACTCCATATTATCTGCTTATGCACAAAATGCTAGTTCTTTAAATGATGTTAGCTCTAACAATGTAGATGATATCAATTTGTCACTAGAAGTGTTGTTTCTGTTTAGCGACATGCAGAGGTCACTGATTAGGCCTAATGAAGTTACACTAGTGGCATTGATTAGTGCTTGTGCTGATTTGGGTGCACTTAGTCAGGGTTCATGGGCATATGCTTATGTGCTGAAAAACAAGATGAAGTTAAACCGGTTTGTTGGTACAGCTTTGATTCACATGTATGCTAACTGTGGGTGTCTTGATTTGGCGTACGAAGTGTTTGATGAAATGCCCGAAAGAGACACGTTTTGTTACAATACCATGATTAGAGGGTATGCGATTCACGGCCGTGGGCAGGAGGCGATTGACCTTTTTGAGAAGATGGGGAGTGAGGGGTTGGTTCCTGATGATGTGACGATTATTGTTACAATGTGTGCTTGCTCACATGTCGGGTTAGTTGATGAGGGGTGCAAGCATTTTGAGTCGATGGCAGATTATGGACTTGAGCCAAAACTTGAGCACTATGGATGTTTAATAGATCTTTTAGGCCGAGCTGGGCAGGTTAAGGAGGCTGAGGAAAGGGTTCGGACCATGCCCATGAAGCCTAATGCAATTTTGTGGAGGTCTTTGCTTGGAGCAGCAAGGGTTCATGGGAATTTGGAGATAGGTGAAGTTGCACTTAATCACTTGATTGAGTTAGAGCCAGAGACTAGTGGGAATTATGTGCTTCTATCAAACATGTATGCCAGCTTAAATAGATGGGATGACGTGAGAAGAATGAGGATGTTGATGAAAGATCGTCAGATCAACAAGATGCCTGGGAGCAGCATTGTTGAGGTTGATGGTGCGATGCATGAGTTCCTTATTGGTGATAAAACGCACCCACACACAAAAGAGATATATTTGAAGGTTGACGAGATGAGCAGAAGCGTGCAAGAATACGGACATAAGCCAAGAACAAGGGAAGTGTTGTTTGACATCGAAGAGGAAGAGAGGGAAGATGCACTTTCTTACCACAGTGAAAGGCTAGCTATTGCTTTCGCACTTATAGCATCTGCTTCCAGCTTACCTATCCGAATTATTAAAAACCTCAGGGTTTGCGGTGATTGTCATGCTAGTACGAAGCTTATTTCAAAGATATACGAAAGAGAAATCATAGTAAGAGATCGGAATAGGTTTCACCATTTTAAACATGGGACTTGTTCTTGTTCAGATTATTGGTAGGAAAGCTAAGTATCTTGTACTTCAAAATGAGAAATAGAAAGCATATTTGTAAATTGGATTATTCTTTGTTTAGGTGTCTTTCTTCCAGTTCACAACCTACCCTTTTTTTCTGTTTGACATACTGCCCGTAAGCTCAAGCCTATAACCCTGTTACCTCCCCTGACTCCAAAAGTTCCAGACTCAATGATTGGGTTTGCCCCCTGCAAGGATATCTTAAGGTAGTTGCTGCTACTAACCGAGGGCAGGCTCAAGCCTTATTTTCTAGTTGCTGGGCGTACACCATGGCTTTAACATGATTACGCCAGAGGGAGTTGATCTTTATTGTTCAGCAGGGCGTCAAAAGTAACTAGTTCGAGGCTATAAAGGAAGATTGCAGAGTAGAACATGAAACTAGGGGGCTCCCTCTCCTTGGTGACTCGCTTCCTTCACCCTTTGGGGGCTCGCCTGCCTCACCCTTTGTTCTCCTCTCCTTGGGAGCTTGGGGTACTCCTCCCTGGGGCTCCCTTGCTTCATCCTCCGGGGTCTCCCTTGCCCCACCTCTTGTTTCTCCTCCCCGTAGGAGCTCCATGGTCCATCACTTCCGTTACCGCTCCCGAGTGCTACGACACATGTCGTTGTGAGCGAGAGCCGCAGCAATGCCTGAATGTCGTCTCCTCGTCGCGTGCCCTGAACGACACCCGTCGCCATGCCCAATCGTAGTAATGCCTTACTACACCCGAGCATCGTCCCTGCATCATGTGTCCTAGGCACGACACATGTCGACGTGCCTGACCGTGCCCAAGCATTACCTCTTTTTATGCCTGGCCTTACACTCATTCTTTCAGCTGCGCCACTGCATTGTCGCCGTGTGACGTGCCCTCACGACACTTATTCTCCATGCCCTTGTGCCATTTCTATTGAGTGTGCCATCGACACCGTACTCGCTGCATCCATGCGCCCTGTCACTTATACAATTGCGCCCCCTGCATTAGTCCATCCTTTCATCACACTATGCCTTGGTTGTGGAACATGCTTTGACTCTATGGTGTGTGCATCATCCTTAAGGTTGGCGACTCCTCCAGAACACTACCTCAGGGAGCTCCAGGTGCTCTGTCATGAGGACTCCTCTCTCGTCTAGTAGGCGACTCCTTCGGAACACTAATTTGGCAGACTTTGAGTGCTCTGACATAAGGATTAATCGCCAGAATAGGCGACTCCTCTAGGACACTATCTCCATCAGGGAGCTTCAAGTGGTCCAACATAAGGAATCCCCTCCCGCCAGGTAGACGACTCTTCCGAAACACTACTTTGGCCCCTTAGGTAGGTAACTCCTCCGAGGAAACTAACTTGGCATTTCGAGTAGGCGATTCCTTCGGGGCATTACCTTGGCCCGTTGGGTAGGCAACTCCTCCTGGACAATACCTTGGTGCACTCCGAGTGCTCCGGCACAAGGGCTCATCGCGGGATAGGCGATTACCCTGGGATACTATCACCGCCAGGGAGCTCTGAGTGCTCCGGCATAAGGACTCCCCTCCCGCCAGGCAGACGACTTCTCTAGAAAGCTGCCTTGGCCCGTTGCGTAGGCGATTCCTCTGGGGCACTGCTCAGTGTGTCGGGTAGGTGACTCTTCTAAGACACTACTTCGGTCCCTCAGGTAGGCGACTCTTCTGGGACACTACTTTGGCACGCTCCGAGTGCTTCTGTACAAGGATTCACCTATAGAATAGACGACTCCTTCGGGAGACTATCTCTACTAGGGTGTTTGCATGACTAGTCTATGTGCTTCGGCACTAGGGGCTTTTAATTGTCACTCCTAGGGACCATGATCCTGGGTCACTTCGAGACAGGAGCAAGTTAGAGAATAATTATCAGCCATATGGGTATATGCCGTACTGGCAAGTATGTAGCCGTTTTGCCTTATATCGAAATGGTATCTCTTTACATTTCTTATCAGTAAAAATATCGCTCTATACTAGTTGTACGGGTCTGTACATGTGATACCGGTCGAGAACTACATACTGACTGATATATTGTGTTTTGCCTTAACAAAAATGTAAAAGTAGTAAGTTTTTGTTGAAAAATTTAGTAAATCGACCGTATAAAGATTAAGCAGAAAAAATCAAGGTTATATTATATTAATAAAGCCTTCTTAGCCTTTTCCTCACAATATTACTTTTTAGAAAATCTTTCTGGTAAGTTATCAACCTTCATTGCAATTTTCAGTTTATTTTTACTTTTCCTCTTAGGTTTGATTTACTCCATAGTTGGAAGCTCTTGTCATATTCTTTCATTTATATGATACACTACTTTACTCACTCACACACAAACAACTTATTCTTGACGCAAAGACATTATTCATGAACAAACAGTTTATTCTTTTATAAAAATTGGCTAATGCGATAGTTGAAAACTAATTTTAGATGAGGTAATTCAATTGGTTAAGCTATTTGTTCCCAATACCTACTGTATGGAAACAAACAACTTATTTGGAAAGAAATAGCTTAGTTGAAAAAAAAGATAGCTCAAGCTGTAGAGAAGCTGTGAGGAATGAAATATAAGTCTATGTTTTTAGTTCGCTAATGATGAATATTATATGTGTATAAGATTGATTAAAAATTTGAGACACGACCGAGACGGTACCCGTATCAATACATATCATTTTATGCAAAAAACAGTGCGCACACCGATACAATATATATAACTATAGGTCAGAGGGCATCGCGCCTAGGTTGTCTGGGATTTGAGCCTTTCTCGCCGCTGTCAGGTTCTCTGCATATTCCAAAGCCCTCGTGGGAATCAACAAAGCCTTGGACTGGTGGCTAGATCAAGGGGTTCTCTGACTACACAGACGCTGTGTGAGCCAGACTTTCGAAACAGACACAGGGAAGCTGTGCAGGACATGCGAGGTGAATATGCAATCTAATAGTCCTTATAACACCAACATTTGTGTTCCCCTAGGTGAGGTATCACTCCTGGAGAGTGACATGTGTCACTTGATGACATCACCTTCTTAACCCAATAAATAGGCAATAGAACTCATTTCGCCTTTCACTTTCTTACTCTAAAACTTCAAAGCTTGAAAATTTTAAAGAGATAAACACACCAACTCAGACTCTGGACCCTGACGTTGGACCTCAGCATTGAACTAGTATGTGGTTGTGTATTCACCCCATACCCTCACCCTCGCAATGCTGACACTTGCCTTTTGACTTTGACTTTGACTGCGTGCATTATGCCACCTCCATGTATATTCCGAAACTCCCTTCCTTGGCGTCAACCTACTTGCTTCTTATTGGAAATGTTGTTCAAGTCACAAATTAAATGAACTAGTGATGGAAATGTTTGATGAGGTGTTTACCGCTTGGTTCAAGTCATAACCTAAATGTGGGCATACCGCTTAGCAGCTTTGAGGTGAATGGCTATCTGCATTATGTGAACCTTTCAAAAATGGTTTGGAGAACATGATCATGGCAGACATTATCTGCATTCTAATATGCTCTTGCACAGTTCTTACCGTGATAGAGCTTTTGAAAGTAATTTTTGGCGCACCATGTTTACGTAAGTTTCTCTTTTGTTACACAACTGACAACTCTTGTCAATTGCCTGTTTAAGCATGCAAATGACCAGCAGATCAGCGCCCACCAAGAAGTGCCTGGGGGGCTGGCTTTGGATCATGTCATAATAACATTCCAACTTGGTTTCTTCAACGTGGAAAATGTGGAGTATCTCCTAATCTCCAACTTTTCAAGTAAAATCCTTTCCGCGATCTGTTTGATGTCGATGGATCAGCAAAAAGAACGATAAATAATATTAAATTATGATGTGCACTTTTGATACGTAAAAATTTTTTTTTTTAAACAAACGTGAATAAGATTTTATATAATAATTATCATCAAAGTTTTTCTCCTAACTTTATTTTCGATACTTCTTTACAGTTCAGTCTCCGCCATATTTAACGTGATTAGGTACGTGTCCAAGTAAGATTATCGACCACATATTTCATGGCCGTTGACTACCTCGTCGGCCGGTTGTACAATTTAACATAATAAAGGTTGTTCATGTTATACCCTGCCCTTGTCCGAATGATTACCATTTTGTGTCACATCCTACTATTGAACCCAGCTGCCCTTTCACATTAATTCGTTTGTGCTGCAAGTGAATCTGGCAATGATCTTGGGCTCTGTTCAGAGCAGAAGAAGTTAAGCATTGGCTTAAGAAAAGGTTGGCCAGATTACTTTATGGATTATACAAAAGTGTTTGAGGCAATTTTGAATTGAAACAAGGAAGATTCGTCGAAAGTAAGA
This sequence comes from Escallonia herrerae, assembly GCA_033070095.1. Lineage (NCBI taxonomy): Eukaryota > Viridiplantae > Streptophyta > Magnoliopsida > Escalloniales > Escalloniaceae > Escallonia > Escallonia herrerae. The sequence goes on along the minus strand of JAVXUP010000052.1, from coordinate 152,323 downwards.
GGACCCATTAGATTTTAGGCAAAGCCAACACGCTCCACCTTTGTAGAATTTTGTAATCAACGTTGAAGGTGATGTCTGATGTGTACCATGGTCATGTCTTGGGCTGCTAAGAATTAAAAATAAAAAGCCCCCAAAAGTTTTTCTCTAGTTGTAAAGTATTATTATGGTGGGAACAATGTTTTTTTTGATGTGAACAAAGCAGCGACCTATTTGTTCAAAGATATTTGATCAAAATTAAGAAAATAGGTGATGCTAATGGACCAGCAAAGCAATTATGGGCGCCCTAATTGTCGGTGCAAAAACTTTCAAGTTTGAAGCAATAAGGATCAATTTCCTATTTCTAAATATAAAATGATATAAATTAATTAACTTTTAATAATTAGGTTTGAACACGTAAGGTGTCAAAAATATTCATATTAATTAGATTAACACATTTTACTTATATTAAAACTACTTTTAGTAGGAGTACTTTTTATCAAAATAATATCCATAACTTAAAGCTGTTTTTGTAAAGTAGTTAAGATTTAATCTAAAGTTTGCTTTCAAAAGTTAATTCCGGCTCTTAACGAACATCAAAATGCCCTTAAACAGTAGTTACATCTCAATTTAAAGAATTCATCAATACTTCTCCTCAAGATTTTTCATCTTAAGGATATTAGTTCAAAAAGACTTTTATCGTTCCTCGCCCTAAAAATAAATTGAAAAAAGCCAAATAAAACGACAAGAAGCCTGTTGATAGAACTTTAACTTGATTATTTTGTTGTTTACAGCAAGCGAATGTCTGTTTTAGACCATGTTCTAATCTCTTTGTTTTTTAAATTTCTACTGCATTAATAACAAATTAAAGGCTTAATATAACTCTTGTTTTGATCCCGTGCGTTGCACAGAAGAGCAATAACTATCAAAATACTTATTGAGAGATCTCATATTTATATGCCTAATAGCAAATACAAAATTGATAGTGATAATAAGATAATTGAAAATTTATTTTTACCTTTTAAAAGAGTTCTTCTATCAATTTTTATCGTAAAAAAATGAACTTGAGTAATACGGAGTAATTGTTAGTGACAAATGAAAACGTAAAATAGTGTATGAAATAATAGAACTAGTTTCTCCTCACTAATAGCAATCGCAGTAATAATATTAACAATAATAACCCATGTATTGAGATTGTATTACTTAAGTTTACTAACAAAAGAGTAACTGTATATAATAAATGATTGAAAAAATAGCAGTATAAACTATATGTAAAACTTGTAATGAAATAAAAAGAAAGAGATTATGGTAGTTTAAGAGAAGAACTGATGGAAAATATTGTGCTTCCTTAAATAATAAAAAGATTTAAGATTATATATATATATATATATATAATTAGATTAGATTTAATGTTACTTAATTTGTGTCCTTAGGACACCCGTTAGCAAGACTTTTGAGAATCAATTTTAGGAATACGTTTCAGTCTCCAACGTTGTATTGTATGTCTCATATTAAATGCACAAACAAAGGCTGCTACTAAACCTTAAAGAGGATTTCAAGGAATTTCAATTGAAGATCCAAAACAAGAGAGAATGCATAACAAAAATAAAAGTGTCCAGGTTCATCCTCCCCAACTATTTACCATTTCCCTTTGCCCCCTTAAACTTTCCATCCAAATCCCCCGATCCAATGCCAAGTAAGCAATGTACCCACCAAAACTTATTTTAAGCTCCAATCAACCACTTTAAAAACCAGAGAGGGAGACACAAATACACAGAGGGGCAAAGAGACAGACTTTACGGTGTTCACCTCCAATGGCTACCATGGCCGCCCTCTTCCTCAAAACCCCAACACCCTCCCACTCCTTTCCCAAAACCCACAAGACCCTTTTCGCCGCACCCCTCAATCTCTCGCTCTCCCCTCCGCCGAACCCGAAAACCCGCCGGGCGACCCGAATCGTCGCCTCCGCGTTGATCGACCCGGATGGTGGGAAGCTGGTTGACCTGGTGTCCGAACCGGCGAAGAGGGAGGCCAAGAAGAGGGAGGCGCTTTCGTTGCCGGGGATTAAGCTGACCCGGATCGACCTCGAGTGGGTCCACGTGCTCAGCGAGGGCTGGGCCAGCCCGCTTGCCGGATTCATGAGAGAGTCCGAGTTCCTCCAAACTCTTCATTTTAACGCGCTCCGGCTGGGCGACGGGTCCGTCGTCAACATGTCGCTGCCGATTGTGCTCGCCATTGACGATTCGCAGAAGGATCGGATTGGCGGGTCGGGTTCCGTCGCTCTCCTTGACTCAGGCGATAACCCGGTTGCCATTTTGAGCAAGTAAGCGCATTCTCAGTCGGCTTTTTCTTTTCTATTTTGATCATGCCCAAAGTCCCTTTTGTTAATTTGCTTGCGTGAATGCTTTTGCCTATATGCTTTGAGTTTCTAGGCCCTAAGGTGGGCTTGTCTACCCTCGTAATTGGTTACAAAAGGTTGATGTCTTGTCTCTAGTGTCAGCACTTTTTAAGGTGTGGACAAAGCATAATAAGGAGTGGAAACAGATTTCCATCTACTGTTTCTTGACTTTCGCAATGTGACTTGAACTTATTTTGCATCAGGCTGGTTCACTTAGTACAGATTGGATCACTGAAAGGGATAATTTGAATCCAACGCCAGGACTAGTCTTTCATGAAGGCTATTTATGCACTAAAGATTATTAGCGACATCTGATCTTAGGTACAGAAAGGGGTGAAATAGCAAAAAGTGTGTGAAGATAACCTTGCCTATAGTGTTTTAAGAAGCTTTGTAAGTGTTCAAAGCAATGAAGCAAACAAGGATAAATTTGTGAAAATGACTTGTTTTGACCCAGTTTTCTAGTTATACGTGTGCCGAAATTATGCTGTGTTAGAGTTTTATCTGAATGGGCGTTAGTGCATTGCTGTAGCGGCAAAATAGACGGTATTGCTATCACTTTGTGATTGTTATAATGTCAAAGTCAATTTAAATATATAATTTTAAATTTGACCGAAAGAAAACACAATCATGTATGTCAACAAATGTTTCGTATACTAGTCTCTTACCTTGATGACTGTGTTCCTTGAAATTTCTTATGCTTCATTTAATACTGCAAGATCCTACCTTGACTATTTGATGGAGCAAGAACATTTACAGGGAATTTCAAAATTTTTAAGAGTTTAGGCATGCACTTAGACATGGAAGCATGCAGATAGCAAACAATATCTTTAGGTGAAGTTTTTGTTGGGGTCGACATCCAGTTGACTAATGCAGCCTTGTTAAAATTTGCTGACTGTCTGAACCCGTGTTAATGCAATAGTCGTCTTGTCGACCTGGATCTCTTTACTGTCATTTTGTTGATTCTGATGTTTGAAGTCAATTGGTCACTATATCGTACTTTTTGTTTAACAAAATAAGTATCGTTGAGGTGACGTATGTGACGTGTGCTCTATTACATGGACTCGGTACGAGTGTCCGGATCGGATACGTGTCCAAGTGTCGGACTCGTCTAATTTTGAAAACGCAAGACACTGGGACACAGCAAAATGTTCATATTTATTATTGCTTTTTAGTTATTTCGAAGGCAAAAAGGTGTTTTATGTGATGCATTTGGTTTTAATTGACAACTTATCTCCACTTAAAGCAACTACTAATTAAACAAAAGATTATAAGATAGTATCATAATGGCATATCTTATGAGATGTGTCGGACACATATCCCATACCCATATCCAACTGTCGAGTGTCCGACACAGGTACTTCACGCAAAACCGAAGAGTCCATGTAACATAGCGTGTGCTCACTCTTTATCTGAAATGTTTTAGTTATTTTGACGAAAAATGCTATCCGTTTACGTAGATAAATAAACCTTACAGGTCACAGTGAAAGCAACTGTGAATTCTGGATTTTTATTTGCTGACTTACGTTGTGCAGATTGTACATTTATTACGGATAAAACATTAATGGGATTGTTAATAGGATATTTTAGTTATGGCAAAGTAAGTACGATTAGTTTCTTCTTGAGTGGTTATAGATGATCTGTTTCCACTGAGGAAACGATAAGAGTATTCACTCTACAGCTTTTTCACTATATTCAAAATCTGATCAAGTTTAATCAGCAATATGGCTTGTTGCGGCTAGCTGAATTCTAAGTGCTTACCACCTAGAAACTGGATAGCTGTACTGCAGTTCTAAGGGCCATCCTTTATTAAGGTTGTTTCCAAATGCCTAATTTTGTTCATTGTTTAGTACTTGGTTTCTTGCTTGAAGATTAAGTTGGTTATCCTACTGATGTTATTTCCTGGATTTGCTCAGTTAAACGTGTCTTGTAAAATCATTTCTATGATATCTCTTTTAACTAAAAGATTAAGAAACCTTGTTTTATGCCTTGGGTGATTACAGCATTGAGATCTACAAGCATAACAAAGAAGAACGAATAGCTAGAACTTGGGGAACAACTGCCCCTGGACTTCCTTATGCCGAGGAGGCCATAACCAAATCCGGGAACTGGCTTATCGGGGGTGATCTAGAGGTTCTAGAAAGAATCAAGTACCATGATGGTCTAGATCGGTTCCGACTTTCCCCTGCTGAACTGCGTGAGGAATTTACAAGGCGTAATGCAGATGCAGTGTTTGCTTTTCAGCTTAGGAATCCTGTGCACAATGGGCATGCTTTGCTGATGACTGATACACGTCGTCGCCTTCTTGAGATGGGCTATAAAAATCCTATCCTCTTGCTTCATCCATTAGGGGGTTACACCAAGGCAGATGATGTTCCGCTTGGTTGGCGAATGAAGCAACATGAGAAGGTTTGTTTACTTCGTAGTTTATAACTTTGGCCGAATAGCTCAGTTGTGTTTGATGCGTCGGAGTTTTCTTGGATAAACTCACAATATTATGTTAGAGACGAGGAAACGGACTTAAGTAAGTTTTTATCTCCTACAGTTCCATTTACAGAACCCGGAGCATGTACTGTTGCCAGAAAAAAGTTCATTTTTAAAGACAACTGTCCATGAAAACTTGATTGGTGACCATCTTCCCCTGGCACCTCCTCACCCAAGACACAGACATAAAAACTTGGAAAATTGAAAAGACAGCAAAATGGTTAAGTCCTGAGATAGGCTACCAGGATAAAAAGCGAAAAACTACAGTTTGAAGTCCATGTTCTTGTTATTAAAAGATGTAGGCAAGGTTGCTTCAGGATGTAAATTTAAATTTTTTGGCCAAGATTCATTTCTTAGGAGAAGAAACATGTATTTGACCTCATGATCACTGATTTGGTTTGGAAATGGAACTGTGTTCTCAGGTACTTGAAGATGGTGTTCTTGATCCAGAGACCACTGTAGTTTCAATATTCCCATCTCCCATGCATTATGCTGGCCCAACCGAGGTGCAGTGGCATGCAAAGGCTCGAATAAATGCCGGTGCCAACTTTTATATTGTGGGTCGGGATCCAGCTGGCATGAGCCATCCGGCCGAGAAAAGAGACCTTTATGATGCAGACCATGGTAAGAAGGTATTGAGCATGGCTCCTGGACTGGAGCGGCTAAACATCCTTCCTTTCAAGGTAAATACACCTCCCCAAGCAATCAGCTGTCACTTTTTCCTACATTCTGATGAAGTCCCAGGTTTTAATAGTTGAACTTGAATGCAGGTGGCAGCGTATGACAAAACTCAGAGTAAGATGGCATTCTTTGATCCATCCAGGCCTCAGGATTTTCTCTTCATTTCTGGTACCAAGGTATGTCATTAGAGAATTTTTTATCACAAGTTACCAATCTCTTCTTAGTGGCTCTTTCTTTGTACAATCTTGTATTCTACTTAAATGCTTGAGTGCAATTTACAGATGCGAACCCTTGCAAAGAACAGGGAGAATCCTCCAGATGGATTCATGTGCCCTGGTGGTTGGGAAGTTTTGGTGGATTACTATGACAGTTTGACTATGGCTGGGAATGGCAGGGTCCCTGAACCTGTCCCAGCTTGAAGCGATGAGCTCTGTTGAAGTGCACTATCGTACACCCGGGAAATACTAACGCATGTATCTCCCCTCTGTGGAACTGCTCTGATTCTGTAAAAAATTCTCTCTTCAGCTCTGCAATAAATTATGCGAGGCGCTATACCAGCGAGAACTCCTGTTGCCTCAAATCTGTAATTACCACGCCAAGGATGGCGTCTGGAAATTGTGCAATTTGTGTGCGCGCGCACTGTAACATATTGTGATTGTGCTTCTACGAAACAAACATATTGCTACGTGCTGCTTTCTCCTGTCTTCCTTTGTCTTCCGTTGAGAAGTCGCCTACAATGCATTTAGCTTTGATGATTAGCCAGCCAGCCAGCCAGCCAAATTTTCTATCATTAGGATTCTGGGTATAATTGCCGGATCCTCTAGAGTTTCACTGGGCTCTAGCTAAACTCTGTCAACCTCCCTTGTAAAATCCCGACTGAATTAATTTTCATTCGTCTTGCGATTCAAATTTTCATTTTTGAGTTACTTGTCGATTTTTGTTGAGGAAGTTCACATGGGGCTTACTTATTGTAGGATGAATGACATAGTAAGGTGGGACGCCTCTTCCATCTGACCAACACAAACTAGGGGGAAGCCGGGAAGACGGTCCCAAGTCGTCTTCACAACCTAATTACTACAAGCAAACTTTGCCAAGGCTGTGAGCCACCCCATGTTTTTTTGACAACAAAAAGTGAAGTCACGGATCAAACCACCTCATCAATATATATGTAACCGTGATTGTTAGTTTCGAGAAATTTTCGAATAATGAAACTTGCTATCTTTGCATCCCCGCTTCAAAAATCTATTTTCTTCAGTTAAAGTTGCTTTCTAGTTTTTCTCTGCCAAAGTAACTTGAAAATTGGATTGTTGCCCACAAATTTAGCTTGGAAATCTTCATCCAGTCTGCAAATTCCTACACGGCAAAAAGCCAGATGCACAAACCAAGACTTCAACAACACATTGATGTTGATGTCTGGCCCTGCTGAATACTAACAATGTGGGGATAATGGAAATTCTTATAAATGTAGAAATGCAACACCAAATTGAAGTAGATGTCTGACCTTTAATTGCACTAAGCAGGAGCGAAACGAGGGCAAGGTTCAAAGGTGAGCACTGAGCAGGCATAACTCGTATAGAAGCTTTTCAGGGTGGGAGCAGGTGCGAGGGTGCAGGGTTGGAGTGTCATTAGGATCTGAGGGTCATGCAATTAAGGTCTGACTTTGAATGAACAGACTGAAGGTTCAGAATCTGATCATTCAGCTTCAAACTCTAATACTGAAAACGATCTTTCAAGAATAACCTTGCACGTTAATTTAGTCCATCAAAGTGTGAGTTTTAACGATTGGAGTTATTTGCATTGTATTTTATAACTTTTGAGTCCTTTCGAAATGAGATGTTTTAAGTAGTTTCTTGGATTGAAGAAAATATTAAAGGACTTTCAGGTGCCTTGCCCAATAATAAGGAAATATCTATTTCCATGCTAATATGCTTTTTCACACCCCTTGTTGCCGCTAAAAGTTTATTTTGCGTCGTTAATGTGCTTTTCGAAGACAAAATAAGAGTGTGGAACAGCAAATTGGTTGTGGAAATAGATACTCCCTGATAATAAGTATCAATTTTGATATCTGAATTAATCTGAATCGAATAGAGAGATACTTTACGCGGCTTTGCAACTTCACTTGCTAATGGCTAATCTGCCAAGTGCACCATCTAATGCACCCATTAGTTTGTGTCACGTGCACGATGCGCACAAAAGTTCCTATTCGGATACTGCTTTTATACTATATAATATAATAATAACAACTAAGAGAGAAGAGCCACCACTTAAACATGAGATAAGGGAGACTCTCGAGATCCAAGCAGCGTGAGACTAAGGAACACCTGAAAAAGTAAAAGTTAAAGATACACTGACATTTTAAAGATCAAAATCAAAGCTTCACCATATTAATTTAATCAAACTCCAACAACACATTGAATTAAACGTGTGACACTCTGACTTTGCATAAATTAGATGAGAGATTGAGCATCTGATCAATCGAATTTAGCCTTCAGTATTTGCCACTTGATATTGCTGAACGGGATACACTTGACAAGCCGGCCAATTGGCCAAGATAAAGCAGCAATGGCAATAGAAATGCTCCACTGCCCCATATCCAACCTAGCCGTATCGGCATAGCTTTCCAAAGCCTCCACCATGAGCGCCTGAAAGGCCACAATAGTTGAAGTGATTCCCCAGAACAACTTCTCCTTTTGTATCTCCTTAAAGAAACTCTTCTCAAGGCTTCTTGTGTTGAACATATTAAACACTTGGCAGAGAACATAAGTATTATAGATCATTGTACGCTTTACCTTGTTATTCACATCGAACATGGATTTTCCTTATGTTCTCATGCAAAAGCCACCTCGAGAGAGGAATGAGCCACTTATAAACCACATCATATGGAGGAATATAATAGCTCAAACTCTATATCAAATAGCCACCCTCCTAGCCATACATTTTCGGTGCAAATGAAATCTCTCATCATCACTTTTTCGTATCAGTACCCCACTTTGTTTTTCTCTGGATCAAAGTATTCAATTTCGACAATCTGATATCTTCGATGCAATGCTTCTACATCCATTCTAAGTTCTTGAATAGCCCAATCAAATATTGCCTTTTCAGTTTTCAGAGGCTCGGACAAATATCTTGACGGGGGATGACTTATATTTAAACCAATTCCTTGGCAAAGCAACTCTTGAACATTCTGTGAAACCATACTGATAGGTTCTTCGATAGAGCTTAGACCTAAGCAAAACCTGGTTACCTGGTGAGGATAACATAGCACAGGAGATTGAGGCAGTCATCCTAGAAGGAAAATAAGATCGCATATTCGGCACAGAATGCATGAAGGGGATGTGCCTCGTCATCCAATGCAGGGATGAGGATATAGATCTAACCCACCCTCTTAAGGTCCTAGAAGGGTGGAAGATTCGTTCATCCGGTTTTAGAATATTGTATTAATATGCAGGCAGTAATCACAGGGTAAAGCCAATCATGAGCCTCGCTGTTATGGATTATTACTGCATGTTTAGATTGCTTTTTAATGGAGTGATTAACAAACTGCGGTACGACATGGAATAGAGTAACTCCAGCATTCTACCAAAGAAAATATTGGTTGCAGTTGATTGTTGACTATCAGCATGAAGTTTACGAAGCTCTTTGCTGTCATATAGCTTGTGGTAACTGGTTATCTTGCAATGGTATGTCGAATTACGAGTCCCATGTGTTCGGTGCATCAAACTTACTTCTATATGTAAAATACAAGTTTTGTAAAGCTTCTATGAACACTAAAAAGATGAGAGTCTACCTCCTTGGAGTCCATCGTTAGACTACCAGTTCCATTTGTACAAATGTTGGTGACTGATCCAATTGCATGGCACAGTGAGGGTTTTCTCAGCAGAACATCAGCATTCTTCATTTTCTTCATCGAATAAGCAAGTGCAATTTTTGCAGCCAGCAACAGACCTTTTGGGGTCGACGTTATGGCTATCATTGCCTATGTTACATGGACTCGGTACGAGTGTCCGGATCGGATACGTGTCCAAGTGTCGGACTTGTCTAATTTTGAAAACGCAAGACACGGGGACACGGCAAAATGCTCATATTTGTTATTGCTTTTTAATTAATTCGAAGGCAAAAAGCTGTTTTATGTGATGCATTTAGTTTTAATTGACAACTTGTCTCGTCTCAAAGTAATAACTAATTAAACAAAAGACTATAAGATAGTATCATAATGGCATATCCTATGAGATGTGTCGGACACATATCTCATACCCATGTCCAAGTGTCGAGTGTCCGACACGGGTACTTCATGCAAATCGAAGAGTCCATGTAACATAGATCACTGCCGGAGTGGCTAGAATTCCCACTATAGCAATCAGGACGTCAAGGAAATTTGGCTCTCCAACGACCGCCAGTTGAGTTCCTTCATTGTATATGTTCCCTGCAAACAAGCGAACCAGCAACACCAGAAAAATAATGAAAGCAACTAGGTCACCAGCCTTACCTATTATTGAGGTAAGGTTCTCAAATTGGTATATAACTTCTCCATCTAAATTTATTGTCTGGCTCTTAAAATTCTTGCCAACTGCAGTGACTAGCATCCGGGCATATCCATGGACCACGTTAGTGCCGGAAACGAAGAATGGATTGTCGGAGCCATCAACCACCGTACGTTCAGTTTGGCCATCCGTCTTAAATTTGTCTACTTGTATTGCTGTATTGTCTAAGCAGAGTCCATCAGCTGGTACTTGGTCTCCAGGAATTAAGAAAACTACATCCCCGACAACAATATCCGGTATTGGTACCCGCTGCCATTGACCGCTTCTCAGAACATCAACTTGCTGGATCTTGCTGCTGAATTCAGATAAGTTGTGGCATATCTTGCCTGGCCAGAAGTTACTTCCAGCTGACACAGTGATCACTACAAGGGTAGCAGCAAGTCTGGTTGCCCCTTGAAACCATCCTCTTTCAGTACCATGTTTACTGATGCGAAAAATTATAGAAAGAACAGCACAAACAAGTAGGATGAGATTCATGGGATCCTTTAAGGCTTCCAGCATATGATCATAGAAGTTCTTTGCGTGCTGATTCTCGCCATACATGTTGGAGCCGAAGACCTGGCGTCGGATGGTAAGGTTACTTCTGTTACCATGGACCCCGTGGTCCACATGGGTTGCGAGGGTTGAAAACAAACTGCTTATCTTACTTCTATTCTCTTTTTATGTTACGCTCTGTTTTGCATATCTTACTTAAGTTAAAAACTTAGAACAACATCGAAAACATAACTTGAAATGAGTACTAAAAAACTATGAAATGAAATAGGTTAGAATAGTGAGAAGAATTGACAGATAAGCCTTACATCCCCAAATGATTCCTAAAAAGAGGTTGAAGGTTAGCACGTAGACTCCAAAGTCAACTAAATTCTTTTTGACTTTATGAAAATCCTTGCCATGTCAATGATTCCCTTCACTTCACCTACCAATTCTTTCTGGTAAAAACAATCGGCAATTGTAATTTCAAAATTCTAATTAGAAGGTTCCACCAGATTAATGAAGATTGGGTTGACTGCAAGTTAAATGATAATAATAGTTTTTTTCTGAGAGAGGCGCAACGACAGCATACAAATAAAGTAATGCTTTAATCTAATTGGATGTGGTAGTAAATAGGTACTTCTAATTACAGGGAAAAAATAATGGTAAGTAGCTACTCGAATATATCTAGACTCCTAAACGCAAGGAAGAAGATTTTGAAATTCAACCTAAAACCAGAAATTTCTATCGTAGGGCAGAAAAATGTCCACAAAGTGTCTTAAATGGTCCTTTTGGTGTTCGGACGATAAACGGCTTATAAGCACCATAGTGATACTGTTGGTTCGATTGCCGCGTGGCTCTTCACAAATCAAAGTTCGTGGCCGGTTCGATTGCCGTGTGGCTCTTCACAAATCAAAGTTCGTGGCCCGCATCACAAACGTTGGTTCTTGAGCCACTTTCTTGAATTTACAACATTTCAATTGTCATTTGTTTTACGAAATTACTTTCTACGGAAAATTCAAGAGTATTTGTCGGATGTGCTCTGGCACTGATATGACGAGAAATTATGTTTTCATAAACAGATACTTACTGCGCCAAAAATGACGTTTGAAAATTGGGCATTGTGAGTGCATATTGTAAGATAGTGTGATTGTGCGTCTCTGAAAGAAACATATTAATATACCATGAAAAATGATTCCTTTTTTTTTTTTTGGGGTTACAACCCATGAAACATGATGCATACACACATTTAGCTATTGATGATTAGCCAGATCTATAATAAGGATGTTGGCTATATTGCCGGATCCTCCGGAGAGTTTCATTATGGCTTCTAACAATCAAGTTTCTCTTTCTATTGTCTTGTAAAGGCTCACTTACAAAATTTTTACTGAATTAAATTCCATTTCATTTCGAAATTTAGACTTCACTCATTAATGTGAATAATGATCTTATGTTGTATTGCTGTAACAATTTTGACGACAAATAATTGTTGGTAAATATTTTGATGTTGTTGCTAAAAGATTTATAATGATAACTTTTTGTCATTAAAATACATCTAGTGATAATTTTTCATTACATAAAAGGATCCTACTCCCATATTGGCAAGTTAGGTTCTAGAGATATTTCGATTCTAAAACTTGCATATTAAAACCAAGATGCTACGACCGTTCATTCCGTGACAAGTAATTGTCGCTGAATAAGGTTTAAGTCCCATCTTATACAATTGCGGAAGTTGTAGCCTCTTGCCGCTAAAGGGTTGTCCAAAAATGTATCTAGTTGCTATCATCCATCGACCCTCGTTAAAATTTTAGCGTTAATTGCATGTTAATTAACTGTTGAAAACCGGGTCCTCCTTGCAGTTCGTTACTAGAGCTCTTTCGGCTACAGAAGGAGATTACTTATTTGCCGAAGGTACCAAACAAGATCGTTATTTAGTGGCAAAAAAAGTTAATTTTGGAGGAAAAGTTAAAGAGAGACTTTGAGTGTCTAAAATAAATGTTTGAACTTGATGAATGAGGGGATGTACTGCGCCAATTGCAGTAAAAAAATTGCCAGTGCATCAGGTGGGCAACACGAAGGCGGATGATTCAAAGTCACATCAGAAAGGTCTGTTCATGTTTTTGGTTTGTTTCCAGTTAAATGTCTGACCTATCACTGTTGTCACGATTGATAATCTATCCTAGAGCGAGAGGGCAGTCTATTGGTACTCGTTGTTATGGTAGAATTGATTGATTTCTAAGGAGAAGATGCTGGTAGCTGAGAGGTGAAAAGTTTTATGAATTTAATATACGTAAACATTGACCGTACACGTTAACATCGATTATACTCATTATTTTTACCTTCGTTTGACTTATTTGATCATTGCTTTCTTTTTGAATTCAATTTGAAGGATTACACGTACTAAAACTTACATAAGATTCCGATGAGAAGTGGAAAGAAAAAATCCACTGTAACGGAAGGAATAATATGTATCCTTTAGCAATGTGTGACCGCAAGCATTCAATAGTTGCAGGCCTGTGTGTTTCTATCCATGATTACATGGGTTGAAGGCGTATCGAGTTATATTAAGATTCATGGATAATGCAGTGTTCATTTGTAACCGTGTTGATTTGTTCATTCCCTTCTCTTGAACTCTTGATCCCAAATTCCTCACAAAGAGGTAAATAAGAGTAATTCCTATTTCCTAAGATTGTGGCAACTAAATTATTCCAACAAGCTGTAACGACTGAACTGAGATTCTGGAAGTATAGAAATTGTTAGAATGATAAGTGTTATACAAAGATTTGAATCTTGTTGCTTATAGGTAGAGAAGATAAAGGGGGACGAATTGAAATGATTAGATCTTAGTGCCAACTTGCGCTTGTTTTGTGTTGCACCTCTAGTAAATGTGATTTCAAGCATTCTAAAGTGTTTCAGCAGGGTAGGTTGATTTGCTTATGCGGTCCGAGAAGGCCTATATGAAGCTTCTTGCGCTGTTTTGTTGAATGCTGTCAATGTTGGACAGGGCATAGCTTTTTAGGGGATTTGTCTACAATATTCTTCAACAGGTGAAAACCTTTTATTGGCGTAGTTGGTCTGTAGAGCGCCACCCATGTTTTGGGGTCAGATAAATGGTTCTGCAAGGCGCGATCCATACGACGTAGGTGCTAGACATTTTTTTTTTGTCATAGTTCACTCATTAACTGGAGTGAACTGCACCTTGCAGGATCGATGGTTGTGACATAAGCCTGACTGGTACATTTTGATCGGATATGCCCACCAGCTTTGCGTACCAGCTCTGTGGCACGTTCCACCAATTTTTTCTCTGTAAGAAAGCTGGATAAGAGGAGGTGGGAGGCGAGACGAGACTAATTTATTAATTGCAAGGGGATAGTAGAAGACTATTAGCATGGCTTGACACGAGATGTTTGGCAGGAGTCAGAGGCCCAGAAGGTAATCTGAGATAACCTTTTCATCTTGATCTGAAGCTAGAATTTTGACTTTGTAAAAGTTTGAGATAAGTTTGAAGGTTGGGTTATGGTTCACGATGTTAGCTTCGACACCTTCATCTTGTCCATCATACACAACAAGGAAACAGAAACAGAACCCACGACTTCAACTGAGTGACAAGCTATAAAGACTATAAATGACAAAGAAGCTATAAATGACCCTTGCTGAACACTAACAATCTTAGAAGAAGAATAGGAAATTCATAAAGATGTAGAAACTCAAGGGGATCTTAAAGGCAAAAAGCAGGAGCAAGAACGTGTGCTAGGTTCCAAGGTGGGAGCATAACTAGCATATAAGGTTTTCAGGGTGGGAGCAGGTGCGAGGTCATTAGGACCGGAGCCTTCTGCAACCGAGATCTGACTTTGCAGGAACAGACTTAAAGGTTCAGCACCTGATCAGTCTGCCTTAAACTTTAATACAGGCCACTTGGAAATTCTGAAAAATGATCTCTCTAGAATAACGATGCACTTGACAAGCCAGACGATTAGCCAAGAAACAGCAGCAGTTGCAATGCAAATGCCCCACTGTCCCATATCCAGCCTATCTATATCTGCGTACCTTCTAAGAACTTCCACCATTAGCGCCTGAAAGACCACAATAGGACCTGTGATTCCCCAAAACAACTTAGTTGTCTTTATCGCCTCAACGAACTTTTTCTCAAGGCTCCTAGCGTTGAACATGTTAAACACTTGGCAAAGCACATAGGTTTTGTAGAGCATTGTTCGCTTTACATTGGTACTCATATTGAAGATTGATTCTCCCTTGAAATGTATGGTTAGCAGGACGGCTATTTGATACATAGTTTGAGCCGCTATGTTTTTCTTCATAACGTATGTTATTAATGGCTTGCTCCTGTCCCTAGGTGGCTTGTGCATTAGCTCTTCTGGCCCTTCTCTTACAACGAGAACTAGAGCAGCCATTGTACCCATTATCAGCTTTACCCACATAAGTTGAAACATTGGGTATGGGGCTTTACCGGCTGAAACTACTGCCATGGTGTTAATCCCAGGGGGTTCACTGGGCGTAACAGCTATCACAGAGTCGACCACTAGAGCAACAAAACTTGCAGTGAGCAAAAATTGAGTGTAGATCTGGATGCTTTCATAGATGCCTCTACCCCATTTGAAAATGTTTACTGCAGAAGGGAACTCTTCATTCCGAATGACAATATCTGAGTATGCCTTGGCAATATCTGCACTTTTCATACTAAAACAGACTCCAAGATCGGCTTCCTTTATTGCCTGCATGTCTCCTATGCCACGTCCCATAACTGCAACAACGTGGCCCTTTTCCTTTAAACACTGTACCATAAGAAACTTGTCAGACGGAGTAGCTCTTGCCATGACCCGGATGTTGTCAATTCTATCAATTCTCTGTTCGGATGTGTAGCTTCGAAATTCCCTTCCTTCAATTATTTCTCCAAGCTGATGGTTATCAGCGTCAAGTACTCCACATTCAGTAGCTACAGCTCTAGCAGTGAACACGTTGTCTCCTGTGATCATTTTCAAGTTCACTCCAGCATGTAGAAAATTTTCTACAGCTTCTTGTACCCCGGGACGAAGTGAGCTTTTTAGACCGACGAGGCCAGTAAGATTAGCTGTGGTTGGCAAGAAGTAAACAATTCTCGTATTGAAGTTTTTTTGTGTGCAAAAGCGATGCAGCGGAGACCTGCCTTCAATTGTTTGCTCCAACAACACCTTTTCGTTTTTATTAATGTATTTGACTAGTCCAGTAGTTTCATAGTACTGTGTACACATGGATAAGATTGTCTCTGGTGCTCCTTTCCGGTGCAAATGAAATATCTTGTCGTCTTTCTTGCGAATCAACACTCCACTTTGTTGTTTCTCTGGATTAAAGTAGTCAATTTTAACAATAGCATAGCTTTGCTTCAGTGCTTCTGGATTCATGTCAATTGCTCCTTTTGCCCAATCAAATATCGCCTTCTCAGTTTTTAGAGGAGAATCAGATAAAGATTTTGATGGGGGCTGACTTATGTTAAAACCAATCCCTTGACGAAGCAACTCTTGAACATTTTGGTCGATCAATCTAGAAGGAACTCTCTCTATTGAGCTTAGACCTAACCAAAACTTGGTAACCTGTTGAAGAAAATTAGTGTGGGACGTTGATGTCAATATATTCTTGGGGAGAAAATATTACAAAAACAATGATGTGTGCAGGTAGTAATCATTGAGCACCGGCAATCTTGATTAAGTTAAAAAAGTGCAGTGTTGTTGAGCAGAACTTAATCACAATACACTGACTCAGAGCATAAATATGTTTCATTTGATTCAAAAAAGATCTGATCAGATACAAAAGTTCCAGTCCATATTGTCAGACACTCGAATGTCTAGGGAACATTTTGTCAGGCCGTAAGCCACAGCACACAGCATACACACATTATTGCATTGTACCAGGATTGTTGATGTGCATTATAGTAGTTTCTCGTATTTGTTTCAAGAACCTTTTTTTGCACGGACAAGTAGTGTCCTGGTTCAATGCAGATTTATATCGTTCTAATGGGGAAATCAACATGTTTCAGTGATTAACTAGAAGAGTGTTCAAATATGGCTTAGGGCCTCAAAAAACTGCCTCCTGGAACCTGGCTGTTAATATATTGCATGCTGTACAAAAAAAATTTCGACTCAACACGAACACTGATTGGAACTAGAAATATACCTCCTTGGAATCCATTGTTAGGCTA
This sequence comes from Escallonia herrerae, assembly GCA_033070095.1. Classification (NCBI taxonomy): domain Eukaryota; kingdom Viridiplantae; phylum Streptophyta; class Magnoliopsida; order Escalloniales; family Escalloniaceae; genus Escallonia; species Escallonia herrerae. Next base: position 135,585 of record JAVXUP010000052.1, on the reverse strand, counting down.
CCAGTTGCATTTGTACATATCGTGGTAACCGATCCAATTGCATTGCAGAGTGAGGGTTTCCTCAGAAGAACATCATTGTCTATCAGTTGTTTCATTGAATAAGCCAGAGCTATTTTCACAGCAAGCAATAAACCTCTTGGAGTTGAAGTTACCGCAATCATAGCCGGAGTGGCTACAATTCCTACTATAGCAGCCAGGGCATCAGAGATGTGTTTCGCCACCAATGGACACTTGATTACCTTCTTCATTGTATATGTTCCCTGCAAACAAGCGACACGACAACACCAGAAAAATCAGGAAAGCAACTGCATCGCCAGCCTTACCTATTACTGAGGTCAGGTTTTCAAACTGTTCTACGAGCTTCCCATCTAATTTAATTGTTTGGCTCTCTCTGTTCTTGCCAACTGCTGTGACAACCATGCGAGCATACCCAAGGACCACGTTAATATCAGAGAAAAAGAATGGATTCTCCTAGCCATCAACTGTAATACGTGTACTTTCACCGTTGGTTTCTAACTTGTCTACCTGTATTGAGCTCTCGGTATCTAAGTAGAGTCCATCAGCAGGAACTTGGTCTCCAGGCTTTAGGAAAACTACGACAATATCGGGTATATCTACCCTCTGCCAATGGCCGTTTCTCACAACATCAACTTGCTGGATTTTGTTACTGTCCACGGAGAGCTTTTGGCATTGTCTTTCAGGCCAAAAGTTACTCCCAGCAGAGGCAAGGATTGCACCAAATATAGCAGCAAGTTTCGCTACACCTTCATACCATCCCACTTCTAGGCCATGCTTTCTTATGCCCAATCCAATAGAAAGGACTGTAGAAACAAGTAGTATGAGAATCATTGGATCCTTTAGGGCTTCCAATACAAAAATGGTAGAATGTCTTCGCTGCAGGCTGATTATCTCTATACAAGTTGGAACCAAAGGCTTGATGCCGGCTGGCAATGTCTCTTTCATCACCGCGGATCCCGTTCTCAATATGGGTGTCTAGAGCTGAAACTATACCCTCAATACCTCCATGCTCTTGTATCAACCTCTGATCTTTCTTTCCCACAAGCTCGATGATGCTTGCTGGTTTGATCTTAGAGAACCGATCTGGCTCGATATCCACAGCAGTAGACAGCGGGATCTGCCCAAGAGCCGACGCAATCACTGTGTCTGCATTTCAATGGTAGGAAGGGACGTGATGGACATTTCAACAGAATGTGGAACGAGAAGAAAATGCCAATCAGTGACTAAAGCAAGAAGTAAGCTGGTTCTCTCAGTGTTCGTCCTCCAAGCAGAAGATCATGGAGAATCAGTTACTCTGATACGGTATTCCAGGAATCAGGAGTCCTATGCTATATCAGACTTTGGCTTTCTCCAATTTCTGCGGTATTCCAGAAAGATGATAAATTATGCTCAAGTGGCCTCCATTTTATCAGCATTGACATACTTGTGAGTCTTACTTTAATGTTTGCAGTATCTTAGTTTAATGGTTTCTGCCGGCGAGGAGTTCTTGACATGACTTAGTACTTCACTTTCTAACTCATACATGACGAATATGATTGAGGGAGGCAGAAATTGTCTCGAGGGCAGAAGGGACTGTCGTACTTTGAACAGCAATGAATTTGCAAATGAGTTTATATGTATGATTCCCAAGGTTTGGGGCCTTCGTGAGACTACTGTACCTGATTCTGACTTCTGCAATTTCACAAAAACATCGTATGGGAACAAATATAATACCTATCTAGTTGCAGCATATCTTTAAACAATTCATTCTATAGATCCCTGAAGGCAGAAACTCAACGACCAACAACTGTCTGCTTGAAAGCTTCAACTAGTTTTAACGATTTGGACTAGTGAAAAATAGGGCTGACTAATACATGTTAGAAAATAAATACAAAGTCAAAGGAATCGATACTGCAATATGCTTGGCCCTTGTATTGGTTTTAAATTTAAATAATATTCACGAGGAATTTGCTACGAAGAAAGTGGCTCCTTTTAAATATTGTTCACGAGGAATTTGCTATGAAGAAAGTGGCTTGTAATTTTCAATTAGGTGTGCTTGAAATCAAGATATTTGCCCAAAATACGAAGAAAATGGCTCGTAATTTCAATTAGGTGTGCTTGCAATCAAGATATTTGCCAAACCTCTTTGCCAATCATATCAAAATCAAAAGCAATTGAAGCTCATGGAATAAGCAAGGGATAATGCAGCAGCCAATGGTAGGCCTTCTGAAATTGCACCAACTACAAGAATTAAGCGTAGCAGTAAGAATTCTCACCGCAGAATTAATAATGTCATCGACCCTGGTTTTGTTTGCATTGAACTCTTTCTTGCTCCTATACTCAGCTTCGATCTGTAGTCCTTGTGAAATAGCGAATGAACAAGACAACTAGAATTACAAGGGCAAACTGCCAATCCAACCTTTTCAACTGATGAAGTCAACTCGTTGTGCTGAGCTTGTAGACACGTTTGCTCATCCAATTGTGGCTGATTGTGCTCATAATTTTGCCTCACATCTTGTTCATACTAACCAAGTGACCAGCACTTTGACGCACCCATATGCCACCTTGGGGCCAGAAAGCAGAATGGATATCTTAGAACCCCCTGCGCTGGGTGAAGCTTTCCTTTCTTTTTCACCTTTCCAATCTTCCTTCTTCCGACATGGCCCCTATTTGCATGCTCCTATTTGAACTGTAGATATGGGCAGCTGGAGGTGAAGTGCTCTTTGGTTCTTCTTGGATCATAACAGATTGAACAAGCCTCGGTGTTTGTCCAAACCTGACCTCTCTTCGGATCCGTATTCTATTTTTTGTCTTAACTTTTTTCTAGGGGAGAGTTCTCTTAGTTATTTTGCTCTCTTGCACACTTCATGTGTACAAGGATTTGGAATTGGCTTGCGCCCCCTTGGTGCAGTTTTTAACGTAATACCTTTGCGGCTTTACCTATCCCAGAAACAAATAAAAAGTACCCCGTGAGAGTAGAGGGTGGAACGACCATATGGTTCTTGGGCCTTAGTTCAACATAGTCATACTCATGGGTTTACCGAAGCCAAGAAATTTGTAAGTTCCCAGTAAAATGTTCAAAAGAAGAAGAGAAATTTCCTCATGAAAGTATAATTAAACAACACAAAAACGTAGACGTTTGAAAGTTGCATGGGTATGTAAGAGATTCAGCATCTGATCATTTGACTTTAGACTTGTATACTTGCCACCTGACATTACGCAAAAATGATTTGTTTGAGATAGGGATATACTTGACAAGCCAGGAAATTGGCCAAGATACAGCTGCAATGGCAATGCAAATGCCCCATTGTCCCGTATCCAACCTAGCTGTATCTGAATACCTTCCAAAGACCTCCACCATCAGTGCCTGGAAGACGACAGTTATCCCATTCATTGTCCAAACCAACTTCTTCTTCTGTATCTCCTCAAAGAAGTTTTGCTCGAAACTCCTAGCAGTAAACATGTTGAAGACTTGACAAAGGACATATGTGTGGGAGATCATTGTACTCTGTACCTTGTTGCTCGCTTTGAATAGTGTGTTTCCCTTGAAATGTATGGTAAGGAGGGTGGCTACCTGATATAAACTTTGAACCAATATGTTCCTAATCATGATGTTATTTATCAGTGGCTCCTTCCGGTCCCTAGGTGGCTTGTGCATGATCTCACCAGGCGGTTGCTTTACAACAAGAGTTAGAGCAGCCACTGTACCCACTATCAGCTTTAACCACACAAGTTGAAACACTGGAAATGGGGACTTACCTTCTGAAACTACTTCAATGAAGTGAACTCCACGGAGTTCTCTGGGAGAAATTTCCATCACAGAGTCGATTATCAGAGCAACAAAACTTGCGGTTAGCAGAAATTCAGTGTATGCCTGGATACCGTCATAAGTACCTCTACCCCACCTCAAAATGTCCACTGCAGACGGAAATTCATTATTGAGGATGATAATATCTGAGCATGCCTTGGCCATTTCTGCACTTCTACTCCCAAAACAAAGACCGATATCGGCTTCCTTTAGTGCTCTTACATCTCCTATGCCACGTCCAAGAAATGCAACAACGTTCCCCTTCTCTTTTAAACACTGTACAAAAAGAAATTTGTCCAAGGGTGTAGCTCTTGCCATCACACGAATGCCATCAACTTTCTCAAGTCTCTCTTCTGATGTATAGTTTCTAAACTCCTGACCTTCAACTACTATGTTATGTTCATTGTTACCAGCCTCAAGTATTCCACATGCTGTAGCTACATTACTGGCAGTGAACATGCTATCTCCTGTGATCAATTTCAAGGTAACTCCCGCACTTATACAATCATTTAAAGCTTTCTTTACTCCAGGACGAAGCGAGCTTCTTAAACCCACCAAGCCTAGTAGAATCAGTGCTGGTGGGCTGGAAGTAAAGAATTCCTCTATTGATATTTTTTTGTGTGCCAAAGCTATGCAGCGAAGGCCATCTTTTGCCATGCCTTCAATCGTATGCTCCAACAGCTCCCTTTCATTTTTGTTCATGGCTTTGACAATTCCAGTGGTCTCGTAATACTGTGAACACATGCGTAAGATCACATCTGGTTCTCCTTTGCGATGCACATGGAATGATTTGTCAGCAGTCTGGATCAATACCCCACTTTGTTTGTTCTCAGGGTTGAAGTATTCAGTTCCTATTATGGTGCAGCTCCTCTTCAAAGCTTCTATGTCCATGCCAATTTTTTGAACTCCCCAGTCAAAAATAGCTTTTTCGGTTTTTAGAGGAGACTCAGACAACTTTGAAGGGGGCAGACTTGTATTCAAACCAGTCCCTTGGTGAAGCAACTCTAGAACATATGGTGCAATCAAATTGCAAGGAACTCCTTCGATAGAGCTAAGACCTAACCAAAATTTGGTTACCTGTTGCAAAAGGAAATATATAGGACATTGATGAGACAGTAGCATAAGATATAAATGCTTCTCATTCACTAAATATCATGGATGACCATCAGAAGCAGTAATACTACTAACGAAAGGAGAATTCCATCACTATTTAAGTGAAACAAAATGCCTTGTCAAAAAAGAATTGATTGGGAATGAGAAAGAATTTGGAGGCGAGGGGAAAGGTGGGAGTGATCAGGGTGGCTGGTCCATGCCTCAGGTGTGTGTATGAGTGGAGTCATTAGTGCAAGAGTGGGGTGATCTACCTGAGAACTTACTTTTGTGGTTCTAAATGATCGGAGGCTGCTTTCTTCTGAAGGACTCTTGGCATGGTAGCATCCCGTAGTCAAGGAGGTTACCTGATTGCAATGTACTTGTTGTTATTGAAGAGGCAAAGATGGCTGTTTTCCTAACGAGTGGGAGCTAGTTGCAGTTGCCAAATTTGACAGGTTATACGAGTGTAACCCAGATGGGGATGATGAGGACTAGTGATTTGGTTCCTTTAAATAATGGTAAGTTCTCAGTGAAGTCTGTTGTCAGATGTCTTCGGGAGGAGGCGTGAGGGGATTTGTGCAGAAGCGTTTATGTTTTCAGGCACCAGTAAGATTGTTCTTCTTCTCCTTTTTCCTTTTCCTTGTATAAGACAGCAGTTTGGGAGCATTCTTAGTTTGGATCGCCAAAGAAGAGGTATCAGATTATTGCTAATTCATGTTAGATGTTCAAGAAATAGAAGACAGTAAACCATTGTCTTCTAGTATTACGAGGCAATAGGTGACTTGATTACGGTGTTACTCATACAGTTTAATTATATGCGAGGAACCACATTAGAACTCGTGACTCGACGATCTTGAGTCCTCTGCTCTCCACCTGAGCTATCCCGCCCATTGATCCGGGAGCTCAAGTTCACCATTCTGTAAAGCTACTCTCGGACGAGTTTTCGACGTGCTTGGGAATATTATATTCTCTTCTAGTTTATTCTGGCAAAGTGAACGCGTCTGTTAAATGGGAGGGAATATATCTGAAACGCCAAGATATCAATACATGATCTACCTAAATTGTGGAGGCCTCTCCTTATTAGGTCAAAGGGAGCGTCTCAGATGCTATGCAGTTTTACCCCTGCTAACCAGAGGTGGTTTGTGAGGCATATGACTCTCACTCAACTTTGAAATGCTACAGAGAGACCACAAAGAAATCTAAAAAGGCTCGAAATTTAAGACAACGGCCTCATGTTGATCAAGATGATAGATTGGCCACTTCATGTGATTAAGATCTATCCATATTGAAATCCAACCACAGGTGTCACCAGGCAACCATCCCATGAAAAGTATATTTGCTTCATCATGAAAAATTGACCAAGAATAAGTACCTCTTTGGAGTCGCTAGTCAGGCTGCCGGTTATGTTTGTACATAAGGTAGTGGCCTGTCCAATTACATGGCAAAGCGAGGGTCTTTTCAGTAGAACATCGGCATCCATCATTCTCTTCATCGAATAAGCAAGAGAAATTTTGACAGCCAGCAACAGGCCTTTCGGAGTTGAAGCCAATGCAATCATAGCTGGAGTGGTTGCAATTCCCACTAAAGCGGCGACTACATCAAGGAATTTCATCTCTCCACCACCAGGTACCCTATGTAACGTCTCATTGTAAATGTTCCCTGCAAAGAAGCGAACGAACACCACTAAAAGAACCAGGAAAGCAACTGCACGACCAGCCTTACCAACGAAAGATGTAAGGTTTTCGCACTGATCTATGAGCCTCCCATCTAAATGAATTATACGGCTCTTTCTGTTCTTGCCAACTGCAGTGACCAGCATCTGAGCATGCCCGTGGACAACACTAGTGCCGGAGAACAAGAACAAGTTGTTGAGGCTATCAACCTTAAGACGTTCAGCTTCACCGTTTAGTAAGTTTTCAACTTGTATTGAAATCCCCCTTAAAAACAGTCCATCAGCAGGAACTTGATCTCCAGGCATCAAGAAAACTACATCACCAACGACAACATTAGATATTGGTATTCGTTGCGACTGGCCGTGTCTCACAACATCAACTTGCGGGATCTTGCTGTTCGCTTTGGATAGCTTTTGGCATTGCTTGTCTGGCCAAAATTTACTTATAGCAGAGATGATCATTGTTGCAAGAACAGCCGCAAGGGCTATTGCCCCTTTTTTCCATCCTTCTCTGAGGCCATAATTTCTTACGCCAAAACCAATAGAAAGAACAGCACAACTCAGTAGGATGAGGATCATTGGATCTATAAGGGCGTCCAAGGCAAACTCATAGAATGTCTTTGCTGCAGGCCGTTTCTTTCCATACACATTCGAGCCAAAGGCTTTTTGTCTGCTGCTGATGTCATCTTCATCTCCATTGATTCCGTTCTCCACATTGGTTTCAAGTGCTGTGGCTATGCCAGCAACACCACCCAGCTCCTCAAGGGACCTCTGATCTTTCCTTTTCACAAGCTTGGTGATGCTTGATATATCGATGCCAGAGAAACGAACTGGCTCAACTTCAATTGAAGTAGACATGAGTGTGACCTGGTTACGAGTCAGACGTGATCACGTCGTCTTAAATGTTAGGTTGGGAATTAACAGAATAAAAGAGACTTCAAACACCTGCTATTACTCAAAAGTGAACTGATTCGTAATTTTCTCATTTTCCTTCTGTCTGATTGTCCCACAATGGGGAAAGGATTATACACATCCGTGCAAATGGCAGAAGAAAGAGGGTTAAAGATTAGAAATTAAAGATCTGAAACGGAAGTGAAATCATGGCCACTTTAGGTAAGATTCCAAAGAAGCAGTGTTCATTGGGAAAGTGGGAACCGACATCGGCGTAGTAGATAGCCAACTACTACTTATCCAAATTTGGTTAGCTAACTTGGGATTCAGAGGCTGATGATCGAGTTGCTTTAGCTGAAGGCCTGTCTAACAAGCATACAGAAGCACAATATATAGAGGAAACTGAGAAACGGTGGGGGATATTACTACTTTTCTGTAACTCTCTGGAGGAATCATTGGACTTGACTTTGTCCAGGACGTAGAAGGAAGGAACAGACTTTGTCTAAGAGACTATCCTTCAATCATGTCAATGTCTCTCCAATGCTATGCCAAGCCAATGGTTGTGCCAGCAGTGTGCAGAAACGGTAATGCTATAAGCAACTAACTGTGCTGTTTCCTTTTATCTTGGGGTTGTTTGTCAATCAGGGAGAACCGTTTCACGTAGTCAAGATAGCCCATTGGTAAGTTGTAGTTGTAATCGTTGGCTGGACACCTTTCTCCTTGTGATACTTAACATGACTTTGGTTCCCTACCCAAGTGGGGAAGTGATCGATGCCTTGTATAATCACAGTTGAGTTTTTCTATTCCAAATAGTGATCAGGATGGCTTTTCTATTAGCTTAATAGCTGCCCCTCAAAATTGTTTTCTTTCCTTGTTGAGTTGCAGAACTTGTTGCGTGTCTATAAACATTTTTTTCTGACAGTTTTACCTTGCTTGCCGATCGTTGCTTTGCCTTTTGATTGTTGTAATTCTCCTTTGTCATGTAGCTTTGTAGGACTTGGCCTGAATCTTGTTAGCTCACAGCCTCCCCAGCTATTCAATCTAGAGCCTGACTCTAACAACTGACAAAAAAGAAGGTAACGTTGAAGTTGTCTCCATTACTTCTGGAATTAACAAAACCTAAATTCTTCGGGTAGCGCTCATCATACGTAGATATTATGTTGCCGAGTCACTGAAAGTGACATTCTACTTGTGCTAATAGTAGTTTAATGGTATGTGCTAGCAGATAGCCCCTTAATCATAACCTTGGTTCTTTTGTGAAAGTCAGAGGTTATTTTGTAGGATAGCTTTCTACTTGTGTGATTTGTATTTCTGTCTCCATCTAAGGGTTAAAGAAAGTATCTTTCTTATTCTATCCAGCTACATAACGATTTGACTTTTAAGACACAAGTGTGTGTGTGTGTGTGTGTGCGCGCTGATCTGATTCCAGATGCAAAAACTGGACAGAAGGCGATAGGCTCTTTGGTGCTTAGATATAGTCTGTTTATAAACAAAAAGCAAAATTGTGAGGCTTTGCCTCCAGAAAGTCAATTGCCAGTGCTTAGTTAAGGGAATTTTGTGACTTCCTTTTTATGTAATTGAATAATTGTGAACTAACATTGTTGGTTATAAAGGGGGTGAATATATTCAGCTAATAGCTTATTGTGGTTTAAGAATTCCTGGGATTCATTATCTGCAAGACAATTGGCTTATGGCAAGGCACGTCACTTGAATTTATCTTTTCATAGTAATCTTCTGGGACTTGCAAAAACTTAACTTCAGAGCTTAGTTAGCTAGAAGTAGCAGCTGTTCGCTGTTGAGGTTGTTGACATTAAAGTCACACATTAATCATACTTAGTGGCCTTTTCGACACTAGAGCGTGCTTTTAGTATAGACACCAAGTCTTATCATGGTATCGGAGATAGGCCATATGGGGTCGGGCGGCAACGAATTTCCAAATATCAAAGTTGAAGAAGATGACAGACCTCTTTATCTATTCTATGCATCCATACGTAAAACATCCCTCAAGCAAGCCAAGACATTAACAAAGCAACACGAATTCTTGAAAATACCTTGGGGGATTCTTGATTAGTGCTGAGCTAGGTAGCACGGATACGGACACGATGTCGGACACCGACACCGACACCGACGGGGACACCGCACTTTTTACAAAATTAGAGTTTGGACACTGCAGGACACCGTTATTTTTTAATATATTTTTATTATATATATATATATATATATATATACACACACACACACACACACACACACACACACACACACACAAATAAAATAAATACCAAATATATTTCACAACCTAAAATAACAAACAATAATGAAATACTACTAAAATAAGGAATCAAATAAATACAAGTCATACTTAAACATTTATTTGATACTAGACAAAAAAACTAATTAAAAAAGGGGAAAGAGCGGGAGGGGGGGGGGTGTTTCAGTAGAATCAGACAGAGGAAGATAAAAGGAAGGAGAAGACTGACGAGACAAAGAGAAGAAGCAGACCTGTGGGTCAGCGACGGCGGTGGAGGACCTCCGGCGACGACGGCGACGGTGGACAGATCTGTCGACTTCGGTATCCGACAACACCAGCGACTTTTAGATCTGTCGGCTCCGGCAACATCAGTGACCTTTAGATTTGTCGGCTCCGGCAACATCGGCGATAGATCGGCAACACCGGCGACGATAGAAGAAGATGACCGACAGATTAGAGCACTCGTGAAGTGAGAGAGAAGAAGATGAGACCCCCGAAAATTGTCCGACACTGCTCCACACCATGTCCGATACGGTGTCAGAAATTTTGAAAAAAAATTCAGACACCGATTAGCCGTGTCCGACACGTGTCGGCCGGTGTCTGGAGGGTATCGGGGTGTCCGTCCGTTTAGGACACCATACCTCCACCTAGAAGAGGTGTTCATGCTACCTAGGTGCTGAGTTAACTATAGTGCAAAGTTGTATCTCTTTGATTAATAAGATCCAAAAGGTTTATCGATCCCAGGGGGTGCAGATTCATAGTTGGCATATAGAAATTATTGTACGTCAAATAACATCAAAAGTGTTGATTTCAGAATTGGGATCCTGATGCATATAGATATAAATGGTCCAAGGGGAGCAAGAATTTCAAAAGGTCATAGCAAAAAAAAAAGGAAAAATCTATAATTGGTGCACAAATAAACATATACAAAAGGTTAGGATCTTATCCCATGTATCCTGATATTGATTGCACATACTGCAGTGATCATCTTCCACTATTTTCCATGCCTTTAGCTTATCTTTAGTCCTTAGTTTGTTCTTGCATAGCAACCACAATATGAAACCACACTTTGGAATTTGTCCAGGAAACCAAATGATCTTCCACCATGAGACTGTAGGCTTGTGCACTCTGATAGCATTCCAAGCTGATTGAATACTAAATTTACCACTGGGATGTGCCAGCCATTTGATTTGATCCTTAGTGCTATTGTTGTTAGTGAGTGCTGGCAATTCATTGGCTAACTGCCTTAGATCCTCTAATCTTATAGGTATACTCCATGTGCCATTCACCAAGACCTCTCTTACCTTTAGGTTCATAGAGCTAGCAGCATTATAGACTATTCTTTTGCCAAATTGATTAATAATAGATCCATTAGGCAACCTGTTGTCAAGCCAGAACCATGTGTTGTTGCCACTTCCAATCTGATATTTAATTAACAGGTGCATTTTACCTCTCAGTTAGATCAGCTTCCTTCATGTCCAAGACTGCTTAACTGGTGGTTTGAAGAACCAGAGATTCCAGCTTTGATTATATATATATGACACCATTTAATCCAAAGAGTGTCTTTCTTAGTAGCCAAATCCCATATATATTTCACCATGGCTGCCTTATTCCACTCATGTAGTTTTCTTATGCCAGGCCCCCTTTCCTTCTTTGGCATACACACATCCTGCCAGGACACTTTGGCTCCAGAGCATTTCATATCACAGCCATGCCAAAGGAAGCTCTTGATTTTTGCTTCAATGCCATTGATTATCTTCTTAGGTAGCAAGAAGATTGAACACCAATAGTTTTTCATACTAGATAGCACAAACATTGCAAGTTGCAGTCTACCAGCATAGAATAAATGTTTTACTGTCCAGTTATTGATTCTTTTAGTGATCCTTTGGATCAAGCTTTGTCAATCAGAGGCTTTAAGTTTAGTGGTGATCAGTGGAACTCCCAAATATGTTACATGGAGTTTACCTAAATGGATCCCCAGAGCTTGAGCTAATTCTTGTTCTTCTTCTTCATTAGCCCCTGCTATGAAAGGAGCTTTTGTCCATATTAGGTCTGAGCCCAGGTCTGAGCCCCTGCTATGAAAACTAGCCAAATTCTTGGATAGTTTTCTTGATTAGACCTATTGTTTGCCTGTTTGCCCCATCTAACACAAACAAATCATTAGCAAAACAAACATGTGTGATGCTAAGTTCCTTACACTTTGGATGGAAGGTAAATCCAAGTTGCTTTGCATAATCATCCATTAGGCATGAGAAAGTTTCCATCACTAGCAAGAACAGATATAGAAAAATAGGATCCCCTTGCCTTAGGCCTCTTTTGCTTCCAAAAAATCCATCCATTGTTCTATTTAAATTGAAAGAGAACTTTGCAGTTGTTACACAGTGCATGATCCATTGAATATATCTATTAGGAAACCTAAGCACTTGCAGTACCATTTGTAGGAAGTCCCACTCCACAGTGTCATATGCTTTTTGAATATCAATTTTCATGGCACACCTTGGTACTCCACCAGGTTTGTGATAGTCCCTCACAAGTTCTTGCATAAGTAAATATTGTCACCAATACTCTTTCCTTCCACAAAAGTAGCTAGTCTATTGCTAATTAGGCATGACAACACTTTTTGTAGCCTCTTACACAACATTTTAGTAATGCATTTATTGATCACATTGCAACATGCAATGGGATTTAAAGTAAGAGTAGTGCTATTGAAAATTTTTATGGATTTAACTTTTGTTGAAGAATGATAATATTGCCTTGGTGACATCTTCTCTAATTAGCTCCCAGTTCTTTTGAAAGAACTCTGCACTAAAGCCATCTGGTCCAGGTGCTTTATTAGGTTTCATGGCATAAATTGCACTCCTTACTTCAGATTCTTCGTAGGGAGCTATCAATTGTGCTTGTTGCTTAGCATTCAAGTGCTTATGTATGAATCTTTGCAAGATAGCATGTGTCTGATCACATGTAGGCTGAGAGGTTCCAAGAAAATTTAAGAAGTGATCAATAGCTTCAGCATGTACTTCTTTCCCTCCACTTATCTGGTTTCCCTTTGGATTTTGAATTGATGTTATCCTGTTGTATGACCTATGAGTCTACATTTTCTTATGGAAATAAGAGGTATTTCCATCCTTAAGTTTAATTTCCTTCACCCTGGCTTTTTGTTTGTAAAAGCTTTCTTCAGCCCTCAGTAACTCATAGTATTGGACTTGCAGTTCTTTGGCCTCCTTTACTTGATTGGCAGAGTTGGCTCCAGAGTATATTATCTTATGAGTTGTGACGTAGCGGAAGCAATCAGGATAGAAAACTTTATATCGAACGAGTGTATATACCAACGCACACAGCGATGGTTGCACTAAACACATAGTTTAATGGCTTCAAAAGAAAAGCAAACAGCTCTTTGAGAAAATAAACTCTCCAATATATTAATAAAAATAAGAAGTTGGATGCTAATTACATTTGCAAGGCTCTATTTATAAAGCAAATTAAAGAACATGAGGTTCCTCTCATCAATGCCCTTGATTGTCTCCTACTATTATACATGTGAAAACATGTGTGGCCATTTCAAAGGACCTTAATTACCTCTTCTCATTCATGACCTCTTAAGCATGTGAAAAACATGTTAGAGGATCAACTTGATTGCACTGCATTATTCCCTCCCTCTTGCCTGGATATAAAGGATCATCTGGATGAAATGGGTAGAGATCGGTGACATTGAAAGTTGGAGAAATTTCCAAATACTCAGGTAGCACGACCACATAGGCTTTATCATTGATCCGCTTTAGAATTCTGCATGGTCCCACTTTCTTCCTGTTGAGCTTGTTTTATGTGCCTACTGGGAATCTCTCATTCATGAGATGTACCATAACCAAGTCTCCCTCTGCGAATACTTTTTCCCGTCGATGCTTGTCCCTGTCAACCTTATACTTCGCATTAGATTCTTTGAGATTTTGTCGCACCTCTGCCTGGATAGTTTTAATGGTCTCTGCTAGACGTTCTGTGGTAATACTATGCCCGGGAAGCTTAGGCACTTGGACCATATCGAGCACATGCCAAGAGAGTCGTTGATAGAAAACTTGAAACGGCGACTTTCCCGTGGAGCTGTTTACCATATTGTTATATGCAAACTCTGCCTGCGATAAAAACTGATCCCACTGTTTGGGCCGGTCTCCACACAAACACCTAATCATATTTCCCAAGGTTTTGTTCACCACCTCAGTTTGTCTATCTGTTTGAGGGTGAAATGACGTGCTGAAGTTCAAGGTAGTTTGGAACATCCTCCATAAAGTTCTCTAGAAATGGCTAAGGAACTTCGTGTCACGATCCAAAGTAATGCTTGCGGGGACTCCATGCAACCTCGCCACGTTGCAAAAAAATAACATTGCAACTTGGGTCGCATCGTTAGTCTTCTTACACGGGATAAAATGAGCCATCTTCGAAAATCTGTCCACTACGACAAAAACAGAATCATTTCCTCATTGAGTACGCGGTAATCCGAGGATAAAATCCATGGTTAGATCTTCCCATGGTCCTGCGGGTACTGGTAATGGTGTGTATAAACCTGTATTCTGAGATCGGCCCTTTGCTATTTGGCAAACCATATACCGATCTACTATTCTCGCGGTATCCCTCTTTAAACTCTGCCAGAAATACCTCTCTTCCACCCAGGCAATAGTCTTGTCGCGTCCTAAATGTCCACTCAAGCCTCATCCATGCAACTCACGGATTAGACGTTCTCGCAATGAAGTCTGCGGAATGCATAACCTGTGATTATAGAATAGGTACCCGTCTTGGATGACAAAAGGGGCCTTACATTGCTTCGCCACATATTCTGACAAAATAGATCGAAAATCTTCATCCTCAGCATATAATTCGCGTAGGTGCTCAAATCCAGTCACTTCTGTATGCATAACTGTAAGTAAGTCCGCTCATCGGCTCAATACGTCGGCGACCTTATTCTCTTCACCCGCCTTGTGCCTTATGACAAAAGTGAACCTCTGTAGGTAAGCTGACCATCTCGCGTGCATGCGACTAATCTTGCGCTGCCAATTGAAATACTTCAAGGCTTCATGATCTGTATACAATATAAATTATCGCTGAAATAAATATTGTTCCCAATATCGAACAGCTCGAAATACGGCATAGAATTCGAGCTCATAAGTTGACCATTTTCTTCTTGCATCGCTTAGCTTTTCGCTGAAGAAAGCAACCGGCTTCGCCACATAGCTTTAAATTTATGCTATTTTTTTAACTTTTCTCATATAGAATCTGCATGTTATGGTATTTTTACATTTAACCAATATGACTAAATAGGATGCCGCAAAAACTTTAGAGTAAGGAAATTACTGACCAAAATTTTTAACCAACATATTTATCAAGTTAGATTTATATTTGAATTTACAGAAAACTTAAATACGAATTTAAAATAGTACATAATTTTTCTTATTAAATCTCTTAAGTAATTTTTGTTTTACAGGTTAATATTTCATGTTAGAGAGCTTTTTTGATATATAGTATTCAAATAAAGTCAAAATATGTTACTATATTAGTTAGAAAATTTTGAATATTTTGAATTGATTTTTGAATTGCATAACGCTTATTATTTAAATGTCTACTATATTTGCTGATTTAATTAATTGTAAAACTAAGAACTCCGTTCAAAATAATGTTTGGAGATCTAGCAATATTAATATGCTTAACATTAATTTTTATAACTCTTATTATATTAGAAACACAATACAATGATGTGTCATGAGCTATTATTGAATTTCTTGCCTCAGTTATTAATATTATAGCTCAGGATATTGAGTCAAGATCAAGTAAGTTAATAAAATATTTTTAAAAGCTACAAAAAGTGTATCAATGAATACCACAATTCAAGAAACAAAAAGAGATTAACATCTTATAAAAAAAAATCTACTTTTTCTTAAAAACTATAATTGTTAGTAAGAAATTTTTATACTTTATTTGTAACAGTTTCAAGTAACTTGGTAATACTAATCTGTAACATTTCAAAACCAAGTCTATTCGCTTGAAAAGATAGGTTAAGAGTTCTAAATCTTTGAAATCGTAAATGTCATTGTTCATTCTTATCTTCTTCATTGATCACTGTTTCAAGAGACCACTAACTTATTGAGATACGAACATGATATTCAGTAGAATTTTTTTTGTCTCATACACATTTACAATTGCAGTCTTGATTAGATGGCCATGTAATTGTTACGGAATATTTGCATATATATATATATATATATATATATATATATATATATATATATATATATATATATATATATTTGCTTTAGTTTCTCTAAACTGTAAGTTTAAAAAAAATTAGTAGATTGTGTTACAGTGTCGTTGCTAGATTTTTTTGTACTTTAAGCTTTTCTTTTACATCTTCAAGCGGTACTATAACACAATTTACTCATTATTCTTACTACTTATATTTGAAAAGAACAAAAGCAAACATATATGCTATACAAATATTACGTAAGAATTACATTACAATCAAATTCAAGGTTTCAATAGTCAAAATCATAGCCTAATACGTAAATGTATTTTGTAGCATAGAGTTTAATGTTGTACGATTGATTTTTCTAGATTTATAAGGTTTACAAATATCGCGACAATTATACCATGACTTTTTCTACAATAAATTGTAGTAAAGAGTGATTTTTTTTTAAATCCTTATATACGGGATATAAGCAGTTTGGTGGTTATGAGGTCTTATTTAAAAATATTAACTTATATATCATTTATTAAATCCATATATCACATTATTCATTTTTAACGATGGCTATCTTTATGTATATTATGTATATATCTGAATAATGATAGTAAATTTAACTCAATTTGAATGCCATTTTTCTCCCTTCTAAATCTAACATGTTATTTTTATTTTTTTGACATATGAATTTTTATATTCATATTAAAGAGTAAGATTACAATATTTAGAATTAATTTTTAAATTACACAACCCTCATTACTCTTGCAAAATTAATCAAATTTAAAGATAAGGTACCGATCAAAATTCAAATAAATTGTTAAATCATTTTTTTCTAAGTCTCGTAAGTTGTTTAATTACTCCTGTAAAATTAATTAGATATCAAAATAAGGATCCTATCATAATTTAAATTTATTATTGTAGAGTGATTTTGAAGATACAATAGTCGATACGAAGTCCTAATAAGCGAATAAGCCAGAGCTATCTTCACGGCAAGCAATAGACCTCTTGGAGTTGAAGTTACAGCAATCATAGCTGGAGTGGCTACAATTCCTACTAGAGCAGCCAGGGCATCAAAGATATGTGATTTGCCACCAATGGACACTTGATTTCCTTCTTCATTGTGTATGTTCCCTGCAAACAAGCGAAACAACAACACCAGAAAAATCAGGGAGGCAACTGCATCGCCAGCCTTACCCATTACCGAGGTCAGGTTTTCAAGCTGTTCTACGAGCTTCCCATCTAATTTAATTGTTTGGCTCTCTCTATTCTTGCCAACTGCTGTGACAACCATGCGAGCATACCCAAGGACCACGTTAGTACCAGAGAAAAAGAATGGATTCTCCTGGCCATCAACCGTAATACGTGTACTTTGACCGTCGGTTTCTAACCTGTCTACCTGTATTGGGCTCTCAGTATCTAAGTAGAGTCCATCAGCAGGAACTTGGTCTCCAGGTTTTAGATAAACTACGTCCCCGACTACAATATTGGGTATATCTACTCTCTGCCAATGTCCGTTTCTCACGACATCAACTTGCTGGATTTTGCTACTGTCCACGGAGAGCTTTCGGCATTGTCTTTCTGGCCAAAAGTTACTCCCAGCATAGGCAAGGATTGCACCAAATATAGCAGCAAGTTTTGGTACACCTTCATACAATGCCACTTTTAGGCCGAGCTTTCTTATGCCAAATCCAATAGAAAGGACGGTGGAAACAAGTAGTATGAGAATCATTGGATCCTTGAGGGCTTCCAATACAAAATGGTAGAAATTCTTCGCTGCAAGCTGATTATCTCCATACATGGCCTTGGCAATATCTGCACTTTTCATACTCAAACAGACTCCCAGATCGGCTTCCCTCATTGCCTGCATGTCTCCTATGCCACGTCCCATAACTGCAACAACATGGCCCTTTTCCTTTAAACATTGCACTATAAGAAACTTGTCAGAGGGAGTAGCTCTTGCCACGACACGGATGTTGTCAATTTTATCAGTTCTCTCTTCGGACGTGTAGCTTTGAAAGTCGCTCCCTTGAATTATTTCTCCAGGCTGATCCTTATTAGCGTCGAGTATTCCACATTCAGAAGCTACAGCTCTAGCAGTTAACATGTTATCTCCTGTGATCATTTTCAAGTTCACTCCAGCATGTTGAAATTCTTCTACAGCTTCTTTTACCCCGGGACGAAGTGTGCTTTTTAGACCGACGAGGCCCAGTAGGATTAGCTGTGGTTGGCGAGATGTAAAGAATTCTCGTATTGAAGTTTTTTTGTGCGCAAAAGCTATGCAGCGGAGGCCATCCTTGGCCATACCTTCAATTGTTTGCTCCAGCAACACCTTTTCATTGTCATTAATGTATTTGACTAGTCCAGTAGTTTCATAGTACTTTTTACACATGGGTAAGATTACCTCTGGTGCTCCTTTCCGGTGCAAATGAAATGTCTTGTCGTCTTTCTTGAGGATCAACACTCCACTTTGTTGTTTCTCTGGATTAAAGTAGTCAATTTCAACGACGGCATAGCTTTGCTGCAGTGCTTCTGGATTCATGTCAATTGCTTCTTTTGCCCAATCAAATATCGCCTTCTCAGTTATTAGGGAAGAATCAGATAAAGAATTTGATGGAGACTGACTTATGTTAAAACCAATCCCTTGACGAAGCAGCTCTTGAACATCTTGGTCGATCAATCTGGAAGGAACTCTCTCGATAGAGCTTAGACCTAACCAAAACTTGGTAACCTGTTGGAGGAAAAAAGTGTGGGAGATTGATGTCAACTTTTTTGGGGAAAAAAGATTTCAAAACAATGAGGTGTGCAGATGGTAATCATCTTGCACCGACAATCTTGATAAAATCAGAGAAATAAATGCCCTAGTTGAGCAGAACCCAATCACATGAACTGAACCTAACAGAAACTCGCATTTTGGATATACTTAAATCATCAGAACCTTCATTTGGCTTCTTCAGACAGAGCAAAAATAAGTTTATTTGATTCCACTGATCAGATACAAGTAAAGTTTCAATCCATATCGTCAGACGCTCGAATGATCTGGGAACATTTTTTGGGCCTTCTGCCACAGCACACACAGCATACACATATTATTGCATTGTACCAGGTTTATTAATGTGAACTAGAGTAGTTTCTCATATTTGTTACAACAATTTCTGCACGGACATGTAGTGTCCTGGTTCAATACGGATTCATACGGTTCTAGTGTGAAGATAACATATTTCAGTGACTAATTAACTAGAAGAATATTCAAATATGGCTTAGGGCCTCATAAAACTGCTTGGCTGCTAATATATTGCATGCTATACAATAAAACTTCAGACAACACACTAACACTAACTAGAACTAGAAAATTACCTCCTTGGAGTCCATTGTTAGGCTACCAGTTGCATTTGCACATATTGTTGTAACCGATCCAATTGCGTTGCAGAGTGAGGGTTTCTTCAGAAGAACATCATTGCCTATCATTTTCTTCATTGAATAAGCCAGAGCTATTTTCACGGCAAGCAATAGACCTCTTGGAGTTGAAGTTACAGCAATCATAGCTGGAGTGGCTACAATTCCTACTAGAGCAGCCAGGGCATCAAAGATATGTGATTTGCCACCAATGGACACTTGATTTCCTTCTTCATTGTGTATGTTCCCTGCAAACAAGCGAAACAACAACACCAGAAAAATCAGGGAGGCAACTGCATCGCCAGCCTTACCCATTACCGAGGTCAGGTTTTCAAGCTGTTCTACGAGCTTCCCATCTAATTTAATTGTTTGGCTCTCTCTATTCTTGCCAACTGCTGTGACAACCATGCGAGCATACCCAAGGACCACGTTAGTACCAGAGAAAAAGAATGGATTCTCCTGGCCATCAACTGTAATACGTGTACATTGACCGTCGGTTTCTAACCTGTCTACCTGTATTGAGCTCTCAGTATCTAAGTAGAGTCCATCAGCAGGAACTTGGTCTCCAGGTTTTAGATAAACTACGTCCCCGACTACAATATTGGGTATATCTACTCTCTGCCAATGTCCGTTTCTCACGACATCAACTTGCTGGATTTTGCTACTGTCCACGGAGAGCCTTTGGCATTGTCTTTCTGGCCAAAAGTTACTCCCAGCATAGGCAAGGATTGCACCAAATATAGCAGCAAGTTTTGGTACACCTTCATACAATGCCACTTTTAGGCCGAGCTTTCTTATGCCAAATCCAATAGAAAGGACGGTGGAAACAAGTAGTATGAGAATCATTGGATCCTTGAGGGCTTCCAATACAAAATGGTAGAAATTCTTCGCTGCAAGCTGATTATCTCCATACATGTTAGAACCGAAGGCTTGACGCCGTCTGGAAATGTCTCTTTCATCTCCACGGATCCCTCTGTCAATGTGGGTGTGTAGAGCTGAAACTATACCCTCAATACCTCCATGCTGTTGTATCAATGTCTGATCTTCCCTTTCCACAAGCTTGATTATGCTTGCTGGTTTGATCTTATCGAACCGTTCTGCCTCCATATCCACTGAAGTAAACAGCGGGGCCTGCCCAACAGCCGACGCAATCACTGTGTCTGCATAGCCAGTGGTAGGTACGGACGGGATGGACATTTTCAACAGAATGTGGGACGATAAGAAAATGCCAATGAGTGACTAAAGCAAACAACTGAGCTGGTTCTCTCAATGTTCGTCCTCCAAGCAGAAGCTCATGGACAATCAGTTGCTGCGATACGGCATTCCAGGAACCAGGAGTCAATGGCTATATCAAGCTTTGGCTTTCTCCAATTTCTGAGGTCTTCCGGACAGATTAGAAATTATGCCCAAGTGGCCTCCTCGGTATGAGCAGTAACATGCTTGTTAATATTACTTTATTGTTTTCGATATCTAATATTAGTTTAACTAGCTAATGTGCCCGTGCGAATGCACGGGACGTGATGCAAATTAATTTTAGTGTCAATCATATCCGTTTAAAATTTTAAAAGAGAAAGAAAGATAATAAATTCTGTAGGCAAATGAGCTAGTTCCTTAAACATCTTAAACTTTTTATTGTAGTTAACAGTACTCAAGTATGTAAACGTGTTTCGAATAAATTAGTCAACTACATAATATATAAGAATCGTAATCAAACACCTTTAACACCAATTTTGGTTATAGACTAATTTAGAATCGATACTGCTAATCATCATAGATTACTTTTATAACTCTATTCTTCCTTTCACTTTTGGCATTAAGTGTGGTTAGTGTAACCAGATAAGCCGCAATGAATGGAGTCCAGATGATACTTGGTCCTTTTTTCTTTTACTTCTGGACAAAATCTAAAACCATCAACTTCTGAATGGTATAAACACAAAGAAGGAGATTATAAATTATGCTCAAGTGGCCTCCTTGTTATGAGCAGTAAAATGATTGTTAGTATTACTTTAGTGTTTTCAGTATCTTATACTGTATTAGTTTAATTGTTTCTGCCAGCGAGGAGGAGTTCTTGACGTCATTTACTACTTCACTTTCGAAGGTCATACATGACGAATACAGAGGCAGAAATTATGCCGAGGCCAAAGGAGAAAGTTGAACTGCAAAGAATTTGCAAATGAGTTCTGTATTTTAACAACATTAATTAAAATGTATCTACTTCCGGCGTATATCAAAAAGAATCATTCTACAGATTCCCAGAAGGCTAGAAATCCAACAACCAGTCTCCTTTATGATGAGTCCATCCGCATGAAAGCTTCTATTAGTTTAAACAACTTAGACTAATGAAAAATGGGGCAGATTTTGCTTCGCTAATACATGTTAGGAAACAAATACAAAGCCAAACGAAATAAGTACTGCAATATGCATGCCCCCTTTATTGGTCGTAAATATTGTTCACGAGGAATTTGCTACGAAGAAAGTGGCTCGTTTTAAATAATGTTCACGAGGAATTTGTTGCGAAGAAAGTGGCTTGTGATTTTCAATTAGGCGTGCTTGAAATCAAGATATAAATTGACACTTGCCCAAACATTTTCGCCCAAACATATCTACGTCTATATATACCTATATCTATACACATATAAAAGCATTTATGTGCTTAAATGACTAATCTTTTCTCTCTTTAAAGTACCATTCTTTAAATAATTTTTTCATTAAAAATTAAGGGCGAGTAAGGATGTTTTTGATTTATAATATTTTTTGCAATTAAACACCCTTTTAAATTAAAGTGTTATTAAAAAATGAGGGTATTTTGGCTTCTCTCTTTTCTTAAAATATCCTTATTGGGATATATGTTTTGGTTAGAGTCAATGATTGTTTTGACTTTTGACTTAAAACTTTTTTTTTCATTAAATGCCTATTTTTAATAGGAGTGTGATTAAAAAATATGGGTGTTTTTGACTTTCATATGAAATCAAGCCTCTTTTTTTAAAATATCTTTATTGAAATATATATGTTTTTTTAGAGTACAGGGTTGTTTTGACTTTTATTGAAAAAAAAAGAAGAAGAATAATAAGAAACCCTATGAAAATCCTATAAAATCGTCCTTGAACTCCTGCATGCTCTCTAATTATTAAAAAAAACTCTTATAAAATCCTACCACATCCATCCACATTAAAACTAAACTAAATCAGAATTATTATATCTTCTACATCATATTTGATTAAAGAAAATAATTTGCAGAGAATAGAGTTTTTTATAGCATTTTTTGAGAAATGTAATATATCTAAACTAAATTGAATATTTTTTCAGAAACTCAGTCCTTTTTAATTTTGTATTTTGTATTTGTATGTTGATGCATATGCTACAGATTTGAATTATTCTACATGTGTATAGATTTTCATACAAACATATTAGTTTATTAAAACTATCATAAACCTAAAATTTAATTCTAGATTTCGAGTATGGATACATTTGTATAAGGAGGCTATAGTAAGATTGGAGTCTTTTAGGATTTTCTATATTCATATGTAATCTTGACCGGAGTTAAATGACTAATCCTTTTTTCCTTTTCCTCTTAAGATGCCCTTTTTAAACTGAAGCTTTCAAACAAAATTAGTGTTGATTAGGGATATTTTTTACTTGAAACTTTTTTTTCCTATCAAATACCCATTTTGAATTAGATTGCTGTTAAAATAATTAAGGATATATTTGGCTTCTATTAAGATATCAAGTATTGTTCCTTATTAGAATAATTGCTTAAGAATCTATCCTTTAGTTAGGGACCAAATTTTTTTTTCATTAAATACCTAGTTTTAATAAGAGTGTGATTAAAAAATAAGGGTATTTCTGACTTTTCATATGAAATCAAGCCTCTTTTTTAAAAATATCTTTATTGGATATATATATATATATATATATATATATATATATATATATATATATATATATATATATATATATATATATATATATATATATATATATATATATATATATATAGCTGATCTGTTGAGAGTGCTAGCAAAATAAGAGATTTTGTCATCAATTTCTGGCCGTCCATCCCGAAAGGATGGACTGCCCAGATCTTTTTTTTTTCAAAAGCTGTCAGTCATCCGCTACACTATGAAGCGGACGGACCTTTTTACCATGTTGCCCCTCCTCCCTCGTCCGCTATACTGTAAGGCGGACAACTTTTTTGACCTGACATGTGACAGTCAAAAAGTCGTCCACTACACAGCCCAGTTCTTTTTTTTTTTTTTCAAAAGCTATCAGTCGTCTGCTACATTATGTAGTGGACGGACCTTTTTACCACGTTGTCCATCCTCCCTCGTCCGCTATACTGTAAGGCGGACGACTTTTTGCCTGACACGACTGACACAATTCCATTAATGTCTGTACCTTTATTTCTGCACACGTCAAAGTTGTCGCCAATACTGTCCGCTGCACAGTATCACGAACAGTATTGCCTATTATCCCTCTTCTCACCTCTTTCAGCACAATTTTCTTCTCCTTCAGACTCGCTTCCATTTTCAGCTCCCTTCAAGCTTCGAGTAACACTTGTTTCAAGCTTCACTCAAATAAGGTAAGTTTGTGAATGGTGAAGTTTTCTTTATGAATTGACTGGTAAAGTATAATTTATTTGTTTGGACAAAAAAGTATAAATTTTTTGTGATGTTCTAGAAATATGTCACTCTATTCATCAATTTGTGATGTTTTACACATGATGTCACTCTAAATTTTTTGTGATGTTCTAAACATGATGTTCATAAAAAAAGTATAATTTGTTAACTTTAAATAAATTCATTATAGTTTAATTTAATTTTTTTTAGGTTCGCTAACTTCAAAAGTTTTATCGTATTTAAATTCGAATTTTTTGAGATATGTTTGTTGTATTTTGGCATGATGAATTGGTCTATTCGCCAAGATAATTTTTAGGTAATATTTTCAGTTAGAAATGTCATTTGATTGTTAAGCGTAGTCTATTTCTACACAGGTCTTGTTTCACAATGTCTGATTTCGTGTCGAGCTCCAACGCCCCCGTAGATGCTAGTGATCCGTATCTAGGACGAACGTTTCAAACATTGGAAGAAGCTGAAGAATGTTTTCGAGCGTATTCATTGAGGGTTGGTTTTGGCATTAGAATAAAGACTACAAGAACAAGCAACGTAACAAAAAAGATATGCTCTCGCTTATACGAGTGTCATAGGGGCAGAAACCCATTGCAAAATGAGACACGTTGTAGGCAATGATGACAGTGATGACGAAATAGGATATTCGCGTAGAAGACAGGACTGCTTTGAGCGCACAAATTGCCAGGTCAAGATGTTCGTAAGCTATAAACCTAAGCAAGATCATTGGCTTATTACCAGCCTGGAACTGGCACACAATCACCCGTTAGTAACCCCTTCTAAGGTGAGTCAGATGCATCAACACAAGAAGATGGGTAAGGTCGCGAGGAGCCTAATTCACACAATGAGCAATGCGCGAATTGGACCTACTGAAATTGTTAATGTTCTTGCTGAACAGGCTGGGGGAATTCAAAATTTAAACTTTAACACGACAGACGTTCGTAACGCGGTCCGAACCCATAGACGAGCCGCGTATGACCTCAATGATGCTCAATCCACAATGAGCCTATTGAAACGGATGCAGATGGAGGACCCGCAGTTTACCTTCGATTATAAACTTGACGACGAGCATCGAGTTAGTACAATTTTTTGGGTCGACGGTCGTTCGAGGCTAGCTTATAAGCATTTTGGGGATGTCGTGACTTTCGACACCACATACCGTACCAACAAGTACTCGATGCCGTTCGCTCCTTTCACGAGCGTCAATCATCATTATCACTCCATCCTGTTCGGGTTCGCCTTGTTAAGGGACGAGAGCGAGGGTTCTTTTGTATGGTTGTTTAGGACGTGGCTGGAAGCAATGAACTTCAAAGCACCCAAAGTGATCATCACCGATCAAGATTTGGCAATGAAGAAGGCTATTGCTACCGTCTTCCCAGACACTCGACACAACTTGTGCACTTGGCACATAAGCAACAAATACCCTGAACGTCTGCATCACGTGTACGCAAAGTATCCAGACTTTAAACAGGATTTTGACAAGTGCGTTAACAAGTTGTTAACGATTGAGGAATTCGAGGAGAGGTGGGAAAAGCTTGTTCGGGATTACTCATTGCAAGACAACGAGTGGCTCCAGCACTTGTACGAGCATAAAGAGCAATGGATTGGCGTTTACACGATAAGGTATTTTTCAGCGGGCATGAAAACGACGGGCATGAGTGAATCTATGAATGCCACGTTCGATAGTTATGTGGGTACAGCTACCAATTTGAAGAGTTTCGTCGCATCTGCACAAAAAGCGGTTGCTTCGTTATTCGTAAAAGAAAGGGCTGCAGACTTTGCAATAACGTACAAACAAAGGAGAAGGTTGCTTGAGACCCCGCTGGAGCTGAACGGTGCCAAAGTCTATACGAAGGAGATCTTCTTGCTATACCAAGTAGAGCTGCAAAAATCGGGACGATACAGTATAAACAAGGTGGCAGAAATGTCTATGCGTGAGTACAAGGTTTATTCGCTCGTGAATGACCTCGTCCCTGAGAAGCTGCGCAGAATTTATACGGTGAGCCACGACACATTGACAGATTCGGTGACATGTGTTTGCAAGAAGTTTGAGTTCCATGGCATCCTGTGTAGACACATTCTGCGGTTTTTCACCCAGAAGAATATCAGGACAATCCCCGATAAATATGTCTTGCCACGGTGGACGAAAGGTGCAAACAGGTTGCACGGTACCATTGCCTTTCCGGAGCACCCGTATACTGACTTTGAAGAATCAGAGACGTTGCGGTATAATCATCTGGTGACAATGTTCACCCATTTGTCCGTAAAAGGTGCTGCTACAATGGCCGGATATAAACATCTTCGAGGTAGCTCAGCAGCAAGAGCCCATCGTCGACCAATTGGAAGCAGCTTCAGTCAGCAATGCGGTTGACACTGAGCCTACAACAGGATCAGAAGATGACGAGCCGGGGGAGGAGGATGACAATGATATCCGGCCTTTGGATCCAATTATATCGCAAATAAAAGGCCGCAAGAGATCTACGCGGATGAAGAGCTCTATTAAACGGCAACTCAACCTAAAAAGCTGAGAAGGTGTGCATTGTGCAACAAAATGACCGACCATGACAAGCGGAACCATTACAAGGCACTGGAGATAAGTCCAGGGGGTTTGCAAGACGAAGAAGAAGATGACGCCGAAGATGAGGAAGAAGCAGCTGCAGTGGACCTTTAGTTTTTTGTATAAGCCATCAAGTCTGTTTGACATTTATAATAATACGTAATATTTTTTTGATAACATTATCTTTTGACCGAAGACCGGAAGGTTATTTCTGATGGACTTATTAGAGTCGCCATTGAATCTAACTTTAGGTTTTTTTTATTTGCCCCGTCCGATACATAGTGTAGCGCACGGCTCACAAATTTTTACGTCTTCATTAATGTCTGCTGCCCAATCCAGCAGACGGCATTGCAGAGTCTTCAAACTCCAACACTTAAGAAATTTTTTATTTTTTGAAGTTCTAGAATGTCTGCTACACAATCTAACGGACAACGCTGCAGAGTCTTAAAACTCCAACACTTATAAATTTTTTGGATTGCTTTATGTCCGCTACACAATCTAGCGGACATCGCACTTATTAATTTTTTGGAGTTCTTTATGTTCGCTACACAATCAAGTGGACGGCGTAGTCCGCTAGACAATGTAACGGACGGAGCCTCATTAAAAAAACTCTTGGTATTCTTTGTGTCCGCTACACAATGTAGCGGATGTCAAAGTGCTTTCAAATATTAATCAGATCAGCCATTCTTCTTTTTCTCGTTTCTCTATCTGTCTCGAACATCTCACCACCCGCGACCCCCTTTACGGGACCCACATCTCTGGTGACACCACCGTTCTCCCATCGCCGCCACGCCACCTCTAGCGACAGCCCCGTCCTCCCCTCAACGCCGCGGCGCCTCCAGTGATAGATCTATCCTGCCTCCGGGCACAGATCTATCCTGATGGCTTCTATGTCAGTGAACAGGGACATTTCAGTCGACAGACACTTTTTCAAGGTCATGATACCTGGTTTTCATATAGAACTTGTGGGCCATCCTTCTTTCTCTATGTTTTTGTGTGTGTTAAAAGTTTTATCTTTGGCTGAAAACTTACCTGTCTTATAGTATTATGAATATATTAGGCCATACCGGTAGCCTTTTGTAGATTGCTTACCACAACGAGATCAAATGATGCAACTTTAACTAGCTGCAAGGGGTCATGGCTTATTAAAATCAAGAAGAAGCGCGGCCAAGAGGAAATTTATTTTAAAGAGGGTTGGAACAACTTAGTGTAGCAGCATGACCTCAATGAAGAGGACTATGTTATCTTTGAACACAAGGGGATGAGTTTTCAAGTGCTGGTGTTTGATCAAAGCACTTGTGAAAAAGTTTTCCCCAATGTTGAACAAATTTCTGTTAAACCCTGAATAAAATTAATCGCATTTTGAACAATTTTGTGTTATTTGAATTTGTTTGATAATTTTAGCTTCTTAATTGTGTATATGAGAATTGTGATTATTAATCGATGATTTTAGGTTATTGTTATTAATCGATGATTGCACAAGGCAACGGGGCCTGACTCCAAAGCTATATGTGCAAGTCTCTCGCTAATGTCATCTGCTTATTAATTTGACCTCTAGGGTGGTACTTCTCCTCGCGTTCAAACCTTACTGGGGCTACTCTCCTCCAGGTGATACGGTAGTACCACTCATTGTACTGTTCAATGTTAATCACTGGGCCAGGCTCTGACACAATGGCCGTCAATGTGTCCTACCGGGAATTCTAAACCTCAATTTTTCGTGCGCACAAGTCGTGCGCATTCCCCTTGCCAAACCGTCCGACACCCGGTGGGTTCCTGTTAAGCCTCATATCCGGCGCATTGGCTGACAACCCCTGTAGGCAGTCAAAATGGTGCATAGCGCCATCTGGCAGCTGTCACTCTGCGACCTCGAAGTGGATCAGGGGTGTGCGTTACAACCTGGAGAGCATGAAGACGAACGACTCTCCCACCCGTTGCGCCAAACGTTTGTACGGTGCCCATCGCATTTGGCCCGGAGATAGCCAGTCGAGCTCCTCCCGATAGTACGTAATGTTATGATGGGATCGTCTCTCCTCGGGTAGTGGCTGTCCTTCCGGCTGTACTCCCAGGCACACAACCGAGGCCACACATTATCCGTTCCATCCCTACGCCTAGGTGCGCCGGTAGCAAGATGTTCATAAGACGACACCTGAGAGCAAAGACAAATTAAATAAAGTATCGTCAAAATTTATTGTGGATTCAACAAAAAAAAATCGAGCACGTAATTAAAATTTGTATGATATACCTGCAATAGCGAGAGACCTGCACATATAGCTTTGGAGTCAGGCCCCGTTGCCTTGTGCAATGCTCGGTACAGGTATGCAAGAGTTGCTACACCTCAGGCATAATCCCCAACCTTCAACAGGTTACCCAACAACGGTAAATATTTAATGCTGACCGTATTCTTCGACGTTGTTGGGAACAGAATTGCCCCTATCACCCACAAGAGGAAAGCTTGTGTGTATAGCACAAGCATCTGATCTGTGTAGTTGTCCGGCAAAACCTTGTAGGTATTTACCAACCACTTCAACTTGATACCACCAGTGCTAAATTGATCATGGGGTATCGAAGTAAAGAAGTCCTTAGTGATTCTCTTATTTGTTGCTTTCGACGGAGGAGCTATTACCGGCTGCCCCATCACCGGTAACCCTAAGATGAACCCTACATCTTCTAGGGTAATTGTCATCTCTCCGAGAGGGAAGTGCAACATATTCGTTTCACTTCTCCACCTTTCAACAAGGGCACCTATTAAGTGCCAGTCAAGGTGTTGAAAGATCTGTCCATGTGTGAAAATCTCAAACCCAATCCCATGCAGTAATCTTTTCTGGTATTTGTTCAATTTCCAGGCTTTGAAATTATTGGATACTTCTACTGTGTTGAGAAGTGCTCTTTCCTACGAATTAATAAATACAATTTAAGCAAAACAAACGGTATACAATGTTCGCAAGAATAAGAAAGTTGATAAAATAAGTATCTTACTCCACCATCCCATATGAGCGTACTGATATGGTTTGCTTGGTCGTATAATACGGAGGGATCTTTTGGTCCAGGGTTAAAATCTATTTTTTGCAACTGAAATTATGGGAAAGTGGCAAGGTTGGAAGTGTAAACATCTCAAACATACAACGCTAGCATTTGCTCACATAAGTTCATATGTTGTATATATGTATGTACATACATACCAACATATACGGAATTGGAATTTGCAAGTGAAATCACATGAACAAATAATACGCAATACACATATATTGACAAACGCTAGCAGAATCCAGTGCATACATATTCAAAACCATGCATAAGACGTAATACTTATAACAGCTATAGATTATGAACAAATAAAGGATTGATTTGTGAACTTACGTGATTGATAAGACGATTAAAAGATTTCTTTGGAAGAGATTATGCATATCTACTTGCCAACGCCACTAGAAAAATTGTGAGAAGAAAGAATGAATAAGAGTTTCAAAGTAGATTTGTCTACGGGTTAAGTCTGCTACAAATTTTTTTTTTTTATCAATTTTGATTAATAAAAATAACTTGCAGAGAACAGTATTGTCTATAGACTTTAAGAATAAACATAATCAACATAAACTAAATTGAATATTTTGTCTGAAATCCAATCCTTTTTTTTAATTTTTTTTGTATTGCATATTTGTATGTTCATGTGTATGCTACAAATTTAATATTATGCATGTGTATATATATGTTTCAATGCAAACATATCCGTACGTCAAAACTATCATATAACTAAAGTTTAATTCTAAATTTCAATTACAAATATATTGGTCAAAGAAAGCTATCGTAAAACTAGACCTCTAGAAATTTTAAATGCATAAGAATCGTTAGATTATACAATTTTGCTCCTAAATAACTTGAGTTTATGACAAGTACATAATCTTATATTCGTAGCAAAGTTATAGGAATACTTTAATTTTCATAACAACATATCTTTCATATAGTTATCGTCTTTCTGTAATCCACAATATACCGAGATATCAAATATTTACATGATAACATGTTTTCATATAGCTATTATCTCCGTATATTTCACTCTTATAAGTGATAGGATTAGATGAAACTCAATTAATAAAGACTCCAATTTATTTTGGCTCAAATGATTAATAATTTTTGTTGAGCTTGAAAACTCTCAAGTTTTTATATGCAAGTGTTAAATAATAAATATTTTTTTCTTAAACTATTCTTTCAAGTTTAAATTTTTTTTAAGTATATTGACTTTTTAAAAGTGAGGCTAAATTATGACCGTTTTGGCTAACTTCAAACATTTTAACTCTAAAGAGGTTCACTAATGAATATTTTAATGACAAAAGATTATGAATATAATCAAAACGTGTAAGAATTTGTCCCAAAGTATAAATAATCTCAAGGGATTAAAACAATTAAACATTTTTTTATTGAACATACTCTTCCTAGAAATAAAAGGTTTACAAAAATTAAGTGTATTTTTTACTTTTGAGAAGGTAGGACTAAACTACAATATTTTTGGCCAAATATGAACAATTTGTTGTAAAATAGGTTAAAAGTTCATTAATACATCTTTAAGTGACAAAAATGTGGGAGTAGATCTAGCCCAATCTTATAAATGATTTTAAGACTATGTTCACCTTTAAAGAATACCCTATCAAAACATAACCTTAAAAAATTATCACCATCAAATAACCCATGTTCTAGATGTTAGGGTAAAATTACAATCAATGACACAGTTTCAAAAGGCAAATTAAAAAATATTTTTTTGCTTGTGTCATCAATACGTACTTTTAAATGACAATATTGCCCTCATTTTGTATCTACAAGGTATATACAATATAAAAAATTATAAATCCTAATTATTCAAATCAGGATTTTAACCCAAATTATCCCGCCACGCCGTTGTCAGACCTTCCTCGGTAAGCACTCAGCCTGAAAGTTGGTAAACTGGCTCAGCCCCACCAGACTTATCTCGGTGTCGGCGAACGTCGGCCTCCATGTTATCCAACCCCGTCTGGCTACCTCCACCATCGTAAACGTCCTCGACAGTAGCACAAACATGAAAATTTCAAAACCACCAAATCAGTCATAAATCTGTAACATTAGTTGAGTGTGTGTGAGAGCATGTTAACTAAAGGTGTGTTGGGTCGTTGACGGTTGATTAATGGTGATTATAGTTGTGGAGGGTCGATTTGAGGCAGTGGTGTGCCGTCTGGTGGCGGTGGGTGACTGGATAGGTGGTGGGCTAATTAGACGTAGTGGTTGGCTGATTAGTGGTGGTGAAAGGTTGCTTTGGTGGTGGTTAATGGCAGCAGCTACATTGATGTTAGGTAGTTGTTTGACGCAGACAAGAATCTTATACATATTCTTCTAGATTTTGAACCCCAAATTTAAATTTTCAATTTTGTTCATTTAGTTCATTGAATCTAGATAGTTGGTTGCAAGTGATTGGAGTGAGAAAGTTGTGAAAATTGATTGGGATGAAAAGGCTGAAGAAAGGGGAGAAACCTGAAGAATAAGATGACGGTGCGATACAATTGTGGTTGTAGTTGTGGTCGGTTGTAGGGGGTGTGTGTGTTGTCTGTGTGTGTGTTAAAGCTAAAAAGTGTGAAGAGATGGTGGTGGTGGGGCTGTTCGGTGAGATGAAGGGATGAGGACCGGCATTCAAAGGATTACATACCTAAATGACGGGCATTCTGATTTTTTTTATCTTTTAGTATTTTTGTTCGGTCAACGAACATAAGTGCTATTTGTTCCACCTAATGGATGTGCATGCAATTTACCCTAACCTCAAGGTCATTGGTGCAATTAACCCTATAGTTTTCTTAACTCTCAAAACTCATGTCGTAGGTAATATTTTTTTCCTTTTTATTTTAATGATATAGGTATTTATTTGATGAATAATCTGGGTTATAAATTATTCTTGATAAACTATTATTCAATTTGTATTTAAATTAAACATGTGATTCATATGTAAAAATATAGGGTTAAAAATGTAGATTTGTGAATATTATTGAAATTACTTAGTTCATGGTTTTGCTTGCATTGAACTCTTGCTCCTATTCTCAGCTTCGATCTATAGTCCCTGAGAAATAGCAAAGGGACAAGACAACCAGGATTACAAAGGCAATTGCCAATCCAACCTTTTCAACTGATGAAGTCAACTCATCGTGGAGAGCTTTGTAGAGGCGTTTCCTCATCACAATCACGGCTGATTATGCTCATCATTTGCCACACATCTGCCGCCTTGGGGCCAAAAAATAGAACGCATATATTGAAACCCCTACGCAGGCTGGACAAAGCCCTTTCTTTTTCACCTTTGAAATGTTTCTTTTTCCAATATAACTCCCTATTTGCATGCCTTCTATTTGAAATTTAGACATGGGGCAGGTGGAGGTGAAGTGCTCATTGGTTATTCGTTGATCTTGTTTGTGCTACTCAGCAAACTCACAATCGATTTGTGTACCCACGACACAATATATTAAAAGCGTGGAAACGTTTTTGCCAAAAGGACCTGGGGACTTCTCTGAAAATGAAAAATAAAAATGAAAACTGAAAGTAGAACGATGCACGCCCAATAAAGATAAAGAAAAACTTTTATCAATGCTGAAGATGTTTACAAAGCTCAACATTTCCAAATATAGAAACTAAAATTCCTATCGATAGATAGGGAGAGCTTCTGAAGGAAAGAAAAAGACTTGAAAAAGTCTTGATTTGTCTGGATAATGACGATTATTCTGCTCCTTCTTGACCCAACATTATACTTTAAACTTTGTAAAAAATAACTACCACTAAAAGACAAACTACCCACTTACAAAATAACTCCTACCGCTTACATAATAACTACCCACTAATAAGTAACCAGCTAAACTTATCCCTTATCAATTGGAGCACATTTTCAGAAGTAACTTCTTGATTGAATTCATTATCATCTCTTTTTTCACAAATAAAAATTAATAGCATCTAGTTGCATTTAATTAAAGACATATCATTGTGAAAAAAATTATTTGTTGGTGCAAATATTGCCCCCCTTGTCTCAAGCAATTAAATACTTGAAAATTTCGAAAAGTCATGTCTTTTAAAGGAAAAATATTTTTTCACTATTGATAGACTTGCACTATTTAATAAAAGCATTTTTACTATCGATTAGCCATTGATTGGCTTTAACTGCACCAAGATAATATTGAAGTGTATTAAACAAAAACATTTATTCACCATCGATAGCACTACAGTTTTAGTAGAAGCATTTTTTTTTACCATCGATAGCCTTTCGCTATAGATATCCTGTTCCTATCGTCTTTCATACTACCGATAGCCTTTTCCTATCGATAGGCTTTCACTATTGATAGCCTTACATTTTTCTATTGATAGCCTTGCATTTTTCACTATCGATAGCATTATATTCTTCAAAGTGAAAGCATTTGTCATATCGATAACCTTTCACTATTGGTAGCCTTATATTTATCACTATCGATCTATTGGCTTATACTGTATCATCTTGATTTCGCAAGACAATATTCTCTATCAATAGGCTTCCACTCTTCGAAGTGAAAATATTTTCACTGTCAATAGTCATAGTTTTATAATTGATAACCTTTCAATATCGATAGTCTTGCATTTTTCACAATCGATAAGCCATATATTGGCTTAAACTGCACCATCTTGATTTTGCAAGATAATATTCACTATAGATACAACAGTTGTAATCGATAGGCTTGCAATATTCAAAGTGAAAGCATTTTCACTATCGATAACCATACGCCTTTCAAAGTGAAAGTAATTTTACTATCAATAGCATTGCAGTATCTATTGATACACCATCTGAAAGCATTTTTACTATCAATAGTCTTTCACTATCGATAGCATTGCAAACAGTTGTAGGCAACCAATTGAATGGTTTTCTGCCCCCTAGAGAAACTTTATCTAGGAGGTCACTATGCACTTAGATTAAATAATATGTACATATGGCCATAATATCATTGATCGGTCTAATGAAATTTCTCATGCAAACAACATATAAATCATGTTGATCTATAAGCCATATAACCAAAATAAAACACTCATGGGAAACACAAATCCAAAGTCGGTGTTGCATACCTAAATTTGATGAATCCATAAAAATTGAAGTGACCTTCCATGACAAATGACTTTTTAAAACATTTACCAACCATGTTATCATTTCGCTTTGGTCATTTTTAACATGATGATAAAATAGATTGTTAGTTTAAAACTTCCAGTTATTTGGGATCATCATCTTAAAAAGAAACAATTGCTCTTTGGCAATTTTTAAAGCATCAATATGCCAATAACACCATTTATTTTTTCTCTTCACGTGGAAACCATTTTATGGTCTTGTGAGCCGTTGATATGTCCCCCATTAACACCATTTCTATTTTCTTTTGGTGTGAAGAGCATTTCATGGTCAGAAATATTTTTATTCTTTACATTTTTCTCAACAAAGAATACATTATCCAACTTTTTTGTGGGCCAAATTTGGCGTTTCATTGAGTTTATACAAGTCATTTGCTCCAATTTTAGTATAAGTTTTAGTCAATTGAAGTATCCAGAAGTTTCTCGCAAAGCACGCCTAATTCACGTGAATTTTCTAACAGGATTTGAATGGAGGGCTCCATAGATTCATTCCTATCATAACTTCTCGTACTTAACATTTTCCTTTTCAGATACAAATGTCCCACTGGGCGTGTCAATGTTTGCGCTGCATAACAAACTCACAATCGATTTGTGCACTCGCGGCACAATCGATTAAAAACGTGAGATCTTTTTTGCCCCTAGAGCCTGGAAATTTCTCTGAAAATGAAAAATGGAAATGAAAACTGAAAGTAGAATGATTGCGCGCCCAATGAAGATAAAAAAAAAAAACTTTATTAATGCTGAAGATGTTTGCAAAGCACAACATTTTCAACTCTAGAAAATAAAATCCATATCGATAGATAGGAAGAACTTCTAAACATGAATGAAAGAAAAAGACTTGAAAATTTTTTGATTTGTCTGATTGATGATGATTATTTTGCTTCTTCTTGACCTACTATTTATACTACAAACTTTGTAGTAAATAACTACCACTACAAGACAAACTTCCTACTTACAAAATAACTTCTACCACTTACATAATAATTACCAACTAATAAGTAACCAACTAAATTTATCCCTTATCAATTAGAGCACATTTTCAAAAGCTAGAAAGTAACTTCCTGATTTAAATTCAGTATCATCTCTTTTTCACAAATAAAAATTAATGACATGTAGTGGCATTTAATTGAAGACATGTCATTGTGAAAAAATTATTTGTTGGTGCATACAGATCTTAACGGGTAGAACAAGCCTCAGTGTTCGTCTCTAAGACTGACCTCTCTTTCGATTCATATTCTTTTTTTGGTCTTAACTTTTTCTAGGGGATAGTCTTTTTCTTGTTTTGCTCTCTTGTGCACTTCATGTGTAAGAGGATTTGGAATTGGCTTGTGTCCCCTTGGTGCATAATTTGATGTACTACCATAGCTGCTTTTCCCATCCTAGAAACAAATAAAGAGCACCCGTGAGAGTAGAGGGTGAAATGACCATATGGTTCTCGGGCATTAGGTTAACATAGTCGTACTCGTGGGTATACCTAAACAAAGACATTTGTAAGTTTCCAACAATGCTCAAAAGAAGAAGAGTAATTTCACACAAAAGCATAATTAAACAACGTACAAAAACATATATGATGAAAGTTACATGTTTTTTTTATTCATAGTAATAATACATGGAAGAAGTCAAGTTACATCATGTCCATATAGGGCAAGTGAATCGACACATAAATGACATCTCTATCCAATAGAAAGTGTAAAAAAAATGGTAGACGACAACTAAACTACTACTAATTAAATTAAACAAAATACAAAAAATAATAGGACTATTCCTAACTAAGCAAGCACTAAAGCAATAAACAAGCACTAAAAATAAAATCAAACAGTTACATGTATATAAGAGATTCAACATCTGAATTGATTTTAGACTTGTATACTGGCCATCTGGCATCACAGAGTAATGATGTGTTAACGTAGTAGGTCGGTCCACCATCATCCGTCTACTAACATATAATATTTATTAGTCAGGATAATTACAGTTAATTAGAGAATATCGTATTTATCATTTTAAGTGTATGAGATAAATAAAATATTATATTATATTATCTCTATCCAATATCTAAAGATATTCCCATTGAAGTCTATTACCTCTATATAAATACTAGAGATATTCTAATAGAAAAAGACATTAAAAAAAGCTACTATGTTTTTTTGATGTATGTCTTTTCCTGCAAATAAAAAATCCCTTCCCCTTTTGTACTCTAGAGCATTACCAAGTTCTAAGATTTCGTTCGTGAACGAGAAACTTGACTCTAGTAGCTGTTTTCTGTACTTGCGATTAGAGATCAAGTGTATTGGAGGCTCGCAATAACAACGATCATTCGTCATAATTTTCGGGATACTTCATATAGTATGTTCCCAAACCAACAATGTTATTTAAAGTTTGCCATTGGTATCACAGCGTGATTACTTGTTGATTCACCTTCTCATATGCTAGTATGATTTATGTTCATGTTGCGATTTTTTTTATTTGCATGAATGAGCTCCATTAAGAAAATTCAAATTTTAGAAGCATGTTATTATGAAAGATAATTATATGATTATGTTCCTCTATGCCTAAGGATGAACTCCATGAAATTTTGTGATCATTGGATGCATGACTTGTGAGTAATCACAATTTTATTTTTCAGAAAACAATATTTTTTTTTGAAGTTTTGGAGCTTAAATCTAGTGCATGGTATTTTTTTTCTTATCATGTTTGGTTAATAAGGAGTTGGTCTATGTTGCATAAGATTTTTCTCGATATACGGCACGCATTATTTGGCTTAAAAGGAGAGAGATATGTTATTTGAAAGTTGGCCTCATGACCTGGCGGTTGCTGAAAATTATAGGGTTTCTTTTAAGCAGCTGAAAAGTGTCTTCAGACTAATAACCACTTGGGGGATAGACAATTTTTTTTAGTACTTGCCACTTAGAAGCATTGATCGATGAATTTGAGTGCACCAATGGACTCAGAAGACCCAATTTAGGGAGGGTTATAGTTTTCCTGAAACGTTAAAACTCCTAGAGGGCGGCGCATGGATCTCACGTGCGGACTGAAGATGTCGAGTGGTGCACGCGCGCCATGCAGGCAAAACTGAGCCATGCACGCGTGCCACTTGCCCTAAGCCAAGCGCCAAGCGCACCAAGACCAGCCGCATAAGCGTGACACGAGCGCCCAACCAAACTGCCCCACACGGAAGCCGAGTTACGGGCACCGCAGAGCTAAGCCGTGCATGCGCTCTGAGATGTCTAAAGTCTGACCCGACCCAAATCGACCCTAAATTGCCTGGGCCAAGCCTAGCAATTTGCCCAAAAGTCCAGCTCCGCCTGGCCTGGCCCTACTTGAAAAATTTAAAATTGACTTCTTCCCCCCCCCCCCCCAAATAACAACTATATAACAGCTAGTTTCGTCCAACAAGGTTTTAACAACTGTTTTATGCACTTTCACACTTTACCTCTCCCCCCCCCCCCCACAACAACTATAAACTGCTAGTTTTTAGGAGTATTTTGGTCTTTTGTGAACTTTAAAAAATTAAAAAATTCACTCCCTCTTCTTCACATTTTTCACACCAATCTTCTCACTCTCTCTTATCTAAATTCTATAAGCGTTCCTACCATTCTTATTTGTTACTAAGTACTAACCCTCTACAATTTTGAATTACAAGTTGCATTTAATTATTTGTTATTTTATTCCTTTTCATTTAATTACTCTTACTAGTTTTTATTTTTTTTATTGTTGTCAAATAATTCTAGCATCAAATATGTCTCAATTATTTAGATCATGTAGTCACAGACCTTCCTTTTATTTTTCTTTTCTCAAGTTTTTCGAATATATTTTTCACAAAATATAGTTTACATTTTCACCGTCGATTGTTTTAAACAAATTAAATCTATTTAAAGTAAACAATGAAGATGAGAATTGACTATTTACAAGTAAAATAGATATTTTTTCATATATATATATATATATATATATATATATTTGTGTGTGTGTGTGTGTGTGTGTGTGTGAGTGAGCTGATCCGTTGATAACGCTAGCAAAATGGGGTATTTTGCTAGCGCGATCTGGCCGTCCATCCTGAAAGATGGACGGCCCAGATCGCGCCTTTTTGGAAAACTGTCAGTCGTCTGCGAGACTGTCTCGCGGACAGATTTTTTTTTTTTACCTTTTTGCCCTCCTCCCATGTCTGCGAGACAGTATCGCGGACGACATTCAGTTCCTGACATGTGTCAGGAAAAAGGCGCCCGCTACACAGTGTAGCGGATGACCTCTAGGCTGACACATGTCAGGACCTGTCCTGTCCTTTACATACAACTCTCTTCTATTCTAGATATTATTAATCAAATCGGGCAATCAACTTTTATCATCCGCTATATTCTCTCTCTCTCTCGAACATCTAACCCAAGCCGTTACCCCATCTACGGTGACACCATCATCCTCCCCTCAACGCCGACCTCGATGGCTTCTGGATCGAAGACCACCTACGATTTTATTGGCAACTTGCACCTTACAAGCAAACACTTTTTCAAAGTCATGATGCCGGGATTTGAGAATGAAC
The DNA here is from genome assembly GCA_033070095.1 of Escallonia herrerae. Lineage (NCBI taxonomy): Eukaryota > Viridiplantae > Streptophyta > Magnoliopsida > Escalloniales > Escalloniaceae > Escallonia > Escallonia herrerae. The sequence goes on along the minus strand of JAVXUP010000052.1, from coordinate 96,412 downwards.
TTGTAGGCCATCCCTCTTTCTCTGTATTTTGGTGTGTTAAAAGTTTGATCTTTTATTTTTCTTAACCAAAACTAACCTATTTTTTGTATTGTGTTTGGTAGGACATACCGGAAGCCTTTACCAATCAATTTCCAACAATTCATGAGAGTGCAAGATTATATAGCTGCAAGGGGGCATGGCAGGTTGAAATCAAGCTGAAGCCCGGCCTACCCCAAAAAAAGCAGTTCATAGAAGGTTGGAACGTCTTTGTGCGCTAGCATGGCCTCAAACTCGGGGACTTTGTAGTGTTTGAATACCTTGGGTGGTGAGATTTTCAAGTTGTAATCTTTGATCGGAGCGCTTGTGAAAAAATTTCGATGCTCAAATGTGAACCCTAATTTATTATTAATAAAAAAATTATGTTCTTGTTCATTATGTTTCCAAATTTTTTCTCGCTTAATTGTGCCGTTTTTTTTCCATCCATATATTGAGATCGTTGATTGTGAATCGTACATTATTTATTGTTTATCGATATTGAAATTGTTGATTCCGTCGCTAAAACAAGTCTTCGGGCGCCAATTTATTAAAACAGCGTTAACCTACTATGTCGCTAAAACAAGTCTTTGGGCGCCAATTTATTAAAATTGCATTACGCTACATTGTATAGCTCTACTATATAGCGGACTCCAAAGTCTAGCTCTATAATATTGCGGACATAAGGCCTCCGCTTAGGCCGGGGTTCAGGAAGGTCGGAACTAAATGTCTGGTCCGTGCCAACCATTTTCTGGTCCAACACTTAGTTTTTATTTTTTGGTTCTCTTTTTTGTGTCTGCTATACTACTTAGTTTTTTTGTTCTCTTTTTTGACGTCCGCTGTACTATGTAGCGGATGGTCTCGCAGAACACTGCCTATTGTCCCATGGGCAGGACTATCTATTGCCGAAGGAGGGCAATATCCCCCGGTCGATCCCCCCGAAGGAGTGCGATATCCCCTTGTCGACCCCCGAGGGCAATATCGCAAAGGGCAACCATTAAAGCTCCTAAAGCCGCATAAATGCTAAATAATCAGAGAGCGTTATTTTGGCGGGGCCCCCCAAGACAAAGCATAGTATAGTGTAGATCACTGGAGGGCATGGATTACTTTTGCTCATGGGAAGAAATGTCCTTCCTAGCTCCGGGGAGTTGGTTAGAAAACGGTGTCATCTCTACCTACGTGGAGATTCTGAAAGAAAGGGGTCTGAAGCTGCTGAACAAGTATCCGGGCATTTTTTTGGTGGATGCCTTTTTTCATAGCCTCCTAGTGTCTGAATGGCATGAGTGGGTCAAACAAAGGGAGAAGAAAAAGTTGAGCCAATGGAGACCATCCGCAACCTACGAGAGTATCTTAATAGGGATAGTCCAGTAAGCGTAAGGGTTATCCACATGTTTCTAATCTCATTTTTAGCGGAAAGTCACTGGTACTTGGTTTGCTATGAACCACCAAAAAAAGTCGTATTGGTGATCGACAGTCTCAACGATGATACCATCCACATGCTTGTGTTACGGATGTACAAAGCTCAGTTGGACTCTATGGTAATCTTACGATTGTTGTTTAATGCTTATTGTAACTTGCCAATTATAAATGTTAACTCGTGTCTTACGCCGTTTTCTGTTTCTCGCAAAATTTATTTTGTACCATGGTCCATGCTATCCGTGATGTACATGTACCGGCGCGGCCAAAGCTCTATTTCTGATTAAAGAAGAAGAGGCCTAAGCAACATAATACTTCGGACTGCGGCGTCTTCCTTTGCATGTACATGGATTACATTTGTCGGTTTGAGAGCCTCAGGGCGGCCGCCTAGAGTCAAGAATGAGTATAAGGCTTTAGATATATGATAGCTTGACAAATTATGAAAGACCGGTTTAGAGTGATTAGGTTTATTGAAAATCCATCTAAGGACGAGAATCCGGCTCAACATGAGGACCCCAGTTGATATTGTACCATTAGAATTTTTTTTAATAAATCATGATTATTTAGAAAGCTGTCATTGGTGTGATTTGATTTGTGTTGAGATCAGTTGATTTGTGTTGAAGATGATTAATTGATTGATTTGACTGATTTGTGTTGAAATCAATTGAGATTTGATTTGGTGGGTTGATTTGATTTGGTTTTTTGCTCTCATTGAGAATGATTGAATGGTGGGAAACAAAATGGGAGAAAATTTTCCAAGTGTTGAAGTTGAGAGTTTCTGTTGCACCGTCCGCTACACAGTGTAGTGGACGACCAAAGACAATAAAAATTTTCAAAGTGTTGAAGTTGAGAGTTTCTACTGCGCCGTCCGCTACACAGTGTAGCGGACGGCCAAAGACAGTAAAATTTTCTAAGTGTTGAAGTTGAAAGTTTTTGCTGCCCGTCCGCTACACAGTGTACCGGACGGCCAAAGACAGTAAAATTTTTCAAGTGTTGAAGTTGAGAGTTTCTACTGCGCCGTCCGCTACACAATGTAGCGGACAGCCAAATACAGTAAAATTTTTCAAGTGTTGAAGTTGAGAGTTTCTGCTGTGTCGTCCGCTACACAGTGTAGTGGACGGCCAAAGACAGTAAAATTTTCCAAGTGCGATGTCCGGTACACTGTATAGCGGACGGCCAAAAGACGGGAAAATTTTTCAGGTGTTGAAGTTGAAAGTTTCTACTGCGCCGTCTGCTACACAGTGTAGCGGACGGTCAGGAAAATTTTCTAAGTGTTGAAGTTAAGAGTTTTTGTTGTGTCGTCTATTACATAGTGTAGCGGACAGCTAAACCCAATATTTTGAAGATGAGAGTTTCTACTGCGTCATCCGCTATACAGTGTAGCGGACGGCCATGCCCAATATTTTCCGGTAAAGAGGGCATTTAGCGACATATTTTTCGTCGCCAATTATGTTTTACGTATTTCAATTTTTTTTATGAAATTAGCGACGGAAAAAATGTTTTACCGTCAGAATCAACAATCTCAATATCTCAAATGCACGATCAACAATAAAAAAATTATCAATTAACAACCTAACCTAAAATCATCGATCAATAATCACAATTCTTATATACACAATTAAGAAGCTAAAATTATCAAACAAATTGAAATAACACAAAATTGTTCAAAATGCGATTAATTTTATTTAGGGTTTAACAGAAAATTGTTCAACATTGGGGGAAAACTTTTTCACAAGTGCTTTGATCAAATGTCAGCACTTGAAAATACATATGCCCCTTGTGTTCACAAATTACAAAGTCCCCTTCATTGAGGTCATGCTGATGCACGAAGTTGTTCCAGCCCTCTTCGAAACAAATTTCCTCTTGGCCACACTTCTTCTTGATTTTAACAAGCCATGACCCCTTGCGGTTGGTTAAAGTTGCTTCATTTGAACTCGTTGTGGTAAGCAATCTACAAAAGACTACCGGTATGGCCTAACATATTCATAATACAATAAGACATAGTAAGTTTTCAGCCAAAGATAAAACTTTTAACACACACAAAAATACAGAGAAAGAGGGATGGCCTACAAGTTCTGTATGAAAACCAGGCATCATGACCTTGAAAAAGTGTTGGATCTGTCATCGTCATCGTCAGAGGGAGGACAGGGATGTCGCTAGAGGTGCCGCGGCGTTGAGGGGAGGACGGGGCTGTTGCCGGAGGTGGCGCGGCATCGAGGGGAGGACGGTGGTGTCGCCGAAGATGTGGGTTGCCGTAGAGGGGGTCGTGGGGGAGTCAGATGTTCTAGACAGATAGAGAAACGGGAGAAAGAAGAATGGCCGATCTGATTAATATTTGAAAGCACTTTGACGTCCGCTACATTGTGTAGCAGACACAAAGAATACCAAGAGTTTTTTAATGAGGCTCCGTCTGTTACATTGTCTAGCAGACTACGCCGTCCACTTGATTGTTTAGCGGACATAAAGAACTCCAAAAATTAATAAGTGCATTGTCCGCTAGATTGTGTAGCGGACATAAAGCAGTCCAAAAATTTTCTAAGTGTTGAAGTTTTAAAACTCTGCAGCGCTGTTCGCTAGATTGTGTAGCGGACATTCTAGAACTCTAAAAAATAAAAAAATTTCTTAAGTGTTGGAGTTTGAAGACTCTGCAGCGCCGTCCGCTAGATTGGACAGCGGACGTTAATGAAGACGTAAAAATTTGTGAGCCATCCGCTACACTATGTAGCTGACGGGGAAAATAAAAAAAAAAAACCTAAAGTTAGATTCGATGGCGACTCTAATAAGTCCATCAGAAATAACCTTCCGGTCTTCGGTCGAAAGATAATCTCATAAAAAAATATTACGTATTATTACAAATGTCAATCAGACTTGATGGCTTATACAAAAAACTAAAGGTCCATTGCAGCTGCTTCTTCCTCATCTTCGGCGTCATCTTCTTCCTCATCTTGCAAAACCCCTGGACTTATCCCCAGTGCCTTGTAATGGTTCTGCTTGTCATGGTCGGTCATTTTGTTGCTTAATGCACACCTTCTCAGCTTTTTAGGTTGAGTTGCCTGTTTAATAGAGCTCTTCATCCGCGTAGATCTCTTGCGGCCTTTCGTTTGCGATATAATTGGATCTAAAAGCCGTATGTCATTGTCATCTTCCTCCCCCGGCTCATCATCTTCTGATCCCGTTTTAGGCTCAGTGTCAACGACATTGCTGACTGAAGCTGCTTCCAACTGGTGAACTATGGGCTCTTGCTGCTGAGCTACCTCGATGAGATGTTTATATCCGGCCATTATAGCAGCACCTTTTACGGAGAAACGGGTGAACATTGTCACTAGATGATTATACCGCAACATCTCTGATTCTTCAAAGTCAGTATGCGGGTGCTCCGGAAAGGCAATGGTACCATGTAACCTGTTTGCACCTTTCGTCCACCGTAGTAGGATATATTTATCGAGGATTGTCCTGATATTCTTCTGGGTGAAAAATCGCAGAATGTGTCTACACAGGATGACATGGAACTCAAACTTCTTGCAAACACATGTCACCGAATCTGTCAATGTGTCGTGGCTCACCATATAAATTATGCGCAGCTTCTCATGGACGAGGTTATTCACGAGCGAATAAACCTTGTACTCACGCGTAGACATTTCTGTCACCTTGTCTTGTGTTGGTTGATCTGCTGAAAGAAATAGAGAGAGAATGACGGAGAGAGAGAGAGAGAAAAAAGAGGTATAATAAGCTGACCAAAATGACGCAGTTCGCTTTTCTCTCTCTATATATATAAACTTCACCTTATAAGCAGTTGGTCCCAATCTCAAGAAGAGGGTTTATGAACAAATTTATCTTCAATTTAATTTCTAGTTAAAAATGAATTAGAAGAATTTTTGAAAAAAAAAATCAATAATTTTATTTATAGGCCTGGCCTTGGCCTAACCCCGATCCTAAATATTGAGGCTTGGGCTGAGCCTAGATATCCTAGAAATGGGTCCTGGCCGGCCCGATTCCCCACCCCTAAGCCCAAGCCCCGCCCGTTTTGCCCACTGGGCCCAAGCTGGACCGGCACCCATTGACATCTCTACATGCGCTATGACGTGCCAGACGTTGCCCCACGTGCACGATGGCACATGTGGCACGTACATGACGGTTGTTACTTGGCCGGTCATTTCTTGCCACGAGTGAAGCCTTATTTTGAGTTCTTGATTTTTTCTGTGGGGGTCAAAATTACCTTTTGTATTCTGTTGAATTTTTAAACATCTCTTTACCAAGTAATTAGCTTTAAAAATTTTGTTATGTATTCGAATAACTTTTTCTTTAACTGTAGAGGGCATATCATGGTTGCGGTGACTGTTTGTCATTTATCTTTCAATTTTTGGGCTATTTGTGCATATTTTTTGTAACCCTGACACACAAACTATAAATAATGTGGAAATAATATTTTTTGCACGTAGAAATAAAATTTTCGGAGAGTTATATGACATGATGGATTGAATTCTTGCTTTGACGCTTGCTGGTTTCATCTTAGAGAACCGATCTGGCTCCGTATCCACCGCAGTAACCGGCGGGGTCTGCCCAAGAGACGACGCAATCACTGTGTCTGCAGTGCCAGTGCTAGGTACGGAAGTGATGGAAATTTTCAACAGAAAGTGGGACGAGAAGAAAATGCCAATCAGTGACTAAAGCAAGAGACGAAGCCGGTTCTCTCCATGTTCGTCCTCCAGCAAAAGCACATGGAGAATCAGTTGCTGTGATACAGCATTCCAGGAACCAGGAGTCAATGGCTATATCAAGCTCTGGCATAGTGATACAGCATTCCAGGAACCAGGAGTCAATGGCTTTATCAAGCTCTGGTATTCTCCACTTTATGGGCTGTTCCGGATCGATTATAAATTATGCTCAAGTGGCCTCCTCGTTATGAGCAGTAACATGCTTGTAAGTATTACTCTTTTGTTTTCAGTATCTTATATTATTTTTATTGTTTCTGCCAGCGAGGAGTTCTTGACGTTAATTAGTACTTCACTTTCGAAATCATACACGACGAATACGACTGAACGGAGGCAGAAATTATGTCGAGGGCAAAAGAGAGAGTTGAATTTTGAACTGCAAAGAATTTGCAAATAAGTTTATGATTGCCATGGTTTGGGGCTTATGTGAGATTAGTCAACTTTCTCATCTGATTATGACTTCTGTATTTTAACAAAAACACACTATGGGAACAAATATAATATGTATCTGGTTCCAGCCTATCTCAAAAAGAATCATTCTATAGATTCCCCGAACGCAGAAATTCAACCACCAGTCTCCTTTATGATGAGTCCATCACCAACAACCTAATGTCTGCATGAAATAAATACAAAGCCAAACGAATTTGCTTCGCTAATGGGGCTGACTTTGCTTCGCTAATACATGTTAGGAAACAAATGCAAAGCCAAACGAAATTAGTACTGCAATAAGCATGCCTCCTTTATTGGTCTTAAATATTGCTCATGAAGAATTTGCTATGGAAAAAGTGGCTCGTTTTAAATAATGTTCACTAGGAATTTGTTACAAAGAAAATGGCTCGTAAATTTCAATTAGGCAGCTTGAAATCAAGAAATGTACCCAGATTTGCCCTAACATTTTCACCCAAACATATTAGAATCAAAAGCAGTGAAGGTCGTGGAATAAGCAAGAGATAATGTAATAGCCAATGTTTGGCTTTCTGGAAGTGCAACAACTATAAAACTAAGCGTAGCTGTAACAATACCCACTGCAGCACTAATAATGTCATCAACCTTGGTTTTGCTTGCATTGAACTCTTGCTCCTATTCTGTAGTCCCTATGAAATAGCGAATGGACAAGACAACCAGAATTACAAAGGCGAACTGCCAATCCAGCCTTTTCAACTGATGAGGTTAACTCGTTGTGCTGAGCTTGTAGAGATGTTTGCTCATAAAAATCGCGGCTGATTGTGCTCATCATTTCACCTCACATCTTGTTCATACTAACCATGTGACCAGCATTGTTACCTACCCATCTGCCACCTTGGTGCCAGAAAGCGGAATGGATATCTTAGGATCCCCTGCGGGGGGTGAAGCAAGCCCTTTCTTTTTCACCTTTCCAATCTTCTTTCTTCCGATATGGCCCCCTATTTGCATGCGTCTTATTTGAACTTTAGATGTGGGCAGCTAGAGGTGAAGTGCTCTTTGGTTCTTCTTGGATCATAACAGATCGAACAAGCCTCGGTGTTTGTCCAAACCTGACCTCTCTTCGGATCCGTATTCTATTTTTTGTCTTAACTTTTTCTAGGGGAGAGTCCTTTTTGTTGTTTTGCTCTCTTGTGCACTTCATATGTACGAGGATTTGGAATTGGTTTGCGTCCCCTTGGTGCATTTTTTTAATGTAGTACCTTCCCTGCTTTACCTATCCCAGAAACAAATAAAGAGTATCCCGTGAGAGTAGAGGGTGAAATGACCATATGGTTCTCGGGCATCAGGCCGACCTAGTCATACTCATGGGTATACCTAAGCCAAGACATTTGTAAGTTTCCAGCAATGTTTAGAAGAAGAAGAGGAATTTCATAAAAAAGTATAATCAAACAACACACAAAACGTAGATGTTGAAAATTACATGTACATGTAAGAGATTCATCATCTGATCATTTGACTTTAGACTTGTATACTGGCCACTCGACATTACGGAAAAATGATATGTTCAAGATAGGGATATACTTGACAAGCCAGGAAATTGGCCAAGATACAGCTGCAATGGCAATGCAAATGCCCCATTGTCTCATATCCAACCTTGCTGTATCTGAATACCTTCCACATACCTCCACCATCAGTGCCTGAAAGACGACAGTTATCCCATTGATTGTCCAAAGCAACTTCTTCTTCTGTATCTCCTCAAAGAAATTTTGTTCAAACTCCTAGCGGTGAACATGTTGAAGTCTTGACACAGGACATATGTATGGGAGATCTACCCTGTACCTTGGTTCTCACTTTGAAGAGTGTGTTTTGCCTTGAAATGTATGGTTAGGAGTGTTGCTAACTGATATGAACTTTGAACCAGTATGTTCCTAATCATGACGATGTTTATCAGTGGCTCCTTCCTGTCCCTAGGTGGCTTGTGCATGATCTCACCAGGCGGTTGCTTTACAACAAGAGTTAGAGCAGCCACTGCATCCATTGTCCGCTTTAACCACAGTTGAAACACTGGAAATGGGGGCTGACCTTCTGAAACTACTTCAATGAAGTGAACACCACGGAGTTATCTGGGTGAAATTTCCATAACAGAGTCAATTATCAGAGCAACAAAACTTGCAGTTAGCAAAAATTCAGTGTATGCCTGGATAGTGTCATAAGTACCTCTACCCCACCTCAAAATGTCCACTGCAGACGAAAATTCATTATTGAGGATGATAATCTCTGAGCATGCCTTGGCCATTTCTGCTCTTGTACTCCTGAAACAAAGTCCGTTATCGGCTTCCTTTAGTGCTCTTACATCTCCTATGCCACGTCCAAGAAATGCAACAACGTTCCCCTTATCTTTTAAACTTATCTTTTAAACACTGCACCAAAAGAAATTTGTCCAAGGGTGTAGCTCTTGCCATCTCACAAATATCGTCAACTTTCTTAAGTCTCTCCTGTTGTAGAATTTCTAAACTCCTGACCTTCAACTAGTATGTTATGTTGATTTTTACGAGCCTCAAGTATTCTGCATTCTGTATCTATATTACTGTCAGTGAACATGTTATCTCCTGTGATCAATTTCAAGGTTACTCCAGCACCTATACAATCATTTAAAGCTTTGTTTATACCAGGACGAAGTGAGCTTCTTGAACCCACCAAGCCTAGTAGGATTACTGCTGGTGGGCTGGAAGTAAAAAATTCCTCTATTGATATTTTTTCTGTGTGCCAAAGCTAGGCAGCGAAGGCCATCTTTTGCCATGCCTTTAATCGTATTCTCCAACAGCTCCCTTTCATTCTTGTCCATGGCTTTGAAAATTCCAGTGGTCTCATAAAACTGTTTACACATGCGTAAGATCACATCTGGTTCTCCCTTGCGATGCACATGGAATGATTTGTCAGCAGTATGGATCAATACCCCGCTTTGTTTGTTCTCAGGGTTAAAGTATTCAATTCTTATTATGGCGCAGCTCCTCTTCAAAGCTTCTATGTCCTTGCCAATTTTTTGAACTGCCCAATCAAAAATAGCTTTTGCGGTTTTTAGAGGAGACTTGGACAATTTGAAGGGGGCAGGCTTGTAGCCAAGCCAGTCCCTTGGTGAAGCAACTCTAGAACCTGCAAGGAATTCTTTTGATAGAGCTAAGATCTAACCAAAATTTGCTTACCTGGTGCAAAAGGAAACTTACAGGACATTGATGGGATAGTAGCATAAGATATAAATGCTTCTCATTCACGAAATATAGTTGATGACTAACAACCATGAGAAGCAGCAATATTCACTAACTAAAGGAGAATTCCATCATTGTTAAGTGATACAAAATGCCTTGTCAATAAAGAATTGATTGGGAATGTGAAAGAATTTGTAGGTGAGGGGAAAGGTGGGAGTGATCATGGTGGCTGATCCATGCCTTAGGTGCGAGTATGAGTGGGGTCATTAGTTCAAGAGTGGGTGATGTACCTGAGAACTTACTACTGTGGTCATAAATGATCAGAGGCTGCTTTCTTCTGAAGAACTCTTGGCATGGTAGCCTCCCATTATCAAGGAGGTTACCTGATTGCAGTATACTGGTTGTTATTGAAGAGGCAAAGATGGCTGATTTCCTAACGAGTGGGAGCTAGTTGCAGTTGCCAAATTTGACATGTTATAGGAGTGTAACCCAGATGGGGATGATGAGGGCTAGTGATTTGGTTCCTGCAAATAATGGTAAGTTCAGTGAAGTCTGTTATCAGATGTTTTCTGGAGGAGGCGTGAGGGGATCTCGTGCAGAAGCGTTTCTTTTTTCAGGCATCAACTAAGATTGCTCTTCTTCTTCTTCTTCCCCCCCCCCCGGTATCAACAGCAGTTTGGGAGCAATTCTTAGTTTGGATCACTAACGACGAGGTATCAGATTATTGCTAATTGATGTTAGATGTTCAAGAAGGAGAAGACAGTAAACCATTGTCTTCTACTAGTATGAGGCAATAGGTGACATGATTACGGTGTGAGAGTTATACACATGCGATGAAAATTTGAACTAGTGACTGGAGGATCTCGAGTCCTCTGCTCTACCACTTGAGCTTTCCCGCCCATTAATCCAGGAGCTCAAGTTTACCATTCTTTAAAGTTACTCTCGGACGAGTAGCGTGCTTGGGAATATTCTGTTCTCTTCTAGTTTATTCTGGCAAAGTGAACGGGTCGAAAGGGAGGGAATATATCTGAAACGCCAAGATATCAACACATGATCTACCTAAATTGTGGAGGCCTTTCCTTATTAGGTCAAAGGGAGTGTGTCTCGGATGCTATGCAGTTTTACCGCCACTAACCAGAGTTGGTTTGTGAGGCATATGACTCTCACTCAACTTTGAAATGCTACAGAGAGACCACAAAGAAATCTAAAAGGGCTCGAAATTTAAGACAACGGCCTCATGTTGATCAAGACGATAGATTGGCCACTACATGTAATTATGATCTATCCATATAGAAATCCAGCCACAGGCGTCACCAGGCAACTATCCCATGAAAAGTGTATTTGCTTCATCATGAAAAATTGACCAAGAATAAGTACCTCTTTGAGGTCAATAGTCAGGCTGCCGGTTATGTTTGTACGTATGGTGGTGGCCTGTCCTATTGCATGGCAAAGCGAAGGTCTTTTCAGTAGAACATCGGCATCCATCATTCCCTTCATCGAATAAGCAAGAGAAATTTTGACAGCCAATCATAGCTGGAGTGGTTGCAATTCCCACTAAAGCGGCGACTACATCAAGGAATTTCGTCTCTCCACCACTAGGTACCCTACGTAACGTCTCATTGTAAATGTTCCCTGCAAAGAAGCGAACTAACACCACTAAAAGAACCAGGAAAGCAACTGCACGACCACCCTTACCAACGAAAGATGTAAGGTTTTCGCACTGATCTATGAGCCTCCCATCTAAATGAATTATACGGCTCTTTCTGTTCCTGCCAACTGCTGTGACCAGCATCTGAGCATGCCTATGGACAACACTAGTGCTGGAGAACAAGAACAAGTTGTTGAGACTATCAACCTTAAGACGCTCAGCTTTACCGTTTAGTAAGTTTTCTACTTGTATTGAAATCTCCCTTAAAAACAGTCCACCAGCAGGAACTTGATCTCCATGCATCAAGAAAACTACATCACCAACGACAACATTGGATATTGGTAATCGCTGCGACTGGCCGTGTCTCACAACATCAACTTCTGTTATGATGCTGCTCGCTTTGGATAGCTTTCGGCATTGCTTGTCAGGCCAAAAGTTACTTATAGCAGAGATGATCATTGTTGCAAGAACAGCTGCAAGGGCTATTGCCCCGTTTTTCCATCCTTATCTGAGGCCATAATTTCTTATGCCAAAACCAATTCAAAGAACAGCACAACTCAGTAGGATGAGGATCATTGGTTCTATGAGGGCGTCCAAGGCAAACTCATAGACCGTCTTTGCTGCAGGCTGTTTCTTTCCATGCACATTCGAGCCAAAGGCTTTTTGTCTGCTGCTGATGTCATCTTCATCACCATTGATTCCGTCCTCCACATTGGTTTCAAGTGCTGTGGCTACGCCAGCAACACCACCCAGCTCCTCATGGGACCTCCGATCTTTCCTTTTCACAAGCTTGGTGATGCTTGATATATCGATGCCAGAGAATCGAACTGGCTCAACTTCAATTGAAGTAGACATGAGAGTGACCTGGTAACTAGTCAGATGTGATCACCAAATCTTAAATGGTAGGTTGGGAATTAACAGAATAAAAGAGAGTTCAAACACCTGCTATTGCTCAAAGTGAACCGATTCTTAATTTTCTCATTTTCCTTCTGTCTTATTGTCCCACTATGGGGAAAGGGTTATACCCATCCATGCAGATGGCTGAAGAAAGCGGGGTTAAGATTATAAATTAAAGATCAGAAAGGAAAGTGGTTATCATGGCCACTTCAGGTAAGATTCCAAAGTAGTGTTTATTGGGAAAGTGGGAACCAGACATCGGCGTCATAGACAGCCAACTACTTCTTATCCAAATTTGGTTAGCTAACTAGGGATTCAGAGGCAGATGATCGAGTTGCTTTAGCTGAAGGCGTGTCAAGTAAGCATACAGAAGCACAATATATAGAGGAAACTGAGAAACTGTGGAGATATTACTAATTTTCTGTAACCCTTTGGAGGAATCATTGAACTTGACTTTGTCCAAGACGTTGGAGGAAGGAACAGACTTTGTCTAAGAGACTAACTATCCTTCAATCATGTCAGTGTCTCTCCAATGCCAAGCCAATGGTTGTGCCAGCCGTGTGCAGAAACGGTAAAGCTATAAGCAACTAACTGTGCTTACATCTTGGGGTTGTTTGTCAATCAGGGAGAAGCGTCTCACGTAGTCAAGATAGCCCATTGGTAAGTTGTAGTTGTAATCTTTGGCTGGACACCTTTCTCCTTGTGATATTTAACATGACTTTGGTTCCCTACCCAAGTGGGAAAGTGATCGATGCCTTGTATAATCACAGTTGAGTTTTTCTATTCCAAATAGAAATCAGGAGGGCTTGTCGATTAGCTTAATAACTGCCCCTTAAAATAGTTTATTTCATTGTTGAGTTGCAGAACTTGTAGTGTGTCTATAAACATTTTTTTTGACAGTTTTACCTTGCTTGCCGATCGTTGCTTTGCCTTTAGATTGTTGTAATTCTCCTTTGTCATGTAGCTTTGTAGAACTTGGCTTGAATCTTGTTAGTTCACAGCCTCCCCAGCTATTCAATCTTGAGCCTGACTCTGACAAATGACAAGAAAGAAGGTAATGTTGAAGTTGTCTCCGTTACTTCTGGAATTAGCAAAACCTATGGAAAAAACTGTTGGAGTATGATGAGATGGCTTTGTGACTGAAAGATGATCGGCTTCGAGGCACGTTGTAAAACGCTCTCCTTAAGTTTATATTTGCCCCCACCTAAAATTGGTGTGCAGCGGGTTACAGGTAAATACCCTCCAAGATACAACGAAGCGCACTAGTGAATAGCGCTTGCACACACGATATTCACTCCACAGAAAAGTGTATGAAATACTGGATAACGGGTTTACAACTAAGAAATTCTGCAGAAATTTCTTATTGTAAAAGATCTGCAGAAAGGAGAAGAGAGTAGAGGCTTATCTATATATGGTCAGAATTTCGGACCATTGTGCTCTATTTAAAGCACTAGTGGTTGCTAATCAAGGGTCATACCCTTTCATCATGCACCCAAGCAATCTGGACCGTCGGATTAGAAACCGTTAAGATTAATGGTCCAGATCTGGACTGGTAACTAACCAGCTCTCAACAGGTGGGTCTGGCCCGAACTGGAACCACCCAGCTGCCTAACAGGTGCAACCGTTCGGGCATAACCCGAACCAGTGCAAGTGTAACCACTCAGCTGCTAACGGTCGGATCCGTTGCACCGACGGCCTAGTTTTCGTCACGAAAACTTAAAGGCGTCTAATTGCGTCTTGCGACGATGCGCACGTGCGAAGTGCGCCATCAAAGCGCCACATTGCGCCTCACAGCCCACTGCCACGCGCGCGCACGCGCGCGCACGCGCGTGCGTGCGTGCGATCGTTCCTCGTATGGTGCTTCGCACCATACTCGGTGCACATGCATACACCTTAGCACACCACATAAGTATTAAAGTAAGTGGAGTTCTTTATTATATACCCACTTACTTTTCCAATTCCCTTCTATGTGGGATTCCTCCCTCTTTGCCTCTTCATCTTCCTTTCATCATTTTGACAAAGAAAATGAACCACTTTGACACTATATTTTTGAAAAAACACTAACAAAAACTCCTTCTGGTAGTGCTCATCATACGTAGATTTTATGTTGCCGAGTCACTGGAAGTGACATTCTACTTGTGCTAATAGTAGTACAATGTTATGTGCTAGCAGATAGCCCCTAATCATAACCTTGGTTCTTTTGTGAAAGTCAGAGGTTATTTTGTAGGATAGCTTTCTACATCGGATGTGCTAGTTTTGGCTGTGTGAAGTGTACTTCTGTCTCCATCTAAGGGTTAAAGAAAGTATCTTTCTTATTCTATCCAGCTACATAATGATTTGACTTTTAAGGCACAAGTGTGCTTGATGTGTGTGTGTGTGTGTGCACGCCCGCTGATCTGATTCCAGATGCAAAAACTGGACAGGAGACTAGAGGCTCTTTGGTGCTTAGATATAGTCTGTTTATAAACAAAAAGCAAAATTGTGAGGCTTTGCCTCCAGAAAGTCAATTGCTAGTGCTTAGGTAAGGGAGTTTTGTGACTTCCTTTTTATGTAATTGAATAATGGTGAACTAATATTGTTGGTTATAAAGGGGGTGAATATATTCAGCAAATAGCTTATTGTGGTTTTAAGAATTCCAGGGTTTCATTATCTGCAAAACACTTGGATTATGGCAAGGCACGTCACTTGAAATTAACTTTTCATAGCAGTCTTCTGGGAGTCAGTTTTGCAAAGATTTAACTTCAGAGCTCAGTTAGCTAGAAATAGTACCTGTTCGCGATTGAGGTGGTTGCATTAAAGTCGCACATTGATCATACTTAGTGGCCTTCTTCACCCTTGAGCATGCTTTTAGTATAGACACCAAGTCTTATCATGGTATCGGAGGTAGGCCATATGGAGTCGGGGGGGGGGGGGGAGGGGAGGGCAACGAATTCCCGTAACATCAAACTTGAAGAAGATGACAGACCTCTTGATCTATTCTATGCATTGATAAGTTAAACATCCCTCAAGCTAGCCAAGACATAAACAGAGCAACACGTATTCTTCAAAATACCTTGGGCATTCTTGATTGGTGCTGAGTTAACTGTAGGGCAAAGTCCTATTTCTTCGGTTAAGAAGATCCAAAAGGTTTTTTGATAATCGGCATATAAAAATTATTGTACGTCAAATAATATCAAAAGTGTTGGTTTCAAAATCAGGATCCTAATGCATACAGATACAAATGATTTAAGGGAAGCAAGAATTTCAAAAGGTCATAGCAACAAAACAAAAAAAAAATAAACTATAGTCAGTGCACAAATAAACATATACAAAAGGTTTGGATCTGACCCGTGTCAGGAGTACAAAGCAGCAAACATCCTAGAATCCTGAAGCAAGGTTCGGCCAAGTACGCCCCTGAGGAGTTACCTCAGTATCTGAGCCTATCGGAACAGTGTGGCTAGCTGCAATCTGCCCAGTTCTAGCATAGAGATAGGATTGAGTGATATAGCTAAGGATCCCAACTTTGAGCCTATCAGAACAGTGTGGCTAGCTGCAATCTGCCCAGTTCTAGCACAGAGATAGGATTGAGTGATATAGCTAAGGATCCCAACTTTGTTTCTAAAAATCGTTTCAAAAAAAAATGATGCGCCTCATTGTTGTCCCCGTGTCTTCAGACACCTGTCATGGATGTTAACAGTTTCTGAAACTGCATCGGGGTTAGATGGATATTCAACTCTTGAGCTGTTTGTTAGTTCAGGGATTGAAGTACTTGGGTGAGACTATAGAAGATTTAGCCTCACCATATTGAAGTACAGTCATGTTATTTGTAGTATACCCTATATTTCCTTCCAAAAGCCACAGTACTGCACCAACATTAATCTGTAGTCATAGTCTTGGAGGACATTAGTATATTACTCCAGGCAATGTCACCAGATTCAGTGATATAACGCCTGGGAAGATACGGCACTGAACAGCTGCATCTTCATGAATACCTGCCAGATACTAATAGTACAACTGCAATTGGAAACAAATGATAATGCGATACCTTTGGTAACTTGCGAAAAAAAGGATAACAAGTCTACCTACATAGCAAATAGTACGACCACACGCCACGTCTAGGAATGGCTTTTGGGGAACCACATTGTCCAGATGAGATTCTGTTTTGTGTCTAATGGCCTCAACAGGGGTCGAAGTAGTAAGTTACATTCTAAACTGTCTTAAGGTCCTCTGAAATGGAACTTACCAGTTGGATATCCTCCAGGTTAAGAAGTAACCACCAATGAGCAGTTTGACAAACCCAATATTGCCGATAATGACACTTTGTGATATAAATGACTATGGTAACAGCAGTTGTAGGCACTGTATAATATCATCTGCAAAATAAGCGTATTAAGGTTGTGACGAGTAAGTAGTACATGAGTCCCAAGTTGTTTCAGACTAACAGGTGAACGTGGAGACACACGGTAGAATTCTGACTCTAGGGAGATCAGTAAGCCCTTACAGTCATCCTTTAGGAAACAGAACTTAGAAGCTGCTATATAGGAAGGTGCATCGTATCTTTTTCCCATGACAAAAGCTGTGCCTCAGTAGGCTGACAGAAGTGATTCGGAAAACAGCGGAGCAACTAGGGGTGCAACTTGGCCGGATTGGGTTGGTTTTTAGCCCAACTCAAGAAAATCCAACATTTTAAAAGCCCATCTCAACCCGACTCAAATTGGGCTTTTTGTAAAAAAAACCCAACTCAACCCAAGTAAAAATGCTATGGTTTGAGTTTCAACCCAACCCAACCAAACTAACATCTAATTAGTTTTTTGTTTCATTTGTGAATGAATAAATTTCTTCATGCATCTCATTATCTAGAGACTAACATTACTCACATTTGGCTTATAAATAATACTTTAATCTTTAATAAATAAAAAGTTTCATTTATTCTCAAAAGATAAAATATGATATTATAAAGAAATTTTTCTAGATCAATAAATAAACAAACACATAGCTTAGGCATTAATGACCACTAATAAAATCCAGTCTAATTTAAAAATACTATAGTCTTCCTCACACTAGTAAAATAAATGGATATCAACATGTGTAGAGAGAGAAAACAAATAATAAGCCATAACACTTAATAGAGTAAAATCTCTCCTACTTCAACTCATCTATGTCTTTAAACAACATGAGAAGTAAAAAACCATTAACAAAAAGTTTCACTATTCAAAAACCATTAACCATTAACAACATGAGAAGTAAAAAACCATCAACTGTTGCAAGCTGACTTGGTAATTGTTGCCTCCTCCTGCACCCAAAAAAAAAAAAGAAATATGTCAAATGAAGGGATTCCCAAGTCTAGTGCAGTGTTACAATATAAGTTCATGCTTGCCAAACTTACCACTTATAGCAAACAGCAAACAACAAATAAGAAAGAAGAAACCATAGTACTGCCAAGCTCATTTTGATAGTATCCACTATTACAGCAAACATCAATGAAGGATCAACAAACTGCTATTGCTACTGAGCTATATGTTGTTCAACCCACAATCAGTACGTTGACTATAATTGACAGAATTCACTGGCAAATTTACCAATATTATGTTGACTATAATTAACAGAAAGAAAGCGAGTAAATCAAAGATCATACCAATGTTTGAATAAAATGCTATACTCATTTAACCAATAAAGTTGACTTACACTCTTGAACTAGCATCAACATTCTTTTGCACTACTTTTCTAATTTGTTAGAGTGAGTGTTGCAATCGCTTCAGCAAGTGCTACAAAAAAAATAAAAATTTTGAATGATAAATAAGAAAAAAGGGACATATTTATGTTCACAAATAAACTATAGAAGACAAATATATACAGTAGTTAACTTACAAGACTCCATATTTTCAAGTTTTTTCAACTGTTCTTCAACAAAAATTTTGGCCGATGGACTCCTCAACCAATCCTGCGTGCACAATAAACACTCGACAACTCGTGGAGTCAATGAACTACGAAATGAATCGAGGACTCGTCCTCCGGTACTGAATGCTGACTCTGAAGCCACGGTCGATATAGGAATAGCCAAAATATCACGAGCCATAAGAGATAGAACATGATACGTGGGAGATTTTAGCTTCCACCAAGCTAAAATATCAAAGTTAGGAGTACTAGCATCAACATCCTCACCCAAATATCGTTACCACTCGGACTTCATATTCAAACTCTCCTCTAATTTTAGAAATTGTTGCCTCTCTGTTATGTTGATCCATGTCAGAAAAATATGTCCTCCATCTAAACATTCTTGTCACTTTGAAACTTGTCCACATTATTTCCCACAACTACTGGCGAATAGTGTCCATAGAGTCGATCCATGAGAGACTTATAGCCATCAAGCATTTTCTTTTGGTCACGAGCAGGATAGTACTTCGCGAGACTAAACTTCACATATTTTAGCTTATAACAAGGATCTAAAATCACTGCAATGATCAACAACGGATTGATTTTTTCAATGCTACCATACTTGTCAAATTTCTTCCTCATTTTTTGGGCCATACTTCTAAAAAATTCATTTTCAGTGCCTGCCCAACTCGAGATAAGTCCTTGGATCCTATTCATCTCACGAAAACAAATATTAGAAGTCACATACTTAGCCCCAGATACTCGATTGGTTGCAACATAAAATTGCTCCAAGAAAGTGGTAAGACTTTTCACTGTCATCCAATCTTCTTCCACAATGATGTGAGCTACCTCGACTATGAAATTGCGATCATGCTCCTCTAACCTCTCAAACACCCTTTGATATTCAAGCGCGGTGGTTAACATAAGATAAGTCGAATTCCACCGTGTTTGAACATCCAAATACAAAGACCTCTTGGCTACAACCATTTCTTCCTCGGCACATTGTTTAAAAACTTGCAATCGAGATGGAGAACTTCTCACATATTTCACATAATCTCTTACATGCAACACCAACTCCTTGACTTCCTCAATTCCTTTTCTCACAATTAAGTTCAAAACATGCGCAAAGCATCTAACATGCATATATTCTCCATCCAATAATAACTCATACTTTCTAGCAAATTCAATTTTCAATTTTGAAAGTGCAACATCATTTGAAAAAGCATTATCCACAGTAATTGTACAAACTCTGTTACGGAGTCCCCATTCTTTTAAGCATGTCCTAATAGCTTGTGCAATGTTTTTACCCTTGTGTGGAGTAGGAAGTACACGAAAATTGATAATTCTTTTTTGTAATCTCCAATTCTTGTCGATATAATGTGCTGTCAAGCACATATATCCAAGAGTTTGAATAGAAGTCCATAAATCTGTTGTGAAACACACTAACGAAACAGAATTTTCAAAGACTTTCTTGAGCACAGCTTTCTCACTCATATATATAGATATGCAATCTTTTGTGATTGTAGTTCGCGAAACAAGCTGAAATTCAGGTCGCAATGCATTCACAAATCTTTTAAACCCCTCTTTCTCCACAAAGCTAAAGGGTAATTCATCAATTATTATCATGCAAGCAAGCTCCTTTCGACAAAATTCTTGATTGAAAGTTGACCTCGACCCAACAACTCTTTGGTCACTATTGTCGGTTGATGAGTGAGATGCAAGCGATTTTTGGTATTCCTTACAACTATTATAGACATGCCTCATGAGTGTACTAGTTCCAAAGCTCTCCTTGTCATTACACGTCGCAAACACTCTACTACAGTACTTACAAACTGCTTCAATAACTAGACCTTCATCATTTTCACCTTATCATAATGATCCCAAACATGAGATGATGTCGCATAAGTTTTTTTTCGCTTACCTTTATCCATGCCGCTCCGATTTCTTTCTTTAGGGCTCACCACGGAACCAGATGTTGTAGAGTTGCATTCATCCATAAGTATTGAACAAGAATGCTCCTGCTTGGAAGCAGAGAAAAAATGATCAGCTCACGATCGACGAGTTTGATGCAACCTGTGCTAATATTATCTAAGTTTCTCAAAAAAGAAGTTATATAGTTGCTGTTTGTAGCAACTTAGAGACTGAATTTAGCAACTTAGTAGCAAAGAAGTTATCAGTGATTACATTAGAAAATCTAAAACCACTTGTAGCAACTTATGTTGTAGCACAAGTACCATGAAATTGTCCCTTTCAGCATGTAAATGATGTAAAAGTTACAGAATATAAAGTTACCAGATCAGTCAAAGACATAAACAAAGAGTTTGTGCTGTTTAAGGGGAGACATACATGATTGAATGACAAAGCATATAGAGTTGATGGCCTAAAAAGCATGGGCTGTACAAACCAAGTGGCCAAAGCCGAAACAACATCATTTAAAAATCTCTTTTGATGCTATCTATACACTATGAACAGTATATATCATATTTCATGTTTGCGCTATTTCGACATAATGAACTGTATACATGATATGCAAAATGGAAGATTAGCATCGCATTAAGACATGCTTTTGGTGTGTCTTAAAATCGTATTCCAGCTATGATCCACTATGGGCATGGATATTCTCGCGACTAATGGAAGATCAGAACCGGCGGAATCAGTTATTGTCAGTTATTGAACTACTGCTGTAGAAATTATCTCTGTTTGGAGACCTAAAAAGCTAAAATAAGAAGAAAAATACAACTTAAAAACTAAATATCTCAAGCTCAGGGAGGGAGCAGTAGTCTACTAATATCTAGACCATTACTGGTGACAGTCAATACAAAGTTAAAGAAATCACCAACACAAGAAGATGAAATTCTATTCTCTGTTCAACTGACTGCATTCTTACCCAACCAATTAGTTGGTAATAACATCGGGACTGTTATGGTGAAGAAAGAATGAGCTAGATCAGTACTTGCGGAATCACTTACTGAACTTCTAAAACTACTGCTACCATGAGTATCTCTATTTAGAGACTGAGAAAGCTAAAATCAGAAGAATAATACAACTTGATAACTAACATCTGAAAACAGCCGAGCAAGTTGCTCTGAGCAACTTCCCCTGGACATTGTAAACATGGCTCTACACAAAATCCAGTAAATATACTTCAAAGAAATTCATGTTCTCTTGCAATTGTCGAGTTCTAAGCTTTTATGGAATCCCTAGTAGCATACTAACTGAAAGAACCTCCTCTGGCCTTCTACCACATTCTGATGCTAAAATATCGGAACTCCAAAATTTTCTATTTAACGAGGGATCAGCTAAAAGAGAATTACATTTCTACTTGACTTGTAAAACCAAGTAGCATAAACGAGTATTATGATACACATCCTTAATCACCAGAAATGCTCGACTGCTGGTAAGAAGCCACCCAACTATATGATCTTCAGATGCAATTGAACTGCCACGTTTGAAGCTTATCAAATGTTATTCCACTGATTGACAGATACAATAGGATTGAAACATGACATGTTAAACTTACTAAAGAATAACAGATTATTTTCTCAAGAAAATAAGATCAGTGGTCAATCTTTGTTTCGGAGAATTTGTAGTTAAACTTCAACTACGTGTCCAGAAGGTTACTGGTTAAGTTTCTGTAGTGTACTTCAAGTTCAACCTGTATATTCTTGACAAGCGAACCTGTAGGCCAAGATACAGTAGTGACTCTAATAAACACTTCTCCCCCTCCTCAGTATCTACAAAGTTCTTCAGAAAATCCCCACCACCTCTTGAAGAATGATCCATGCATAGAATCCATCTAGAAACTGGCAAAGCACACATAGTCTTAACCATGCATTGGCACAAAAAATATCTTCACCTCCAACCTGTAAGGTCAGAAGGATCATGATATGGTGCGAGACTTGCGCTATTAGGTTCCTCCACATGACATTGGTGATAGGTGGCTCTGTCCGACCAACGTGCTTTGAATCCAGGAGTTGTTTGTTACGCTGCTCTGTGGTGAGAGCCAGAGCCCCCAACGCCTTTTTCTAGTTTCTCATTAATCACTCTCCAAAGTAGCTGAAATTTCACACTGGTTTTCTTTCATAACTTACTGGTGAAGTTGGTTCATGCTAGAGTGGCTATATATGTTTCGGTTATCTATGCTATCCTACGGAGGAATTTGGTTCATCATACGGTTAACTGGTTATCTAGGCAATTCCTATGAAGTAATTTGGTTCATGATAAGGTTTATTGGTAATGTTGCAGATTTGTTTCTGTGCTTGGCTTCTGCTAGCACGATTTCCAAAACCCAAAAGCATCAGTACCTGTCATATCTTTAATTCAATCTGGATAAGTTTCAGATACAGTGCGGGGTTGGCCACTTGTTATGGAAGCACAGTTATATGCAAAGCAGACTTTGGTGATAACCAAAGGCTGCGACGCCTAAGCCCAAGTACTTAAGAGGTCTGTAAGTTATCTTAATTATCACTAGATAATAGGTTGCTCCATGTTATGTGCATTATAATTTATCCACTGTAAACTTTTATCCATATTCCATCGAAATGTTCTTATTACACCGTCTCTTCTATTCGGTATTTCCCACCGATTATCCTTGTTACAGACCCCCAGCTAAGCAGATGTCATTCCAGAAACAAAGATTTACAATAGGACTGTGATACATGATACGCTGACAGAAACAAAATGAAGAAACTTGAGAAAAGCGTATCCATTGTGTGCAACGGACTACTACTCAATTACATAAATACAAAGATATCAATTACAGAGGATTCGTTATTATGAAATAGAAAGAATGAAATGCCAGCAGATGCTGTAATACGCTTGGCTATGTGCTTATCTTCTGTAGATGTACTTCAACTTCTGCCACTTCAGTAAACTGAAAAATGGTGTCTCCGGAACCGGTATATACTTCACAAGCCAACCTATAGGCCAGGAAACGGCAGCAAGTCCAATACAGACTCCCCATTGACCCCAATTTAACCTCTCAGTATCCGCGAACTTCTTCAGAAACTCCACCATTACTACTTGAAGAATGACTGTTATCCCAATAATTCCTAGAAATAGTTTGTTCTTATGTATCCCCTCGAACACATTCTTCTTCTCGAGCTTCCTTGCATTAAATTCATTGAAAACCTGGCAAAGCACAAAGGTATTGAATATCAAAGTGTCCCTTACCTTTGCATTGACTCCAAAAATCTCTTCACCTCCAAACTGTAAGGTCAAGAGGACCGCGATCTGATACAAGGCTTGAGCTAATAGGTTCCTCCACATGATGTTGGTGATAAGTGGCGCTGTACGACCAACGGGCTTCTTGTTCATGAGCTCTTTTGTGGGCCGCTCAGTGGAGAGAGCGAGAGCTCCCAACGTGTCCATAATTAGGTTGACCCATAACAATTGGACTGCAGTTAGTGGTACTTCACCAGCTGAAACTGCAGCCACAAAATTGATTACTAAAGCTGCTACATTTACGGTTAGCTGAAACTGAATGAACTTCTGAATGTTGTTGTAGACGCATCTTCCCCATCTCAGAACTGTTGCAACAGAAGCGAAATTATCATCCAAGATAACGATATCCGAGCTCTCTTTCGCGACTTCAGTACCCTGGATACCCATAGAAAGCCCAATATCAGCTTCTTTAAGGGCAGGTGCATCATTTGTGCCATCACCAGTGACAGCAACCACATGCCCTTTCTGTTTAAGGCATTGTACCATTAACAATTTGTCAAAAGGAGATGATCTTGCCATCACACAAATTTTGTCCACTTTTTTCATTCGCTCCTCTGGCGTGTAGTTACGAAATTCCACCCCTTCTACGACTGCACCGCTGTTCATGTCCTCATTCAGCTTAAGTATTCCGCATTCAGTTGCTATAGCTCTTGCAGTAAAGACATTATCACCCGTGATCATTTTGACGTTCACTCCTGCATACTGACAATCTTCAACAGCTTTCTTCACACCAGGCCGACATGGATCCTTTAGACCAACCAGCCCCAAAAGGGTCAAGCATTTGTCATCAATCTTTTCGTCCTCCGTGGTCTCTTGAACCTGTTTATGTGCAAAGGCAATGCATCGAAGACTGCTAGCAGCCATACCTTGAATTAGCCGATCAAATCTGCTCCTTTCAGTATCATCCAAGGCCTTCATTTCTCCAGTTCGATCATAGTAATGCGAACACATTGCTAGAATCATCTCTGCAGCTCCTTTCCAGTGAACATGGACCGTATCATCTGCATTTTTCTTCATCAGAACCCCACTTCTCTTCTTCTCCGAATTGAACGCTTCCACGTGCAGAATTCTGCAACCCTCTTTCATTTTCTCCATATCCATATTCAGTTCTAGAACAGCCCAAGAAAGAATTGCTTTTTCTGTGGGACTGCCTGAGAACTCGATATCGGAACCTGAAGTAGGTCTGTAGACACTACCAGTTGTATTCAGACCAACTCCTTGGTGGATAAATTCAAGAACATTTTCTTTGATGGATGTTGAGCTTCTTCCTTCCATTGATTCTTGACCAAGCCAAAACTTTGTTACCTTCATCTGGTTTAGCGTGAGAGTTCCTGTCTTGTCAGTGCATATGGTGGTGGCAGAGCCCATTGTCTCACAAGCAGAAAGCTTTCTCACCATAGCCTGATCAGCCATCATTCTCTTCATCGAATAAGCAAGAGTTAATGTAACTGCCAATGGTAGCCCTTCTGGAATTGCAACAACTACAATGGTAACTGCAGCAGCTACAATTCCCACCACTGCATTAATGATATCATCAACCTTGGTTTTGCTCCCATTGAACTCTGTATTGCCATTTTCATCCTCTGTATTCCCTGTAAAGTATCGAATCAACAAGACAAGGAGGACTAGGAAGGCAACTGCCAAACCAACCTTCCCAATTGATGAAGTCAGCTTGTTGAGCCGAGCTTGTAGAGGTGTTTGTTCATCAGTGTCGCGGCTAATTGTGCTCATCATCTCTCCCCACATCGTGTTCATCCCAACTGAAGTGACCAGCATTCTCGCGTAACCATCTGCGACCTTAGTCCCAGAAAACAAGAATGGATTATGGGCGCGATTTACCTCGACATGATCACTTTCACCTGTCATGCTTGATTCATCCACTTGTAAGGAATGACCGTCTAGAAACAATCCGTCAGCAGGCACTTGATCTCCAATCTTTAAGCAAATAACATCTCCAACCACAATGCTATATACAGAAACATGTAGCCGCCTTCCATCTCTCATCACTTCTACTTGGATATTGTTGCTCACGTTGGACAGCTTGTCAAACTGTCTGTTTTGCCGAAAGTTACTTATTGCGGAGACAGATATGACAAGGAAGACAGCAACAAAGATGCTACCACCATCATACCAGCCTTCTTTTGGTCCGTCCTCTTTCATGCCAAAACCAAGAGAAAGTCCAGCACAAACCATGAGGATGAGAATGGTTGGATCCTTCAAAGCTTCCCAAACAAATTTGAAGAAACCCTTCGTAGGCGGCTTTTGATATGTATTTTTTCCAAAGGCCTCTTGTCGTCGTAAAATGTCTTCATCGTCGGCATGTATGCCACTTTCAACGTTGGTTTTGAGAGCAGAAGCCACACCTTCAACCCCATCAAACTTGGCAAGCTGGTCTAGATTTTTGCCCTTAACAAGTTGGGTTAGACTTGACTGATCAACGCTGGGAAAACAGGAGTGTGGCTCAAGAACATCAATGGCTACTAGTCTATTAGATGCCACGGGCGAAACCTTGCTCTTTTTTCTTGCTACAGCAGCTTTGAAATGAGATAGCAAGGCCCTTGAACAATAGACAAAACCAAATGCCATGTGCCATCTCTTTTTGTTGAGTGCACTGAGGGTAATGGGGCTGTCTAGCAGTGAGTCTAGATAATCTAAGTTTGCTTGCAATAACAGAGACATTTTTTCCCAAATCAGAGAAAAACGAAAAGGTTAGGAATATCTCAAACAAGCACTGAACTGTACTTTGGAAATGAAAGGAAGTTCAGGTATCAACTAGTAAACAAGCCAAAGAAAGGACGAATATGGAACAAAGGAGCAAGAGAACTTATGTAAAGTTGCAGTCTAAGAAAATTTTTGTATGAAATGGAGGAGCTTGGGTTTTCAGAAACTGGCACCTCAGATGAGTTTATATGGAAGATAGTTTCTTCTCTGTTACATCTGTCGCCCGCGTCGGAAAAGTACACGAATAAAATGTCAGCAATAACGTGGAGGCCACACGCAGCTTTGTCGGTAAGTTCTTGGGAGATATTGTAATATAGTCAAGCAGTGGGGTCTCGAATATAATATTTCGGAAATACAGGTTGTTTGTGCAAAAAAGGTTTCTATTTTCTGCTCCTTTACGTTATTGACTTCGGTCAACGCGCTTATTGAGCTGGTATTCTTATCAAAAATTGTGCCGGAACTCCCGGCAGTGCCTCATGTCAAAGAATGATCAGATTCTCGGTGCGGCTTCTCCGAGCTCGAATTATAGCTGTCACATGTACCGATTCTGCGTACGGCATCGGCGCGTTAGGCTTCGAGAAAGAATGATATCCCTCACTAATTTTTTTTCTTTAATTTTAGACTTTATTCTTTCTTTCACACTTACTCGACTTGTCAAACAATATATGTTTAATAAGTGATTTTTAATTGACGTCAATCTAATGCCTACGTAAATAAAATTTGCACCTTTGTAACTTGTCCTACCTTCTGGCAGACATTTATGCTTTTGGTGTTAAGCATGATAATATTGTTGGGGTCATTCTCTAACAGTTTTAAGTTTTTTGGAGTAGATGATAGCTTATCATGGGTAATCGATTCTTCCTACTTGCATATCTCGTCCCCCTTTATCATAGTGCTACTTACACTCAGTTTATTTTTGACTTGATTTGTCTCTCTACGTTCTCTAACAGCTTAAGCTTTTAGAGTAGATGTAACTTAACATTTAGATTAAGTATGGTCCTTGCTCTACATGGTCGCGAATAAGTGTGCCTCGATTTCTTCCTTCAATTTGCTCCGATAATTAAGCATTGCAATATATATATATATATATATATATATATATATATATATATATATATATATATATATATATGTTTTAGGATGAAACCAAAACCAATCTTTTTAGCTAAATTGCACCTTTTCTCCGGGGAGGAAATTAGAGTGGGCACATGTCTCTTTAAGTTACAAAAGGATCCAAATTTAGTTAGAAAGAGTGCAAACTTAATTTCACCCAATATATCAAGATTTAAGAGGGTAGTATATACTTTGTCAGAAAACATATGTTAGACTGCATTTGAATTTGACCAATTCATTCCTGTTCATCCAGCTTCAACGGATAAGAAATGACAAACGCCTAAAAACGGAGATCCCAATTTTGCTAACACCAATTTTGCTGTTCCATACATAAAAGAAGGATGTTTCGACCGAAGGCTCGGATACCCGGGAAACTACCTCCTTTGCCGATTATTAATGTTTGATGACAAAAAGGAAGCCTCCCTTGGCTAACCAATTTGGCTGCGGTGAAGTCTTTGACCATCCGTGTGTACGTCCCCAGGGCTAACTAATAGCCGTTTTCTGGGATAGCGAGGTTGAATCACCGGCCAAAACTGTACTCTCTGAGATCTAAAAAAACTTTGCCTCAAAGCAACCGTGTCTGGAGGTTTCATTCCCACGTAAGAAGTCAGAAGGTGGCGATGATCATGTCTATCCAAGTAGCTCGAGGGTTTACATTAACCCTGTATCTCTCCCGGCGGCCGACACCAATTAATGCTGACCTTTCTTCCTCCGTTAATGCGAGCCTTCTTGTGCTTGCGTGCTCGTTTGCTGCCAAGTTTAGCTCTACATCAGTAAAATGACCTTCTGTGGGGGTTTGGGGAGGGCTGTACGTGAAGCTTTAGATGTGGAACCTAAGCTTCAAAGATGGAAGGGTTGCATGAAACTTCTTCTGTTGGCCAGGCATGGATCTTATGAGGAATAGCTTCTTTACGGCACCGGTGCATATGATTCTGCCTCTTTAGTGTTGGAATTTCGTCGCTATGAGCCGTATAAGTTAAATTCATAGTTTTTTTTTAATTATTGGTAATAAACTAAATTCATGGTTTGAATGATAAATTGGCTTCATATCATAGGATAAAATAAGATTTAAATGCTAAACATATTTTTGGGCATCCTAGTTAGGTTGCCATAACTTAACTAGAATGATTAAAAGACCTAATCAACTAGTTTGTTGGTTTTGAATAGAGGTTTTCCAGTGTTTTTAGCCGTTGAAGTAATCATCAAAGAGTGGACTTTAAAATTATGAATTGTTTTTTGAAGACTTCAAAACTCAATCGCAGTCATATTCTAATCATATGACTTAGCAACTGCAGGGGATTTTCCTTCTTGTCCACTCGGACACACCAGATTTTGTCCTCTCCGAGACCTTGACTTCAATCTTTAAGCTGTTGATGAAAAGAAAATGAAAGGGGGTGTAAATAATCTGCCCTATTTTATTTTATAAATGTTGCCAAGCATTTATTTGATAGGGTAAATTACACAAAATTTTGCTGAGGCTTGTCATAATTACACTCCGCCCCCTATCTTTAAAAATTACACTCCATTTTTCCTGAAGTTTGTACCCGCATTACACAAAACTACACACATTTAACGGCAGACCCAACTCCATAAAAAGATTCTGTGACACATTACTTTATACAATTTTCATATCCAAAATATCTCCCCTTTGTTCTTTATACACGTGTGTGGTTTTCTTGTAATGTTGGGTTTTACAAAATTTCAGCCAACTCCACAAACCCTTCTTCCCTTCCTCCACCTTCTGCTCGTGCCCTTTTATCCATAAAGTAAAATCAGACCGACCTACTTGAGGAGGTAACAATGTCTTGGTCAGAAAATAGTAAAGAATTGTTGAATCTGAGGTTTAGGTACATGAATTGTTGGTGTGGAAAGATGACAAACTTGAGGATTGTTGAATCTGATGAGAAGCCAACTACGGGTAAGTTATTCTTCTCTTGTGCAAGTTGTGGATGTAAAATGTTCAGATGGTACACACTTGATAGAGCAACAATGAAGCCAAGTGGAAGGTCAATGAAATGCTCATCTGAGTTTTCTTAAGAGATTCAATGGCCTGAGATCATTGAAAAAGCAAAGATGCAATTTTTTGATGGAAATTGAGTTGTAACCAGGCAAAAATTACAGTTGATTGAAGCTAATCAGGCAATGATGAAGTTGTCGATTATTTCTTCTCTAATTTCCTCATGGATGTGTATTATGGTGATGATTTTTGTTATCCGCAAATGAGGGATGTGAGTTTGTGTTTATGTACTGCAAGTAATGTGAGCTTCATTTTCCTTTCCAGGACTCTTTTGTAATCTTTTGTAATGACTCTGAACGAACAAGGTGAATGAATGTGATTTTCTAGGATTCTCTCTATTTGGCCTTCTTTGATGTTAAAGTTAGAAGGATCTCAGTGTAATTACCGCGAACCTCGGGGGAGTTTTTTGTAATTTTAAAAGTCACCATTTGTTTTCCCTTCAAAATTCTAAGAAAACAGTCTAAGGGGCATTCATGTCCTTTTGCATTGCACCGTTAATACCGTAAGAGAAAAAGTTACTTTTTGAGTTGAGTGTAATTTTTAAAGATAAGGGGCGGAGTGTAATTATGGCAAACCTCATGGGAGTTTTGTGTAATTTAAACCTATTTGATAAGTATTTTCTTCATTTTAGCTTGTCACATATTTCTCCACTAAAGTTGTTCTATTCATTCGATGTGATACTATGAGTCAGCTTGCATATGCTTACCATTACCATGCCAAGTCATCTTTTCGAGCGTATCAATGGCGTAAAATTCACGTCCATCCTATAAAAAATCTACTAAAAATGAACTTAACCCTAATTGAACTCGATCAATAACCTCAAAGGATAACTCTTCAAAATTACATTAAAAGTCCAATTCAGCTGATTATAACCCGTGACACTGCTGTGATAGTTACGGAATGTGGATACACTTTTTAGCTCAGCTTGTTGGATATTCAGGGAATATAAAAATTTTGTAGCAACAAGCATTTGGCTCTGAATTTGTAGATATAAACTTTTATCTCCTGGTGATCGTGATGTAATTGCCGCTAATAATAACAGCCACTACAAATAAGCAAAAGTCACTAAAGACACTTTGATAATTGTCTTATCAGTTAGAGACATTCGGTGTAATTGCTATCTCTATGTTCTTTGTCTGGTGGCGGTTCTGAGTTTTAGCTGCATAATAGAGGGGTGAGCATGGTTCAATTTGGTACGGTTTGGGGGTCAAATCGCAAACCGAACTGTTACCCTTCGGTTTGAAAAATTATAAACCGAATCAAACCAAACACCATCGGTTTGGACGATTCGATTTGGTGTTAGAAGTGCAATTTAATTACTTTCCAATAGTAATATAAAAATGCGAAATGGCTTTCCTGCAATTGGGAAGTTGAAGTAGCGGTGCTTTCACTCGCTAGAGGATTCAGGGATAAAATTATGAAATATGAAGTGATTCTCATAGTTGTGCCGAATTTGAATTTCAGGACGCTAAAGCATTTTTAGCAATGCTTTTTAACCAATATCATAAATCACGAATAGAAAACGAACTAACTACATTAAACGCTAACTGCAGCGCCTCGAATAGCTACAGTTAATAGTTGCTAAAAATTATTAATGACTTTTCTGATAACACCTTTCACGATAATTTTTTACGTCATTAAATAAAAATTATTAAAATATTAATTATTATTATTATACAAAAAGTAATTATTATTTTCTTACGATTCGGGTTTGGACCAAAATTTTTTCTCAATGTCTTTCATATCAGGAAGCTCTAGTTAAGATTGTTGGCCAACAAAACATCCTTGTCAAAGTGATGTGACCACATAAGACTACAAGTTTCCACAAAGGTGTGGGCATCTGGTCACCAACCAAACCAAACCATCTCCTTGATTATTCTTTGACGTGCGAACCCGTTTTGCTTTTTCATGCATTGCCTTACAAAAGAGGTCTCTTTAGCTTCTTCTTTACCCTGTCAATGAAGCACCTTCAAGTAAACCCATGTACCCAGACAGTCTTTGTTTAACACTTGATGGACAGACCCCCACATCCCAGACTTGGATATGAACAAAGACCCGCAAGCAAGGAAAATAGGTAGTTTTTTAATTACACCTTCATGCTTACTCCTTGTGCTATGGATCACAAATGCTGACTATTTTCAGGGCAATGTGCAATGTGCGTAGAGTTGTCAAACGGGCCGGGCGGCCCGTGGGCTGGCCCGGCCCGGCCCGGTTCTGGCCCGGGCCGGCCCGGTTCTGGCCCGGGCTGGCCCGGCCTCATCCATGAACAGTAGCGGCCCAGCACAAGCGGGCTTGGGGCCTGGGCCTGGACCAGGCCTTCAGTTTCTGCAAAAAAGCCCGACGGCCCGGTTCTGGCCCGGCCCGGTTCTGGCCCGGTTTGGCCCGGGTCTGGCCCGGTTTTGGCCCCGCCACTTGTTTGAATTTTTTGCTTTTCCCCCCTTTCTTCCACCCCTTTTCCAAAATTCCACTTTTATCCCCCCCCAGCAGCATTGTTATGTGTTAAGATTTTATTAATAAAGCTCACCAAGAAGAGTATGAAAATGTTTAACATATAATAAAAAATATAATGGCTAACAAATAAATATGTATATACATACATACATATATATGTATATTACTTATAATGAAATACAAGGATAAAGATTAGGTTCGTTAAATTGTGAATATTACCTAGAGATGAAATTTAAAATTGAATAACAAGAAAAAAAAAAAAAGGGCCCGGGCCCGGCCCAAGCCCGGCCCTAGATATTGGGCCTAGGGCCAGGGCCTGGACTGGGCCTAGGTTTGCCTTCGGCAGGCCCGGCCAGGCCCGGTTGGCAGCCCCACTGGCCCGGCCCCGGCCCGGCCCGGCCCCACAGCAAGCCCGATGGGCTTGGGCTGGGCCGGCCCAAGCCCGGCCCTTTGACATCTCTAAATGTGCGTGTTAGAATTTGTTCACCTTCCAGTCTCCTCGAAATTGGGCGGGCCTTGGTAAACCTTACTGAAGAATGGTGCATACATTGAGTAATGAAAAGGAGTCCGCACTAACATTTGCCTTTGACGATGTTACCAACAGTGAAACCGGACAAAGTACGAATTTTGATCCCACTGAGCAACAGTCTTGGACATTTGGTTGACGGGGAAAAGTGAGCAAAGGTTTTTCGCAAGGAAACTGCTTGCTGGATACGGGGGTCGTCGGAAAAGGTCGCTCACTCTTGTGTGACTGTGGAAGTTTTAAATCCAACCCTTTAATATCAACCTATTGCAATTGGCTTTGAGATATCATTGATCTTCGACGAGCTAATAATGGTCAAAATCTTTGGAACATGATTCATTCGTAACGAGAAAATGTAGTTGTGCTTGGCGGTGAAGGTGATAGTAAAGATGATGACGATGATCGAAATGGTGAGTGCCAACGAGTTTACCTGGAAAGTTTTACCTAGAAAGTTTCTTGACATCCAACAAAGCGATTTGAAATAAATACACATCTCCATAGGGAATTGAGGCTCTAAGACAAGTGGAGACGATCCGCCATTGGTTAGCCCAAGCCCAAGCCCAAGCCCAAGCCCAAGCCCAAGCGTATTTGGATGCACCATAAAAATGGATGACGAAGAAAGTGATACCGGTTCACAATCAAATATTACGTTAAAGACTCGCTAACCCTAATTCAATTGATGGCGTCGAAAAAACGTTGTGGTTACGCAAATTAATATTTCTAATTCTATGAGTGAAAGTAACAAAAAAAATCTAGAAAAGTACGGTAATACAGTAAGTCCATGCGGAGGTTAAAATCTAGCTGATTTGGTATTTTTAACAGAAGGCCACAAATGTGGTTGAGGAATCCACAATATACTACAATATTTTTCTTAATTGAACATATGCGCATGAAATAAATTTCTACATTAGTCCATCCACTTTTAATCAAAGGGCTTCTGCTTTAATGGGTTGTTTACTATAAAGCTATAATTAGCGACTACCTGGATAACCAATATAGAGGGGGGTATATATATTTTTAGTACATCCGTTGTAAAATTTGAGTCTTGCAAAGTTCATTTTCAAACTTTAGAACGTGTTTTGATGAAGAAAATTAAAATACTAGGAAGTTCAGAATCCCTTCATTTTACAATTCTTGCATTTTGGAATATGAAAATTTTGTAAAGTTGAATACTTGGCAACTTTTTGAATGAAATTTGTACAATTGGTTATAAAATTAAATATTACAAAAAATTGCTAAATAAAAGACAAAAAATAAAACAACTGAGATTATTAAAAAAGGAGAGAAAGTGATGAACGGCCGGAAAAGAAGAACTGTGACAAAAAAAAATGCTTGAACCGTAGAGGGTAGTTCTCCTTTAAATTTAACGAAAAAACTAGCTTAGAGTGGTAAATTAGCTGGAAGTTTTGGCTCCCCAAATCCCTTTTTCAAATCCTTTCTATAACTTCACATTTTTAATTTCTTTTATAGTTACCAAATAATGGATTGAATTCAAGGTACTTTTACATTCTCAACCAGATCGAAAATTTTCAGTTGAAATACCTCATCTAAATACACCCTCAATACGCTTTCCATTGTTCATTCTCATTGGTGACAAACAATTTCTCCTATTTAGCAACATAATAATAGCACGAACAAGCATACGGCAGTGTGGCACACAGACGGTCTTTGTTTAACAGTTGATGGACAAACTTCCACATCTCAAATTTGGATATGAACAATGACCCAAAGCAAGGAAAATAGCTACCTTCTTCTTACATGATCATGCTTACGCCTGTGCTATAGATCACTCATGCTGACTATGTTTCAGGCCAACGTCAGATGTGCTTGGTAGAATTTGCCCACCTTAGTCTCCACGAAATTGAGGGAGAGTCTATGTAAAACTCACTAAAGAATGGTGCATACATTGACTATGACAAGGAGTCTGATTCTGCAAAGTCTTAGTACTGTACCATACATGTGTTTCTACATTTTGGACACTAAAATTTGCCTTAACAGTGTCACCAACTACGAAATGGGACAGAGTGCGATCTTGATCCGACTGAGCCAAAATGGTTGACGGGAAAAGTGAGCAAAGGTTTTTTTCACTAGGAAATTACTTGCGGGATACGGGGTCGATGGAAAGGGTCATCCTCTCCTTAATTGTTTTGAATTTAATCGTTTAACATTAATCTATTATGACCGACTATTCAACAAGCTAATTATGATAAAGCTTTAGAACCATGAAAGGTAGTTCTCCCGTGATTTTTTTTGTAAAACTAGTATAGAGTGGTAATTTTAGCTGGAAATTTTGGGGAGCCCAGATTCATCTTTCAAATCCCTTCTAAAATTTACAAATGGTCTTTTGTAGTTACCGAATAGTGAATTTAATTCACAGTAATTTAAATCCTCAACCAAATTAAAATTTTCAATTGAAATACCTCATTTAATCATACCATTAATATACTTTTGATTTTTCATTCACATTGGTGACAAACAATTAATATTTAGCAACAAAATTGCACGAACAAGCAGACGGGAGTGTGGGATAAATCTGATATTTCTAAAGTTCGACTACCAATTAGATTGTGGATCTACTTATAAAATTTTTGGTTCAACTCCGAGTCAAAGTCGATCGGATATAAACAAAACGCCACATCCCAATCTCGGATGTAAACAAAGACCCCAGCAAAGGAAAAAATAGCTCAGTTCTTACATCATCATGCTTACGCCTTGCGCTATAGATCACTCATGCTGACAATGTTTAATTTCAGGCCAACGAGAAGTGTCTATGCTAGAATTTGTTCACCTTAGTCTCCTCGAAATTGATGGAAAGTCTTGGTAAACCTTACTAAAGATTGGTGCATACATCGAGTCATGATCAGGATTCGACCTCAAAAAACATCTTGGTACTGTTCCATACATGCGTTCCATATTTCGACACCAACATTTGCCTTGACGGTGTCACCAACTTGGAAATGGGCCGAATTATGATTTTGATCCCTATGAGAGTTAACTTCGTAAATTAAGGAATCTCCTTGATTTACTCTACGTAAATTAAGGAATCTCCTTGATTTACTTATCATATCAATATGTTAGATCAATCATGTTGTATCTTGTCAATCCTTAATTTGTATCTTGTCAATCCTTGATTTATTCATTGTATTAATTGCTAGACGCCGACGTGGAGGGAAAGTCAGAACTAGGAGCAAGTGGATCAATAGCATCAGCAGGTGTAGGTGTAGGCAAAGATGTTGTAGTATCAGGAAATAGGTCTATGGAGCATGCTGGAATCTCAAGTGAGGATGTGCTACTTGGTGTATCAAGAGAAGACACATGTACGAAGAATGTATCTTTCCAAAAGGTAACATGACGAGAAATGCGTATCCACTGAGATATAGGATCATAGCAGCGATACCCTTTCTGTTCTATGTCATAACCTAGAAAGCAACACATACGAGCTCTAGGTTCTAATTTGTTTCACTCATGAGGATGAAGTTGAACAAAAAAAAAACACAATCAAAGACTTTAAGAAGACTATAATTGGGGCTGACACCATGAAACACTACAAGAAAAACCAGCTATGCCTATGGTATAGTACCGTAGGCATAGGTGCCAAGTCCCGTAGGCATATGCTATGCCTACGGTACTATTCTGTAGGCGTAAGTGGAGATGTCATAAATCTATGCCTATAGGGTTGAATGTTATCCCTACGGTTATTTCGTTGCCTATATATATCTATGCCGAATTCGTATTAACCCACTTATAGTGACGATTTTTTGAGGATTAGCCTATGGTATAACCGTAGGAATAAGTTTTATTTTTGAATGCTATGCCTACGGGCAATACTGTAGGGATATGCTTACCCTATAGGTACCTTAATCTTTACCTACGGTACATTCTGTAGGCTAAGGTTAAACCATGGCCCTTTTATTTAAGCCTTTCCCTACGGTTTAAATCGTAGGGATTAATGCCCAGAAAATCACAAACCTTTACCTACGGTTTATACCGTAGGTACATGTGCTCTTTTTTTTTCTTCTTTTAATCGAATGCTGGATCTTGTTTTATCACAATAACCTGCAAATACAATTGAAATATCATAAACACGTTCTGCAACTAAAATATTATAAAGATGTTTTCAATTGCAAAAATAGTGCAATGTTATATAACAATAATTTGTGCACCAAATTCCATACAAAAGCGTCAATCTTAATGCTTAATTTCATACAAAAGCTATCTCCATATCATAATCATGTCCTAGCACTTAATTTCAAAAGCTATCTCCATATCATATTCATGTCCTAGCACTTAATTTCAAAAGCTATCTCCATATCATATTCTTATCCTAGCACTTTATTTCAAAAGCTATCTCCATGTCATAATCTTGTCCAAGCTAGTACTACATACATCCACCCACATTAGTTGCAAACCACGAGCAACTCATGGGAACTAGTCCTCATTCGCAGGGCTTGCATCTTGCTCCTCGCCATCATAGCCATCCTACGAAATGAAACAAAGCATCATCAATGACTGAGAGGTTGTACCAAATAATTGGAGTTATATTTTAAGTTAAGTAGATATATATTGTAATCATTCCTGATTAGCAGGCAACGCATGTGCATCGTCAACATTCAATCAACAAAAACTAGTAAGAGCATGCACATTCTGCTAATATTCGCAAAGAGCAAACAAAATGGTGTTCTCGAAACTGAATGTGCTATGATCATGTCATACAATTGGAACATGGCATGGACAAATATAGGGATATACAATCATGGTTTGTTTTTCCTTGAAAGAAACTATACAGAAGAATTGGTGTTCTCGATTCATAAGCATAACATCTCTCATGATATCTAAAACTCAAGCTTCAACATTTGTTAACAGTGGCGTATGCCTGCAATTACGCATTTCAAAACATTGGCTAACACCGACAATATGAACATTACACTAACTAAATTTACATGTGAAGAAAACCTAAATACAACAATATGATAGCTCAGAAAAGTCCTATCACCATATCTTCTTGGGTTCAAGTCTAAAAATGAAATTTTGGTGTTGAGTACTAGTGGCCTAGCTCAAACCATATGAACTACAAGATACGTATTAGCCCAAAGCTCCAACTACGACGACTATTCTAAAATTGCCAATTCCAATTGTCTCTGTGTGTTAATCAGATCTTCTACTTATATTCGAAGTGTTAAGTACAACAATTAGATTGGCCCTCAAGTCGATAAAGCCTTACACTGCATCCCTTAGTCTGCTGCACTGGAAGCCATGTAACTACGGTATCGTTAAGAAATCACGCTTCTCTTGGCTTACATGTCTCCTGATGACCAAGCGTATTCGGGATTGAGTAACAATTGACTAAAATGGAAAATAGCATGGTACTTACTCAGGTAACTAGCCGAAATTTTAGCTTAAAACTGACAAGGCAAAACAAACCCAAATCAAAATGGGCAATCAAATTGCCAATCCGAGCAATTTTACCTAAAAAATTTGCAAACTAATATCAAACCACCTATTTCTAGTTCATGCAAAAAACGCATAGAAAAGTTTGTGTAATCAGCATATGTTGTGATTGTTTCAAACCACAACCTATTTCTGGTTCATGCTAGAAAACTGTGTGTAATCAGCAAACTAATATCAAAACCAAATAAAAAGAAGAAGAGAGATCAATAAAAGAACTAATTGTTTCATGTTAGAAAACTAATTGTTTCACCATACGTTGTGATCGATAAAAGAAGAGAGAAGAAGATCGGCATGGTGTGAGTGATCGACAAAAAGAAGCAAGAAGAACGTCATACCTAGAAGTCGATCTTCATTGAAATTCTTGTTGCGCCCCAAAATCTCATTCGAGATAGGTTTTGTGCAATTCCAATTGCCAAAATTATGCACGCAAATTTCTCCTGCCTGATCGTCAATTCTTATCCCCAGGGTAATCAGCCGTGGGGTTTGCATTTGAGAGATTGCTGATCGCCAAAGCTCTCCAACGTAACCTGATTTTCCACCCAATTCCCACAGTAAGCACCGTTGCAATTGGGTTCCAATTTCGAGAAGAAGCAATGGCCACGGTTCAATCTTAAACATCGGTCTAAGGGGGACTTGTATCTACGGTTCCGTGTAAGCCGTAGGCTGTTTTGTCACTGTAGATTGGTTTTGTTGTAGTGCCAAATAAAATAATGGTGTAAGCAGTATGTGGAAGCTGTTCCGCAATCGAAGCCTAGTACCTCTGTTCTGAAATAAGAACAACATTAAGGTGAGCCAGATAATGCACTTTAAGCCATTAGGCTACTAGAGGCATAAGCATACCTGCCTTTTAGCAGAGGAATGCCCATGACAAGAGTGCTCATAAAATAGAGGGAGAGAAAAGGGTAATTGACCACTCTAGACAACCTCTTGAGCGGCAGGTTCTTGACCAAATGGCTACAAAAAGGCATATGATTTTATGGAGCTTGTTAACTGCTATGAACTTGAAGTTCATGGCACAAGGGTTGGTGGTGAAGATAAAATGGAAGGAGAGCAGCAAAACTGCATAGAGGGCAACAATACCTTAGATGATTTGGCAAACGTGGATTAAGAATTTTCCTGTCATCTACTTGTTTGGGTTTGATCAGTTAGATAAGATTTGATGTGTTAAAGTATTTTGAGGGGATGCACAACATACTTTTACCGAAGTTCTTTAGGTAGCAGTTAGAGTTTGTGTACGCAGCACCTTTTCTGATCGTCGTAAGCAATCCCTCTTAACCAAGGGCATTATCTTTAACATTTGTGAATTTACCTAGAACTTGAATGAAAAAAATGATTTTGAATAAAGCAAGTTACCTAGAACCCAGGTAATTCGAGGTAGTTTGAGGGCATTACCTGTCTATATATGTTCAGTGTGAAAGTGTCTGTCACTTATGTCTTTTTTGACTTGGATGAATTTGGTCACGGAGATAAGACATGAGAGCACCTGATCTAAGCTACATGTGGCAGAAATAACAAGTGAA
Source organism: Escallonia herrerae (assembly GCA_033070095.1). Taxonomy (NCBI): domain Eukaryota; kingdom Viridiplantae; phylum Streptophyta; class Magnoliopsida; order Escalloniales; family Escalloniaceae; genus Escallonia; species Escallonia herrerae. The sequence goes on along the minus strand of JAVXUP010000052.1, from coordinate 57,247 downwards.
GCCCTAAAATTTATTACGTCTTCTCTGAACTCACATAGTATCATGTGAATCTTTTGAGAATAGTTTTATAAATTTGAAATGTACAAACGAGAATGTTAGAAAGTCGAAGATGTGAACCTTTTGAGGATTATTGTAGCTAGAATGTACTACATTCTTTGGAGCTACATGTCACTAATGGCTGTGGGAGCTATATGATGCTGAATATCCTCAAAAGACCATAAGAACTTGAGCTATCAGCCTCACTACATGTCACTAATGGCTGTGGGACCAAACTGGAACATCTAGACATATATATGTTTTTTATGGCCTTGTGAGGCACACCAAGGCCACTGTAGTTGCTACAAGAGCTAGGTTGCTAGATGCAAAATATTTGGATCAGATGATCACTCGCTCTACTAAGTTCGAGAAAAGAGAGGCACTTTGTAGGAAGCTATTACTGGCTTCAAGGAACAATAAAATTCCTAGAGATTTTGCATTATGAGTCCTATTCAAAAGTAGAAGGTTCATGGATCCAATGCTTCATGTTGCATTAGTCCTATCCAATGCTTCATGTGGCAAAGCATACAAAGGAGATCAAGTTATATTAGATACTCCTTGCTCTGTACAGTAAGTTATCTCTATGGTATTACTAAATTCTTCCCTTCAGCTTCCCTTCATGCCTATTGAAGGCTATATTCCTTCTTCATCTTGACTACTCCTTGACTGCCACATTCTTGAAATTGTTATTTCTATGCTTGATGTCTTTTTGTTTCAAAGTATAGAAAACATGAGTAGATCACACATCATAGAAGTTGTAATCTTTTGCAAAGCAAGTTTTAGGTCTTGGGAGAGAGATAAGAGTATTGGGACAGAGAGAAATGGAGGGAACGTATTACAGTAAGGCATAAGGCTAAACTGTTTAAGGTTTTTTTTCACTGTTCTTCCCCCTTATCCCACTCCCCTTTCTGAAACTGATATAACAATAAACCTTCTTTGAACTAGCTCTTGAACAACAAATATTCCAATATACCCAGTTGAACCCACAACCAATACATTTATAACTTTAGGATTATAGTTTCTATTGGTGAATCAGGCGTATTAAGATCTAGAACATTCAAGAAATAACGAGTTCATTTCACATATAAGAAGTAACATTAAAACCTGTGCTTGAACCCTCTTCTTGTGTCGGTCAACCCTCAACTTGTGAACCATAGGTTTCCGGCAATGAACGATCAATGTGTGAATCTTGGTCTTCAGCTCGTGGTGCATCAACCTCGGCCTGTAACTATCAACATTGTCGTCTAGCCATGTGAAAAGAGTCACAGCATGTATGGCAAACATTAATTCAAGCACTAATTGATACGATTGCATCACGAATGTGCAATTGCATGTGCAGCTCATATACAAAAATTAGACATCGAATGAAAATATATCTAATCAGTATAAGAGATCTGTGTTCTAATCAGTATTCATGTACATGTAAAAAATAGCAAGTGAATTAAAAGTACCTTTAATTGAGCCTAAATGGTTCGAAGTCCCACTTTCAACAGATCCCAAACACAACAATATACTTTCTCCTATCAATCGCTGCCACAAAAGAACCTAACATCATGATTGAATTTGGACTGAAAATGTCAAAGAGAAAAAAAATTAAACACAAACATATTTAAGGAAATGGGCATCAACTTGTTTACTACAAGTCACACACAAGAAATAAAGAAAAACAAGGGTCAGGCCGTTGACCTAAGACTAATTATCCCTTGACCAGCTGCTGTTCTTGCCAATTCATGCCAGATTTCAGCTGCTGGCCTCAAAATTACTAGAAGGGCTTCTTGCCGTGTATAAATAGGGGAAATTTGTTTCTTGCCCATTCAGCCAGTACAACATTTTTTTAAGCAATACATCCCCACTATTTATCACACAAAAAGAAAATAATTGACATGATGTAAGTGCAGTCTGATTACAAAGTGGCATCTGTAGTAGATTGAAAATTATAGAGTTCTAAAGCAATTTGTTCTGAGATGATTTATGGGCAGAAAGAACATAAATCCAATAAACCTGCACGCTCCCTATTTGCATGGATAAAGGACTTCACCAAACCACCTAAAAAAGAATGACGGGATAAACTTACTTAACAACGAAGACTTGAAATGAAACTTCGAAAGTCTACAAGACAAGATAAACTTCTGCCAAAAGCGATAACCATGTACACTCAATGGCATCTAATTCATGAAAAGTTTGGACAAGCTTTTGCAATTCTAATAACTCATAAATACACAAAACATACCAAGCAACAAGAGATGCACCAGTATTATGACAATTCATCCAACAGGAAGGAGACACGATACTTGAGAACATCATCAATGAACATAAAGGGGAGGCAACAAAGAATTATGAAGATGAAGCATATGATCTGGTAGACGTTCTTCCAGACTTTCAGGAGCAAAAATATTAGTTTGCCTTAACTACCGAGAACATAAAAGAAGTTATCCTAGTTACTAACCTTGAGCTTTTTGATATTAGTTTATGTTTATATATATGTACATCCAGTTTATAATTTTCAACCCAAGTGAATCATAACCCAAATTCAAGTAGTTCACTTACATGGTCCTTAACATGCAATCTCTAAGACTACCCATAAGTATACCCCGCCAAACAACAACTATAGTTATGAGTTTCATCTATTTGAACACAAAATCATCAGATTTCTATCGGGACATTTTCAGTACTGGTACTAAGGCATCGTCCATGGCTGTAGATCGAACATTATCAGAAATGCTCAAACACCCCAACATAATGAGGAAGGCACAGGGTGGGGGTGAGAAAGGCCTGTAATAGCAAAGGAAAACGATACTAAATACAGTAGTATCTCCAGTCTACAGCATATTTTATACTCAAACTTTGTGATTGACTTAGCCAATCACAAGAACACGAACATATTTTAAGGGAAATCCTATGAACCACACTCATAAATATATAAATTCTCTACCAAATAACCCTAGATTCATTGCACCATACTCTAATTATCCCATACCATCAATAGTTTGTCTACAGAACAACTGAATCTAGGATTCAACTGTATAGTGTGAAACCAAAATGAAAAGAAAAGGGGGAATTGCTTCACCACCGTTGTGTTGCTCCCAATTGAAAGTAGAAGAAGAGAGAAGAACATTGCGCCAAAGGGGTAGTGTGAGTGATCGACAAAAGAAGAGAGGAGAATGTCATACCTAGAAGTCTTCAAGTATTGTGCAGAGGCGCTGATTTGAGATGGGTTTTGTGCATATAATCAATTGCCAATTTTTGCCCGGGAGAACCCAATTGCAAATTTTTGCCCTCGAAATTCTCCTTCCAGATAGTTAACTCTATTTTGACGGTAAGCAACCGTTAGGTTTGCCCTTCCGATCACCAATTTGCGTCTGTGATTGGAACCCGCCTGATTGTCCACCCATTTCCCACGGTAAGCACCGTCGAGAGTGCCTTTTGAATTAGAAGCAGCACCAATGGCCACGATGCAATATTAATCGTAGGCTTATAAGACTTGTACCTAAGGCTCCCTTCTTACTGTGGGCATGTTTGTCACCATAGAGCAGTTTTGGTGTAGTGAAAGCACTCATAGGGAGACATATTGCCTAGGACAATAGAAGGTGTGCGATTAATAGTGTAGACTACAGTGAGTATAGCTTCACCTCAGAAGGACTCAGGAAGAGAGGCAGAGCGCAGCAATGTATTTGTTGTCTCCGCAATGTGTCTGTGTTTACGTCTAGCTCTACCATTTTGTTCAGATGTGCCAGGACAAGAAGTTTGAGCAATTGTACCCTCTTGAGCAAGTAAGGATAAGAAAGGGGTAGAGGTATATTTTGCGGCATTATCTGAACAAATTTTTTTTATGGTACGGGAGAATTGAGTGTGAACCATTTTAGCAAAAGTAGAATAAACAGTCAAAACTTCGGAGCAATTTTTCAAAAGATAGATCCAAGTAAATCGAGAATAATCATCAATAAAGGTTACATAATAATGAGATCCACCCTTAGTAAGAACTGGAGAGGGACCCCATACATCAGAATGAACTAAATCAAATATTTGACTAGCTCTCGAATCACTATTATTAAAAGGCAATTTTGACTGCTTACTAAGTTGACATGGTAAACAATGAAAATCAGACAAGGAAGTAGACCCAAAATGTCCACTGGAAACAAGACGACGAAGCTTAGATAAGGAGGCATGACCTAAGCGAGAGTGCCAAAGTTGAAGAGCTTTGGAAGAGGTAGAAGCAGCAGCAACAGAAGTGGATGGCAGATGGAGATGATCCAGCACAAAAAGACGATCCACTTTACACCCTGTCCCAACTACCTTCCCAGTCTGCGCGTCCTGTACAATACAACCAGAAGAGTTAAGTTGAATGGTGCAGCCATGATCAATAAGTTGACCCAAAGAGATAAGATTATGAGCCAATGAAGGAATAAGAAAAGTATGAGATAAGGAAAGAGAAGGTGTGGAAATGTCTCCTATATGTGTGGTGTGTAAGGCGGTACCATCGGCAGTATGTATAGGGGGTCTTGACAAACTAGAACTTTTATGAGAGAATAAAGAGGAATCTGATGTCATCTGATTGCAACAAGGAGAATCTAATAACCAAGGTTTAGTACCTGAGGCTACAGAACATACAGAAGACTTAGGAAATGATGAAGCAGAAGTACCACTAGAGTTACCCGTCTGGGAAATGTGATAATTAGAAATAACCGCCAGTTCGTCTGCAGTAAGTTCTATAGTAGGGGTAGAAGAAGAAGAAGGCACAACAGAGACAGCAATGTCAGTAACAACAGTAGCTGGTTGAGACGGTAATCTAGGTAGCCCAAAACAGAGTTCTTGTTTTTCGGATTCCGCTTGCATTCATCATTTGAGTGAAATCCCCACTTGTGAAAATTACACCACTTTTTCTTAAAGGGAGGGCGAGAAGAAGTGGCAAGAGCAGTTGGAATGGCAAGAACATTTTGATTAGAGGAAGGAAGAGCAAGGATAGCAGCAGTCTTCTTTCGGGACCTCCTCAGACTTCATCTCAGCAAGAGTAGCAACAAGAGTCGGAGTCAGGTTCCTGTTTAGGAGAGAGGAGCGCCAATCTTCATAATCATCAAGCAGACCCATAAAAAATTGATGGAGTTGCTTACTATCACGAGAATAAGAGTAATGCATTAGACAATTGGTACACTGAGATGGATGTGTCTACTTATCCCAAAGGATTGCTAACTGGCTATAATAGTCTTGAATGGATTGACCAGGAACCTGTCGAAGACGATGTAGATCCAGATCAATCTGATACTGAGAGGCAAAGTCAGACACAGTGTTGGTGGCAGCCAAATAATCCCAAACTTCCTTGGCGGTGTCAAACGGTCCAAACAATTGGTTGATCTTCGGCAGAGAAGTGCAACTAATAATTTTCTGCAACCCAATCAGCCTCGTTGTCCTTAAAAGCGGCATCGGTGCGAGAGGGAGCCTTGATACTGCCACTGACATAGCCCCAAAGACGACGTCCCTGAAGAAAACAATGCATCTGTTGTGCCCAATGAAGATAGTTTGCATCATCAAGAATAAGTTGAATAGAACGCAAAATATCAGTACCATCTTTTTGGGCAGCCATGGTTTTTTTTTAAAGAACCTGGTGGGGCTGAACGGGGAAGGAGCTGAACCTGATGACCGAGCGTGTACGCATAAGCAGCGGCAGATCAGCACGAGGCGAGTGCAACACGTGGGCGCGTTGGCGCGTGTGAAGCGTGCTACAAGGGAGGTGCGTTGGCGCACTGTCTAGCGTCAGAGTTAGAAATAGAGCGAAAGAATAATAGTGATGCACGGCGGCATGCCGTGGATAAATGAGAGCAGCGTTGGTGCTGTGAGAAAGGGGTGGGGAGAGAAGAAAAAAAAAGATCCCAGAAAGGGCTCTAATACCAAGTTGAACCTGGTGTTTAATCTAAAAGCATGCTCAAGAGTTGGAGAAGACTACCAGATATAAGAATCAACCTCAAACCCTATGTATTGTCGATGTGAGACTTGACACCCGCTCTCACGCGAAGCGTGGGAATAAGAGGTGTTCCTCTTGAATAAGAGGTGGTCCCGTTAGATCGAATGGAGCGGCAGGAGCCTAACTCTGATACCATGTTGAACTTGGTGTCCAACCCAAAAGTATGCTCAAGAGTTGGAGAAGCCTATATTTTTTTTAGAATCAAGTATACTGTTCATTTAATAAGGAAAATAACTACAGTATGAGCAGGGTTACAAAGCATTAAACCATCTAGTCTATATCTAGAAATGTACTGAGTTGCTTTCTCATGATTTTATCTACTAAGATGAAAACTTCTCTTTGCAAATTAAACGGCAATGACCAAAAGAAATCATTTCCAAGTATGATGCGACTCCGGGAAAATAGAACTTTTTCTTTAAGAAGTGGAAGACTGCCAGTGAGGACGTCCACCAGCACGGTACATGTTAAGATGGTATATGGCTTTCGATATCAATTCTCTCAACTCAGGATTTTGGGTGTAATAACTCAGCAGGGTACATGAATCGGTAATAATTCGGTGTAATAACAAAATTCGTATTGTAATTCAAAAATAATTCAGTAATTAATCGTACAAGTTACAATGATTTTAAGTATAAAAAATTTTGTAAAGTATGTAGCTAAAATAACAAAAATATAAGAAATCTTTCTTTCATTAAGTGACGGGTAGAGAGAGAGAGAGAGAGAGAGAGAGAGAGAGAGAGAAAATGTATGGCTAGTGTGTTATAATTAGGTGGCTTACTGAATATGTATTATTTTTCTGAATTTAAGTAACAAACATGGGATGGTATGATGGCACGATGCTTTGGTAACAGCAGGAGTTACATGGGTTCAAAGCAGGAGTTACATGGGTTCGAATCCGTACCGGGAGGGGAAGCTTGCTTCTATCTTTTTTCAAGAAAAAGGAAGAACTTAACTTGAGACATAATCGCAAGATATTGCGATAAAGTCGTTAATCTTGCGATATTCGCGAAACATGCAAATAATCGTGAATTTATCACGATTAGAATTTTCTAACAATTTATTGCGATAAATTCGCGAATATCGCTAATAAGTCGCGAAATTTGTTACTATTGGGGTCAAGACAAGGGGAGGCGACCCGCCATCGGTAGCCCAAGCCTATTTTGATGCATGTTCGTGAATTTACCATTAAACATTACGCGAAAGACTCGTTAACCTTAATTCAACCGATGACATTAAGTAAACGTTGCAATTAGATGGTTGCACAAATTAAAATTTCGTATTCCATTTGTTAAAGTAACAAAGAAAATCTAGAAAGTAATTATTCGTCCTTGCCGAGATTAAAGTAGTGTTTGGCAATTAATTTTTTTTCAGTTTTTTTTTTTCCAGTTTTGTAAGTAGAGAAAAAAAATAGTTTGACGGGCAGTTTCTGTTTTTTTTCCTTCAGTTTTTTAAACAGGGCCGTTTTTCAAAACTCTATTTTGGAGTTTTAGGTTTCTAGTTATGATTTTTGTTTTGATACCTGGGTTTTCAGTTTTGATTTTTGTTTTGATATCAGCACCACCGCCACCAGCATAGCCACCGCCACCCCCAACGCCACCGCCATAGTACCGCCACCAAAGAAAAAATTAAAAATAAAAACTGAATAATCAAACACCCAAAAGAAAAAATTCAAAATAAAAACTGGATAATTAAACACCTATTTGTTTTTGTAAAAAATAAAAACTAAATTGGTTTTGATTTTTAATTTTTTGAAAACTAAAAACTAAAACATTAACTGATTTCAAACAGACCCTAAATATAACTTGCTAATTATAACATATCTCTTTAAATGCACCATTCTTAAATCTAGTATTAAATCCAATAGTATACTGCACTATTTGTTCGGCAATGTAAGAGCTTCTGCTTTGATGGGCATAAGACGTGGGCTGTGACAATAAAGCCATCAGTAGTGAGTCCCGGGTAACCCACATCAGGGGTATACTTTTCTTAGTACATCCATTTGCAAAATCTCGGTCTTGCAATGTTTATTTTTTTTTAATTTTTCAATTTATAGTGGTGACAAAGTAGTAATATTTAGACAAAAAATAACGCAGAACAAGCATACGTGAGTGTGGTATATATCTGATATTGCTAAAGTTCGACTACCAATTAGATTGCATATATGGTCCGCTTGGGAAGCTTTGGTCAATTCCGAGTCAAAGTAGATTGGTGGTCACAGTCTGTTGGGTACCTGATTTTTTTAGCAAACTCCTAAGCTCACCCCTTAAGAAACGGCCTGAGCCCAATACTCAATTATTATCCAACTACGGTTCTAACACCTAATCTATACAAAGAAACCTCCGGGAATGCAAGACAGACAATCACACACCAATGCCTTCTTCTTCTTGCTTCTTTAGAGTGTATTTGGAAACATAGAATTTATGAAAAATATTCAAATTTTATTGTTTGGAATATTAAAAAAAGAAATTAGAATTGAATTTTATGGGATTTGACTGGATTTGTTTCTTCTATAGTGTGAAATCCGATGAAAAATAGTCGGATTTCATAAGATTTAGATTTACTTGAATCAAAAGTAATTATTTATCTATTTTACCTATTTTCTGATATTTCCAACAATGAACCCACCACGGCACCACCACCGTCTTCATTGCCGTACCTCCAAACCATTTTTACTACCATCACCGGCACCACTACTGTCACCACCGTCACCGTCACCATCACCCCGCCACTGCTGCCGCTGCCCCACCAACATTACTGTCACCACTATCACCGTCACCACCACTATTGTCATCGGCACCATCACCACTACTGCCGCCGCCACCACCATCACCGCCACCACTATTGCCACCACCACCACCACACTACTTTTACTAACATCACCAGCCCTACTACTCCCAACATCACCACCGCTGCCACCACCACCACACTACTTTTGCTACCACTACAAGCACTACTACTCCCATCACCACCACCACCACCACTATCATCACCACAACTACTGCCGCTACCATCATTACCACCGCCAGCACTACTATCACCATTACCATCGCCGCCATCACTACTGTCGCCGCCACCACCGCCACACCACTTTTATTACCATCATTACTCCCGTCGCCACCACTATGGCCACCACCATCCCACAATAACTATTGCCCCCAATATTGCCACCATGGCCATTGCCACCACTGTTACCATCACCATCACCTCTACTGCCATTGACATCACTATTAATGTCACTTGACTACCACAAGTTATACATTGTTACACAAAAATATCACCATTACCATCACTTGACCACCCCACCACTTTCACCGCCATTGCCGCTATCGTCGTGTGGTGCTGCCGCTACCATTACCACAATGTGGTGGCACTAACACACTTGAATCCACTTACTGTAATTCATTTTTTATCGTAAGTCAAAGATATAATTACCTAAAAAATTATTACCTTTCAGTTCCTTTGTCCTCCAGACACAAAATATAAATTCTGTGATTTGAATCCCTTCGTTCCAAAAAAAAAAAAATTAATTGAATTTTTATTTGAAATTCAAATCCTAAAAGAATTAGTTCTAAACAGACCGCTAGAGTTTTACTCGTATAATTACGGTATGACCCTGGGACAGTCATTTTTTCCCTCTCTTTTGCAAACCTTGACTCTCGATTAGGGTTCTTGATCTATTTTGTAATGGCAACATATGGGCACCACTATAGGACTTAGGTCAAGAATCATGTCAAGCCTCGATCTCTCGGCAGTATATTAGCCAATCTCAATCTTGAAATGCCAGCAAATCTCAATCTCGTAAGTCTAGTCCATCTTATCCCCCACAAAGATCCGTATTTGAGATGACATGCAACAAATCAACGAGACATCTCTCTCAGTCATAGCTAAAGTGGGTGGTAGGCCTTTTACAATCTTTATTACAGCCACCTCTTGTCTGTAGGCAGATAACCTCCATCACCAAATGAATTGATGACTACTAAATACCCACCAATCCATCCTCCCCTTTATAGAAATTTTAATTTTTTTTTAAATTAAGTGATGTTATCACCGATAGAATATTATCATCAATGTTCTTCTATAATGAGCATATTTTTTTGTAGTTGTTAATAAACACTTCCATTCACAACGCGCATCATCGCATGATTCATCACTGGAATTTGAGGTAATTAATTTTCTTAATGTGTATTAGAATTCTAAGCAAATTAGCGATTCTCTTTCACCCTGTTAGTGACAAAAAAAATTGAGGTTTTCATGTGTATGCAGCACGTGACGTGTAAAGAGTAGCCTCTTCATAACTAGCATAATTATGCAAGTACTAGCATTCAATCTCTCAAGAAGCGTGTGGAAATTAATTTTGTGAAGAAATTGCACTTTTAAAGCTAAGACTACAAGGAAATTCCAACTTTGTCGACAAAATTGGTACAATTAAAATTCTCAAACTTGTCCCTCAAACTAATTTAGCAATGAATTTCGACTAACAAGGTTACAAGATAGTCGCCGCTTGTCCAACAAAGTTGCTACAATTGCAAAAAAAAATTCCTCTAATTGACAAGAGCCAAAGTGGATTGGCCATTGGAATGGAAATGTCATCATAGAATCAATTGTGCATAAGATTGCATAGTTTGCTATTACATGCATAAAACAACCCTGACTGTTTTTCTAGTTCCAACCACCATGGACTTCTACATTGGTGTGTCAGCTGCCAATCGACCTGTTGAAACGATTACAACAATTATTGCGCTACCACGTAACACGTAGTGGGTTGGGTTCGGTAACATACCGTATAAAGTCTCCAAATATTCCGACGTATGATCCTTGTTGTTACGAGCCTCCAACACGCTTGATCTTTTTCGTAGGTATGAAAACGGCTACTAGAGTCGAGTTCTTCGTCCACGAACCAAATTCTGGAGCTTGGTGATTGCTCTAGAGAGAGTGCTATAGAGAGAGGGTTATTACTATTTCTTCTGACTTATTGGGATATCTCTGACCTTTACATAGAGATACAATTAGAGACTGACTTTATCTCAAACACTTAGGAGATAAAGATTGTATTTATCTCAAACATTTAAGAGATAAATATTCTCTAAATAACTGTATTTATCCAAACTAACAAATACACATTATCTGTTAGTGGGCGGATAATGGGTCCACTGACCCAATTTATTAACAGCTCCCACTAGCCCACAGACAGGGCAAATAAATCGTACAGTCCCTCTTTATCTCTCGTCCACTTATCTCCTCATACAGAAAATGGAATGTGCGACCTACGAGAAAGGATGTCTAGTTGAGGAGTATTGTATTAAGTTATCACCAAGTAAAACAATACATCACTCTAAAAAAATCTCGTATGTACTCCAGATAGTTCAATTACACCAGATTAAACACTCTCAAATTCCTCATAATGAGCAGTGTTAAACCTCTCATATGTTATGTATTCATGACTAATATCGAAACAAAAATCGACAAAGTCCCTCGGGCTATGAATCACACAACATGATGTAATATTAAACTTTCTTTCCAAAACCCTCATGTCATTCCAATTAGACCCAACCGCTTTCCTAGACATGCCCCGCGAGACCGCATCATCCATGATCCAAGGGTACATGCTAAAGTAGCGACATTGAGTATCCTCTTCATGACATAGTCTAAGGTGAGAAGGGTATTACATAGGATCAAAAAATATCGATCCAAGTGGCTCACACAGTGACGAAGCAGGGATTCATTCATCACTCCCACTGTCGGTGTGCATTTAACACATGCAGTATGATTTGCATGCTATGGCATAACTCGTAAGGGCATGTCACATAAATGTATAATAAAATACGCCATACGAATCTAAGTCTAGTCGCTGTACAAGCGCCTAACCTGAGTTTTTCAGCCCAGTCACTCTCATAGTGCCTGCCTAAAATCTCACATTCGGCTGTAAACAAGCTACATAGAGTTGTGGAGATACTCTATGATCGACCTACATTTTTTAGATCTCATCTTAGCTCCAACTAAGGCGACATGTTAGCTTTATAAGATGTATCATCTTATTCACCCACTTGCCGCTTAAGACAATTATGTCTCATCTTGCTCGCTGTCTTAGCTCCAAGGTGAATTACCTGTGTGAGTGGGTCAATTCGAGCCTGGTGACACTCTCAACAAGGATGTATATGTAATCACAAAGATTATCCATTCATTCCAAAATAAACTCAAATCAAGGAATGAAAATTTAATGTAATAAATAATGTCAAGTACATGAGATGCCATAAACATATCAAGCCCTACGTAGTCCCATACTCCTAATGTGAAAAAAGAAAACATATCTAGCAATAGGCTTGGTCAAAGGATCAGCCACCATTCTACCAGTAGGTATATGCTTCATGGTCACCTCTCCTTGCGCAACTAAAGTTCTAATGAAGTGATAATGAAGGCCTGTGTGTTTGGCCTTCCCATGATATTTGGGGTCCTTTACAAAATCTAGGGCAGTTGTATTGTCACAGTGAACAGTAGCAGACTCGTCTGCATGAGCTGTAACCCCTAGAGCCTGTAAAAAACGACCTCAACCAAACAGTTTCCTGGACTGCTGCTGAACAAGCAACATACTCCGACTCCATCGTGAATAGGGCGATGTAAGACTTTTCTTGTTGTACCAAGAGATAGCTCCACCTGAAGTGGATATGCACTCATCTCTATCAGCGCCCCAATCAGCATCACTGTATCCTCTCAATCTCAAGTCTCCACCATGCTAGCACAGGACGAGATCAGCGGTTCCACGTAAGTATCGAAGAATCCTCTTCATCGCATTCCAATGAGCAGGTCCATGATTACTCTGATAACGACTCACCATTCCAATGGCAAAGCAGATGTCTAGACGCGTACACAACATAGCGTACATCAGACTCCCAACTGCAGCCGCGTAAGGCACTTTGGACATTCAATTCTTTTCCTCATCGTTCTTTGGGCATTGGTCTGTGCTTAAAGTACACGCCTTGTCCATTGGAGTGTCTATGGGTTTTGAGTTATGCATACGGAATCGTTCAATGACCTTCTTGATATATGTCTCTTGAGACAAACCCAGAAGTCTCTTTGGACGATCACGTATGATTTTAACCTCGAGCATATAATTAGCTTCTCCCATGTCCTTCATCTTAAAAGTTGAGGACAACCACTACTTAGTGGCGACAATGGAATTCATGTCATTCCCAGCTAAAAGAATGTCATCCACATACAAAGAAAGGATTAGAATATTTTTCTTGAATCGTTTTATGTAAACGCAATGGTCTTGTTCAATCATTTCAAAACCTGTAGAGGTAATGGCATGATGAAACCTAAAGTACCACTGCCTAGACAATTGTTTGAAACCATATATAGAACGTTTGAGCCGGAAAACTTTGCGCTCATGTCCCTTGACTTCAAAACCCTCAGGTTGAGCCATATAAATCTCTTCGTCTAGTTCTCCATTAAGAAACACAGTCTTAAAATCCATATGAAAAAAGTTCTAAATCCTGCTGGGCGACAATAGCTAGGATCAGACGAATTGAAGTAAATCTCACCACTGGGGAGAATGTGTCTTCATAGTCCACACCCCGCAGTTGGGTATAGCCTTTCGCCACAAGACGTGGAGTATGATACATAGAGTTGTGGAGATACTCTATGATCGACCTACATTTTTTAGGTCTCATCTTAGCTCCAACTAAGGCAACATGTTTGCTTTATAAGCTGTATCATCTTATTCGCCCACTTGGCGCTTAAGACAATTATGTCTCATCTTGCTCGCTATCTTAGCGCCAAGGTGAATTGCCCGTGTGAGTGGGTCAATTCGAGCCTGGTGACACTCTCAACAAGGATGTATATGTAATCACAAAGATTATCCATTCATTCCAAAATAAACTCAAATCAAGGAATGAAAATTTAATATAATAAATAATGTCAAGTACATGAGATGCCATACACATATCAAGCCCTACGTAGTCTCATACTCCTAATGTGAGAAAGGAAAACATCTCTAGCAATAGGCTTGGTCAAAGGATCAACCACCATTCTGCCAGTAGGTATATGCTTCATGGTTACCTCTCCTTGCGCAACTAAAGTTCTAATGAAGTGATAACGAAGGCCTATGTGTTTGGCCTTCCCATGATATTTGGGATCCTTTACAAAATCTAGGGCAGCTATATTGTCACAGTGAACAGTGGCAGACTCGTCTGCATGAGCTGTAACCCTTAGAGCCTGTAAAAAATGACCTCAACCAAACAGTTTCCTGGACTGCTGCTGAACAAGCAACACACTCCGACTCCATCGTGGATAAGGCGATGCAAGACTTTTTCTTGTTGTACCAAGAGATAGCTCCACCTGAAGTGGATATGCACTCATCTCTATCAGCACCCCAATCAGCATCACTGTATCCTCTCAATCTCAAGTCTCCACCATGCTAGCACAGGACGAGATCAGCGGTTCCACGTAAGTATCGAAGAATCCTCTTCACCGCATTCCAATGAGCAGGTCCATGATTACTCTGATAACGACTCACCATTCCAATGGCAAAGCAGATGTCTAGACGCGTACACAACATAGCGTACATCAGACTCCCAACTGCAGCCGCGTAAGGCACTTTGGACATTCAATTCTTTTCCTCATCGTTCTTTGGGCATTGGTCTGTGCTTAAAGTACACGCCTTGTCCATTGGAGTGTCTATGGGTTTTGAGTTATGCATACGGAATCGTTCAATGACCTTCTTGATATATGTCTCTTGAGACAAACTGAGAAGTCTCATTGGACGATCACGTACGATTTTAACCCCGAGCACATAATTAGCTTCTCCCATGTCCTTCATCTCAAAAGTTGAGAACAGCCACTGCTTAGTAGCGACAATGGAACTCATGTCATTCCCAGCTAAAAGAATGTCATCCACATACAAAGAAAGGATCTTGATCTTTTTCGCAGGTACGAAAATGGCTACTAGAGTCGAGTTCTTCATCCACGAACCAAATCCTAGAGCTTGGTGATTGCTCTAGAGAGAGTGCTATAGAGAGAGGGTTATTGCTATGACTTCTGACTTATTGGGATATCTCTAGCCTTTATATAGAGATATAATTAGAGAGTGGCTTTACCTCAAACTCTTAAGAGATAAATATTGTATTTATCTCAAACACTTAAGAGAAAAATATTCTCTAAATAACTGTATTTATCCAAATTAAAAAATACACATTATCTGTTAGTGGTCGAATAATAGGTCCATTGATCCAATTTATTAACAGCTCTCACTCGCCCACACACAGGCAAATAAATCATACAGTCCCTCTTTATCTCTCATCCACTCATCTCCTCATACAGAAAATGGAACGTGCGACCTACGAGAAATGATGTCCAGTTGAGGAGTATTGTATTAAGTTATCACCAAACTAACACAATACATCACTCCCAAAAAATCTCGTATGTACTCCAGATAGTTCAACTACACCAGATTAAACACTCTCAAAT
Organism: Escallonia herrerae; assembly: GCA_033070095.1. Lineage (NCBI taxonomy): Eukaryota > Viridiplantae > Streptophyta > Magnoliopsida > Escalloniales > Escalloniaceae > Escallonia > Escallonia herrerae. Next base: position 41,793 of record JAVXUP010000052.1, on the reverse strand, counting down.
CCCTTATAGTGAGCAGTGTTAAACCTCTTATATGTTATGTATTCATGACTCATATCGAAACGAAAATCGACAAAGTCGCCCGGGCTATGAATCACACAACATGATGTAATATTGAACTTTCTTCCCAAATCCCTCATGTCATTCCAATTAGACCCAACCGCTTTCCTACACATGCCCCGCGAGATCGCATCATCCATGATCCAAGGGTACATGCTAAAGTAGTGACATTGAGTATCCTCTTCATGACATAGTCTAAGGTGAAAAGGGTACCATATAGGATCAAAAATTTCGATCCAAGTGGCTCACATAGTGATGAAGCAGGGATTAATTCGTCACTCCCACTGTCGGTCTGCATTTAGCACATGCGGTATAATTTGCATGCTATGGCGTAACCCGTAAGGGTGTGTCACATAAATGTATAATAAAATACGCCATACGAATCTAAGTCTAGTCGTTGTACAAGCGCCTAACCTGAATTTTTCAGCCCAGTAGCCGTTTTCGTACCTGCGAACCAAATCCTAGAGCTTGGTGATTGCTCTAGAGAGAGTGCTATAGAGAGAGGGTTATTACTATTTCTTCTGACTTATTGAGATATCTCTGGCCTTTATATAGAGATACAATTAGAGACTGGCTTTACCTCAAATACTTAGGAGACAAAGATTGTATTTATCTCAAACACTTAAGAGATAAATATTTTCTAAATAACAGTATTTATCCAAACTAACAAGTACACATTATCTGTTAGTAGGCGGATAATGGGTCCACTGACCCAATTTATTAACACGACCGTAAGAGCTTCGAATTTTTGGATGTTTGTCGTATTTTGAGGTACAAGTTGAATAATTTGCAGTAAAGACCTAAGTGGCAACCACATCAAACACCTCTCCCTGCTGTCGAGTGGCAGCCCACCGCACATCTTCGCCCCTAACCATGTTGTTTTGTCTTGCCCCCAAACATTCTCCACCACCACCTCCACTATCGTCATACTTGACCATCACTATTGGTGCTGCCCCGCACCTTCAAACCCTCTTATGCACCACCACCTCCTACCTCTCCACCTCCACCAACTCACTCATAAAAACTGACCTCCTTACCACCAGCGACTGACCGTTAATAGCTAGCCCCCTCCATTAGCCAAAAGCAAATCCAATCTGACCATGTTTCACACAGTGGCTGATGAATGCAGTTAATCCGTTCCACTGCCTTCATTTTCATAGTTGCCCATGCAACATTTTCACTGGAATATCCATTGCCGCCATTTTCATAATTTCCCACATTACAAATTTTCATTAAAACCTAATTCATGCCCCATCAATACAGATTCAACTACACACATACTACCATCTTAGATCAGGGTGTGCATCTAAGGTTTCTACAATATAAAGGGTGCAAGGGTTTATGATGATGTGGCTGTCACATGAGCTTTGATTATTATAGTGTCGTTGCCACATAAACTTTTGCTGTAAACTGTCTAATTTGCCCTTCAAATCTAACACCCCCCCAACCAGGGGCGGAGCCACCCCATGACCAAAGGGGGCCATGGCACCCCCCAAAATTTTGAAAAATTCCCTTCAATTTTTGAATAATGGATAATCTTATTTAAAATATTTATAAAAATACTATTATATTGTAAAATTAATGTATTAGTATTTTATTTTATTGTGTTTTTGAGTTTTTGTGCCATCGACTGTCATAATCTTTGTCTTTCTTCCCTTACTTCATCTCCATTCTTTCAAATTCCAAATTTCATATCTTCATATTACAAAGAAACACGAAGTGATCAAGGTTAGTTCTTTTTCTTATTCTAAATTCTTATAGTATCTTAACTTATATTCAATACAATTCGTAATTGTTGTTGATTAACCTTAGCAACTTAAATAAATCATTATAAAATAGTGAAATTATATGATTAGTAGTCAAATTGAGCAATCTATGTTGCACTTAACGTATTCAATAGTGACGCGAATTCTATTATGTTAGCCATTAAATTTTTTTATGACTTTTTTTAGTTCTCCCAATTGCACTTCCTGAATCCACTTCTGCCCCACAACCCCATTCTAGTACATGTCCTCCTCAAAAACTTTACTATATTTTCTTTTGCGGTGAAAAACTTAAAAAATTAGAGTAAGTAAGAGCGTAGAGTTGCAAAGTCATGATATTACAGGGTGCAAAGTCCGGTCCTTCTGAAAGGTGTAGGCTAACAAGTTGAGATTACTTTAAAAAAAAAAAAGGTTCTTTAACAAACTAAGAAACTCTAGACCTGGACCCAGATGATTAATTTGGATCTGAATGGCTTAGAAAACAGACCGTCCGCCCAAATTTATGCAATTTGGCATGATCATTTCAAGTGCCAAATCATAATAAAAGGTGGTTATAGTGTAGTTGCACCAACTTTCTTTTATATACTCTCTTATTGGAGAGGGAAAGAATTAGGAGGTGAAGGGGCCAATTAGTAAGCTTTTAAGCATACACAGCTATTATGAGTTTAGCTGCTTTAGCATTAAAAACTATTCAGTGTTTGCCTATACCCAACTTTGACACCATGAATTCTTGAAGAATAGACCTGCCGAGATAGCAACTCCATACACACAAGACCATATCAATGGAAAATGGTTACATGGCTCAAACAAGAACCATTGCTTAAGAAGGAAAACTCTTTTGTCTAACCCTTTATTCGTGACGGCGACGACAAATTGTTGCTAAAATTCTCTAGCAGGAATTGTGGTAACGCTTTTGCGATAAGTGTAAAATTAGTGACAATTTCCCGTGAACCTTCGATTCTATTTTTCGTCATCGAATTTGTAAAGTCGAATCATCGATCCGGGTAAGAGCAAAAACTTAATCCTTTAGTGCCAAAAAGGAAGTGTTTCTAAAAGATACAACATCGGGCCGCATAGTGTACCCTCCTGTACTTAGGTGTACACATGCCACTTCAAAGTACTCAAATGCATGTGACTCCCTACACATACACAGAAGTACCTATCGATTAACTAATGGCTATTAAGAGGCCAACGAAAGCTTAATCATATGAGCAGGCTGCTGATAGGCTATTCAACGCATCTTTATGTCACCGACAATAAGCTTTATTTGGTTACTAGCTATTGTTTCCTCATCAAGACTACAACCCCAAGCTTCATGATCATGGTGGAAACTGGAATGTCCCAAGCTTCAGCAAGAAAAGATATACTCGTACATGGTATGTGGGCCGTGTATGTGACCGACACAGCTAGTCACACCAATTTTGCATGCTTAAACTATCTCATGTATGATGCTAATGGTTACGGCCTACGATTGCCATCTGTAGGCTGAAAAAAAAGATCTTGTAGTAATGGTAGTACAGTCAAGACGCATTCGGCCGCAGGGCGGACCTGCTTGCTTTTTGGGTGAAGTTTTCAGTTTAACTACGAAAACAGAAGGACATGTATTTGTTTAAGGGTGTCGAAAGAATTAAAAGAAAATTAAATTGGGGCTATGAAGGAAATGTAAGAAACCAGGTGGCAACTTGAGGAAAGACTAGCTATGTGGCGAAATTGGATTGGCTATGAGAAGCTTTCACACAAGATTTTCTCAAATATAAGATGGAATATCTTTCACTAAGTACCATTTGTAGTTCATCACTACATCTGTTTGGGCACTTTGGCTGACCCATGGTCCCAAAGCTGAGGCTTAAGCTTTAAGCAATGGTGACTGTAGTGTGGCCTTGTAATCAAGTATCAACACTCTGGCACTCTCACTGAATTCGAGCTGTCTTTGTAAAGCTTATAGCAAGTGTGTGTCATCATTATGGTATGCAGTTTTCAGCTTGCAACTTTTCAGGTTAAAAACACCAAGATATTTCTACTGTTCCATGAACTTCCTTGAGGGAATATCACACACTTGCTGATATATTGCAGGATTCAGATAATTGAACATGGGAAATGAGATGGGCAACCGAAATGTATCAGGGATACAAGGTACTGATATGTTGTGGTGGTTACATTAACATTTGTTGAACGCATGGGCTAGATCACTTGCTTTCATAACTATGACTGGATTTCGCTGTGATGCAGAAGAAGATAAGTCATCCGCCGTTGAAGCTCCAGAAAACCGTGTGGAAGATGCTGTTCATGTCATTCATGAAGCTGAAGAAGAAGATCTTCGTGAAAAAGTTGCAGATGTTTCTTCTAATGATCCCTTTGGAGGTGCAGAACCTCAAGTGGGAGGTTATAATCTCTTCGCTTTTGCACTGAGTATTGAATTTAGGTGATGTATCCTCTTATATGGCTTGGACAATCTACGTTTACATGTAATGTACTAATGCAGAAGAGAAGTCCAATACGGAATCTCCAGCAATATCATTGCTAGTAGCTGTTCATGCAGATGGTCTAGAAGCAGAAGGCCATATTGCTGCTGAGGTTGAAGAGGAAGAATCTCATGAGATAGTTGCAGAATCGTCGGATGGCTCGTTGGGGAGTGGAGTTTCTCATGCGGAAAAGCTGACATCTGATGAGAAAGGTCTGTGGTAATTCATTGTTGTTCTAATTCAAGCTAAGTATGAAGTTCACTTGGACTTTCTCTACAGAACAAGAGGGTACTGAACTTAAGCCACCCCAACCGTCAGAAGCTCCATCAGAGTCGAACGAAAACCTCGCAGCTAGGGAGGGCAGTGAAGTCCAAACTCCTACACCAGAAGATGCAAGCCATCCTGGAAAGCCAAACGAATATAGTTCGAAAGGGGATGTATTGAGAACCTGTGACAATCGAATCCAGAACGGTTAGTTCTAGAACTTCATTTTCCAAGAATATCACCGATTAAAAATGAATTCTTAGTTCTTGGCTTCTGCATGATGCAAGTAGAAGCTATATTGTTTCATACACACATCATTAAACCTGTTGTAATAACTTACACTTCATATTGGCTTATAAACTGCAACAGAGGAGGTGACAAGTGAATCCCATATCGAGTCAAATTCCATAGAAACTGATGAGGATCCTAAGTTAGATGAAACCGAACATGTTGATGTTTGCTCCGAACCACTAGTAGATGAAAGCAGTGCATCACTCAAAGAAGCTGAGGGATTGCTAGGACTGAGTTTACCATGCCAAGATACGAAGCTGCAGGGTTACTTGAGAGAAACTGCACAAGATTTATTTTCAAGTGTTGCCTCTGATACAAATCAAGATTCTGAAAAGGAAAGGGAAGTTCAAGAGGAGACATCCCACGAAGAGGATTCCGTAAATAAGAACACCTGTGAAGAAAAAAGTGAAATCATAGGTCAAGATGAGGCGGAAAACAATTTTAAGGAAGTGAGAACATCAGCCTCTCCCACTGATTGGGGAAAAAATTGCAATGGAGAAATACCATTAAAAGCTGTTTTACAGCCTGGGGTAGTAGACTCCTTCGAAGAAGATTTTCAATCTAAAGACAAAAGCATGGTTGTTATAGAGGACACTAAACTCAAAGCGAGTGGTCTATGCAGCAGAAAGAACAATTGTGATGCCAACCAGAGTCATTTTTCTGATCAGGCGGTGAATCAGGTGACCACTGCCAAGTCCAACGTGCCTCAGTTAGAAATGCAAACAAATGGATCTGATCTCCAGAAGATAACAATAGAGAATGCTATTGGTTTGGGTTCCAGTTCTCATACAAACAAGGTTTATCAAATTGAGGAGTCTAAGGTGAACAATGATGGAAATCAAGTTGGTTCAATCAATAATTACCTCGAGTCTTTTTCCAAGGAACTGACTCAGGAAACTCAGGATACTGCTAAGGGAGTGTCTGAAGTGGGAATAGCTCCAACTGAATCAACTGTCACAGACAAAAACACTAACGAAAATAAGCCGATTAAAATAGTGGATGTCATTGAAGAAGATGCATATGCATTGGTGTTAGACAGGGACAGAAAAGAAGCAACAGAAGGATCATCACTAACAACGTCAAGTAAGCAGGCACAAGGTATGCAGTCACAGTCTCCTGATTCGTCATTCGCATCTCAGTATAATGAACTGGTCGAGAAAAAGAATGATCATGTTGAGTTTAGAAGATCTCCAAGTTTTGATATTGATCTCTCCGGTGGAGCAAGGTATGAAGAATCTGATCAAACTCCGCTACTGAGTAACAACAAAACAGCAACAGCCAGAAGCTTATCAAGGAGGGAAGATGCGAGATTTCAAAGCACCATTCTGCAAACTGTGTATGGTCAAGATTCATCACGCTATGAGGCAGTGTTGGTAGAAGAGAAGACCATAAGAATGGAAAGAGACGATGATTCTGGGAATTCGAGAGCTACATTTCTGAACTTACTGAAAAAAGAGGAAAATGTCAACGACTTAGTTACACCAGAGAAACAACAAGAGAGCCATGTTGTTGAGAAGCAGCCTGCAGAGGACTCATGGACCACGTCAAGTAAAGAAGTCGCATTAGCTTCATCACAAGGGAGTGGGAAACGCAAGTCCAGGTCTTCCCTGTTTACCACTTGCATCTGTTGTGCTGCAGCAATCCACTGAAAGCCTCATTCAAGTCAAACTTTTGCAGTTTCAACGTTTGGTCGTTCTTTTTGGTTTTTCTCTCTTATTTAAGGTTTCTGAAATGGAGTTTTGATCCCAAGGGAGGCCGTTGAGTGGTTTGTACATTTGAACTATTCGCTGTATTCTTTACCTCTCTTCCTCTATTTGTCATAGCCTAATTCTTTCGTGAACCGTGGTTTACTCATCAGGGAAACTTATTTTGGTATGGAGTGGACAATTTGGGGGGACATTGTAACATAGAGGGATCCAGTGCTTCTGAATGTGCGTTTGATTTTTCTCAATACAAGATCTTTCCAGCAGTATGTTCAAGCATAGTAATACTAATGACCTATGATCTAACAATTCTTTGAGCAATGAGCTTCTGAGATTTGACATTGAACAAACAATGGTACGTAAGAATTGAACACAATTTAGTGTCCAGCAAAATCAAAGAAGACTAATTTCCAATCCTAAACTGTCATGCTTAAAGAATTCATTCTATGTCATATCGATCATTTGTAATGATAGTAACAGGAAAGATAAACAAATGATGAAGGTCCTTCAAAATAGGCCATTTAATTAAAAGTTAAAAGTAGTATAAGAAAAGATAGAATTCTCTCGGGTGCAGGGAAAGTTGAAAGGATTATAGCAATAGGCCAAATGCTGAACCAGTTTTTTCAGCTCTGTGAATGAGTGTTTATGCAATATTTTCGTATATTCTGGGGCTCTAGAATATACGAAGAGAGGGGTTCATTGTTGAAGAGCTTTTGCATAAACTCAGGGCCAGGTAATTATCTTACACGCTGATTGTTTGCTTTGATTTAGTAGAGGAGAAACTGGAGGGAGAATTTCATACATGTCACTAAGCTGTGAAAACAACATATTGAGGCCAGTCTGGACAATGAAAGAATATGGTTTCAGCGAATAAGAAGCTAACCATCTACATCACAAATACTTGCCAAACAATTAGCAGTTAGGAAGACCAGTTTTGGCTAACAAGAAAAGGAGGTGGCATAGGAGAAGATGGATATTTTCATTTTAATCCTCAAGATCGTAGACTAATGAACTTGGGGTTTACAATCCACATTTTCTTAAGGCTGGCATTTCCCAAGGTTACCTTCAATGTTGTACCGTTACTGCTCCAGTGTAGATAGAAAATTTTCTCCTGTTTAGATAGATTTCTTGGCCAATGCCACACTTGCAATTATTCAAAAAGACTTCTCCGAAGACAGATCAAATGGTCACTCCCTTATACTTGTTGCTAGAAAGTAAATATGTAGCAAAATGGTTACCTCTATACGACAACACGGGTGAGTTTGAAACAACTGGATTGTATGATTGTGAACTGTGAAGTCGTGAAAGGAAAATACAATGCTTGAGGTGGATGTTCAGACACTCGCTTAGGATCCTGCTTTCGCTCTGCTGCATTGTCGCTCTGACCCTCAGTTTGGCTCTCGCTTGACAAACTTTAGACTTCACAGGATCCTCTATATATCTATGCCATGTATCAATAGAAGGACCTTGCAGATTTTTTAATAAAAAATGTCATATTTCATTACTAGTACAAGATTGCTAAAAGCAAATACGCTGAAGAACGATACAATTGGACGCGCTTTTGACTACTGAAGTTTCACTGAACCTTCTGCAAAATGCAAACCAAGCGGGCAAAAACCAAAAACAAAACTCCCACTGTAAGCTAGAAAAAAAAGAAAGGAAAGGGTTAAAATAAAACCAAATCCCAGTAAGAACTAAAAAAACCTGCATGTGAGACACAAACATTCTTGAAATTCAACTTAAAGATCCTTGTTTGTTTCTTGCACATCATTCTAGTCCAGCAACCCTACTCAAGACTATACTTTCCAGCCCTGGGCAATACCAGTGCTTGCGGCTTGGTATCTGAGATCAGTATCTACTTGGTTGGACAAGTTTCAGAGAAAAGCTTAATACTAACCAGTAACCAGTGAGGTAGCTGCACTCTCATGTACATGGAATGGAATTAACAAGAACCATTTTTCTACGCATTTTCTTCCTTCAAATAGGCCTACCCTTGGGAACAATTTGATCCTTGAGCCCAGAGGCAGACCTCGTAAGGATCCTGTGGGTGCACATGTACCCACCGCAAGAACTTACATAAATCTCTGTAATCCTTTCAGAATTTACCGTACTGTACATACAAATCTCTTGTCAAAATTGCAAGACAAGAAATAATACACAAAATTAAATTTAGTAATTTTTAAACTAAGGGATTACACTACTATGTGATTTTTACACAAAAAATATATAAATCCTCTAATTCAATCTCCAATTCGGTCACAATCCAAGGGCATATATAATTTGATCTTGAAATGTGAATTTTGACTTCTTCGATCTACATGGTTGAAAGATCAACAGAGTGGTATTTGATCGAGAGCTTTGAGGCTTTATTCCAAACAAGTGCGGCAATCCTTGAATTGTAGAATAACCGATGTTAAAGGCAAATTCCTCTTTGATTTAAGGCGAAAGAGAAATTAATCTTCTTGTCTTGGAAGTGCTCGATTGAAGACCGACACTAGATTAGTGCGTTTTGTTCTTCAAATGAAGCCCAACCTGGGAGATGACAGAGATTCGGCGGAGCTTTAGCTTTTATTGCGGAGACTCTGTGTGTCATTCTTCTCTACCTCAGGCCTCTATTTATAAGAAAGGTGGTAGGCTTAATTTTGGCAAGCCCATAATTTGAGCTTTGACTTTGTAATTAAAGAGATTTTATCGCCTTTTAATTCAATATGATTTCTTGATCAAATGGATCTTTATTTCCATTTGATGCCAAGGAAGTGGGTTCAAAGTCGACATGGAGATGACACAAGGAATACAGTCCGAGTCGGATGTTAAATATGCTGATGTGGGACACAAGAAGGATAGAGCAAAGACAGAGACCAAGGGCTTTCAAGATAGAGCCTGAGGATGGCAGTACTGCAAGGGTGATGGTGCAGGATGAATACACGATTATAGTTACAGTCCGATACTTAGATCTAGAGTCGAGCTCCTGTGTGTTTATCTTTATAGAATTTTAGGGCAAGAAAGTGAATGTGAGAATAAGTTTTGTTCTTCTGTCCTCCAAAATGAATTCTCAAGACCCCTATTTATAGAGGTTAAGATGATGATGTCATCAACTAATAAGTAGCACTCCAGAAAGTGACACGTCATCAGGGGGCACAGATGCTGACGCCCCACAGAGATATGTCCCGAAGGAGTTGCCTATCCGTGCAGGATGTTGCACGCTTTAGGGAGTAGGTCAAAGCATGTCCTACGACCAAAGCAAGGTACGCATGGTGTGGTGAGGATGGACCAATGTAGGGGCCGTGGTAGTTGACAGAGAGCCAGGGGACACGATTGTATAAGCAGCACGATGCATGGGCACAACAGAGTACGCAGTGTCGGGGGCATGTTATATGGAAATGGCGCACGGGAGCGGCGACATGTGTAGTGGAGTTGGGTGTCATGCTGGGGACATGTGACGCAAGGATGATACATGGAAACGGCGACAGGTGTCGTGGAGTCAGGTATCGTGCCGGGAGCACGTAATGCATAGATCGCGCTTGGGCGTGGTGGTCCAAATGCACGCTGACCATCGGGTAGCTAGACATGATAACAGAGGTCCAAGTGTGCATACCAGGATGGGATAACAACACCATTTAATTTAGAAATTCTTTTCTTAAGTTAAAGTTGGCCTTTTTTTACTTTTATGGTAGCAAGACTACACTTGGACTAGACCAAATAATTTGTTAATTGGACAAGTTCTTCTAGCTTAATTTTGGATCGAGCCCATAATATTTTGTTTAACTTCGTGTCAGTATCTTGGCCCGCATTTTCCTTAAGGTTGAATATTTGACTAGTCACTAAAATTATTTATCATTGACCGGTAAATTAATTTTTTAATGTCTACAAATTGTCTCCACTTCATGGCTTATGCGATATCTCTTTTTTTCAGATATTGTCGCTAGGCTTGAAGTAATCGTTTCCTTTTTTTTTTAGATAAAAAGATTCTTCTGATTGGTCATTATTAATGAAAGTGGCGTCAATGGACCTTTAGGGTTCAATGCCTTTATGAGGGATCCCCAACCCACAAGCCAAACTGTCTCGATGGTTGTGGCATTCTAACTAGAAATTTGGTGATCAACAAGCCCTTTGATCACATCGTCTCGGCCATTCATGGTTGTGTGAGCACCCAAAATTTGGCTTTGAATCGGATAAGGCTTTTTTTCCCCTCGCTTTTCAATTTTTGCTTGCAAATAACCGCTTTTCTAATGCCAAGTCCGTTACTACAATGTAAATATGACAAGGGTACTACGAATATTATTTTAGCAAATTTGCATTCAGACTTATCTCTCTCGTGCAAGGTTCTTTGTTGATCGGCATTAAGCACACAGTTGTGACAAGACTTATCATGTTGCTTTTGATGATCTGTGTGGATATATATATATATATATATATAATGTCGAATTACTCTTGCCAAAAAATGTGGTCGAGACGACTTAGTGTGTGTAGGTCCTTTGTTGACCTGATGGATGTGACAGCAACGACGGTTCTCTGACTGGCCCTGGAAATGTGCGAGACATGTCTCAAAGGTGGAATTTTTCTCTTGTGCTCTGTTGACCTGCATTTATGGACACGACCGCAACAAGACTCAATTAATTGGTGCCAAAGTTGTACTCGACACACCTTGCACGTAGAACTTTCCTTTTATCGGTATTCTCTTGTTGACCTGCACTTCCACAAGTCAGAGCTCGCAATACTGGGTGTTAGACTCTCCTCCCTTTCCTTGACTGTTGAACTTGACAGGACTTCCGCGTTCTTTGTGCTTGGCATGGCAGACTAGTTAGCCTCAAGGCTTTATCATAGAATGCCATATCTCTCCATCTCTCTCTCTCTCTATTTTTTTTATAAGGTTGATTGAACTTAGAGCAGAACTCCAAGCTTCCTACGTACCTGTAAAGGATAAAGTCAATAAACGTAGTTTAATTATGAAGTGATCTTTTTTTTTGTGCCTTACGTGGTTTTAGCTCATGCAAGCCAGGAGCATTGATATTACAGTTTAAGCTCGTGCTGAGGAGCATTGCTCCTGCAGTTTGGGCTCGTGCTGAGGAGCGTTGATCGTGCAGTTAAAGCCCATGTTGAGGAGCGTTGATCGTGCAGTTAAAGCCCATGCCGAGGAGCGTTGATGGTGCAGTTTAAGCTGGTGCTGAAGAGCTTTGATTGTGCAATTTAAGCTAGTGCCAAAGAGCGTTGATCTTGCAGTTTAGGATAGTGCCGAGGAGCTTTGATTTTGAAGTTTAGGCTCGTACTGAGGAGCTTTAATTTGCAGTTTAGGCTCGTGCTGAGGAGCATTGTTTGTGCAATTTAAGCTCGTATTGAGGAGCTTTACTTGTGCAGTTTAAGCTTGTGCCAAGGAACATTAGTCATGCAGTATAGCTCATACCGAGGAGGGTTAATTGTGCGGTTAAGCTCGTGCTGAAAAGCTTTGATCTTTGATTTTGGTCTTCACTTCAGGCATCAAGCTCGATTGAATGAAGATGACTTGCAGCTAGTTGAAGGTCTTCAAAGCTTGATCTCCAACCAGATGATATGACTTTGATCTTCAAATTCGAGCTTAAAGCTTGATTGGATAAAGACGATTTGCAGCTAGTTGAAGGGCTTTAAAGCTTGATCTCCAACTTGACGATATGACTTTGACTTTCGAATCCGGGCTTGAAGCTTGATTGAATGAAGATGACTTATGGCTAGTTAAAAGGCTTCAGAGCTTGATCTCTAACCAAATGATATGATCTTGACCTTCAAATTTGGGCTTGAAGCTTGATCGGATGAAACGACTTGCAGCTAGTTAAAGGGCTTAAGAACTTGATCTCCAACTCGATGATAAGATTTTGACCTTTAAATCTGGGCTTGAAGCTTGATCGGATGAAGGCTGCTTGACTTGGTATTTTTTTATTATTATTTTTATCCAAGGGCTGTAAAGCTTGATCTTGGATATGGGTTTAGTGCATCCCTTATGAAGGCTTAACCTTACTACATTTCGAGGGGCTTCTAGGGGATGCTGAGCCTTATTGGGGGTTCTTTCAAGCATTGAATACCCCCGGCACAGAGGCCTTAGGCAATTTGTTCTCTTAGATTTGAACGCGTGGCTTGGCCGATGGCTTAGAAGCAGGTGCTATCCCTCGGGCGGTGATGACAAATCTCGTCATTGGCTTTGCTTCGAGTCAGGGGGCCGATCGAAGTGCTGCCAGTGCTGCTTCTCTAGGCGGCACTTTTTACTACATTCTCCATGGCTTTAGTCCGTTGCACATTTTCGGTGCCTTTAATGTGTTAGAGCTTATCTGAAAATCTTCTATGGAGAAAGAGATGAGAAGAAAAGTTGTCCCACCCAGCGCGCCAGAAATTTGTAGATACAAATTTCGTGTCTAAATTGCAAGACAAGAAACAATGCATAAATTAAATTTAGTGATTTTAAACTAAGGGCTTACACCGGTCTGTGATTTTTACACAAAATAAATATAAATCATCTGATTTAATCTTCAGTTCGATCACGATCCAAGGATAGAAATAACTTCATCTTGAAAAGTGAATTTTGGATTCTTCAATCTTCGTGGTTGAAAGATCATCGGAGCGGTGCTTGATCGGGGGCTTAGAGGCTTTGTCTCGAACAAGTGCGGCAATTCTTGACTTGTGGAATAACTAATGTAGAAAGCGAATTACTCTTTGATTTAAGGCGCAAGAGAAATTCATCCTCATGTCTTGAAAGTACTCGTTGAAGAACGACAGTGGATAAGTGCGTGTTGTTCTTAAAATGAAGCACAACCTGGGCAGACGATAGAGTTTCAGCGGAGCTTTAGCTCTAGCTTTGATCGCGGAGACCATGTATGTCCTTTTTCTTTACCTTAGCCCTCTATTTATAGGTAAGGTGATAGGCTTAATATCGGAATGCCCTTTATTTAAACTTTGACTTTGTAATTAGAGATATTTTGTTTCCTTTTAATTAAATCAAAATTTTTTGATCAAGTGGATCCTTATTTTCATTAAACTTAGAAATTCTTTTCTGAAGTCAAGGTTCACTTTTTTGACTTTTATACTAGCAACACCACACTTGGGTGTTAGACCAAATAATTTTTATTTGAACTAGTTCTTCTAGCTTAATTTTGGATCGAGCCCACCATATTTTGTCTGACTCCGTGTCAACATCTTGGCTTGCATTTTTCGTAAGGTTGAATATTTCACTAGTCACTAAAATTATCTACTTTTGACCAATAAAATAATTCTTTATTGTCTACACATACTCATCGCTTTCCACGTATATTGCCTTTCCCACATAATCGGCCTCTCAGAAAATTTAGAATGATAAACGGAAACTCATATTGGTCTTACTTGTTGGTTGATATAAAGTGTCAAATTCAATAAATTATGAATTGAGACTTGTAATCTCATTTGTGGGATATTCCCCAAATTTGGCACCTATGCCCATTAATTTCTTACTTTGGTCCCAAAAGAATAATAGCTTAACACGTTGGTACACAGTGAAATAGACCTCTAGGTCCGAAACTGCTTGAGCCGCGTGCGTGTAAGTTGGAACAGACACATAGTAAGCTTTTGCGCCACCACGCAAGAGTAAAACACACCCAACGGACGAAATGGCTTCTCCGCGTCCTCATCTTTTGACCAAGCTGCACAGACGAACGTTAGAAGTCTCAGAGATTACCGAGAGAGTAGCTACCCAAAGTAAAGCTTATTGACGCATGCGCCGGTTGTTTCCAATTGACGAAATATCTGAACGTCATATACAAGCAGTCAAATTACATGCTCCCTGTCAAAGGCAACGGAATCGACACACATTTATACGGATGACAACCTCATCCGATAGGTATCACAGTAGAATATCAGCCAACAAACAAAATAATAAGTAAATCACATCAACCGCAAAATGAACAATTTTCTTTCTATCTCTTTCTTCCCCCCCTTTTTTTTTGGCAAAAGTCCCATTTCTTGCATGCTTGTGTCATATGGCTTGAACAAAGACTCTCTTGATATGGAGTATTTGTTATTCGATTTCAAACGAGTTGGTAAGACACATAAGATATGAACGTAACAAGGGTCTGTTTTATCTTCAAGTTCATTAACTTATTAAGTGATGAGGGACTGTTTCTTCACCATGGTGTCAACCTCTTATGTCTGTAGTCTTAAAATGGACAGTAAATGATGGATGCAATCTTTGTATGATCAGAACTCTTGAATTCAAAGTCCTCGTTCAACTTTCCAGTTCAACCTCTAAGCCTCTGGTCTCGAGTCAAGAACAAAAACCCAGAACTTGTTAGAAGTGTGAACATAGCTACGGCAGGTTGTTGACTTATTGTATACAGATAGAATAAACTTATTATGTAGAAATATAAACTTGAATAAAATGTATGGTGACACCTAAAAAGTTTGAGGACCAACCGAGCGTCGGAGCAGTTATCTTCTGGAGGAGACTGGCCTGGTCAAATCAACAACATAAAGAAACAAATATTCACATCAACTTTTTTCGTTGCAACCCTTTTTGAACGATTTGTCAACAACTTTTAGTGGCATTTTTAGCAATGAATTGGTGACAATTGGTGGCGACTCGTCTTAGGTAAAGTGCTGCTACACGTGTCATCATGTGCTTTTAATGCTGATTTTTAGTTGCCAATGTAAAAAAAAAATCGACTCCAAATTGGAACGAAAATTATCAAGATAAAGGACAAACGGTAAAAATCTCTCCGATCATTCGTCATGCAAGAAACGGCAAGGAAAAATAAAAGAGGCAACCCACCTCTTTGTATCTTTTTTGTAGCTTATTTCTAATTGAACAAGAAATGAAAGAATACAATCAAGATCACAATAAATGAGCTGGTGATCATCATCAAGTGATCCTACTCTATCTAATGTCACTAGATTCATCAAATGAACAGCAATTAAGCAAGTAAAACAAATGCTTAGTATGACTAATTTTTCAGTCATGTTAACTGGAAACATTCACCCGACGGTCATCATCATCTTGACAAATTCTTCGTAGTTAACTTGACCATCTCCGTCCAAATCGGCCTCCCTGATCATCTGCTGGACCTCTTCATCTGTCAGCTTTTCCCCTAGGTTGATCATCACGTGTCTCAGCTGCACCCAGAACAAAATTTGTTAAAGTTTCCAAGATCAGTAGCTAGAATCTTTTTTGGGCTTGGAGAATGAAAAATTCGAAATACAGATAGATTGATTGTTTTTAAACTTGGTGAAGTTCACCGCATAATGTATGGATGGTGTTAATGCCATGCACTTAGTCTTAATAAACTAGGTGAAAACAGCTGTTAAAACACATGCATGATCAATGCTCACTGCTACGTACAGCTCAATTAGGATTTGAACTTTGGCTGCAGTCTTGATTCTAACCTAGCTCACCTTGATAATTTTAAACTATTTCAAAGGATAGTCGTATATTCTTTCTTCTTCCCAACCAAACAAACAACCCCCCCCCCCCCCCCCCCCAACACACCCACACACACACAAAACTCAGTTACAGATGAGCATTGAGAAAATTTGAAGTTGTACAACACTTTTATTGTAATAGAAAAAGATGGTACGGTAAATAATTCTTGTCCGAGAATTTAGACTTGAAGTAAACTAACTTAACTTTTTTAGGAGTAAGAGAAAGTACTAGAGGTCAGCTCTCACCTCAGTAGCCGATATATAACCATTTTGATCCTTGTCAAACACTTTGAAAGCTTCTTTAAGCTCTTCCTCTGCATCAGTTTCCTGATAATTAATCACAGTAATACCTCTTAGTATAAGAATATAGAAATATTTATGCTTTCTTGTAGTGAATGTTATGAATTACTCATTTTTAACACTTTGTCACGGTAATACGATAGTAAAGGATGTTGCGCAGTCATTGAGACTGTGTACATCGATGCAACGACATTCTAGTTAACCGTCAAAAATCGAGAAGGATATATACCTTAATTTTTTTGGCCATGAGGTTTAGAAACTCAACAAACTCAATGGTCCCATTTCCATCAGCATCAACTTCGTTAATCATGCCATGAAGTTCTTCCTCTGTCGGATTCTGATCAAGAGACCTGATTACCGTCGCCAATTCTTCGACCGTAATGCAACCTTTCAATCAAACCACCATTCAGTATTGAGTTAAGATAGCAAGGTAGCAGTTAATCTAAACTACCATAGCCATGGGTAAGGACCATTTCACATACTTGGTGGATGAAAAGAAAGAACAGAAACAGGTACATTAACAAAGGAATTAAAACATGTTCAAAGTGCATGGGTATGGATTGAACTTACCGTCACCATTCTTGTCAAACAGGTTAAAGGCTTCTTGAAACTCCACAATCTGTTCCTCATCCAGTATATCTGCCATTGCGTTGTGTTTGCCTGTCTGTGTATGTGGCTTTGGGGGAGAGAGAGAGGGAGAGGGAGAGGGAGAGAGAGTTGAGAATAGCTCAAACCTGGCTGGGCTTTATGTAGAATTCTAACATGGTGATGGACCCGCAGCAGGGAGGGTAGGGGTGGAGGTGCTACCAGTAAACAAATGTTTTCTTCTGTAGGAAGTTATGAAAAATGAGTCAAATAAAGTTTTGTGATCTAGGTTAGGTGTTCTAACTTTCTATAAAGATTTTGACCAGAAACTCATAAATAGGTCTTAGTATAATGTAGTAACAAATTTACTTGGCAAACATAAATCGAAAACATAAAATACATTGATCTTATCTAGAAGAGTCAAATGACTTGTAATATGCTCCGACTATGTTAGCCATTTTATGTCAATTATCCATTTTTCTTAAATTTTTCAGTCACCGCCTCGTAAAGGGGTGGACGTCGTGGGGTCCATAATGGGACGGTTCCATAATGGAGAGGATGACAACTTCGCTTAGAGAAAAAAATAAAGGATCTGAGATGCCCATCTTGACAACGTAGACGGTTAAATCGCGTTAGCAACTTAATTTACTTTGTTAACACAGTTATTTGATCAGTTTCCATTAAACTTTGGTATCCAACTCAAAATCAGCTCTCATCAAACTTTGGTATCCAACTCAAAGACAAGCTGAAGGGGAGGAGGAAACAAAAACCCATCATGTTTAATAAAAATTGATCACAAACGTCATGTATAGTCGATGTGGGACTTTAATTGCAGGCGTCACGCGTAACACCGAATATGAGGCAATCTCAAACCTCAGTCCGAGTAAAACGGACTCTCATGCATAGCGTGAAATATGAAGATCATGGGACATGACCATGGTCCAGCTCTGATATAATGTTAAAATGTAATATTCAACTCAAAAGTATACTCAAGAGGAGAACATCTTACTGACTATAAGATTCAATCGATCACAATCTTTATGTAAAGTCATGTGGTACTTAGTTCAATATTCTTGTATTCACAAACATAGCAGTTTTTCCTATGGTGTCTAATTCTTGCTGTTGCCTATGTTATATGTATTAGTATTTCTAAAAACAGTGAACCTTTTGAAAGCAAGAAAGAGGCAATTCTAATACTGAGAAGAACATTTTATTTTTGTCTGCGAAGATTTAACAAAGACAGCTGTAGGGCTAGTGGTAAGGGGACAAGGACATTGAATGAGAAGACCGGAGGAGAGAGTGTGGGTGGCCGTATAGGGAGGTGTGTACTGGCTGGCTGTACTTTTGCTTAACCAAAATTCAACCCAAAGGCCACGCTGCTTTGCCCCATCCCTCACTCTCGTGGACTGTGGTAGAACTGCTGCTGCACGTGTGATGCACGTGCAAAAAATTTTGGGGAATTGATTAGCCCATAAATATCTATCTATCAATTTTGGGGAATTGATTAGCCAATAAATTTTGTGGACATTCAAACCCCCTGCAAACCTGTCGTGGACTTGGTGTAAGATCATGAAAATTAGAGTTACATTTGTTCAGTTCTTTCAATACCAAGTGGGCAATGGAGCTCAAGTCTGGTTATGGAATGATAGGTGGCTCACCAATGGCGACAGTACTGGATATATATGGGCAGAGAATTGTGTATGATTTAGGCTTTAGTATGGATGCTAAAGTTCGTGGAATCATTCACAATGGAAGATGGCATATTCCTCATTGAGGTCTCAAGCACTACAAGATTTTAATTCTGCACTTTCTGAAATTCTTAGGCCTAATATCTTGGCTGAGGATGAAATAATTTGGACTTTAAATACTAATAAAAAGTTTAGTATCAGGTCTGCATGGGAAGGGATAAGGACTAAAGCACCAGCAGCTCCTTAGGGAAAGTTACTATGGTTCTCTGGACGCATTCCAAGATTTTCAGTACTGCTATGGCTCTTATGCAATGGGGGGATCAGAACCAAGACTAAACTCAAGGCATGGAAGATTTTATTAGATGATACCTGTGTCTTATGTGCATTACACCCTGAGAATGAAGACCATCTGTTCTGGCAATGCTCCTTTGCCCAGGACTTATGGACCATGGTTTTTAGTAAGCTGCAGAGGACTAAAAGATCAAAGACATGGAAGTAGATGTTGGAATATGCTTGCAAAGCATTCAGAGGCAAGAGTCTTAAGGCAAAGATAGACAAATTAGTTGTGGTTGTAACATGCTATGGGAAGAGAGGAATGCAAGGATTTTTAAAGATCAAAAGGTTTCAGCACATGCATGCATGATTTGTCATACAACAATGGATGAGGTATAGGATTTACAGTTGGAAGAAAGTTGTAAATAATGAGGATAATCAAGCAATTTGTGAGGCTTGGGGTATAGATAAGCAAATCCTCAATAGACAAATAACCATCTGATTCTCTTTAGGAAATCAGGAATATAAGAAAATCAGAGAGAGAATTGTATAGCAGAGGAACAGGAAGCTCACATCAGATGTACATATTTTTTGACGAAATAAAATTGCACACATGGGACCTTCTACCAAAAAAAATATATATCTATCTAGTTGCCACTTTTTGATACTCTTAAGAGGTGTTCGAGATGGACAAACTTGAATTTGTAGGTGTTTTGATAAAAAAAGATTAAGAGATTTAATATGTCTTAAAAAAAAGTTAAAACTTAAGATTAATCGGTAATTCTGAAAAGTAAGTCATTTTTTTCATAATCAAGTTTGATCTTTTAATTTACTGTACTATTCCTATATTTTTTAGAAAAGGACATCTCATACCCTATAACTAATTATTAAGTGTGACTAGTTTTGCATTATAAGTACTAATGTGAGATTGTAAGTGCTTTTAATTCAAAATTATTAGTAACGACTTTTATAAGTGACTGAAAATAGTTTCTTCTATAATCTATTTGTAAGTTATACGTTAGTAAGTGTGCTCCATGGCCATTTGATTATAATAAAATTGATTCTGTTCGGTATCACTAAAAAAAGTATCATTTCCTTTTTTTCAAAAATTATAGAACGAATCACCATATATGTCACAATGCACCAACTGAGTGATGACCATTTCAACCCAACTTTTTGGCTTAGAGGATTTTGTATAACCTGCAAATGCCAATCAAATGTACACAATTTTAATGTTGTTGCCCCTCAACCAACGCGGTTTTGTTTTCTCCTTTGTAAGCTGTCAACGTCCCCGTCGACACGGAGGTTTATTATTTTACAATAAATTCAACGAAAATGGGATCTTTATGCTATACTTTTTTTTAAGCTTTATATATTCTTTTTGGATATATTGTTTTCTAAAAAAGTAAAACATACTTCCATTTTGAGAAGCGACGCCTTCAAAGGAGTCACTAGACGGATGACAAGTGTTGAGATGGCGACGTTATTTATTTATTTCTTTTTTTAACAATACTCGGGTTTGAAAAAATCCACAATGAGAACAATGGGTTAGTTTTTTGCACTAGCTAGTCTTTTCGATCTTGGTCATGATCGTGATGCCTATGAAACGATACTAAACTAATACCGATGTAATTGCTATTTCATTTTTGTCACATACCTTATAAAGAAAGACTTTTCATTGACGCTCAGGCTGCAATTTGAACTGGGTTAGAATGAGCTTTAATTGGCTCAGCTAAAAAATAAGCAAGCTTTAACCCACCAAATCCAACAAATGTGCTGTAATCTTGAATACTTCCGGTCAATTTGACACGAAGTGTTAGCAACTTTTAGTCATACCTACTTTGGATTTCATTTCCAATAGCAAAAAATAAAGATGCAAATTAGCGCCGTTAAACTTCAGGGAGGTGTTAAGTGTTAAAAAAAAAGAAGTAATTCAAGCGTGTATCACAAACAGATTATAATTCTTATACAAACATTTTTATTCTGGAACAACTGAATTCATAAACAAACGAATCTAAGTTGAAACGGGATTGTAGCTAACAAAAACGAAACACCACCTTTGATGTGAAATTTTGATCATCATTCGCATCAAACACTTGGATCAAGATATCAAATCATTTCCTTCCTAAGAATTGCCAACAGAAAATCATTCCATGCATCAATAGGACCTGGCAAGCACCAATGGAGACAATCACTGTAGCCTTTAGTCCAGTTTAAGTACAGGCCAGGGTGCCCATCAGGCCTCATTTGCGTGGCTCTTGTGACATCCATAACTTCGAACCTCTGTTTTCCTCCCTTCTTCCTCATTACGTACCTTCTGAATCTCTCGATTTCTTCCATTTGAAAGCTCCTCAGTTCTAAAAATCGGCTTCCCCAACTGATGTTCAGCTCGGGCAGAGGACGAGTTCTGTTGCAAGACCCACCATTGTTCCAGAATCCGTTCTCGAAGTGGGACGGCGCAAAGGTCCTTATTATGGTCACGATGCCCTCTTTGCAGTCCTTGCACTCATTAATGTAGTTAAGAACAGCTCGATAGGACATTCTGAGGCTGAAGCCGAGGGCTAGATCGGTGACATTTGGGTCACTGCAATACACACATCCAAGTAAATTACCACCTGCGCAATTCATGCAACAAAATTAGAAGGTTCATATACTTGAAATTGTCTAGTTGGTTTCATCTAGGCCATTTCTTCTGTGTTGTGAGTAAAGTTCAAGACCCTGATGCCCTTGTTCCTTGTCCAACATTGAAGAGAAAATAAGGACATGTACGTTTATACTTTTCGTTTTGTATATTTATATTGTGTTTTCAATATTTTCGTATACAATCACAAATTGTGGTTGTGTACTTTTATTATATTCACCACTTTTTTTGTGTCTACCTTTTTCAATTGTTTTTGTATGTCTACCATTTTCATTTCCGTTTTCATTACTGTTACCACCATTTTTTCCGATATTACCCTTACTGTAGATATGATAATTTGCTATTATACCCTTACTTTATCCTCCAAAATAAACATCTTGCTCCACTTGTCAGACCTCTTTCACACCACCCAACACCACTGCCATCTCTCTCTACCTCAAACAACGTTCTGCTTCTCCTCCTTCCCGTTCTTCCTGCTAAAGAGAAAACAGTTCTTCCTGTCGGCTGACAACAACAAGAACAACAAAGGCAACGCGTCGTGGATTCCGGCGAGACCTCAGCGGTCATTGACGACCTGCTCGACTTTCCCAAGGAGGACGATGTGATGGCCGAGGCCTTCTGCGGCAATCTCGTTGTGGATTCCGGCGAGACCTCAACAGTCACCAATCTGCTCTACACCGCCGTTCTAGTTGCTTTGTCGTGGATTCCTCCATCTCGGTATATTGCACGAGTTTTAGTTCCCTTTTTTTTTTTTTCCCAAAACCCACTTCCTACAAAATCTGCCCTCTATGATCTTCTTAAGGAGAGCCTCACTTCAAAAAGCATACAATCAACAAATTCGCAAGCCTCACTTCTTAAATCCAACAAAATTACCCAACAAAAACAACCAAAAAGAAGAAGGGAACAGAGAGGAGAGGAGAGCCTCAAGTGGGTCTTTGCACTGGTCTTCGCACAGCTTCTGTGCCTTGGCACATCAAGAGCTTGTATTGGTCTGGGCAGCTTGAGGGGATGGGGTGAGAGGGAGTTGAAGATCCAAGCATTGGAAGTGTAAATTAGAGAGAAACTGAAGAGAGAGAAAGGGGGAACAGAGTGGGGGTGGCTTTCTCTGACATTTGATTCATCTGTGTCGAAAAAAGATGAAAACACCGTGTTTTCTCCTTTTTCGGCACTATTTGAATTTTATATCCAAAATGAATATCCAAAATGGTAAAAATAAAAAAAAAATCTTTTTTGCCATCATTACAAAAAGATAAACATACGCCCCCTAAACTTTTTCTCACGTTAGAAACAAGCACATGCTTCTTTCATTTAAATTGTTTGAGGCATTTTGGTGGAAAGGTTGGGAATGAAGTTCACTGCACACATGCGCTTTGGTGGGGGCACCTAGTGCGTGTGGCGCGTTGATCATGGATCTAATGGACCAAAATTTTTAAATGATTTTTGAAATTATGTTGTGAGTCATTTTTGTTTTAGTGACAATTTGGTAACTTTGAAATAATTCTGAAAAGGCATGAGTTTAACAGTTAATTCTCAGGTGATGCCTTTAACAATCATGTTTCTTCATAAAAAGATGGCTACTTTAAAGTCATGTTTATTCGTGAAAGGATGACTATTACTAATAGTCATCCTTTCACGACCTTAATTTATTCGTGAAAGGATGACTAATAATCTATTAGTTTATAATTTCATAATCATAGACTATTAATTTATTCGAGAAAATTCTCCGCCTTAATTTCATAACCTTAATTTATTCGTGAAAGGATGCCTTTAACAATCATGTTTCTTCATAAAAAGATGGCTACTTTAAAGTCATGTTTATTCGTGAAAGGATGTCACGATCATAGAATTTCATAACCTTAATTTATAAACTAATAGTCTATTAGTTTATAAATTAAGGTTATGAAATTCTATGATCGTTTTTACTCCCAATTTTCATTATCTTCTTCTTCTCTTTCTCGGTTACACAGTCTTTTGAAGAGCAATTCTACAACGAATCTTCAAAATTGCTCTCTGCAGATTGATGGCTAGAATAATCATTGATGCAATTTGGTATTAAACCCGGTAGTAAACTTGAAACGAGTGGGTACAAATGTCATCTTAAAGACTGTTTTTATATGCGTCTCAAGCCACGAAATTTTGTTTTCTTCTTCCATTCCGCAGATGTATTCCAACACATGTTACTACCTTCAAAAATAAGGCGTCGGTTTAAACAAATTTTGTCCTATGTTGAAAATAGAGGGGGAACACAACAATGCATGAATAAATAGATAAACTAGAGATCAAAATCAAAGTTGAAAAAAGGGGTAAAAGTGTAACACACCTTGGTACAAAAAGTTTGGCCTGAAGAACCAGTGACCACCCGAGAAGATGGCATAGTCCAAGGAAGGAAGCTTTTGAGCCCATATGTCATCGACCTTGTCGAGGTTCAAGTCATAAATAAACGAGTCGGAACCATGAATAGCTGATCTCTCCTCAGCTTTTACCAGAAAATTGGAACGCAAGCCCATGACAGTGAAGTCGTGGGAGGGAAAATGCCATGTTTGAGATGACTTTAGCGAATCATTGAAGTCAATTATCCGGTTCTTCGAATCATTGGGTTGGAGTAATGGTACTGGGGTTTCCTCCTACAAGATAAGAAAATTTGTCAAGTAATCTGTAGCCATGAAAAGCCATGTTATTTGTCTAGGACGGATTTAACATTTTTTGATTTCCTTTTCTACAATTCTCAATTCAGTTATGAGAGGTTTTCCATGGCTTGTAAAATGGAGCATATGATTCATGCGTAGGTAAGATGAATCTATGTAGAGTAATGCAAGACTGTTCAGAAACAATGAAACAGTGGAACTTGAACGAGAAAGCTAGATCACATGTTCTATAACATATACAATTATGCATCATTTAGGTGGTTTGGTGGTTCCAATGTTGGGATTCAGCAGGTCTGGTTTGCGGGCTGAGTACACCCGTGGTTCCTCTTCCTGGTATTCGGTTTTGGTCCTGATGCTCTCCCAGCGGTGTTTTGTTTCCTAGTAATTCCTTCTAGCTCTTGTATCTTTCTTTTGTATTGGATTGGATGGGTCTGTCATCCAATTGTTGGTTGGTCTATACGGTACTGTTGATGTAAATTCTTTTGCTTTGATCTGGTACATATTTTTAACCTCCTTTAAATTAAAAAAAAAAGGTGGTTTGGCAGTAGTGACTGGCGAACATAGAGAAGTCTATAATAGCAAGTGAAGTGAAACTGACCTTAGACAATAGACAGAGGAGTGAATGCATGTGATTTTGAGCAACAGAATCGCCGATAAACGCCATTTTTTTGCCTCTAACAATCTGGAAGAAGGTCTTAGGGTTGAACCTCGGAAGCTCACAACGATCCGGTTTCCATCTCCAGTTTAAGAAATCCCTGTCTCTCCTCCCATTCTTAAAGCAATCCTTTGACTTGGGGATGGTTGTGCAGCTAAAATTTGTGTACAAAGATCCATTGAAGTCACGAACCCAATGGCCCTTGTACAAATCACATTTCTCACCATCTTCAAGACAATCAATGACAACGATTTACGAAGGAAACAATTACTTTGTATATTATTATAAAAAAAAAAAAACTAGTTCGTGCACAAAATATAATAGGCCTCAAAGGAGGGATAGGGATCCTCTATAGCATCTGTAACAGTTTTAGTAACAAAAAATCACGACTTAAATAGTTTTGTCTCTATGACAAAAATTTACAGTGACAATCTTTTGTCGCCGAAACACATTCAGCGAAACTTTTCTGTAAAATTTATATTATAGAGTAGAGGATCCTAATCCCAGAAATGAAACGAAATTCTTCATCTACAGAGAAAGACTCATTTTGCAGTTAATTACCCTTTTGTTGTTGGGCCAAGACGTTATGATCAGGAACATCATGGGATGCGAGCCTAGGAGGGCCTGGAGAGTAGATGAAGTGAAGATAAAAAAGCGTAGAAACTCCTACTGAACATAGCAGGAATGGAGTTTGTCTTACAATTTGATCCATTTATCTCCCCTGTGTAGCAGCCAAGTTCATTACAAGAAGGACCAGAAAAAGTACTGAATGAGTAATGAATGAATTCTTAGCTTGAACATTAATGGTGTTGTTACGTAAGTTTTTCATAATTTGTAACGTGTACCATGAAAGACGATGATAGTAAAAGTTGGAGGTAAAAATTGTTGAAAATTATGTCGTCAAAACAGTATTGCTTGCACTTGCTTTCGCAAATCGTAAGTTACCTGCCCTAAAAGTTTTTATTTGCTCTAGCATAAATATATCCAAAGCAAAAGGTCATAATAAAACAATATTATTAGAGTTTTACTTTTTTTTTCATACGTGCTATATTATTCACGAAAAATCGCCAATAAATGGACGAAACTCATTTTATTAGGTTTTATTCCGACATTTAAGCCGGGCACAAACCTGTAAAGATTCTGTTGGCCTGTTACAATTAACTAGTAAAATGCATGTGCTTCTCGCGTCCAAATTTTAGGTAAGCAATTATTTGTCTAGGATTTTATGTTCTTCTTTCAAATTTTAGAATCATATTGAAACCATTTATTCTGGTAAAGACCAAAAACTTTAAAGACTTGTTAAAAAACTCTTTAACATTTTGTACACAGTACATAGTATGACTTTGGTTCCATTGTTCTACATTCTTTTGCCAAAAAAAATATATATATTGTTGTAGATCTCTATTTAGAAGACACATATATCGTCTCTAGAACTTTTGACTATAATATACTATCACTTTCCATAAACTTTTATATTGACACTTTATAAGAGCTCAAACTAAACAACGAGGTAAAATAAATTGATTAAAAACAATAGAATTAAAGTTTAAAAACTAATTTTCTATTATTCTAGTAAATAGTTTGGTTTAATTATCGGTTTAACTCGTGAATTTATCACAATGAGAATATTTCGTACGTGATTGAGAAAGAGTCAAATTTTTCATAAACCCGCTATCGTTGTCTCCTTCTCGTGCAATATTGATGAGTATTAATTACTTTAGTTGACTAAGTATTCTCTACAAAGAAAGCGAGAAACAAAAAATTATTTATAGCCAAGTGTGACACTATTTTAAAACTTAATGATGTCATCCAAGTAATAAATAGCACTCGTTGTTGGCCTCCACTGACCCGTTTTGTTTCCCCTAGGTAAGTCTTTGTACGTTATTTTTGTGGGCAAAAGAATGTGCAATTGATCTTCTTTTATTGTTGGACTATAGATGCGTGAGAGAATAAATGTAAAAAAATAGAAAATGCTTGTACAAATTTAATTATACATATATAAAAATTGAAGCTGAGAGAACGTTATCCAGTCGTCGCTTACTTAGACACTCTCTTAATTCGACATATGAATTTTTTTACTTTAAAATATTTTAAATTTACTTACGTTTGTAATAATGATTTGGGTTCATTCTCTCTCTCTCTCTCTCTCTCTCAATTTAATTTGAATTCATTCTTTCTATTTGAAATTTAACAAATTATATACATTTTACATTTCTCTATTTTCTATGTCAATATGCCCCACTCAAAAAATTTATTTATATATTTATAATTCCATTAGCTCCTAGACTTCGATAAAAGTAGTTCTCTATATATTCCTTTTTAATCTTAAATCTTTTTATTGTTTAAGTAAACACAATATTGTCCATTAGTTTTTTCTTAAACTACCATAAGCTCCTTCTTTTTATTTCATTACAAGTTTTACATAAAGTTTATACTCCCAATTTTTTTCTTCAAATCATTTATTATGTACCGTTACTCTTTTCTTGGTTGTCTTGAGTAACACAACCTCAACACGCTGACTATTATTGTTATTATTATCACTGCAATTACTATTAGTTAAGAAAAAACTATTTTTATTATTTTAGACACTATTTTTCATCTTCATTTGTCACTAAAAACGAATAATTATTACTCAAGTTCATTTCTAGCAATAAAAATTTGTAAAAGAACTTCTTTAAAAAGGTAGAAATAAAATTTTGATTATCTTATTATCACTACTAATTTTGTAATTGGTACTAGGCATACAAATATGAGATCTCTCAATAAATATTTTGATAATTGTTGTTCCTGTGTGCAACGCACGGAATCAAAACTAGTTTCACAATTAACTAGTCCTCATCTCGTGCAATACACATATGAGTGTTGTATGTTGAATGTTAAACTTCATTCGTTATTGTATGTCTCATAGTTCATGTAAATGATTCACGCTAACTTTACATTTCAAGGAAAGCATTATATGAGCCACCATCGTCGTCTACAAAAGTTTTCACTACAATGTAAATCCTTTCAATCACGCTCAGCTGCAAATATTAAATTTAAACAACATCCAAGATGGTTTATTTATTTATTTTTATAAGTTCTTTCATCGTAAAGATATGAGAACAAAAATCTTAGTCACTAGTTAGGGAAAGTTTTTCTTCATTTCTTCAATTCATGCTGCTCATCAGGCTGATAAATGCCATAAATTGAAAATTCAATTTCAATCTCCTCCAACATAATTGCCAAATCCTTCATATCCAGGAACTTTTTCAAGGCCATGCAAAAGGGAGTGTTTTAACAATATCATGCATCAGAATTGTTAAGTTAGGTACACTGCTACTGAAGGTTATTACATTTTGCTCTAATTCAATCCATTAAAGGATGGACCTTTTGCTCTTTATCCTCAAGCTAGTCTACTACCTTGAATGCAAGGTATATATTTTCCAATACCTCATTCTTTGGTATATTCCACGGTGGTAAAGTCAATTATTTTCTCGATCAAATACTCTTCAGAATTGATTTTATCACATTTTTGTAAGTACTGACCAAGTTTAATTTTATTTTTTTTACCGCTATAGTTCCTTATGGGTGTTCCATCTTTTTTTTGGGAGAAAGATGAGAATAACATAGATAAAATGCTTTTTGTATACAAGACTACAAAAGTCAGAAGAAATTAACACATTACATATAGATCGTA
Organism: Escallonia herrerae; assembly: GCA_033070095.1. Taxonomy (NCBI): domain Eukaryota; kingdom Viridiplantae; phylum Streptophyta; class Magnoliopsida; order Escalloniales; family Escalloniaceae; genus Escallonia; species Escallonia herrerae. Next base: position 13,382 of record JAVXUP010000052.1, on the reverse strand, counting down.
AACACATTACGATAATTAAACCAAAGCTGAACATATATACAGTTAAGCCAAACCTTACGTAACATGCCAAGGCCTAAAGATTACAACTTTACACCTAGTTGATCCAACATAACGTAAAATAAAAACACATTATTACGATGTGGAGGACAACCGGAACAGCACAAATCAAAGGTGTTCCATCTTTGATTGATGTATTCTCAAAATCCTTAAAGGCCTCTTTGATAGAATTTGCTTTAGGACCCCATCTGATGATGCCGTAGACTTAAAATACCCAGGAGGACATACCACTTTTCATGGAAAGGAATGATACGCATATTATGCAATATTATTTAGTTCGAACCACCACAAGAACACGTTGTCAAACTAAGACAAAAATATTAGACGGAAAAACATTGTAAAACGGTTTTATTAGTGTATTATTCTCTTCAGATATGTAGTCGGCTTGAAAATTTTAGTTGAAAAAAAAAAGTGGGCAGAAATAAAAGAAATGTTGAAAAATGAAATTGTTTCATTGGCATGTCCAAGTGGAGGATTGACAAGAGAGAATATTTATACATTTTCATAGCAAATGCAGATTGATGCTAGATAGGTGAGCGCAGCAAAGAAGGTTGGTTTCATAATTAAACTCTGATAATCCATAAATTTCTAGTCTCTCACGATTATTAATTATAAGAGGGTCGTCGACAGTAATCAGTTCTGTAACTATTACTGGAGCAAAACATCCCTATTTTTCCCCTTTTTGTGAGCTTGAAATATCCCTGCTTCATTATCAGCACAAGATTGCATAACCCAAATTATGATGAACCAGTACTGCAAGAGGTTGCAGCTTTTGACAACTTACATACAGACCACAACAAGAACCACGAAAAACTACATATAAGGCACAGACGTTCACAAAATTATTGAATACTTGGTACATCAGATTTAACTTAGAGACCTCGTTCGTTCCTGGACATCATACAATTCAAACAACCCTGCCCTGGACTAGGATTTGCAGCCTGCGCAACACCAACGCTTTCAGGATAGCTCGGCAACTGATTCAATCTCTATTATCTTTCGACAAGTATTGAAAGCCGCCTTACAGTCAGGTAGAATGCTAATTAACCAGTGAGGTAGCTGCAGTCTTATGGAGATTGAACGGAAAATCTCCCGTTTTCTACTTTAGATAGGCCTACCCTTTGGAACAATTTGATCCTTGAGCCACATGTAAATTGGAACCAGCACATAGTAAGCTCCTGCGAGAGCACCAAGAATTAAACGCAAGAGAAACACAAAGGGATTCACTGGCTTCTCCACATCCTCTTTCTTTGGGCCAAGCTGCATCACGACATGAGTTTTAGAAGTCGCATAGGTCATTAATGAATCATAAATTGGTTCACTGAACAATATTTAAGGCTGATTAATACGAGTCCCAGATATTAGAGCTACATTTTTTCTGCACGTCTTTTTGTTCTTTCAGGAGAGACTTTCTTTTATATCTGCACTCTCTGGCATATAAAGGAGGCCATGTGAGGGCTCCTTGAAAGAAAGATTCAGAGATACAATGAGCTAAGAGGGTTTCAGATATTGGCAGCCATCTTGTTAAATACAATATCTCCAAAAGTATGTTCGTGATTGTCTTAAATCGCGGAAGTAGGCCTTAGCACAAGACCAAATCAGTTTTTAAGCGTGCTTTGTCTTTGTTCGTCGTCTCTCTTGTTTTTCCTGGCCATTAAGAAACTAGACACATTCTTTTACAAGCGATTATTATAACCCTTTCACGCATGCTAATCAAGGCATTTGAGGAATGGCAAATTTGTCTAGTTGTCACCGGCAAAAGATGCAAGGGACTAGAACTACAGATGCAATTGACTAATGCCTCACGCCTTGAACTCAAGAAACTTTGGATTGCAAAATGAGAGAGAAAACAACAGAGACGCTTAAGAAGATTACAAGGAGAACTGAAACGTATTCAAGACACGACATAGTATATCTGCCCAGAAAGCTGCAATTCAAAAAATCAGCAAACGCATGTGCAATTTCCCAGTAAGTCTCGTGCCACGTAAATAGTATCCATATGCCCAGAAATTTGTAATGGAAAACAGCTTTATCTAACAACTTTAGATTTGCTAATGCTGGAAAGATTTTCCTCTCCCACAAGCTTAATAGTTTCTAGGAGCCAATCTAGTTTGACACTGCATAAGCCTTGCAATTTTAATACTTTCTAGGTGTCAAGCTTTTTCGACTTCAGCTGTCCGAATAAGAAAATGACACCATTTCAGTTATCAATACCATCTACTAATCAATCTAGCATGCCAAAATTATCAGCCTCTCTAGACCACTTAGATTCTTCCTCAAGTCACTATTTACCCAAGGTTTTTGCATGTGTTACAAAACCCCACACCGATGAGGGTGACCCTCGAAATTTAGAATGGTTGACAGTGATACTGTGATAGATACGTTAGACCAAGGGCAGCCCCAGTGCACAACGTTCCTGTCATTGCAGTGTCTGGGGAGGGTGGGCGCATGCAGCAATACCCCCATTGCTGTGGGTAGGCTGTTTCCGTGTATCAAAACCGTGACCTCCAGGTCGTAATGGAGCAACCTTGCAGCTCGCCCTCAGAAACAATTGATGAACTTTTAATGTAGGTAGACCTTAAAATTATGATGCCACAACCACCATTATAGGAGCAAGGTAGAAACACTGAGAAATCTCAGTTGCATAGAAGAATTTCATACCACAGTAAGTTAGAACTGTATTTGCATGAAGGGGGACGGGATGCAAAGATGTAGGCGTCTAGAAGAATCTAATACTGGGGATTGCAAATAATCAAACTATCAAATTGGGTACGATATAAGGATTGCAATTTTGCATCTCTCATTAGTTGGAGTTACTATTGTTACGAAGAAGGAACTCAATTTCTCATCCTTATCATATCATATTACAATTCTAGGGTCCTAAACTAAAGTGTTTACGTTGATTAGTCCATATGCATATGACTTCACTGACATAACATGAGGCATTATAGTAAAATTCGGGTAAAAACTACTCGTGTTTTGGTCGTAAAATAAGTGTCGGGAGCATACCCCATGCCCTTGTCCAAGTGTCGGGTGCACCTCAAGAATACTCATTGAATTTCGAAGCTTCCATGTAATATAGTCCAATTGTACAGTTTCTGTGTACTCTGGGTTGCCCCATTTCTTGTCTAAGTAGTCATAGTCCTACTTATCAAAACTAAAAAGTTCAAACTTCTGAAACGAGCTAAGTCAAAAGTTCGTCCAACTAACCTATGAACTAGCCCCTTAGATGGATATCGAGGCCCTAGTTAAATTTCCTATAATTAACCTATGAAGAATGCACTGTCCCCTTAGATGGATCTCGCACATACAAAATTTTAAGAGGAGAAACTACCACGCAAATTAACTATCTGTTCTTCTGTAGCCAAGACTTTTTACTCAGCTAAGAACACTTTTTCTTTCTATCGACTAAAAAACTAATCACTTGTAGTAGATTTGGGAAGGGTTAATTATCCGCATTACCACTGAGGTTTGACCTTATTTCACACGGCTACCTGAAGTTTGAAGAATTACACCCCTTACCATGTTAGATCTTTCCAGCTCACTGTAAAGTATCGATCTCGTCAAAGTCCTAAAAGAATTCCATTCATCAAAAATAAAATTCTCTGAATATACAGAACCACCCACCAACTCATCGAAACTGGAATTCAGATACGTTGGAATAAATTTGAACTCTTGATTACATTTATTCACTTTGTGACTGCCCTACCCCTAGCCGCTTTAGACAGCCACTAGAAACCTGAAGACACGTGTCAGGGTGAAGAATTTAATAAAGAAAGAGGTGAAAGGATAATGGAGACATCATGGTGGCGCCGCGGTGGAGGAGGCAGCGGGTGTGTATTACCTCAGATCCAATCTTCCATCCTTTCCTATCTAAATCTTCCATTAAGCAACCATTAATCAGATCCACAAATCTCTCTCATTGATCTGAAAGCTTTCCACTAAACCCAAATCTCATTTAATTTTCTCTCTCAAATTTTGTTCAAACCCACGTGATTTTGAAAATGGCAAAGACATTTCTATTAACGCCTGAGTTTTTGGTTTAAATTCCAGAATAATGCTTTTGGTTGCGGTTTTACTAGGTTTGGTTTGATAACTTCTGATTTTGATTCTGGTATGTTGAGGATATTGTCAGGTTTGCAGGTTGTTCTTAATGGTGATGATGTTTTGCATTTTGCAGTTCGAGAAATGTTGGCAATTATGTGTTGTGGAGTTGATGGTTGCTGAGTGGCTGTGATTTCCATATAAATATGACTAGAGCTAAAAGAAAACCGCAATAATAAATGCTTTTAGGGGCAGTTTTTGCAGGAAAAAAAAATGTAAGTTGATCTGTCACTTTAGTTAATTCTGGGTAACAGCCATGTGTAACTTGTAACAAACTACCAAATCATAGAGTGCAGAGGGTAATTTTCAAAACTATATTTATTTCTGATTAGTCAAGAAAAACATCAGGGATGCCGAGTGTAATTAACCCATTTGCGAAAGGAGAAAATATAGCAAGAAAGATCAATAAAGTTTCCAAATAGATGAGGATGACCTGTAGTACCTGTAGGGGAGAATCTCCGGACATAGGTTTCACACCTGTTACAGAACAACCCATGATCAAACCGTGACGACGGACACCACGGTACCACTTTGGACCTATCCTCTTTAGTTGGACATTTTTGAAACCGGCCTTCTGGAACCACTCGATATACTCTTCTTCCTTTGGAAAGAGCATCCACACATCTGCGAAAAAGCGAGACAACCAGAAGGTTGGGTACACGGGGCCAATTAAGCAGGCTTTTCCACCTATTTTCAGTACCCTGTACGCCTCCTTGATACCACGCTGTGGATCTGGCCAGTACTCAATACTGAAATAAAGTCATAGAAACACATTAGATAAAGCGTATTTTCGAGAATAATCTCATACGACACATGATAAACGTCCATTTCCACCCGGAATTCTGTGCGAGTCTCTGTGTGTGTGAATTAAGACCATGCCAATAAAAAGGTGGATTTTATGAATATAATACACTATCGCCAGCAATGTTTCTAACTTTGTAAAGGCAAGAAACCAAAAGCTTGGGTAGACAGGGCTAGTTAAGCCAGTTATGCAGGCTCATCCACCTACTTTGCAAGCTTCTTTTACACTATGCTTCGGATCTGACCAGTACTCACTATTGGAGAGTTTGGTCATAGAATTATGTTCTATATAACGTGGCTGAAAACAATCATTTTCATATCACACATGGTCAGCACTCAGTACCTCTCTGAACTGTGCGCGTGCATTTGTGGCTGTAAGTGTGAACGTTAAACAAAAGCCAAGAAAAAGATGGATTTTGTTAATACAATTATGATCAAATAATCCACTACTCCAATGCAAAATTGATAGTGAAACATTCTCGTAGAATTACTAACAAAAGCAAGTCATATTGCATTTCATTTCATGTTAAACTCTTAGGCTTCTAACATAAACTAAAAAAAGTACCAGAATGAAAACCGAGAAAAAACAGAGGAAATTACCTTCCGGCGGAAACGTATCGATCCGCATAATCAGTGGGAAAAGGCAGGTCCTCAGCATCTCCCTCAACAATTTTGCACTCCTTCAACGCCTCCTTCTGCTTGGCCCTGGCAAGCTGGTGAGGCGACTGGTCGAGAATCGTCACATTTTTGGCATCAACGCTCTTGACAATGCCAAGGGTCGTGAACCCGGTCCCACCGCCCACATCGACCACAGTCATGTTCCTATCATAAAGATCGGCCGGCTCGAGCGCTTCGTACCTCATGTCCTCAGTCCAGTGGCCAGGATTTATGACATGGTCATACACAATTGACAAAAACCTGTAGAACCAAAATGCCTCTTTTTTGTGCTGTATAAACCTTGGTTGTGAAGCAGGCCTGGATGAGGATATGCTGCATTTGGGTGCTATGATTTTCGCTGCATGAGTTACTTTTCTAGCATACGAGACTAAACCCTTGTAGGGAAAGCGGTTGCCAGTGAATTCCGATCCATGAAAAGATAACCCAGATCGGGGTATGGTGCTGATTAGCTTCAGGGTATCAGCTCCGTTTACTATCGATGAAGCCATGGGTTCTCTGTTGAGTTAAAATTGTTGAGTTCTGGAGGAATGGGGTGCAAAACCCAGATGGATGTTTCAACAGGGATGGTGATTAGGGGTTTGGTTCGGGGTATTGCATGATTTTGAACGAGGGGTTGAGTGGAACTGGGGAGTGTGAAATTTGGGGTTGCCGGAATTTGAGGGTGAAGGTGCAAAAGTGTGCAGTCAGAACTCAGAAGAGAGAGTTCGAGGATGTCTTCGGGTGCATCGACGAATGAGAGAGAGGAGAGAGCGGAGAGTGGAAGTGTGCGTGTGCGTGTGCGTGTGTGAGCGTGTGGGGTTGGGGTGGGGTGGGGGGCTACACTGCGGCACTACCACATGTTGGATGTACAAACGGGGACTCTCAGCATTTTACCGGATAGGGGATCAAATGCTCAAGTGGCAACGGGACCTTAACCAGATAACGACGCCGTTTTTAGACAAAGATTGGGTACTTATTTAGCAGGAAGTAGGGGAAAAAATTAATTCTTGCCACACTAATGTTAGAAGAATCTGACGAGAAACAACTCAAATTTTGAAGTAAAAGAAGCAAGAGAAATATAACAAGGTTCAGTATGGTCTTTGATGCATTGGTCCTTAAAGCGTTGCAATTTATTTTTGAAAAATAAAGCCTACGTGAAAATATAATACGAGTGATGATCATGAGCTCGTGGCATTAAGGTAAGAAACATATAGATGCTGACAAAGGGTTTAACGTTTAACCTTCTTCATGTAATACCAAAAACTTAATATTCTTCAAAACATACAGGCGAACAAGACTAGTTCATGTCCAGTAGAAGTGTCCCATTTCATGTTTGGCACCAAACATTTAGTTTGTCCTGAAAGTAAAGTTCCCACCTGTGCTTAAACCAAGCTCAGCCACGTCCGGGTCACTTGAGCCAATTCTCCGGCAAAAAAGGGTTCAGTAAACCACCATGTCACCGACAAAACGGACCAAACCTGAACTCTGAGCGTCAAACTAAGTGAAGCTCCTGAACTTTGATCACTGGCAAACAGTATGGAAGAACACCTGCGAAGACATTGAACCCCACATTTATAACTAGCAACACTTCTATATACTGCATGTGTCCCCGGTTGACAAATGAACCCTGAACCAACCTCCTCAACGGTTCGATCTCCTGTTAGTTCCTAGTAACAATGCACATCACTCCTGGCTACCTTGTTACTCCACAAGACAAGATCTATCGCCTATCACCGCAATGGTTCACGATGTACTAGTGTCTCAAGAAACGTGCCCTTCAGTGATCCCTCAAACAGAATGACCTGAGCATATGGTTTCATCGTGTATGGCTTGGCTTGCCACAAGACAATGTCTCGAACCTAGCATCCTCAGACCTCATACTTTTACTGCCCGTGACCACCAAAAAAGAATCAATCATCATTTTGTTAGCCGCCGCTGAATTTTGGTTAAATGAACATAGACAAGAAAAGTTAAGACCGATCCTAGATCATCTAGAGCTCCAGTGCTTCTTTAGTAGAATCAACTTTAAAAGGTTTCAGCTTACAAAGGGAATTAGCACAAAAGAAAATTAGTCTACTTACCAATTTCTGTATCTTACGGGAATGTAGGACGCCTTTAACGATCAGTCTCCATATAGTTCCGTTTCTCAGATTAGAGCACCTTCAAGCAAACAACTCTTAACTGGGGACACTTTTTAAGCAAGAAAATGGACATAACACGATGTATACGTAGTACTAACAAGTAGGCCGAACATTGTTCCCTTCCGAATCGAGGAAACGTCAAACCATCTCCTTCCTACAAATATAAGTACATCTGAATGAAAGAGCACACCTGACGTCAAATTAAACATCTATATACGTGAAGTTTCAGAAGCAGCTATATTTGAGAAAGCGAAATCTCGTCTGATGTTGAACTTGGGTTCTCCTTGTATGCTATATAGGGTGGATTATGGTCTTCCTTTGCACCAGTAAAAGAATGTAAGCCTACATGCCTGATGACAAGTCGGATGGTTTCTTAACTTCACGGAGCTGGGTTGAGTTTTCAAAGCAATGGTAAAAGCCGTAATGTGGGTATCTTTCATACCACGTGTCTTGCTGGACATGAGTGTCCCAGTGTTCCCCGCAACTGCTCGTTCCATACTTGTGCACCCATCCAGAACCATTATGGCCTTCACCCCATGTCCGATTCCAACGTTCTCCATACTTGCCTTCCCACCACGTTTCTCCCTGTTTCACCCCTTGACCCTCTGGATTAAAGTGCTCATCCCACTTATCACCCCATTTTGTCCATCCATCACCCTCAGAACGTTCAGCCCATTTGTCAGTGTATTTCATGCTGCCACCTTGCCCATCGTACTTTTCACCCCACCTGCCAAAGAGAATGTTGAGTACTTAATAGAAATTAGGAAGTGTAGCAAACAAATGAACCAGAAAATCAGCTTGTCTGTATATTAATGGGAGACACTACACGCACCAAATTTGTATTATGGTGGTTAAAACTTTTCTGTTGGTTCAGTAGGTGCTTCATATATTTTCACAATTGAGAGGTCAAGATGACTAATGACTAGTAAGAAGGTTAGAGATAACAATATGTCAATGGCAAGCTTAACCATGAGAAGGACAATATAATCATGAGAAGGTGCATAGGTACCTTTCATGCCAAACATGAGCATGACCAGCCTCAAGCTGTGTGTTAGGGTCAATGCTGCACCACTTGTGGGCCCATTTCTCTGCTTGGCCAGCACCGTAATTTTCCCACCATTTCTCATGCCATTCACCACCTATACCATTCTTCCCCCACTTATCTGCAGTTTTCTCAAGATGCACACACCCATTATTCTGCAAAAAGTCCAAAATACAGACCACCTTAGCCAAGTAAACATAATAGTGTGCAATTTCTGAATAATAAATTCCTGATCATATTCAATCTGACATCTCCCAATATATGACTCTTAAGCATTAAGTTCCAAGGTAAGACATAGGCTAGCCTTTCTAAATGCCCTTAGGGGTGTATCATGAATTTTTAATACAATCAGAATTACACTTTAGGTTTAACAGAAATTGGAAACGAGAAACGAGAATAGCGAGCAAGCTATTGTGGTAGCATGGTAATGGCATTATAGTTAGAGATGACTCGAGGTCTTCAATACGACAGTCATAGTTGTCCCAAACCAAGAAAGTAGGAATGACGAAAACAGGAAAAGGATGATGAAGAAGAAAGAAGATAGTGCTTTGGCTGCCAAGCTGGAGATAGTGATCAGATCTGTGTGCAGCTATGTTGGCAAAAGTTTGCAAAGCATTTGCTCACTTCTGGTCTATCCCTCCTAGCACCCTGTGTAAGCAGTTTTGGGACAAAAAGGGAAAAAGATATACAGAAAAAAGGAAGGATACTCACTAAACGCATATCACTTCGGCAGAACTGGTCAAAAAAATAATTTTGGTTTCTATAATTTCCAAGTCATGCATATTGCATAAGAATAATGATATAATGTTGTCGAATGAGAATTTTTTGCTTCATTTTTTCAACTTTATAGTGATTCTATATCATTTCAATGAACACAAGTGTGTCCCAAACTACGACTCAATTCATGACAATCAGAAGACTTCTAACAAACTGTGGAAAACAAGTCAAAAATCTACATCGAAGCTTGCACTTGTATTTCCCTGGGAAGTAATTCTTATTTTCAAGGAAAAGAGTCATAATTTATCTTCATCGTGTCTTATTCTTTTTAATTTTCTAAGAAGGAATGGAAAACGGCAGCGAGAAGTTTGGGTAGAGAAACAATAAATGTAGATTTGCAGAGACAGCGACAGCATAACTACCAGATTGTCAATCAGTAAAATATAGATAATGCCTATCACCTGATACATTGACTCTTTCCAGAACTCGCGCCAAACATTTCCTGTAGCATCCCGTCCTGATTTTTCAGAACCAAGTTCCTTATAATCAAATTCGTCGGAAGCCTCCCAATACTTCTCTTCCCATTCAACGGCTTTGTCAGCACTGACACCCCTAGTCAGTGTCCACCTACAAACCACCCCATCAGCTCTTATTTCGGTTCCTGTCTCCTTCCACCACCTTGATCCATCTGGAAGAATTCCTCTTGATGATATCTCATCCACCTTCTCCAAAGCATGAGCTGCTTCTGCTGCATGCGTTGAAAAATTAACACCAAGTTCATGTTTCTCTTCCGTGTGAGGTATCTCCCTAGGGCTAGATGCTTCTACTTCTGCAATCTCCATCAGCGACTGAAGAGGTGGAAGGGGAGGGCTGTGGTCACTTTCAAGTTTACTCTCAAACGGGATTGACAAAATATCTACAGATCTTTCTAACTCCATCACAGGGTTAATCTGAGTGGGAGATGGAGAAGCATTTGCAGCTGATTTCATATCTACTTCATCATCAGAACTACCACTATCCAGAGGAGGTACCCAAGACCAAAAATTTGGACCTGGTGCCCCAATTCCAGCAATTTCCGATTGAGACACTGCAGTGCTTCCATTCTGCATACCTGGTCAAATACAAACTTACTATCAACTACTGCCTTGTATGATGATTGAAAGGAACAACTTCACAAGCCAAGTAAGAGATCTTTTAGAAAGAAAGACAAAGCTTCTGCACCTAAAATCGGCTGACAAACACTCGAGGAAAAGATGTGAAGATATCATGAATTTGAACAAATGGATAAAAGCAAAAAAAAAAGAAAGAAAAAACACCTTATCTCCAACTCCAAGGTACTTGTAATACCCCTACTTGTCCTTGAAGTTGCAGCACTCACATTCTCAGTGCCAGAGCAGTTGGTTATCAGCATGGTTACATGTTCGGTAAACATAGAACAAAGAAGATATGGAATAACCATGTTACTGAAAATGCTATTCTTATAGTAATTTACCTTTGTTTTCTCTCGTTACCTCATGCATCATCAACAAGTATTACCACAAATTTGAACGAATAAGTTTGGCCACTTCTCAAATGCTCCTAAGTCCTAACCACATTTCATACTTTTTCTTTGTAAAATCTATATTTGAGATTTAGATTGTTCGATACAGTCACTTCGCTCAAGAACCACAGTTAAACGCAAAAACAGTCTCCCCAGTAACAGTGTAAGGCTGAGACATCTATCCCGTCCGATTTTTACAATGGCGAGAGCCTCGTGCATGTCAATAGCCCTTTTTACGTACTTCTCTAGCACAATAACCTACTAACAACTTATATCCCAAACATACAAACGCACTAGAGAATGTGGCACAAATGATGATATTGGTATTATTCTACGGTCAATCTCCTCGCTTACCTATAGGATCTCCACTATCAATCTTATCTCGAAGGCTGGTTTTAAGACAATGACCTCTGAACGAGGAGCCGGCCTGGCTATGGAAGACATCACATCAATCAATGAAGCAGCTCCGCTTGGGGAGATGAATTCCCACTGGGATTACCGAAATTGCTAAGAAGTATAGGCCGAGTCTCAAAATTTCCTACTAGACATAAACAGTAAGGCATGAGGAAAGAATGCACAAGGTAAATGAGTAGTGAGTTCTATCTTAAGCATAATATTTGGCGGGGAGGGGGGGCAACCTAAAAGATGTCATACTGTTTCGATTGAGATGTAGCTTAATGGACAGCACAACATGCAACATAGATTGCAACCCTAAACCTAATCTTGAACCCCTAGCAAGCAGATTGTAAGCATTCTCTAAGCCAAAGAGCACACCACATCAATCCAACATTCCCATTTCCAAAGGGATTCATTAGCCCAAAACAGCAGTAAATACATAGCAGTCCCAGCTGCCTCTCCTAACATTCGCTCTTTTCTTCCATAATTTGACATGTCACATCAGAGTTAAATAAAAGACGAGTAAAGCTTAATTAAAAAAATGTCACAGCGGCCCAAATTTTGGAAGTCGGAACACAAAGCGAAAGGCAAACTTTCTAACTTACCTCCTAGCTGAACCCCCAAGTCCCCACGCTCCACCGCTGTCAAATCCGCAGAACCACCACCGGACTCGCCGGGCTCCGCCTCCGCCGCCGGCGAGCTCTCCTTCAGAATAGCCCGGGCAGCCGCAATCGCCGCCGCGGCACGATCAATCACCTGCATCCGCTGCACCCTGTCCCTCTCCTCGGGCGAAACCTCCAGAATCTTCTGGAACTCGCTGCTCCTCCTCTGCAGAACCTCCGCACTCTCCTCCCCCTCCGCCACGTCACCGCTTCCATCAACGGCGTTCTCGGCGATTCTTTGAAACTCAATCACCTTCCTCTCCCGGTCCACCGCCTTCTTCCACATGTCGAGGTAGGAGCCCCCACCGTCATTTGCAACCCTGATTGCTCTTCCTCCTCTTCTGCCCCCTGTTAATTTTGGTTCTAAGGTGAACAGGAGTGGGATTCTGTGTTTGAGAGGTAGTAATAGGGTGGCGCGTGAGGTGGCGCGTGTGCAGTAGTTGAAGTGAGTTGCCATTTTTCTTGTAAGCGTGGGCGGTGGAACTGGGCTATGGTGAAGTTTAACAAGTTTCTTCGGAAGCAAAAAGATTTACTTGAAAATGAAGGAAGGTAGTGATGCTTGTGTACTGAGGACTGATATTACCGGATAATAACTGAATTTTGCAATTTATTTTAGTATTTAATAGGAAAGAAGGGGGAAAGCTGAAGATTACTTGAGAACTGAAAAGTTGAGGGCGAGCACGTGAATGACCATAAGTTTGTGGTTCACGTAGACGGGGCTTTGGGCCTTTTGGGTGGGACTAACAACCATAAACTTTCTCCGTTTGAAATCAATTCTTTCATCCTTTTGAGAATTGAATTTCAAATCGGGAAATTGAATTTTGATTCTAAATTATTCTTTTTATTTGGAACACAATAGAATTGTAAAATAGATTTCATGTGTTTAAGTTCAAAATGGAATAAAGGTATTGAATGTTAAGACAAGTAAATCATCAGCTGACAATAGGAAAGAAAAAAAAACTATTGCAAGTGAGTTCGCATCCGCCAGTGCCAGCACAAGGGGGTGGCGTGCGCGTTTGATTGCAGCGTAAGTGGTGGTGTAACAACACTGATGTTGGAAGTGGTCAGGGTGGTGGATGTGGCGTGGCATCGGACATCATCGTAGTGGGTTGGTTTAGTGATGTGACGGTGGTGGTGGTGATAACATTAGTGACAGTAGAGATGGTTGCTGTAGTAGCGGCAATGGTGGTCATTGTGTGGCATCGGAGACGGCGGGAATTGTATGGCATTGACTTCACCACTGGTGGTGATGGTGGGGCTGTCTA